>CM040118.1:142580252-143257199 GCA_022559845.1 Amorphophallus konjac
GTATTTTAATTTAAGCCTCGAATAGATAAGGATATGTTCCATTTCCATTTCTCAATTATTTATTTATGCCCTTATTGATGCCCATTTACTAACATTTAGGCCCATTAACTATTTTAGCTAATTATCACTTTTCCTTTATCGAAATTTTAATTTTCCATGATTTTCAATGATAAATATTTATAGTTATTTTCATTTATATCCTATTTAAATTTTCAGGGTGCTACACCCTCCCCCACTTAAAAGAATTTGGTCCCCAAATTCAATTGATTTTTCTTTCCAAAACTAGTGGGGTAAAATTTACTTTATCCAAAATATGTAATCTAGCTAAGGTCACCGTATTCAATTCATGTAATCTTGGAGGAGATAGGGTCATAGAGTTACCTTCTGACGTCTGCGGTGTTTCTTCATTTAAGAGTGGACAATGGGCGATCTTATGATCTTTGCTCCCACAACGGATGCACTTTCCGAGTTTATACCAACACTCGTCTGGATTGTGCCTTCCCTTCTTGCAATGCTTGCATTTCCCCTTGGCCGAAACAATTTGTCGATCATTATTCCGAGGTTTCTTATTTTCATAGAATTTGTTGCCTTCATTAAATCTCTTCTTGTCGTTCATGTTTTCCTTGTTCTTGGGTCCATTCGGTAAGTCCTTCTTGGCGGCCTTTCCCTTGATTCTTTCCATCATATCTATAGCATCTTCCAAGAGTTGAGCTTTTCTAACCATCTCCGTATATGTTTGAACTTCTAGTGGAGCTAGTTGAGGTATAAGTTCCACCTTCAAGCCATTCATAAATCTCTTTGCTCTCATTTTCTCCGTGCTAACCAAGTGCGGTGCATATCGGGCCAATCTAGAAAATCTCGCTTCATACTCGGCGACTGACAGACTACGTTGCTTCAAAGCTGCAAATTCCATAGCTTTCTTCTCGCGAATTCTTTCTAAGAAATACTTCTCGTTAAAGAGTTCTAAAAACTCGCCCCAAGAAACCTGATCGTTAGACAAAATGGCTTCCACGGATCCCCACCATACTCGGGCATCCTTCTCTAATTGATAAGTTCCGAATAGTACCTTCTCTTCGTCGGTGCATTGCATCACCTTAAAGGTCCTCTCTATTTCTTGAACCCAATTCTCTGCTTCATCCGGGTCAGTCGACCCACTAAACTTAGGGGTATTTATCTTTTGGAACTTCCGATGCAAATCCCCGGCTCCGTGCCATGCTCCACCTTGTGCAACTTGTTGCAAGGCTTGCGTTAAACCCTGGACAGTGCGTTGCATCTCTCTCCACTGAGCTCTCTCAGCCGCCATTCTAGCCTACAAGAATAAGGTTTTGGATTAATGATATTCATATCTTGGCAGGTATCTAACGCGAATGTAACATATTTTATCATTTAACCCATAGCTCTACCCAAATCTCACGGGGTTCCTATAGGATAACTGACAAGGACGACTCAATCTAGGACTTGAACTTGATGACCTAGGGATTTAGAAAGCCTAGGCTCTGATACCACCTTCTGTCACGCCCCGAACCGATAGCAGCGGAACGTGTCGTTTGCTCGGAACGTGGCAGTTAAACAGTCATGTCAATCAGAGTATAGTCATTTCCACAAAACACAATTTGGACAAATAACAAATTTCATTTCAAATATAAGTTCTTTACATATTCTGGCTCATAATAAACGAAAAGACTCAATAAGGAAAAACTATAAGGAGACATAAGACGCAAGATAACCAGACTAGACGGTTCATCTAGATGTCAGAGTTCTCTTCACTCTTGCCCTTGTCCATCGTGTTCGGTCTCGCCATTACTAAGGTCATTACCTGAAAAACATTGGAAAACGCAGGGTGAGCGAACACTCAGTAGGACTTAATATCTCATGCTCCAAGCTAGCTTTAAGTCAATTACAGTTTAACATGCTCATGCAGGTCATGCAAGATATAGAAATCGAGAACTATAATAACACGAGATAAATTCAAGAACTATAATAAACAAACGAGTAAGCAAGATGCTAGATAACCTCGTGAAGAGTAAGGACGATGATAATCAAGAGCGTATAGCAAGATCTAATCAAGTACTTTCTCGAGTTAGGTCAAGAGCATTCATGAGGAAATATAACATTCATCTCCCTATGACGAACACTATCACGAGAGCTTCAATGTATCCATTATTATGAAGGATCTTCATGACAAGATAACGAGTACTATCGATGGGATAATCCAAAAACATTTATGATGATCGATATAGAAGTAGAACAATTACTTCTACAAGCATTCTATAGCATTTGCCAAGACACTAAGGGAATATCACGACGATATGATAACCCCTCCAATAAGGCAAATCAAGATCTTTTCATGACGAACAATAAGTTGTAGAAAGGTGTACTATGATGGCAATTACTCCCGATCATCACTATCACGAGAGCGTTTGCACATCTAGCACTATATAGGATTGGCCAATGCACTAAGGGGAAAATCACGACGATATGACCGCCCCTCATGGAAATAGCACTAGTTAGTATTTGGTCGCACACTTAGGAGTTCTCACGACTGTATGATTGCCCCTAAATGCCAATAACCGAGTTGGTGAATGCCAGCACCCGATCATCGTATACCGGTAACGTTTGGACTTTGCCTCACCCAATAGGGTCAGATCAGGACCCGTAGCATTTAAAATGTCATTTTAGTGGGACCGATAGCCCCTGACATTTAATCTAGACTAATTCCATATTAATGGCCAAGAATTTCAAGGATCAAGCATGTACGAGCAATAGGGTAGATTTCATTGAACAGAGATTCAAGATAGACCTCGACAAGTCTAGAACAGTGGCACACAAAAACCGAGAGAATTCGAGAAATCTGGGAGATTTGCGTCTCGTCAGAGTGCCATATATTTAAGAAGTCGCGTCCACAATGGTGGTCACTCATTCTCTGATCAAAGCATTGAAGAATTGGTGCCGCCACAATACGGTTGCTCTTACACTAAGCGCCCGCCAATAAGGTCACCCCTTCAACATGCTCATGATAGAAAACGGTGATAACCAATGTAGTCACAAATCAAAAGACTAACAGGGTTCCAGGGTTCTTGTGGTACAACCAGCTCAGTCGGCCTTGAGGGAATCCAAGGCTACGAGGATACTTACGGAGGTCCCAATGACTAACTCGCCAGTCCAAAGGAACGGAATGTCCAATGGAGAGCTCGTATGTCACCGAGAGTTGAGGTGTATACGTGAAACAATCATGAAACAGGGACTCCATCTACGGACGTGAGATGAGAGTGCCAAAAGACCCGCGGTATGGGTCAAAAACGGAAGTAAACGGTCAGAACATGATTGCGTTAATTATAGAATTCAAGTCCCTCCAATTCTATAATTAACTATAATTGAATAAACTTATTTTATTTAACGCCCGTGGGTGGCGTCATTTATTAATTAGCGTCCTCTTGGGGGACGTTAATTTTTATGATTTTTAACTTAATTTATTTAACAAGAATTCACATTTATATCTATTTAATTGAATAAATTCAAAAACATACTTTAAAAGGCACATTGATTTATTTAAAATAATTTAAGGAAATAGAATCTATGATAATTAGGAGAAAAATACAAGGATTCCATATACATATTTTTCATAATTTTTTGTTATATATTTTAATAAATATGGGTTTTCAAAGATATTCATACATGATATATATATATATATATGTATATATTAATCTGACACCTAGGAACAGTGGCGTCCAATTTCAAAGTAACGATCGTTTTTGGGTCGTTATTTCAAAAAATTGTATTTTCAAACCTCCCGTTTCTATACTTAACCATGTCGGAATCTAGTTTATAATATACCGAAATGACCGGCTCGAAAAACTCTACCTAACCATACGTTCAAAATAATTTTTCGTTAAGAGACGGGGGATCTTGCGATAGGGGGCATGAAAAACGGTGCAACCACTTTCACTACCTTGGTCTCCACCCCAATAGTACGCCCATAAATTTTCATGGCCAAAGGATACTTCTATACCTATGAACAACTAAAACTCATAACTAACATATGTTCAATTGACGACTGGTCGTTGGTCATTTTTTTGAATTTCATTAATTGACGACTGTGTTGCTGCCATCTACTATGAATATAACGCCCTAGGTAGGGTCGTTAATTCAAAGAAATGACATGGTGAAGGGCGTCATTTCTTTTTTCACCAGATTGATTTATGAACAATGGTATTTTTCCAATATAATTATTTTTATGACAACATATATATGGATAGGTCAAAAAAAATAGCAGGATTCCAAAACTCTATTCATGCATTAAATCAGATTATTGGTTACATAGATATTAAATTTTCAAGCTGTGTAATTTATTAATTCATATGGAATTGACGACCGTTTTGATGGGCGTCAAAAGGAATTAGCGCCCTGATGAGGGTCTCTATTTATAAAAAGTTTCAGAACTTGACAGAGACACAACGGTAAACTATCTGTATGATGTATATATATGATTTTAGCTTCAAATCATGATTAAACTTAGTTTGGGATACGAAACTTGAGAAAACCTACTTGTTCTAACAATCTAGCATGATGATTATATAATATTTTACTTGGGAGATTGCCTACCTTTAGAATCGATCGGATGATGAACGATTGAAGTTTTTTTTGCAGAGGAACCGGCACTCTATTTCGAACAGAGGATGGAGGAAGAAGAAAAGGGAAGACGCTACAGCTGAATGAAGAGGAGGCAGAGGAAGACGTTGATGTCGGCTGTCCTCCAACGTAGCAGGAGGACGAAGGAAGAAGAGGCACTCCTCCACGTCCGCCGGCAGCACAACAAGGGGGACGGCGATGGCAAACGAGTAGCTCGTTCGATGGGGTTGCCATTATATAAGGATGGGAGATTTTTGGAGGGTTTTAAGATCTTCTATAAATTGTTTTCTCCCTTCCCAATTTGTAGCCGCTTGCCATGTTTGGTTTTCAAAAACCCTAAAGTTTAACCTGCATGCTCCGTCCGAAACATGCATTTGGGTTAGGGTTACACGTACAAGGTTTTCGGTTTGGGAGTTGTAGAGGCCCCCATACGTAGCAGTTGGGTTTTGGTTCAATTACATATATGTATATGGGTCGTTGGTTTACATGGGTTTGGCCTTGTGTGCATGGCATTTGGGTTGCTAACGTGAGTTGGCTCACGTGGTATATGGATTATAAGAGGGTTTAATTTGCTTTTGTTGGGTTAAATATATATATGTGTGTGTATAGGTAAGCTGTTACGTGGGTTTTGTATATACATGGTCTCATGGGTTAAATGGGTTGGGTTTGAAGTTGCATGTTGGGCCTTATACTTTTACACACTTATACATATGTAAGTTGTGAGCTTAGTGGGTTATTTGGTCTTGGAAGATCTTATTCCTTATTATTTAGATCTTTACCGATGGCTCGGGTATCAGAGTCGGGTTCGGTCCTATAAAAGTCTTTATATATTTGTATATATATATATGTATATATATATATATACATATATCTTAAATTGTATTTTAATTTAAGCCTCGAATAGATAAGGATATGTTCCATTTCCATTTCTCAATTATTTATTTATGCCCTTATTGATGCCCATTTACTAACATTTAGGCCCATTAACTATTTTAGCTAATTATCACTTTTCCTTTATCGAAATTTTAATTTTCCATGATTTTCAACGATAAATATTTATAGTTATTTTCATTTATATCCTATTTAAATTTTCAGGGTGCTACAACCCTAGTCCTAGACTCAAAACCACGGTGAAAAGAACTTATAAGGTGGCTCATAACCCCCAAGTCCACTCCCTCTCTAAGGGAGACAAGGAAACCCCCAGCCCCAGGCTGGGTCAAAGGACTGTCAGTCATTGGACATACGCATGGCCCACACGGAAACCGCTTCCCGAAAAGGCTAACCTCGTGCAGGGGCAACCCTCCGCACCTACACCAGTACACGGTGACTCGGTCTAGCGTAAGAAGAAAACCCAGAACATACGGGGTCACCTGGACCCTCTAGACAACATGGGCACACTAATCGAGGTAACATAATTCTTTCAGACACCCAAAACATGGTCTCGGTCCCCACGAGTTGTCTGGGACATCCACGGGGCCAAAGGTTGACCAAAGGGTCCCAACCGAGTCGATCGGAGGCCAAGGTGGGCGAAAAGGCTGCATTTTGGTCGACCAGGGCCCTGGGTCGATCGACCACAGGCTGGGTCGATCGACCACAGGCCGGCCCAATGGGTTGATCGATCGACACCAGTTGCCTCTCCTGACCTAGGTCGATCGATCCATCTGGGTCGGTCAACCGAACCAGGACATGCCGCCCTTTTCCGTGGCGAACGCCCCATCGGTCGATCAAACTGCTCTGTCGATCGACCGATTTCGGTGACGCACCTATGAGAGCTTTGCCGTGGGAGCTCAAACCATGACCCACTCAACCCATTTGAGGGGGAAAACAAAGGGAAACCCTTCCCCAACCTTCTTAGCAGTGAGAGGCACCATTCAAACAACAAAAATCTCGCTGGATCGGAGAAACTGTCTCTCACCCTGAAAACATGCATATTAACCCCAGCGTGAAAGAAAATGGATCTCGGCCTCACCACGACCTATAAAATGCGGGGAAAAGGGAATGCACGGGCTAGGGATCCATCCCCCTACCTCCATCGATGATTTCCCGCGCCGAGGATGCCGATTCCTCATGAAAACGCAGCTTGAATGGCCGTCGAGTTCACGAACTTGTGAATAGGCTTCAACGCGCCACCACCTCGTTCCTCGCTCCATCCTCTCCAATCGTCGCCCCATGCCGTCTCGCCGCCTTGCCCATGTAGTCCTCCGTCGGCCGCCCAGAGAAAGGAGGAAGAGAAGGAGAGAAACGAGAGGAGAGAGGGAGAGAATGAGAGAATGAGAAGAGAGTGGTGGGGGTTGGTTTAAATAGAAAAGGTTTTGGGATTTTCAAAATATGAAAAATAGAAAATGGGGAAAAATCATCCCTATGATCCTCAGAAAAACACACAACGCATCTACAACCTCACGGAGCTCGAAAACACATCGGTTCACCATGCACAAAGATCTGAAGGCCCTATAGCCAAAAATCTGATTTAATCGTAAAACACAATCCGGGACCCACGGACGCACTCCGAAACCCTTGGATCCTGATCCAAAAAATCATGGGTGTTACAGTCCCCCCCCTCCTTACAAAAATTTCATCCTCAAAATTTAAGGCAACCATCATGTCACAAGGGAAGAATGATTCATCCAGTTGGCAACGCTCCCAAAGCTGTAGCTAACCTTCAATTCTCGCGAAACCACAATTCCCGAGCGACACAGCCAGACTATGATCACGAACAGGAACATCTCGCCTCACGGCACAATACACCAATTCTCAGAGCGAGAATAACACACGCAAGGATACAAGTCTGGCGCTACCTCAGGTACAACGGTACTCGGCATCGCTACCACCGATAAAATCCATGCTCGGTGGACCAGCCAAATATCAACTTCTCATCCCGCCGAATGATCTCACTTCCTTCACAAGGGATAACCAACACTGAGCCTCGACCAGCTCACGCAGTCATCTCAACTGACTACTACAAATTCGTCAGCTCTGCGCCAAGAACAATCTCACACCCGACAAGACGAACGCTAATAACAACATTGGACCAGCTCCAGTCTAAACACAAACCTTCAACAGATCCCAGATCCAATCCGAGAAAAGGCATATCTTATTATCGGCCACTCAAGGCCTCGCTTGCACATGGCTGTTGCCATTCTCGATTCACAACAACCGACATCTTCTGTATGTGAAAATCCATCCATCAGCCATCAATTACTAGTCAATCGGGAAGCCCTTACTCGCTCGCCCTTCCTCTTACACGCTCCCTCATAGGGCCCAATAAGCTCATTTTAAATCTCGTCGAGCCGTCCGTTGACTCTCGCACTGGCCATTATTGCTTCTCAAGTCAGTCCTCATGCGGATGCCACATCCGATTCTGATCCTCACGCCAGTCTACCCTTTTAGGGGAGCACGGAAAAACCAAATGGCAAGATTCCACAATCTTCAGTCCACATTAACTCTAGGCTCAGACTGATAGGGAACTCCTCCCATGTAGGTCACGAGACCAAGACTCTCATTCAACAACATCCCTCCCGGGACTTCCGTGCACAGACATCGTCCATTACACAGACTCATCCAATCTTCATCACAATTATTCCAAATGAACACATGCCAATCCCGACTCCGCTCTCGATATCGAGCCACAGGACGCAATCTTAGCAAATCATGGCACACATTTCCCGAACAGACAAGTGCCACCTTAACACCATAGAAGTCTGGTCAACGGCCCGCCAAACAACACGGGTCTCCAGACATCACAGATTCTTACCACAATTGGGTCCTTCCTGCAACATTCTGAATTCTCAGACTTAACTGGGCCTCTTCCAGGCATTATCATGGCTGACCACTCGGCTAGCCTCACCAATCACTTACAGCTACCGACTGGGACCCGCAATTCCTTCCTCAGAAAACACATCTCTAAGACCACGATTCCATTCGAGGACACAACTTCCAACATGAGTCGAGCACCTAGCTCACCGACTCCGATCATCGCTCCCTCGTACTCTGACAGGCTATCTTCTTTGCAACCCCCAACTGGGTCAAGAACCAAACACATGACACTGCTCCGAACAAATGAACAGGGTACTCATTTGGCACATCTACTGTCATATTTCCCCAACTCTCTATTCCACTGGTGCCACAACCCGTAATGCCTCAAGCAATGGCACGGCAATCGACATGGCTCACACAGCCAAAATAATCTTTCACCAAAAAAGTGACCTTTCGATGCTCTACTCATCCTCTGAAATCCGCCCGTAGTAACCATCGCTACGGTCTTGGACCTATGGGTTATGGGCCCATCAGGCTTTTGCTGCATACTCTGCACAACACGCACAATTATCACATACAACTTGGCATCCACCTTCCAAAACATCTCTTAGTACGACTGGCTAACTCCAGAAAATAGGGTGAGGAAAGCTCAATTACCCCAAACCCATAGCACAGACTCTCTCTCTTGGTCTGGCAATCCTCTTGCAACTCCGCAGGCTCCGATCCACAACACATGCATCGAAAATCACAATGCCAGCCGCGAACTCTCCCACACACAGCCCCGCTGGCACTCATCCTACCATAATAGTGCCAACACACCCTTACACGCTAAGGGAATGGGCATGAATTCTCATGGGCAGTCGCACTGTCGAAAACACAGAACACTTCACGGGCCATCACCCCACTAATAAGTAGGGCACTCCCCATATGTATTTCTTGGCATACTCGAGGAGACCAACCAATCTGAACACGCGATGCACGACCACAGAACTTAGCCAAAAATGCAACTCTCTCTGTCCAAGGAGAAACCAACATACTTCCTACGAAGTGGGAGGTCTCCATGCTTGACCTGACCTCAAATCTCACGAATACTGGGAACCTCACCTTCCAGCACCAGGAAAAACCATCACTTTCATCAGGTCAGCTCCTCCGACATCACTCGCCAAGTGTCCCATCGGACCACACGGGTGGCATCTCTCGACACACCATTGCAACTCGCCAAACAGCGGCTCACCACGCCTCGAGTACTAACTTTGTTGATCGCCAGTCACACTCTACTACAGCGGTTGAGCTAGCCGCTGCCACACGCTCCTTACTTATCCCTGTCTCTAATCCTGGACCCATTAACACGCCAAAACACTTATCGAGGAGCTAAGAAACCACTAAAGATGTCAGGCCCGAAGGCTGCCACATTAATGACCATAGGACATTATTCCCTTGAATCTGTCCTTGCTGACATTGACCCATTCTCGATTCTCGGGTCCTCAGAATATCCATCTCCTAAGCTACTGCCGCGCCGACCACCACGCCAAGAACCGCAACATGAACCATGATCGGCACCTGCCTCAGCTTATCCTCAAGGATCAAATCTACCGTTAAACCTTCACATCTCATCTACCACCTCGCACGGTGCATCTAACGTGGTGCATAATGGCCCTCAATTCCACAATTTGGGCCCAGAACTAAGATTCCGCCACACAGTCTCGAATCAAATCTAGATCTAACACAGCCCGCTCATACGCAAACACATAGGACTAAGAACTTACTGGGACATCTCTGCCCATTCCTGCCTCAAAATCCGCAAAAATAATCAGGATTGGTATGCCATCTTTGATGTCACAGAGCATGACGAGAAAGTCGGGCTCGACAGCCAACAGCTTACCAGGAAGATCCTCCACTAGTCCGAGCACTTCTCTCGTTCACGGCATCTGTTGTGCCACCTCAAACCATGACCTTAAAACCTCAGGGGCTAGCTAAATCTTGAACTGGGGTGGCCAAAAGAACACTAACACCTCTGGAGTACACTCATGGCCACCCAACCACGAACTATCCTCGCCAGCCACCTGACCTCGCCGTTGATTCCTCGAATGCAGCATCGCAGACTCACACCTGCCGGCAAAACTCGGCCCAACGCAACACAACCGGGGCCACCACCTTTGGGGAAGGTAACTCTCTATCTTACTCCTCAGGCCCTACACCGGCACTTCGACGATAACCAAAACCACCTTCATAGCGCCAACACCGTGCACTATAGCTCTCATTCGAGAAGCAAAGCGGTAAATAAACACAAAACCCTATGCCAGATGCCGACTGTACTGGGCCTTATGGACTTTGGAACACTGCAATTATCTCAAATTCCCATGTACATCTACAACCATGCTCTAATACCATCTGTAACGACCCAAGATTCGGATACCGGGAATTACCCGATGCCATTCAAATCCTGGCCCGCCACCCACGAGCCGAAAGGCTCGGAAGGGTTATTTAGGTGTATAGAGGTATATTAAAATTTAAAAAAATGATGGCAAGAACTATATAATTAACTATTTAAATAATACGAAATAAAACTACATTTTCTATTAACAAATTAACTATAGAGTCCAGTCCAACAAAGTACAGCTTACATGGAAAAGAAACATACTCTAACGCTATGTACACCCCCAGCTCTAGTGAGCTGACAACTACGAACCTCAGCGCTGCACCTCCGAACCTCGAGGAGGAACTGCAACACCTGAAAAGAAAGGGGTGAGCCTCATCCCATTAGCTCAGTAGGGGTCCTGCGGATCCCCACCACAAAACAATGGCGATAATAATAACAACAACGAAAGCAATAGCCATAGTAAAAATAGAACAACGTGGCCAATGGAACCACGACCCTTTAAACTACTCCTACGGCGGCGAGAAGCAAACCCCGATCTCGCAGTCGGGGAACAGCCGCACCAACAGAAAACCCAGGCTACACTACCAAAAGAAACACCACGACATCTCTGTCGTGGAGGCCCATCCTCACAGATGAAGGCTCATCCCAAGACCACGTGGTCCAAGGGCATGGTTATGACCTCGTCGTTGTGGACCCTACAGTGTTTATGGGTGAAACCTCAGCAACCCTACCGGAACCCTAGACCTCATTGTCGGGAAACGTACATCGAAATCACCCGAAGAACCACATCTCGTTGACGGGAAAACTAAAACTTGAGTCACGAGAGTCACGTGTAGCGTGACGGGAGAACCTGTCCACTAGAAGTAAGGCCGGATACGTTCACTGATGGCTTAGTCCGCGCCTGGGTGTCTCCCTACTCGCCTCAGGTAGAAATTGAGACACCGTACAAGTGACACAAGGACAAGGGTCTAGTCAGGGTCGTGCTCATCAGCACACGTCCGAAGTCCCTGACCACATGTGCACACACTGACTGACAGCGCTACGTCGGGCCCTCTAGCTGGTTTTCCTCCCGACCTGGACTCGAGCCGCCACAGTGGGAGGCCCTACAGTAACCAGCCTAAAATGGTCACTCCGGGGTCAAGCTCTCCGCCGCTCCCAAGCAGGTCAGCACACGCATGCCCAGGAAAGCTACGACTAGTGGGAAAGCCACTCGACATAAGACTCTCAAGAGAAACCACCACAGTACTGACATGCTACACACAGGCCTGTTGCAAGTAACTCAAAATACGGGGTGGCACGGTGCCACCAAACTTAGGATGACTAGCTAGACTCGCCAATCCAACGGCCACAGAGTCACGCGACTCATCCCAAGGCCATTGTACAAAATGGCTCCATGCCGTCAAATTACCCTAGTCCTAGAGTCAAAACCACAGTCAAAAGAACTTATAAGGCGTCTCATAACCGTCGAGTCCACTCCCTCTCTAAGGTAGACAAGGAAACCCCCAGTCCTAGGCTGGGTCAAAGGACTCTTGGTCATTGGCCATACGCATGGCCCAAACAGAAATCGCTTTCCGAAAAGGCTAACCTTGTGCGGGGACAACCCTCCGCACCTACACCAGTACATGGTGACTCAGTCTAGTGTAACAAGAAAACCCGGAACACACGGGGTCACTCAAACCCTCTAGACCACACGAGCATGCTAACCGAGGTAACATAATTCTTTCGGACACCCAAAAACACGGTCTTGGTCCCCACGGGTTGTCCGGGACATCCACGGGGCCAAAGGTTGACCAAAGGTTCCCGACCGGGTTGAACGGAGGCCAAGATGGGCAAAAAGGCTGCATTTCGATAAACCAGGCCCCTGGGCCGGTCGACCACAGGCTGGGTCGGTAGACCGGCCCAATGGGTGGGTCGACCGGTCCTTGACCAGTCGCCCCCCCTTGACCTGGGTCGGTAGACCGATCCATCTGGGTCGGTCGACCGAACCAGGACATGCCTATTGACACCCATTTTATGACTAATGAGTTGGGTCATCTCCATATTTATTTTTATGATATCCCCAGTTGTTCACCGCTTACTGGGTCATTTTTTGGACTTATTTTATGGGTAATTCTCCCCGATTGGGCCTAGTTCCCTTGATTTTTCGTCATTGCAGCTTATTGGGCCTGGATAAGGGTAATGAGGATTATCTTGTGGATTAGCTCGGAGATTTATCGGTCTTTATCTCTTTTGCCACGTCTACTAGCCTAGCGGTCTATCGTACGACCGCTTGGCGGGAGCTGGCGGTCCTTTACTGGACCGTTAGGAGGCAAAGAGTCCTACTGGGTCTCTTTGATCTTATCTTTTCTGGACGAATGAGCCATGCGGTCTATTAATAGACCGTTTTCTTGAGCCTTGCGGTCTATCGCAAGTCCCTTTGGGAAGACAAAGAGTCCTGCTCTGTCTGATTTTCTCTGCTTCGCCGTGGTCGAACTAGAGTCCTTGGTTTGTTGATTTCTCTCTAGATAGAGGCTCTCAGAAGCTTCTGTTTGTTTCTATGGACTCTTGGGAGTATTATCCTCGAGGTTTATCTAGTTTCAGGCCTATTATCGTGTCATTATCCCTCCAACTCGAACCTAGGGTTTGGGGGTCTATAAAGAGAACCCTTGACTACATGGCTTGAAAGAGGAGATTTCTGGAGTTCGTCACGAAGTGCTGTTACGTTCTGGAGCCACTTCTAACCAGGGAGAAGCTACTTTCACGTCCACAAGTGTCACGCCCCGAGCCTTTAATACAGCGGAAGACTAGCTCGAGGAACGTGAACAGTCGGCATGGTAATCCTCTTGCAAGCAAGAATGATCAGAGCGCAAGATAATCACACATGAGATGCAATTGCATAATAAATTTATTCAAACTCTAACTTTATTTCATTAATAATCAAAATATTCTAATACAATAACTCTTCAACCTTCTTTAATCCATCAGACTTAAGGAAAAAGAAAATTACAAAGACTCGATCTAAACAAGATTGGAAATAGATAATGAGCACACTTGCCCAGTAGATATCTTCGCATCAACATGATTAACAATGTTTAAGTAATTAACATTTAGCTCTAAAGAATAAGGTAAAATTATGCGAAATGCGGTAAATTACTTGAACAAAACAAGTAACATAATTGCACGATAAGATCACGATGAGAAAGGATATGCAAAAAAGATCGAGTTGAATATAACAAGAATGTAATTTGGCCTTTCACGAATACGAATATGCTTGCATGCATCAAGAACACACTTTCACTTTCACTTTTCACTTTCATAACCATAAAGGTTATGCACTAGAATGTCATGTAAATAACATGTAGCAATTCAATCAAGAGAGAGTCTCGCAAGAGTTCTGTGGATTTTCACTTATTTATAAAGAAAGTACCTCCAGTGCAATGCGACGCCAGTAGCATCATACCCCATGGTTTACAATATGTTTCCGACAATCAGTCGAGGGGACTAGCATAGAGCCCTTGAACACAATCAGTGCTCAAACCGCATCTTCACGTATAAATCAAGCTAATTCCACGTTTCAAGCAATAAAATATGGCTAGTAAGATAACAAGTTCAATAAGTTCATGATAATAATAATTCAATGAATGAACGCTTCAATTAAGAACATGAGAGATCAAGAATGACTTAAAACAATGTTATGCTCATGGAAACAATTCGACAGTATAACAATATTCCTTATCTTCCATAGTTTAAAATTAAGTATTTTGAACAATATGACAAGTGCTAGACCATCAATAATCCATCTAGGAACTTTGGAATATCAACTCTAGGGTCAAACCTCGGGTTAAAGTACTCAGGAATTGTGACGGTCAATTAATGGGCCGTTATATGAACGTGGCGGTCTATAATTGGGCCGTTAGAATGGCTGAATCCAGAAGAAATCGGTATGAACTCAGATAACGTGACGGTCGCATACTGGACCGTTAGATGTTCCTGACGGTCGAGTAATAGGCCGTTACATAGTTAAAACTAGAAAACTTCGATAGTGCTTTCTAAACAATTGGGCTTTAAAGGTACAACCAACTCGGCGTCCTAGTGGGAATCCCAGACTCGCGGAGAATTACGGAGGCCTTGAAACCAGATTTCCTAGTCCATTGGAAGGAATATCCAATAGAGAGGTCCTCAAGTTCAAGAATATGTTCCTGTAGTGTAAAAGTGTAAACTACTGGTCATATACCGGAATATATGTCATGTACTGAAGAAATTGACACTATAGACAGAAAGAATGTGTAACAATGTGAATCCATGATAAAACTACGTCAATACATCAAATAAAAATCATGTTTTAATATAAAACTATAGAGTTTTAGCAATGAAATTAACATGTACTTTAAAATAACTCAAAGTGCTTTTGAACATACCTGAATCAATTTATAGACTCAAAGTTATGAAAAATAGGTCAAACTTAGATAACTAGGCTTATTCATAAGTGAATTTGACTATTTTTAACTCTGTCTCAGGTTGACAGAACACAGTTATTCTGACGGTCGAACATGGGCGCATCACAGTGTTGTGACGGTTTATCGTGGAACCGTTTGAGTGTTGTAACACTCCGGTTATGGTCCGTCAGAGATAATGGAGAAGTTTAAGTATAACAAGGAGTGTGACGGCCTATCGTAAGGCCGTTACATCCCTCTGACGGTCTAACTAAAGGCCGTTAGAGTCCTGTTGATAGGAAAGTAAAAAGATAAAAGACTATGCCTTGAAACATGCCATGCTTTGAAAAAACTTAACTAATCTAGTCATGATAAAACAAAGTATAGTCCATCTAGATGCATAGGTTGCAGTGAATGACCAAGAGAATATCTTTTATCTTCATTTAAGGCTAAGGACATGCATGTATGTATAGACTTACTAAAACATGGAATTCAAAGTCTATGATGCATGGCATCAATCAAAACCAGAGGGCTTTTATCCCTAACATGATTTTCTTGCCATTCATGAGATGACCTACCTCTTTCCTGAGCTTTCAACTTCCAATTTGGGACTGCAAGACACGCCCTAGTTCTTCCCTTCCTATGGTTTTTCAGCAACTTCACGTTGCTCTAACTCCTCAGTCTCTTGACCTAAAGATGTGAAATTTTGAGGGTAAGAAGGTGAAACTAAGGGGAACAGAAAGTTCTAAAGACACTTAGGCTAATTACCTCATTTTGGTGCTCTAATTTCCTGATCTTCAGTAGACTTTCGTTCAGGTTCCTAGGTTGCTATGGTCGGACCAGCAACTTTGGGAGCTTCTAACTCCTTGTGTAGTTGATCTCCTAGCAAGAAATTTTGAGGAAGATTAGTCCTATATATATGGAATAAAAAGTTCTAAAGAACTTACCCGAAATACTATCTCCTTACCTTAGTTCCACGCGAGCTAATGTAGGGGCCACGTAGGTCAAAACTAGGGTCTATTTATAGGGTTTTGCTAGGGTTTGAGGACTAGATCAATTCTAGAGTCCTTGTTAAAGCTTAGATCGACTTCTTAGAGTCCTTAACACGTTTACTAGTCCTCCCATCTCGATCCCTAAGAGATAAACTAGTAAAAATCTAATCTTTTTACTTGTTCTTCCATTGACGGAACTGACAGAGTGTAACGGTCGTGTATTGGCGCGTTACATGCCTGTGGCGGTCGCACAATAGACCGCTACGGCCACTGTATGTAGAATTCAACTTAATTCAAACTCTTTTATTTGTTTTATCCACATAATTATCTAATAAATGAGTATTTATCCTTAAAATTCGTGAATAAGCCAATTAACCTTCTAGAATATGGGCCAAACTTCATGGGTTTGGTCTTTAAACTTTTTCGACCATATTTAAATAGGCTAGGTTAATTGTTTACCATAATTGGGCCTTAATAATGATTTATTTAACCCAATATTTATTTATTAATCAATTTAGGTCTTTATAAATTCTTAATAAATTCCAGAAAATCATTAAATAATTTTGAAATAATTTATAAATATTCTAGGTCATTACACCCTCCCCCACTTAAGAGAATTTGGTCCCCAAATTCATAACATGAGTTTTTACGGAGAGTGTACGTATTTTAATGTATTAAAAATTAACGTAAGGCGAATGGGTTAAGAGGGTACCTTTAACCATTTCACCTTCCTCGTCTAGAATGGCATTTAATCGACCTTGCTTCCCGTGTCCGTTGTTATCCCTTGAAGATTGTTCATTTATGAGAGGACACATGGGTAAGCGATGTTCCCGACTTCCACATTTGAGACAAGCGCCGAGACGCTTCCAACATTCTTCTGCCGAGTGCCCAAATTTTTCACAAAATGAGCAAGCCGTGGAGACTTGCATTCTCTCTTCTTCTTTAACTTTCTTATTCTTTCCGTTTCCATTTCCATTTCTTTTGACGTTACCGTTCCCATTACGGGACCTCTTAATGTGACGGTTTTCATCCTCATCCACTTCTTTCTCTTCTTGCCTATCATGTTTTCGGCTTGACCTTTCTCCTCGGAGCCTTTCCACCTTCTCCATAGTTCTTTCACATAGATGCGCTCTTTGAACCATCTCAGTATAGGTGCGGATATTCTGAGTTCCAAGTTGTTGGATAAATCCGGGTCTTAAACCATCCATAAATTGGTTGGCTTTCAATAAATCTGTGCTTACCAAGTGAGGAGCATAAGGTGCTAGTCTAGAGAATTGTAATTCATACTCTGCCACGGACATCGTGTCTTATTTTAAGGAGGCAAATTCCATAGCCTTCCTTTCCTTCACATGCTCGGAGAAGTACTTGGCTCAAAAAAGTGTAAGAAAACCCTCCCATGTATGAGGTGCATCTGCAGGTGGCGCCGGAATGGATTTCCACCATGTACGAGCATCCTTGTTGAGTTGGAACGTGGCAAGTCGAACTTTCTCCTGGTCGGTGCATTGCATGACATCGAATATTCGATTCATCTCGTCGATCTAATTTTCCGCTTCATCTGGGTTAGAAGATCCAGAGAATCGTGGGGGATTTAAACTTCCGAAATTGCCGTGTAAGTTCCCCGCGCCAGCCCTTCCACTAGCTTGGGCCACTGTCTGTAGGGCTTGGGTAAGTCCCGCAATAGTTTGCTGCATCTCGTCCTAGTTCACACGATGAGCCATTGAGAATCAAGGTACCTGAGAATCATGGATATTTTGGTTATTTAGAGTCGGGAAGATTTACCCTAAGATAATTTCTATATAACTATCTCATCCCGGGTTCTACCCGATTCTCACATAGGTGGGAAAATTTCTTCCTTAGTTCATAGGTATGGGTCCTAAAACCTTAGATTTATCCTATGACATGACTCTTTTCCCTAAGTCCTGAGACTTAGGCTCTGATACCAACTTAACTGTCGCGCCCCGAGTCTTTAATACAGCAGAAGACTAGCTCGAGGAACATGAACATCCGACATGATAAGTCTCTTGCAAGCAAGAATGATCAGAGCGCAAGACAATCACACATGAGATACAATTGCATAATACATTTATTCAAACTCTAACTTTATTTCATTAATAATCAAAATATTCTAATACAATAACTCTTCAACCTTCTTTAATCCATCAGATTAAAGGAAAAATAAAATTACAAAGACTCGATCTAAACAAGATTGACTTCCTAAGTCTTCACTCTCATTTTGATAAGATTTTCATTCGCACTCGGACCCATCACTTGAATAACTCGAATCTGAATTCGAATCACGTCCATCTCCTGAAAAGATTGGAAATAGGTAATGAGCACACTTACCCAGTAGGTATCTTCGCATCAACATGATTAACAATGTTTAAGTAATTAACATTGTAGCTCTAAAGAATAAGGTAAAATCATGCGAAATGCGGTAAATCACTTGAACAAAATAAGTAACATAATAGCACGATAAGATCACGATGAGAAAGGATATGCAAACAAGATCGAGTTGAATATAACAAGAATGTAATTTGGCCTTTCACGAATACGAATATGCTTGCATGCATCAAGAATGCACTTTCACTTTCACTTTTCACTTTCATAACCATAAAGGTTATGCACTAGAATGTCATGTAAATAGCATGTAGTAATTCAATCAAGAGAGAGTCTCGCAAGAGTTCCGTGGATTTTCACTTATTTATAAAGAAAGTACTCCCAGCGCAATGCGACGCCAGTAGCATCATACCCCATGGTTTGCAATATGTTTCCGACAATCAGTCGAGGGGACTAGCATAGAGCCCTTGAACACAATCAGTGCTCAAACCGCATCTTCACGTATAAATCAAGCTAATTCCACGTTTCAAGCAATAAAATATGGCCAGTAAGATAACAAGTTCAATAAGTTCATGATAACAATAATTCAATGAATGAACGCTTCAATTAAGAACATGAGAGATCAAGAATGACTTAAAATAATGTTATGCTCATGGAAACAATTCGACAGCATAACAATATTCCTTATCTTCCATAGTTTAAAATTAAGTATTTTGAACAATATGACAAGTGCTAGACCATCAATAATCCATCTAGGAACTTTGGAATATCAACCCTTGGGTCAAACCTCGGGTTAAAGTACTCAGGAATTGTGATGGTCAATTAATGGGCCGTTACATGAACGTGGCGGTCTATAATTGGGCCGTTAGAATGGCTGAATCCAGAAGAAATCGGTATGAACTCAGATAACGTGACGGTCGCATACTGGACCGTTAGATGTTCCTGACGGTCGAGTAATAGGCCGTTATATAGTTAAAACCATAAAACTTCAATAGTGCTTTCTAAACAATTGGGCTTTAAAGGTATAACCAACTCGGCGTCCTAGTGGGAATCCCTGGCTTGCAGAGAATTACGGAGGCCTTGAAACCAGATTTCCTAGTCCATTGGAAGAAATATCCAATAGAGAGGTCCTCAAGTTCAAGAATATGTTCCTATAGTGCAAAAGTGTAAACTACTGGTCATATACCAGAATATATGCCATGTATTGATGAAATTGACTCTATAGACAGAAAGAATGTGTAACAATGTGAATCCATAATAAAACTCCGTCAATACATCAAATAAAAATCATGTTTTAATACAAAACTATAGAGTTTTAGCAATGAAATTAACATGTACTTTAAAATAACTCAAAGTACTTTTGAACATACCTGAATCAATTTATAGACTCAAAGTTATGAAAAATAGGTCAAACTTAGATAACTAGGCTTATTCATAAATGAATTTGACTGCTTTTAACTCTGTCTCGGGTTGACAGAACACAGTTATTCTGACGGTCGAACATGGGCGCGTCACAGTGTTGTGACGGTTTATCGTGGAACCGTTTGAGTGTTGTAACGCTCCGGTTATGGTCTGTCAGAGATAATGGAGAAGTTTAAGTATAACAGGGAGTGTGACGGCCTATCGTAAGGCCGTTACATCCCTCTGACGGTCTAACTAAAGGCCGTTAGAGTCCTGTTGACAGGAAAGTAAAAAGATAAAAGACTATGCCTTGAAACATGTCATGCTTTGAAAAGACTTAACTAATCTAGTCATGATAAAATAAAGTATAGTCCATCTAGATGCATAGGTTGCAGTGAATGACCAAGAGAATATCTTTTATCTTCATTTAAGGCTAAGGACATGCATGTATGTATAGACTTACTAAAACATGAAATTCAAAGTCTATGATGCATGGAATCAATCAAAACCAGAGGGGTTTTATCCCTAACATGATTTTCTTGCCATTCATGAGATGACCTACCTCTTTCCTGAGCTTTCAACTTCCAATTTGGGACTGCAAGACACGCCCTAGTTCTTCCCTTCCTATGGTTTTTCAGCAACTTCACGTTGCTCTAACTCCTCAGTCTCTTGACCTAAAGACGTGAAATTTTGAGGGTAAGAAGGTGAAACTAAGGGGAACAGAAAGTTCTAAAGACACTTAGGCTAATTACCTCATTTTGGTGCTCTAATTTCCTGATCTTCAGTAGACTTTCGTTCAGGTTCCTAGGTTGCTATGGTCGGACCAGCAACTTTGGGAGCTTCTAACTCCTTGTGTAGTTGATCTCCTAGCAAGAAATTTTGAGAATGATTAGTCCTATATATATGGAATAAAAAGTTCTAAAGAACTTACCCGAAATACTATCTCCTTACCTTAGTTCCACGCGAGCTAATGTAGGGGCCACGTAGGTCAAAACTAGGGTCTATTTATAGGGTTTTGCTAGGGTTTGAGGATTAGATCAATTCTAGAGTCCTTGTTAAAGCTTAGATCAACTTCTTAGAGTCCTTAACACGTTTACTAGTCCTCCCATCTCGATCCCTAAGAGATAAACTAGTAAAAATCTAATCTTTTTACTTGTTCTTCCATTGACGGAACTGACAGAGTGTAACGGTCGTGTATTGGCGCGTTACATGCCTGTGGCGGTCGCACGATAGACCGCTACGGCCACTGTATGTAGAATTCAACTTAATTCAAACTCTTTTATTTATTTTATCCACATAATTATCTAATAAATTAGTATTTATCCTTAAAATTCATGAATAAGCCAATTAACCTTCTAGAATATGGGCCAAACTTCATGGGCTTGGTCTTTAAACTTTTTGGACCATATTTAAATAGGCTAGGTTAATTGTTTACCATAATTGGGCCTTAATAATGATTTATTTAACCCAATATTTATTTATTAATTAATTTAGGTCTTTATAAATTCTTAATAAATTCCAAAAATCATTAAATAATTTTGAAATAATTTATAAATATTCTAGGTCATTACACCCTCCCCCACTTAAGAGAATTTGGTCCCCAAATTCATAACATGATTTTTTACGGAGAGTGTACGTATTTTAATGTATTAAAAATTAACGTAAGGCGAATGGGTTAAGAGGGTACCTTTAACCATTTCACCTTCCTCGTCTAGAATGGCATTTAATCGACCTTGCTTCCCGTGTCCGTTGTTATCCCTTGAAGATTGTTCACTTATGAGAGGACACATGGGCAAGCGATGTTCCCGACTTCCACATTTGAGACAAGCGCCGAGACGCTTCCAACATTCTTCTGCCGAGTGCCCAAATTTTTCACAAAATGAGCAAGCCGTGGAGACTTGCATTCTCTCTTCTTCTTTAACTTTCTTATTCTTTCCGTTTCCATTTCCATTTCTTTTGACGTTACCGTTCCCATTACGGGACCTCTTAATGTGACGGTTTTCATCCTCATCCACTTCTTTCTCTTCTTGCCTATCATGTTTTCGGCTTGACCTTTCTCCTCGGAGCCTTTCCACCTTCTCCATAGTTCTTTCACATAGATGCGCTCTTTGAACCATCTCGGTATAGGTGCGGATATTCTGAGTTCCAAGTTGTTGGATAAATTCGGGTCTTAAACCATCCATAAATCGGTTGGCTTTCAATAAATCTGTGCTTACCAAGTGAGGAGCATAAGGTGCTAGTCGAGAGAATTGTAATTCATACTCTGCCACGGACATCGTGCCTTGTTTTAAGGAGGCAAATTCCATAGCCTTCCTTTCCTTCACATGCTCGGAGAAGTACTTGGCTCAAAAAAGTGTAAGAAAACCCTCCCATGTATGAGGTGCATCTGCAGGTGGCGCCGGAATGGATTTCCACCATGTACGAGCATCCTTGTTGAGTTGGAACGTGGCAAGTCAAACTTTCTCCTGGTCGGTGCATTGCATGACATCGAATATTCGATTCATCTCGTCGATCTAATTTTCCGCTTCATCTGGGTTAGAAGATCCAGAGAATCGTTGGGGATTTAAACTTCAGAAATTACCGTGTAAGTTCCCCGCGCCAGCCCTTCCACTAGCTTGGGCCACTGTCTGTAGGGCTTGGGTAAGTCCCGCAATAGTTTGCTGCATCTCGTCCCAGTTCACACGATGAGCCATTGAGAATCAAGGTACCTGAGAATCATGGATATTTTGGTTATTTAGAGTCGGGAAGATTTACCCTAAGATAATTTCTATATAACTATCTCATCCCGGGTTCTACCCGATTCTCACATAGGTGGGAAAATTTCTTCCTTAGTTCATAGGTATGGGTCCTAAAACCTTAGATTTATCCTATGACATGACTCTTTTCCCTAAGTCCTGAGACTTAGGCTCTTATACCAACTTAACTGTTGCGCCCCGAGCCTTTAATACAGCGAAAGACTAGCTCGAGGAACATGAACATCCGACATGATAAGCCTCTTGCAAGCAAGAATGATCAGAGCGCAAGACAATCACACATGAGATACAATTGCATAATACATTTATTCAAACTCTAACTTTATTTCATTAAAAATCAAAATAATCTAATACAATAACTCTTCAACCTTCTTTAATCCATCAGACTTAAGGAAAAAGAAAATTACAAAGACTCGATCTAAACAAGATTGACTTCCTAAGTCTTCACTCTCATTTTGATAAGATTTTCATTCGCACTCGGACCCATCACTTGAATAACTCGAATCTGAATTGGAATCACTTCCATCTCCTGAAAAGATTGGAAATAGGTAATGAGCACACTTACCCAGTAGGTATCTTCGCATCAACATGATTAACAATGTTTAAGTAATTAACATTGTAGCTCTAAAGAATAAGGTAAAATCATGCGAAATGCGGTAAATCACTTAAACAAAATAAGTAACATAATAGCACGATAAGATCACGATGAGAAAGGATATGCAAACAAGATCGAGTTGAATATAACAAGAATGTAATTTGGCCTTTCACGAATACGAATATGCTTGCATGCATCAAGAACGCACTTTCACTTTTCACTTTCATAACCATAAAGGTTATGCACTAGAATGTCATGTAAATAGCATGTAGCAATTCAATCAAGAGAGAGTCTCACAAGAGTTCCGTGGATTTTCACTTATTTATAAAGAAAGTACTCCCAGCGCAATGCGACGCCAGTAGCATCATACCCCATGGTTTACAATATGTTTCCGACAATCAATCGAGGGGACTAGCATAGAGCCCTTGAACATAATCAGTGCTCAAACCGTATCTTCACGTATAAATCCAGCTAATTCCACGTTTCAAGCAATAAAATATGGCCAGTAAGATAACAAGTTCAATAAGTTCATGATAACAATAATTCAATGAATGAACGCTTCAATTAAGAACATGAGAGATCAAGAATGACTTAAAACAATGTTATGCTCATGGAAACAATTCGACAGCATAACAATATTCCTTATCTTCCATAGTTTAAAATTAAGTATTTTGAACAATATGACAAGTGCTAGACCATCAATAATCCATCTAGGAACTTTGGAATATCAACACTAGGGTCAAACCTCGGGTTAAAGTACTCAGGAATTGTGACGGTCAATTAATGGGCCGTTACATGAACGTGGCGGTCTATAATTGGGCCGTTAGAATGGCTGAATCCAGAAGAAATCGGTATGAACTCAGATAACGTGACGGTCGCATACTGGACCGTTAGATGTTCCTGACGGTCGAGTAATAGGCCGTTACATAGTTAAAACTAGAAAACTTCGATAGTACTTTCTAAACAATTGGGCTTTAAAGGTACAACCAACTCGGCGTCCTAGTGGGAATCCCAGACTCGCGGAGAATTACGGAGGCCTTGAAACCAGATTTCCTAGTTCATTGGAAGGAATATCCAATAGAGAGGTCCTCAAGTTCAAGAATATGTTCCTGTAGTGTAAAAGTGTAAACTACTGGTCATATACCGGAATATATGTCATGTACTGAAGAAATTGACACTATAGATAGAAAGAATGTGTAACAATGTGAATCCATGATAAAACTCCGTCAATACATCAAATAAAAATCATGTTTTAATACAAAACTATAGAGTTTTAGCAATGAAATTAACATGTACTTTAAAATAACTCAAAGTGCTTTTGAACATACCTGAATCAATTTATAGACTCAAAGTTATGAAAAATAGGTCAAACTTAGATAACTAGGCTTATTCATAAATGAATTTGACTGCTTTTAACTCTGTCTCGGGTTGACAGAACACAGTTATTCTGACGGTCGAACATGGGCGCGTCACAGTGTTGTGACGGTTTATCGTGGAACCGTTTGAGTGTTGTAACGCTCCGGTTATGGTCCGTCAGAGATAATGGAGAAGTTTAAGTATAACAGGGAGTGTGACGGCCTATCGTAAGGCCGTTACATCCCTCCGACGGTCTAACTAAAGGCCGTTAGAGTCCTGTTGACAGGAAAGTAAAAAGATAAAAGACTATGTCTTGAAACATGTCATGCTTTCAAAAGACTTAACTAATCTAGTCATGATAAAACAAAGTATAGTCCATCTAGATGCATAGGTTGCAGTGAAGGACCAAGAGAATATCTTTTATCTTCATTTAAGGCTAAGGACATGCATGTATGTATAGACTTACTAAAACATGAAATTCAAAGTCTATGATGCATGGAATCAATCAAAACCAGAGGGCTTTTATCCCTAACATGATTTTCTTGCCATTCATGAGATGACCTACCTCTTTCCTGAGCTTTCAACTTCCAATTTGGGACTGCAAGACACGCCCTAGTTCTTCCCTTCCTATGGTTTTTCAGCAACTTCACGTTGCTCTAACTCCTCAGTCTCTTGACCTAAAGACGTGAAATTTTGAGGGTAAGAAGGTGAAACTAAGGGGAACAGAAAGTTCTAAAGACACTTAGGCTAATTACCTCATTTTGGTGCTCTAATTTCCTGATCTTCAGTAGACTTTCGTTTAGATTCCTAGGTTGCTATGGTCGGACCAGCAACTTTGGGAGCTTCTAACTCCTTGTGTAGTTGATCTCCTAGCAAGAAATTTTGAGGAAGATTAGTCCTATATATATGGAATAAAAAGTTCTAAAGAACTTACCCGAAATACTATCTCCTTACCTTAGTTCCACGCGAGCTAATGTAGGGGCCACGTAGGTCAAAACTAGGGTCTATTTATAGGGTTTTGCTAGGGTTTGAGGATTAGATCAATTCTAGAGTCCTTGTTAAAGCTTAGATCAACTTCTTAGAGTCCTTAACACATTTACTAGTCCTCCCATCTCGATCCCTAAGAGATAAACTAGTAAAAATCTAATCTTTTTACTTGTTCTTCCATTGACGGAACTGACAGAGTGTAACGATAGTGTATTGGCGCGTTACATGCCTGTGGCGGTCGCACGATAGACCGCTACGGCCACTGTATGTAGAATTCAACTTAATTCAAACTCTTTTATTTGTTTTATCCACATAATTATCTAATAAATTAGTATTTATCCTTAAAATTCGTGAATAAGCCAATTAACCTTCTAGAATATGGGCCAAACTTCATGGGCTTGGTCTTTAAATTTTTTGGACCATATTTAAATAGGCTAGGTTAATTGTTTATCATAATTGGGCCTTAATAATGATTTATTTAACCCAATATTTATTTATTAATCAATTTAGGTCTTTATAAATTCTTAATAAATTCCAGAAAATCATTAAATAATTTTGAAATAATTTATAAATATTCTAGGTCATTACACCCTCCCCCACTTAAGAGAATTTGATCCCAAAATTCATAACATGAGTTTTTACGGAGAGTGTACGTATTTTAATGTATTAAAAATTAACGTAAGGCGAATGGGTTAAGAGGGTACCTTTAACCATTTCACCTTCCTCGTCTAGAATGGCATTTAATCGACCTTGCTTCCCGTGTCCGTTGTTATCCCTTGAAGATTATTCATTTATGAGAGGACACATGGGCAAGTGATGTTCCCGACTTCCACATTTGAGACAAGCGCCGAGACGCTTCCAACATTCTTCTGCCGAGTGCCCAAATTTTTCACAAAATGAGCAAGCCGTGGAGACTTGCATTCTCTCTTCTTCTTTAACTTTCTTATTCTTTCCGTTTCCATTTCCATTTCTTTTGAAGTTACCGTTCCCATTATGGGACCTCTTAATGTGACGGTTTTCATCCTCATCCACTTCTTTCTCTTCTTGCCTATCATGTTTTCGGCTTGACCTTTCTCCTCGGAGCCTTTCCACCTTCTCCATAGTTCTTTCACATAGATGCGCTCTTTGAACCATCTCGGTATAGGTGCGGATATTCTGAGTTCCAAGTTGTTGGATAAATCTGGGTCTTAAACCATCCATAAATCGGTTGACTTTCAATAAATCTGTGCTTACCAAGTGAGGAGCATAAGGTGCTAGTCGAGAGAATTGTAATTCATACTCTGCCACGGACATCGTGCCTTGTTTTAAGGAGGCAAATTCCATAGCCTTCCTTTCCTTCACATGCTCGGAGAAGTACTTGGCTCAAAAAAGTGTAAGAAAACCCTCCCATGTATGAGGTGCATCTGCAGGTGGCGCCGGAATGGATTTCCACCATGTACGAGCATCCTTGTTGAGTTGGAACGTGGCAAGTCGAACTTTCTCCTGGTCGGTGTATTGCATGACATCGAATATTCGATTCATCTCGTCGATCTAATTTTTCGCTTCATCTGGGTTAGAAGATCCAGAGAATCGTGGGGGATTTAAACTTCAGAAATTGCCGTGTAAGTTCCCCGCGCCAGCCCTTCCACTAGCTTGGGCCACTGTCTGTAGGGCTTGGGTAAGTCCCGTAATAGTTTGCTGCATCTCGTCCCAGTTCACACGATGAGCCATTGAGAATCAAGGTACCTGAGAATCATGGATATTTTGGCTATTTAGAGTCGGGAAGATTTACCCTAAGATAATTTCTATATAACTATCTCATCCCGGGTTCTACCCGATTCTCACATAGGTGGGAAAATTTCTTCCTTAGTTCATAGGTATGGGTCCTAAAACCTTAGATTTATCCTATGACATGACTCTTTTCCCTATGTCCTGAGACTTAGGCTCTGATACCAACTTAACTGTCGCGCCCCGAGCCTTTAATACAGCGGAAGACTAGCTCGAGGAACATGAACATCCGACATGATAAGCCTCTTGCAAGTAAGAATGATCAGAGCGCAAGACAATCACACATGAGATACAATTGCATAATACATTTATTCAAACTCTAACTTTATTTCATTAATAATCAAAATATTCTAATACAATAACTCTTCAACATTCTTTAATCCATCAGACTTAAGGAAAAAGAAAATTACAAAGACTCGATCTAAACAAGATTGACTTCCTAAGTCTTCACTCTCATTTTGATAAGATTTTCATTCGCACTCGGACCCATCACTTGAATAACTCGAATCTGAATTCGAATCACTTCCATCTCCTGAAAAGATTGGAAATAGGTAATGAGCACACTTACCCAGTAGGTATCTTCGCATCAACATGATTAACAATGTTTAAGTAATTAACATTGCAGCTCTAAAGAATAAGGTAAAATCATGCGAAATGCGATAAATCACTTGAACAAAATAAGTAACATAATAGCACGATAAGATCACGATGAGAAAGGTTATGCAAACAAGATCGAGTTGAATATAACAAGAATGTAATTTGGCCTTTCACGAATACAAATATGCTTGCATGCATCAAGAACGCACTTTCACTTTCACTTTTCACTTTCATAACCATAAAGGTTATGCACTAGAATGTCATGTAAATAGCATGTAGCAATTCAATCAAGAGAGAGTCTCGCAAGAGTTCTGTGGATTTTCACTTATTTATAAAGAAAGTACTCCCAGCGCAATGCGACGCTAGTAGCATCATACCCCATGGTTTACAATATGTTTCCGACAATCAGTCGAGGGGACTAGCATAGAGCCCTTGAACACAATCAGTGCTCAAACCGCATCTTCACGTATAAATCAAGCTAATTCCACGATTCAAGCAATAAAATATGGCCAGTAAGATAACAAGTTCAATAAGTTCATGATAACAATAATTCAATGAATGAACGCTTCAATTAAGAACATGAGAGATCAAGAATGACTTAAAACAATGTTATGCTCATGGAAACAATTCGACAGCATAACAATATTCCTTATCTTCCATAGTTTAAAATTAAGTATTTTGAACAATATGACAAGTGCTAGACCATCAATAATCCATCTAGGAACTTTGGAATATCAACCCTTGGGTCAAACCTCGGGTTAAAGTACTCAGAAATTGTGATGGTCAATTAATGGGCCGTTACATGAACGTGGCGGTCTATAATTAGGCCGTTAGAATGGCTGAATCCAGAAGAAATCGGTATGAACTCAGATAACGTGACGGTCGCATACTGGACCGTTAGATGTTCCTGACGGTCGAGTAATAGGCCGTTATATAGTTAAAACCATAAAACTTCAATAGTGCTTTCTAAACAATTGGGCTTTAAAGGTATAACCAACTCGGCGTCCTAGTGGGAATCCCTGGCTTGCGGAGAATTACGGAGGCCTTGAAACCAGATTTCCTAGTCCATTGGAAGAAATATCCAATAGAGAGGTCCTCAAGTTCAAGAATATGTTCCTATAGTGCAAAAGTTTAAACTACTGGTCATATACCAGAATATATGCCATGTATTGATGAAATTGACTCTATAGACAGAAAGAATGTGTAACAATGTGAATCCATAATAAAACTCCGTCAATACATCAAATAAAAATCATGTTTTAATACAAAACTATAGAGTTTTAGCAATGAAATTAACATGTACTTTAAAATAACTCAAAGTGCTTTTGAACATACCTGAATCAATTTATAGACTCAAAGTTATGAAAAATAGGTCAAACTTAGATAACTAGGCTTATTCATAAATGAATTTGACTGCTTTTAACTCTATCTCGGGTTGACAGAACACAGTTATTCTGACGGTCGAACATGGGGGCGTCACAGTGTTGTGACGGTTTATCGTGGAACCGTTTGAGTGTTGTAACGCTCCGGTTATGGTCCGTCAGACATAATGGAGAAGTTTAAGTATAACAGGGAGTGTGACGGCCTATCGTAAGGCCATTACATCCCTCTGACGGTCTAACTAAAGGCCGTTAGAGTCCTGTTGATAGGAAAGTAAAAAGATAAAGACTATGCCTTGAAACATGTCATGCTTTGAAAAGACTTAACTAATCTAGTCATGATAAAATAAAGTATAGTCCATCTAGATGCATAGGTTGCAGTGAATGACCAAGAGAATATCTTTTATCTTCATTTAAGGCTAAGGACATGCATGTATGTATAGACTTACGAAAACATGAAATTCAAAGTCTATGATGCATGGAATCAATCAAAACCAGAGGGCTTTTATCCCTAACATGATTTTCTTGCCATTCATGAGATGACCTACCTCTTTCCTGAGCTTTCAACTTCCAATTTGGGACTGCAAGACACGCCCTAGTTCTTCCCTTCCTATGGTTTTTCAGCAACTTCACGTTGCTCTAACTCCTCAGCCTCTTGACCTAAAGACGTGAAATTTTGAGGGTAAGAAGGTGAAACTAAGGGGAACAGAAAGTTCTAAAGACACTTAGGCTAATTACCTCATTTTGGTGCTCTAATTTCCTGATCTTCAGTAGACTTTAAATCAGGTTCCTAGGTTGCTATGGTCGGACCAGCAACTTTGGGAGCTTCTAACTCCTTGTGTAGTTGATCTCCTAGCAAGAAATTTTGAGGAAGATTAGTCCTATATATATGGAATAAAAAGTTCTAAAGAACTTACCCGAAATACTATCTCTTTACCTTAGTTCCACGCGAGCTAATGTAGGGGCCACGTAGGTCAAAACTAGGGTCTATTTATAGGGTTTTGCTAGGGTTTGAGGATTAGATCAATTCTAGAGTCCTTGTTAAAGCTTAGATCAACTTCTTAGAGTCCTTAACACGTTTACTAGTCCTCCCATCTCGATCCCTAAGAGATAAACTAGTAAAAATCTAATCTTTTTACTTGTTCTTCCATTGACGGAACTGACAGAGTGTAACGGTCGTGTATTGGCGCGTTACATGCCTGTGGCGGTCGCACGATAGACCGCTACGGCCACTGTATGTAGAATTCAACTTAATTCAAACTCTTTTATTTGTTTTATCCACATAATTATCTAATAAATGAGTATTTATCCTTAAAATTCGTGAATAAGCCAATTAACCTTCTAGAATATGGGCCAAACTTCATGGGCTTGGTCTTTAAACTTTTTGGACCATATTTAAATAGGCTAGGTTAATTGTTTACCATAATTGGGCCTTAATAATGATTTATTTAACCCAATATTTATTTATTAATCAATTTAGGTCTTTATAAATTCTTAATAAATTCCAGAAAATCATTAAATAATTTTGAAATAATTTATAAATATTCTAGGTCATTACACCCTCCCCCACTTAAGAGAATTTGGTCCTCAAATTCATAACATGAGTTTTTACGGAGAGTGTACGTATTTTAATGTATTAAAAATTAACGTAAGGCGAATGGGTTAAGAGGATACATTTAACCATTTCACCTTCCTCGCCTAGAATGGCATTTAATCGACCTCGCTTCCCATGTCCGTTGTTATCCCTTGAAGATTGTTCATTTATGAGAGGACACATGGGCAAGCGATGTTCCCGACTTCCACATTTGAGACAAGCGCCGAGACGCTTCCAACATTCTTCTGCCGAGTGCCCAAATTTTTCACAAAATGAGCAAGCCGTGGAGACTTGCATTCTCTCTTCTTCTTTAACTTTCTTATTCTTTCTGTTTCCATTTCCATTTCTTTTGACGTTACCGTTCCCATTACGGGACCTCTTAATGTGACGGTTTTCATCCTCATCCACTTCTTTCTCTTCTTGCCTATCATGTTTTCGGCTTGACCTTTCTCCTCGGAGCCTTTCCACCTTCTCCATAGTTCTTTCACATAGATGCGCTCTTTGAACCATCTCGGTATAGGTGCAGATATTCTGAGTTCCAAGTTGTTGGATAAATCGGGTCTTAAACCATCCATAAATCGGTTGACTTTCAATAAATCTGTGCTTACCAAGTGAGGAGCATAAGGTGCTAGTCGAGAGAATTGTAATTCATACTCTGCCACGGACATCGTGCCTTGTTTTAAGGAGGCAAATTCCATAGCCTTCCTTTCCTTCACATGCTCGGAGAAGTACTTGGCTCAAAAAAGTGTAAGAAAACCCTCCCATGTATGAGGTGCATCTACAGGTGGCGCCAGAATGGATTTCCACCATGTACGAGCATCCTTGTTGAGTTGGAACGTGGCAAGTCGAACTTTCTCCTGGTCGGTGTATTGCATGACATCGAATATTCGATTCATCTCGTCGATCTAATTTTTCGCTTCATCTGGGTTAGAAGATCCAGAGAATCGTGGGGGATTTAAACTTCAGAAATTGCCGTGTAAGTTCCCCGCGCCAGCCCTTCCACTAGCTTGGGCCACTGTCTGTAGGGCTTGGGTAAGTCCCGTAATAGTTTGCTGCATCTCGTCCCAGTTCACACGATGAGCCATTGAGAATCAAGGTACCTGAGAATCATGGATATTTTGGTTATTTAGAGTCGGGAAGATTTACCCTAAGATAATTTCTATATAACTATCTCATCCCGAGTTCTACCCGATTCTCACATAGGTGGGAAAATTTCTTCCTTAGTTCATAGGTATGGGTCCTAAAACCTTAGATTTATCCTATGACATGACTCTTTTCCCTACGTCTTGAGACTTAGGCTCTGATACCAACTTAACTGTCGCGTCCCGAGCCTTTAATATAGCGGAAGACTAGCTCGAGGAACATGAACATTCGACATGATAAGCCTCTTGCAAGCAAAAATGATCAGAGCGTAAGACAATCACACATGAGATACAATTGCATAATACATTTATTCAAACTCTAACTTTATTTCATTAATAATCAAAATAGTCTAATACAATAACTCTTCAACCTTCTTTAATCCATCAGACTTAAGGAAAAAGAAAATTACAAAGACTCGATCTAAACAAGATTGACTTCCTAAGTCTTCACTCTCATTTTGATAAGATTTTCATTCGCACTCGGACCCATCACTTGAATAACTCGAATCAGAATTAGAATCACTTCTATCTCCTGAAAAGATTAGAAATAGGTAATGAGCACACTTACCTAGTAGGTATCTTCGCATCAACATGATTAACAATGTTTAAGTAATTAACATTGTAGCTCTAAAGAATAAGGTAAAATCATGCAAAATGCGGTAAATCACTTGAACAAAATAAGTAACATAATAGCACGATAAGATCACGATGAGAAAGGATATGCAAACAAGATCGAGTTGAATATAACAAGAATGTAATTTGGCCTTTCACGAATACGAATATGCTTGCATGCATCAAGAACGCACTTTCACTTTCACTTTTCACTTTCATAACCATAAAGGTTATGCACTAGAATGTCATGTAAATAGCATGTAGCAATTCAATCAAGAGAGAGTCTCGCTAGAGTTCCATGGATTTTCACTTATTTATAAAGAAAGTACTCCCAGCGCAATGCGACGCCAGTAGCATCATACCCCATGGTTTACAATATATTTCCAACAATCAGTCGAGGGGACTAGCATAGAGCCCTTGAACACAATCAGTGCTCAAACCGTATCTTCACGTATAAATCAAGCTAATTCCACGTTTCAAGCAATAAAATATGGCCAGTAAGATAACAAGTTCAATAAGTTCATGATAACAATAATTCAATGAATGAACGCTTCAATTAAGAACATGAGAGATCAAGAATGACTTAAAACAATGTTATGCTCATGGAAACAATTCGACAGCATAACAATATTCCTTATCTTCCATAGTTTAAAATTAAGTATTTTGAACAATATGACAAGTGCTAGACCATCAATAATCCATCTAGGAACTTTGGAATATCAACCCTTGGGTCAAACCTCGGGTTAAAGTACTCAGGAATTGTGATGGTCAATTAATGGGCCGTTACATGAACGTGGCGGTCTATAATTGGGCCGTTAGAATGGCTGAATCCAGAAGAAATCGGTATGAACTCAGATAACGTGACGGTCGCATACTGGACCGTTAGATGTTCCTGACGGTCGAGTAATAGGCCGTTATATAGTTAAAACCATAAAACTTCAATAGTGCTTTCTAAACAATTGGGCTTTAAAGGTATAACCAACTCGGCGTCCTAGTGGGAATCCCTGGCTTGCGGAGAATTACGGAGGCCTTGAAACCAGATTTCCTAGTCCATTGGAAGAAATATCCAATAGAGAGGTCCTCAAGTTCAAGAATATGTTCCTATAGTGTAAAAGTGTAAACTACTGGTCATATACCAGAATATATGCCATGTATTGATGAAATTGACTCTATAGACAGAAAGAATGTGTAACAATGTGAATCCATAATAAAACTCCGTCAATACATCAAATAAAAATCAGGTTTTAATACAAAACTATAGAGTTTTAGCAATGAAATTAACATGTACTTTAAAATAACTCAAAGTGCTTTTGAACATACCTGAATCAATTTATAGACTCAAAGTTATGAAAAATAGGTCAAACTTAGATAACTAGGCTTATTCATAAATGAATTTGACTGCTTTTAACTCTGTCTCGGGTTGACAGAACACAGTTATTCTGACGGTCGAACATGGGCGCGTCACAGTGTTGTGACGGTTTATCGTGGAACCGTTTGAGTGTTGTAACGCTCCGGTTATGGTCCGTCAGAGATAATGGAGAAGTTTAAGTATAACAGGGAGTGTGACGGCCTATCGTAAGGCCGTTACATCCCTCTGACGGTCTAACTAAAGGCCGTTAGAGTCCTGTTGACAGGAAAGTAAAAAGATAAAAGACTATGCCTTGAAACATGTCATGCTTTGAAAAGACTTAACTAATCTAGTCATGATAAAACAAAGTATAGTCCATCTAGATGCATAGGTTGCAGTGAATGACCAAGAGAATATCTTTTATCTTCATTTAAGGCTAAGGACATGCATGTATGTATAGACTTACTAAAACATGAAATTCAAAGTCTATGATGCATGGAATCAATCAAAACCAGAGGGCTTTTATCCCTAACATGATTTTCTTACCATTCATGAGATGACCTACCTCTTTCCTGAGCTTTCAACTTCCAATTTGGGACTGCAAGACACGCCCTAGTTCTTCCCTTCCTATGGTTTTTCAGCAACTTCACGTTGCTCTAACTCCCCAGTCTCTTGACCTAAAGACGTGAAATTTTGAGGGTAAGAAGGTGAAACTAAGGGGAACAGAAAGTTCTAAAGACACTTAGGCTAATTACCTCATTTTGGTGCTCTAATTTCCTGATCTTCAGTAGACTTTCGTTCAGGTTCCTAGGTTGTTATGGTCGGACCAGCAACTTTGGGAGCTTCTAACTCCTTGTGTAGTTGATCTCCTAGCAATAAATTTTGAGGAAGATTAGTCCTATATATATGGAATAAAAAGTTCTAAAGAACTTACCCGAAATACTATCTCCTTACCTTAGTTCCACGCGAGCTAATGTAGGGGCCACGTAGGTTAAAACTAGGGTCTATTTATAGGGTTTTGCTAGGGTTTGAGGATTAGATCAATTCTAGAGTCCTTGTTAAAGCTTAGATCAACTTCTTAGAGTCCTTAACACGTTTACTAGTCCTCCCATCTCGATCCCTAAGAGATAAACTAGTAAAAATCTAATCTTTTTACTTGTTCTTCCATTGACGGAACTGACAGAGTGTAACGGTCGTGTATTGGCGCGTTACATGCCTGTGGCGGTCGCACGATAGACCGCTACGGCCACTGTATGTAAAATTCAACTTAATTCAAACTCTTTTATTTGTTTTATCCACATAATTATCTAATAAATGAGCATTTATCCTTAAAATTCGTGAATAAGCCAATTAACCTTCTAGAATTTGGGCCAAACTTCATGGGCTTGGTCTTTAAACTTTTTGGACCATATTTAAATAGGCTAGGTTAATTGTTTACCATAATTGGGCCTTAATAATGATTTATTTAACCCAATATTTATTTATTAATCAATTTAGGTCTTTATAAATTCTTAATAAATTCTAGAAAATCATTAAATAATTTTGCAATAATTTATAAATATTCTAGGTCATTACACCCTCCCCCACTTAAGAGAATTTGGTCCCCAAATTCATAACATGAGTTTTTACGGAGAGTGTACGTATTTTAATGTATTAAAAATTAACGTAAGGCGAATGGGTTAAGAGGGTACCTTTAACCATTTCACCTTCCTCGTCTAGAATGGCATTTAATCGACCTTGCTTCCCGTGTCCGTTGTTATCCCTTGAAGATTGTTCATTTATGAGAGGACACATGGGCAAGCGATGTTCCCGACTTCCACATTTGAGACAAGCGCCGAGACGCTTCCAACATTCTTCTGCCGAGTGCCCAAATTTTTCACAAAATGAGCAAGCCGTGGAGACTTGCATTCTCTCTTCTTCTTTAACTTTCTTATTCTTTCCGTTTCCATTTCCATTTCTTTTGACGTTACCGTTCCCATTACGGGACCTCTTAATGTGACGGTTTTCATCCTCATCCACTTCTTTCTCTTCTTGCCTATCATGTTTTCAGCTTGACCTTTCTCCTCGGAGCCTTTCCACCTTCTCCATAGTTCTTTCACATAGATGCGCTCTTTGAACCATCTCGGTATAGGTGCGGATATTCTGAGTTCCAAGTTGTTAGATAAATCCGGGTCTTAAACCATCCATAAATCGGTTGGCTTTCAATAAATCTGTGCTTACCAAGTGAGGAGCATAAGGTGCTAGTCGAGAGAATTGTAATTCATACTCTGCCACGGACATTGTGCCTTGTTTTAAGGAGGCAAATTCCATAGCCTTCCTTTCCTTCACATGCTCGGAGAAGTACTTGGCTCAAAAAAGTGTAAGAAAACCCTCCCATGTATGAGGTGCATCTGCAGGTGGCGCCGGAATGGATTTCCACCATGTACGAGCATCCTTGTTGAGTTGGAACGTGGCAAGTCGAACTTTCTCCTGGTCGGTGCATTGCATGACATCGAATATTCGATTCATCTCGTCGATCTAATTTTCCGCTTCATCTGGGTTAGAAGATCCAGAGAATCGTGGGGGATTTAAACTTCAGAAATTGCCGTGTAAGTTCCCCGCGCCAGCCCTTCCACTAGCTTGGGCCACTGTCTGTAGGGCTTGGGTAAGTCCCGCAATAGTTTGCTGCATCTCGTCCCAGTTCACACGATGAGCCATTGAGAATCAAGGTACCTGAGAATCATGGATATTTTGGTTATTTAGAGTCGGGAAGATTTACCCTAAGATAATTTCTATATAACTATCGCATCCCGGGTTCTACCCGATTCTCACATAGGTGGGAAAATTTCTTCCTTAGTTCATAGGTATGGGTCCTAAAACCTTAGATTTATCCTATGACATGACTCTTTTCCCTAAGTCCTGAGACTTAGGCTCTGATACCAACTTAACTGTCGCGCCCCGAGCCTTTAATACAGCGGAAGACTAGCTCGAGGAACATGAACATCCGACATGATAAGCCTCTTGCAAGCAAGAATGATCAGAGCGTAAGACAATCACACATGAGATACAATTGCATAATACATTTATTCAAACTCTAACTTTATTTCATTAATAATCAAAATATTCTAATACAATAACTCTTCAACCTTCTTTAATCCATCAGACTTAAGGAAAAAGAAAATTACAAAGACTCGATCTAAACAAGATTGACTTCCTAAGTCTTCACTCTCATTTTGATAAGATTTTCATTCGCACTCGGACCCATCACTTGAATAACTCGAATCTGAATTCGAATCACTTCCATCTCCTGAAAAGATTGGAAATAGGTAATGAGCACACTTACCCAGTAGGTATCTTCGCATCAACATGATTAACAATGTTTAAGTAATTAACATTGTAGCTCTAAAGAATAAGGTAAAATCATGCAAAATGCGATAAATCACTTGAACAAAATAAGTAACATAATAGCACGATAAGATCACGATGAGAAAGGATATGCAAACAAGATCGAGTTGAATATAACAAGAATGTAATTTGGCCTTTCACGAATACGAATATGCTTGCATGCATCAAGAACGCACTTTCACTTTCACTTTTCACTTTCATAACCATAAAGGTTATGCACTAGAATGTCATGTAAATAGCATGTAGCAATTCAATCAAGAGAGAGTCTCGCAAGAGTTCCGTGGATTTTCACTTATTTATAAAGAAAGTACTCCCAGCGCAATGCGACGCCAGTAGCATCATACCCCATGGTTTACAATATGTTTCCGACAATCAGTCGAGGGGACTAGCATAGAGCCCTTGAACACAATCAGTGCTCAAACTGCATCTTCACGTATAAATCATGCTAATTCCACGTTTCAAGCAATAAAATATGGCCAGTAAGATAACAAGTTCAATAAGTTCATGATAACAATAATTCAATGAATGAACGCTTCAATTAAGAACATGAGAGATCAAGAATGACTTAAAACAATGTTATGCTCATGGAAACAATTCGACAGCATAACAATATTCCTTATCTTCCATAGTTTAAAATTAAGTATTTTGAACAATATGACAAGTGCTAGACCATCAATAATCCATCTAGGAACTTTGGAATATCAACCCTTGGGTCAAACCTCGGGTTAAAGTACTCAGGAATTGTGATGGTCAATTAATGGGCCGTTACATGAACGTGGCGGTCTATAATTGGGCCGTTAGAATGGCTGAATCCAGAAGAAATCGGTATGAACTCAGATAACGTGACGGTCGCATACTGGACCGTTAGATGTTCCTGACGGTCGAGTAATAGGCCGTTATATAGTTAAAACCATAAAACTTCAATAGTGTTTTCTAAACAATTGGGCTTTAAAGGTATAACCAACTCGGCGTCCTAGTGGGAATCCCTGGCTTGCGGAGAATTACGGAGGCCTTGAAACCAGATTTCCTAGTCCATTGGAAGAAATATCCAATAGAGAGGTCCTCAAGTTCAAGAATATGTTCCTATAGTGCAAAAGTATAAACTACTGGTCATATACCAGAATATATGCCATGTATTGATGAAATTGACTCTATAGACAGAAAGAATGTGTAACAATGTGAATCCATAATAAAACTCCGTCAATATATCAAATAAAAATCATGTTTTAATACAAAACTATAGAGTTTTAGCAATGAAATTAACATGTACTTTAAAATAACTCAAAGTGCTTTTGAACATACCTGAATCAATTTATAGACTCAAAGTTATGAAAAATAGGTCAAACTTAGATAACTAGGCTTATTCATAAATGAATTTGACTGCTTTTAACTCTGTCTCGGGTTGACAGAACACAGTTATTCTGACGGTCGAACATGGGCGCGTCACAGTGTTGTGACGGTTTATCGTGGAACCGTTTGAGTGTTGTAACGCTCCGGTTATGGTCCGTCAGAGATAATGGAGAAGTTTAAGTATAACAGGGAGTGTGACGGCCTATCGTAAGGCCGTTACATCCCTCTGATGATCTAACTAAAGGCCGTTAGAGTCCTGTTGACAGGAAAGTAAAAAGATAAAAGACTATGCCTTGAAACATGTCATGCTTTGAAAAGACTTAACTAATCTAGTCATGATAAAACAAAGTATAGTCCATCTAGATGCATAGGTTGCAGTGAATGACCAAGAGAATATCTTTTATCTTCATTTAAGGCTAAGGACATGCATGTATGTATAGACTTACTAAAACATGAAATTCAAAGTCTATGATGCATGGAATCAATCAAAACCAGAGGGCTTTTATCCCTAACATGATTTTCTTACCATTCATGAGATGACCTACCTCTTTCCTGAGCTTTCAACTTCCAATTTGGGACTGCAAGACACGCCCTAGTTCTTCCCTTCCTATGGTTTTTCAGCAACTTCACGCTGCTCTAACTCCTCAGTCTCTTGACCTAAAGACGTGAAATTTTGAGGGTAAGAAGGTGAAACTAAGGGGAATATAAAGTTCTAAAGACACTTAGGCTAATTACCTCGTTTTGGTGCTCTAATTTCCTGATCTTCAGTAGACTTTCGTTCAGGTTCCTGGGTTGCTTTGGTCGGACCAGCAACTTTGGCCACTTCTAACTCCTTGTGTAGTTGATCTACTTGCAAGAAATTTTGAGGAAGATTAGTCCTATATATATGGAATAAAAAGCTCTAAAGAACTTACCCGAAATACTATCTCCTTACCTTAGTTCCACGCGAGCCAATGTAGGGGCCGCGTAGGTCAAAACTAGGGTCTATTTATAGGGTTTTGCTAGGGTTTGATGATTAGATCGATTCTAGAGTCCTTTTTAAAGCTTAGATCGATTTCTAAGAGTCCTTAACACGTTTACTAGTTCTCCCATCTCGATCCCTAAGAGATAAACTAGTAAAAATCTAATCTTTTTGCTTGTTCTTCCATTGACGGAACTGACAGAGTGTAACGGTCGTGTATTGGCGCGTTACATGCTTGTGGCGGTCGCACGATAGACCGCTACAGCCACTGTATGCAGAATTCAACTTAATTCAAACACTTTTATTTGTTTTATCCACATAATTATCTAATAAATGAGTATTTATCCTTAAAATTCGTGAATAAGCCAATTAACCTTCTAGAATATGGGTCAAACTTTATGGGCTTAGTCTTTAAACCTTTTGGACCATATTTAAATAGGCTAGGTTAATTGTTTACCATAATTGGGCCTTAATAATGATTTATTTAACCTAATATTTATTTATTAATTAATTTAGGCCTTTATAAATTCTTAATAAATTCCATAAAATCATTAAATAATTTTGAAATAATATATAAATATTCTGGGTCATTACAACAAGGCTTCTGGTCCAGGGAGTATCAAGTTCCTTTGGTCTAAGTTTGAGTCTTTTTCTTTAGTTTTGTCTATTGTCATTTTGCATCCATAGCATCTTCCCACTCTTTCTTCACTCTCCATGCACTCACATCACGTTTTCAAACATCCTCCTATCTTTTTCCACGCCCCACAGGGGTTGAAAAACCACCAACCCCTAGGTATTCACACTTCCATTTATGCATCTTAGCTTAATTGTATTATAGATAGTACACTTGTCAAAGGGCTAGTTGGGTCATTTTTCTCTATGTCCACTCTTTTGCAGGTTTACATGACTCATTGCACGAGGCCCAGCTCTTCTGGCCGACCAGGAGGGGTGGAGATACAAGTTCCAAGCTTCTGTTCTGGGTGCTCTAGCGGCCATTTAGTAGACCATTTGCGACGGATTGGGGGCGCAAAAATTTTGTGACGGATTAATTTCCGTCTGAAAATCCGTGAGAAGTCACATTTGTGACGGATTTTCAGACGGATCCGTCACAAATGTGGCCGTCACAAATTCTTGGTCATAAATTTCTGACAGATTAAATTTTCCGTCCCAAATTCCGTCTGAAATTTGTGACGGAATATTTTCCGTCACAAATTCCGTCTGAAATTCGGTGTGTAATTGCATATTTCAGACGGAATTTGTGACGGAAAAAAATCCGTCACAAATTTCAGATGGAAATTTCCGTCTGAAAATTCCGTCTGAAATCCCACTTTTTCTGGTAGCGTACGATCTTCCCCATTCCCACGAGGAATATCTTCCTCAGGGTCTCTTAGAGGATCCATCTCGAGTCATTCAAGTTTCATCTGGGGAAGGGTCCATCCCTCCTCCATCCTCTATCTCCATAGAGGGTGTGCAACCCTCCCTCTCCTCCAATAATCCTACTAGTCACATCTTATAGATGATGCCTGATGGGAATCAACCCCGAGCATGTACATTTTATTTTACATCTGTGTCTTTTTTATTTGCATTTATACCCTTGTGTAATTGGGTACGCAATTGTATGGCAAGTATAAGCTAAAATGTGAGTCTTTAGGTTTTATTGGGTTTATTTGTACAAGTCCAGTAGGTCCAGCAAGGGGCCCCTACCTTCTTCCCCATTGATCCACCTAGGCTCTAGGGCCCATGTGGGGCTGGTCAAATGTTCAAGGTGGGCTTCTAGAATGCTTGACCATTCAAAGGGACAAAGGGAGGAAAAAGTCCATATTCTCTCCCCTTTCTTAGTCCAAGGTAGGCAACTTACCAAACTTGAACTTCCTACCTTTGAAAATTCAAAGGAAGGAAGCCTCCTTGTCCCCCCCTTGGTCCCTCCCCTCTCTCACACGAAATTCCCACCCCCCACCCCTTGCCATGCTCTATATAAGAAGATGTGTAGTGTCATTTGTAGATTTAATGAAGAATTAATGAAAAATTAGTGCATTTTTGCTAAGAGCAAGCCCTTGGCTGCCCTCTCTCCTCTCTCCTCATTGCAGAGGTTGTAGCCTCCTTCTTCTGATGTGTGAAGCATCTCTTCTACCTCCTTCCTGAGTGTGAAGCTCAGCACCGCCGTCGCCGCCGCCATCGCACCACCGTCGCCGCTTCTTCGGAGTGATGTCCATCCCTCGATATAACCATATTATGAGATTTTTAGCCCTCCATCAGAAGCTCAGGTCGCACCCAAAATTGGAGGGTGATCTCCCCACATCTCCCCCATCCTCTACAAAAACAAATAGGCCATTTATGGCACTTTAGATAATTTTCCCAATTCCATCTTTCCACCCCTAGCAATCTGCCTTCTGTGCAGATCCTGTTATAGTAGCCATGTTCTTCCTCTGTTCAACCCCCTTCCCCATTTCTGATTGAGTTCAAATTTGGACTGGGTGTTCTGCCCACCAAAACCCACCTCTACAAATTTTTCCACGAATTTAGGAGTTCTTTTTCCCTTCTGAAAAATTAAAACTCAGTCCAAAATCTGTTCTGTCCTGTGCAGTCCAGATCCGACCCTTGTCCAGTCAAAAATCCATTTTCCCTGTCAAATCACCTTTAGAAAATCCACAAAAAATATTGGAGTCTTCCATACTTCCCCCTCTCTAACTTTTATAAAGGGCCCAACTTTCAGATCCGAAGTTTTCCCTCCGGTCAACCCTTGTTCTCAGGCAGATTCAAATCTGTCCTGACAGATCTGGTTCTGTGAACCAGCATGTTGTAAATTTGACCAAGGCCATTACAGAGATAGACAAAATTCCTTCTCTAGCCATAGGTCGCAGCTCTCTGAAAGAGCTTTCCAACGATGCCAGTCTTGCGTCAATCAAAGGTCGGGGCTGATCGCAGCAGTCGTTCTCGCCAAGTCGCACACTACAGAATAGAAGAACCAGCCCGTGGACAGCAAGCCGCACCGACCGCACGGCCGGCCGACTCGCCTTTCACAAGGCGAACTAGCACATCACCTTCCCAGGGAACGTCCCTCCTGGAGCCACCGTCGCAGCAGTACCATCCCCGACCCACTCGGCCCACCAGCCAGGACGTGGACCCCACGGTTGCCGGCACGCGCTACCACCGGAGTAGTCTAAATTGCTGCCCGTCAACCCAAGTGTTGTGTAGTGGACAGCGGATCTAGAGGGGAGGGGTGAATAGATCTGCCCCTCTTTTTGCAATGCGACCCTCTTTAAAGCTAGATGATGAAATAAGCAGCGGAATATAACTAGCTTGACGAAGAACACAAATGATTTGCTTGGCAAGATGATTACGTAATATAGATATTGAACCTAAGCATGCATCTAACATAAAGCAATCGCACAAGCAAACCATAACACACGAGATTTTAAGGTGGTTCGGACTGAATTTCCAGTCCTACGTCCACCCCTCACCAAATCCGGTGAGGCTCCACTAGTGCCACGCACTGAACCGCAAATCGGAAAGACCACCGATTGCCTTCCTACTAACCACCGGTAGGGACGTCAACACCGCAGATCAGACAACTTCCGATTGCCTTCCTACTAACCACCAGTAGGGACGATCTTCAGTTCTAAATGTTTGAATGAAATGGAAAAGAACAAGATATGAAAACACTCAAACAAGATATGAAATATGCTCAAAGAGAAAGGATCTTGTCTGAGATTGCGGGGGCTTGAATCTTCTTTTGAAGTAGCTTGAATCACTTGGAGATTTGATAAAGAACTTCTTCCCGGAGTACTGTTCACAGTTACAGTACTCGAACTCCTCTCCCTTGAACACACCCTTGCAGTCTTCTTTGATCTCCCTTATTAGCCTTTCTTGCTTCTACTCTTCCTTGGAGGTTGCTGGATTGAGATATGAACTTGAATCACCTTGAGTTGATGGAGAGAGTGTTGGATGTAGCTTTGATCTTCCTTTTGATCCTCTTGAATTGATGAAGAGGAAGAAGGATGCAGTTTAGATCACCCTTGAGAGTCTTGATTGCTTCTTCTTCCTTGGAGGTTGAGATGGCTTCAGATCTGGACTTGAATCACCTTGGATTGGATGAAGAACTTCCTCCCGAAACACTATTCATAGAGGTGCTACAGTACCTCGAAAATGGCCTCCCTTGATCTCCCTTGAAGCCTTGAAGTGTTAGGGTTTCCAACCCCTCATGTGTTGGTTTTATAGACTTGAATGGTCCTTGGACACCCCCCAGACCAGATCCACAAATCATGGGAGATTAGGTGAGTTTTGATTAAACAAATCCATGGAAAGGGGCTGGCCACGAGGTGGATTTCGAAGTCAAACATGGCTGCTTCGGCGCTGGCAGTCGACCTGTGGCTTCTGGCGGTCGACCGCTAATGAGAAACACTATAGACGGATGGTCACTGGGAATTCCGGTCGACCGCTACGGGCTGGTGGTCGACCGCCAGCTGAAAGACATGCAGACTGGCGGATGCTAGCTGGGGCGGTCGACCGCCCCTGTGCTGGCGGTTGACCGCCAGCTGGGCTAATTCCGGGCTTGCCCGGGTCGGTCCGTTATCCGCTTCAGCTCCGTCGTTCAACTCCATTAGCAGCCCGTTCATGTCTGTAACTTGATCCTTGTTGGTCTAGAAAGTACCAACTGAATCTTTGTCTTTTGACTCTCATCTTGTGCAGTGGCCTTGGCTATTTGAATGAAGCTTGTAGTTGTTGTATAGACTTTGCATCAAGGCTTGGACGTGTAGACTTTGTGTGCATGTATGAACTCTGCACAGACTTTGCACCTTGAGCATGCATGAGCCTGTACAGACTTGCTTCATGAACGTACAGACTTGGTAACTTGATGCATGAACACAACAGAACGCAATGTATAGACTTTGCGTGTAAAGTAGCCGGCCAATGTATAGACTTGTGTTGCAGACATCAACCAACGTACAGACTTGGAGTTGTGCTAGCAGCCAACGTACAGACTTTGTCTTGTGCAACATACAGACTTTGTGTTCAGCAACGTACAGACTTTGTCCAACGTATAGACTTCGTCCAACGTAAAGACTTTGTCCATCATACAGACTTGGTCCAACGTATAGACTTTATCCAACGTATAGACTTCGTCCAACGTATAGACTTCGTCCAATGTACAGACTTTGTCTAACGTATAGACTTTGTCCAACGTATAGACTTGGAATGCAGCGCACATGCCCGCAACCTGTTCGATATAATGTCAAACTGCTTAAACAGATACACAATGACATCATATGCAAACACAATGTGACTTATAGTAGTTGCTATCATCAAAACCATAATAGTAATCATGGTGCACATGTGTTCAACACCAAGATCGGTCCTCCCAGGTCTCACTTGTATCCCTTTACCTCCCTACATGGAGTGGGCAGTAGAACTTCATTTCTGTAATTATTTGATAATTATTGTACCGGGAGTTACCGTACTTAGCCGGGGTCATCTTCCCCACGCCCAGTGCGTGGGGTATCATGTCCGCTCCCTTACTTGGCATTTGCTTCTTTCGTATATATTTCATATGCCGCTGTTTGAGAGTTAGGAATTCTAGCCCGCTCAATTCTATCATTGCTGCGAGAGTGAGTGTGACCCGTCCCGTGACTCAATCCGAGTACACGCGGAAGAGCCGAGTACCCTTGACTCATTGTCGGTTCCTCAACCGTGCACGATCCCACGTTTCCCTTGCTTAGGGACGATCGCGATCTTGTTTAGAGTCCAAGGATTGCATATCAGCTTGGAGTCGAGTCCGCTGTCCGTCCCGCATCAAATTGGTATCAGAGCGGAAGTTGAGTCTAGGGTAGTATTTGTTTAAAAACACAAAAAAAGAGTCATTTAAGTCTAGGAGTCTAAGTCTAAGTCAGTCGTTGCATTTGCATATCATTATTCGGTATATTAAAAGGTGTTACCTGAACGTTAGGTTACGCCTATCGGGAAGGTCGCACACTTGCGAGAGAGGATCTTCGGGTCCCGTGACTCCGCCACTTACCGTCTATTGGTTGAGTCTAGGTGTTTTAGTTTGCATAAGCTTTTGCATATAACAACAAAAACCAAAAAATGCCATTGCATGCCCATTCCTAGGGGATCCAACCCCATCTTTGCCACTATGGCCGACCCATACATCAGGCCCGACCAAGGCAATCAGTCCGTGTCCAAGTACATTAGGGACTTCAAAGTGTACCAGACAAGATGTGGAGTCGGGAAGGAGAGCATCGATGCCGGAACTCAGTTCTGGAAAGGTTTGCGGCTTCACTTCCAATTTAAATTGCTGCCACGTGAAAACTTTGCGGCACTCCTATCATGTCGCTTTAGAGGTCGAGCTATTTGAGTCACGGATTGATGCTGCCCTACGGCGAGCATCTACCCATGAGTAGATGCTGCCCACGAGGCTGGATGCTCTTGCCCCACGGCCTCACCTACCTCAGCCAGAGCTACCCATACCACTAACAGGAAAGCTATACATAGACGAGCCACTTCTTAGTTGGCTTAGGACAGGCTTGGTCCCTACCCCACCTTGCTATCCACCTATGGACCCTACACTACCAATAGTACCCGTCAACTCCTACCACACAACATTCCGGTCTAGTCACCATGTCGATACATTGGATGACCTTATTATGGGATTAGACTCACAAATGAAGTTGACGTATATGTTGGCCCGAGGCTTCGACCAACCCACAAGTCGTAGCTTCACCCACCCCGCCTTAGGGTCCATTACCTCTGTGTACACCATGGGCCATGTCACCACGGAGGTTCTTTTGTTCCTTCCCCTACCGGCCGAGCCTCACTTTAGTCCATTTGTCCCAAGGGAGGAACCCTATATCCTATACACAGACCCATCTATCACGATGGATGAAGGTGACCATTTACACTTTCATGAATTTCAAACGTGGGACTATGTAATGGATGAACCAGCCACTTGGGGTCATACCTTCTTTGATCCCTTCGACCCCTTTACTAGTGAACCTCTCGAGCTATCATATTCACTCCACTTCTTCTGAGGAGTTCACTATCACACCACTACCCCACGGTCTAGTCCACCTCCACCTAGCCAAGAGGCCGTTGATTGGGAAGGGTGGCACGCCTTACCTACTTATAGGGGTGATGAAGAAGGTAGTTTTGGGTCTCTTAGCCCTCCCACACCCAAGTCCCATAAGAATTCAATGCATGATTGGTACATACTTGGATGTCTAGGAGTCTCCCATGATGTCAATCTCAGGATACGTCAGGTGCATGCATGGCACACATTTGGATGTCCTGGTCCACCTTTGCTTGGGTCCAGATAGCATTAGGACTGACTAGTGTGCCTTTTTCTTTATTTGCCGAGTATGTCAGGAGTCTGCATACATCATGTCGGTCTTTGTCATGTTAGTCCCTTTCGAGTGCGAGGCAAGTCGGATCTATTGCGCACGTTGTAGACTTTTCGGCATTTGGGATCGGCTCGACCATTCTCTATCTCGGATCTAGTCACATAAAGGGACCCAGCGGTGATTCCTAGTGAGTCTTCGAGCCGCCGCCTCCCCTTTGAGAGTGACCCCACCCCGGAGTGTCCACCTCTAGCCTCATTCCCACAGCAGCGTGAGCATATCGAATCTATATGGGATGAGCAGGTGTCGATTACTTGGAGTGGAGCGTACTCCGCGCTTCCAGGTTCGGTGACGGATCCGCAGGAGTCACATGAGCAGCCGCACCCCTTACTCGAAGGGGTCGAGTTCTTCCCACGCGGGGAGAATTGATGGGAATCAACTCCGAGCATGTACATTTTATTTTACATCTGTGTCTTTTTTATTTGCATTTATACCCTTGTGTAATTGGGTACGCAATTGTATAACAAGTATAAGCCAAAATGTGAGTCTTTAGGTTTTAGTGGGTTTATTTGTACAAGTCCAGTAGGTCCAGCAAGGGCCCCCCACCTTCTTCCCCATTGGTCCACCTAGGCTCTAGGGCCCATGTGGGACTGGTCAAATGTCCAAGGTGGGCTTCTAGAAAGCTTGACCATTCAAAGGGACAAAGGGAGGAAAAAGTCCATATTCTCTCCCCTTTCTTAGTCTAAGATAGGCAACCTACCAAACTTGGACTTCCTTCCTTTGAAAATTCAAAGGAAGGAAGCTTCCTTGTCCCCCCCTTGGTCCCTCCCCTCTCTCCCACGAAATTCTCACCCCCCCCCCCACCCCTTGCCATGCTCTATATAAGATGTATAGTGTCATTTGTAGATTTAATGAAGAATTAATGAAAAATTAGTGCATTTTTGCCAAGAGCAAGCCCTTAGGTGCCCTCTCTCCTCTCTCCCCCTTGCAGAGATTGTAGCCTCCTTCTTCTGATGTGTGAAGCATCTCTTCTACCTCCTTCCTGAGTGTGAAGCTCAGCACCGTCGTCGCCGGCGCCATCGAGCCGCCATCGCACCACCGTCGCCACTTCTTCGGAGTGCTGTCCATCCCTGGACAGAACCATATTGTGATATTTTTAGCTCTCCATCAGGAGCTCAGGTCGCACCAAAAATTGGACGGTGATCTCCCCACGTCCCCCCCATCCTCCACAAAAAAATAGGTCATTTATCACACTTTAACTATTTTTCCCAATTCCATCTTTTCACCCCTAGCAATCTGCCTTCTGTGCAGATCCTGTTACAGCAGCCATGTTCTTCCGCTGTTCGACGCCCTTCCCTATTTCTGATTACGTTCAAATTTGGACTGGGTGTTCTGCCCACCAAAACCCACCTCCACAAATTTTCCCACGAATTTAGGAGTTCTTCTTCCCCTCTGGAAAATTAAAACTCAGTCCAAGATCTGTTCTGTCCTGTGCAGTCCAGATCTGACCCCTGTCCAGTCAAAAATTCATTTCCCCTGTCAAATCACCTTTAGAAAATCCACAAAAAATATTGACGTCTTTCTTACTTCCCCCTCTCTAACTTTCATAAAGGGCCCAACTTCCAGATCCGAAGTTTTCCCTCCAGTCAACCCTTATTCTCAGGCAGATTCAAATATGTCCTGCCAGACCTAGTTCTGTGAACCAGCCGGTTGTAAATTTGACCAAGGCCATTACAGAGATAGAAAAAAGTCCTTCTCTGCCCATAGGTCGTAGCTCTCTGAAAGAGATTTCCAACGGTGCCAGTCTCGCGTCAATCAGAGGTCGGGGCTGATCGCAGTAGCGGTTCTCACCGGGTCGCGCACTGTAGAACAGAAAAACCAACTCGTGGACAGCAAGTCGCACCGACCGCCCAGCCGGCCGACTCGCCTTCCACAAGGCGAACCAGCACATCACCTTCCCAGGGAATGTCCCTCCAGAAGCCACCATCGCAGCAGTACCATCCCCGGCCCACTCGGCCCACCAGCCAGGACGTGGACCCCACGGTTGCCGACACACGCTACCACCGGAGTAGTCTAAATTGCTGCCCGTCAAACCAAGATCGGTTCTCCCGGGCCTCACTTTTAGCCCTTTACCTTCCTGTATGGAGTGGGCAGTAGAACTTCATTTCTGTAATTATTTGATAATTATTGTACCGGGAGTTACCGTACTTGGCCGGGGCCGTCTTCCCCACGCCCGGCGCGTGGAGGTATCGTGTCCGCTCCCTTACTTGGCATTTGCTTCTTTCGTATATATTTCATATGCCACTGTTTGAGAGTTAGGAATTCTAGCCCTCTCAATTCTATCACTACTGTGAGAGTGAGTGTGACCCGTCCCGTGACTCAATCCGAGTACACGCGGAAGAGCCGAGTACCCTTGACTCATTGACGGTTCCTCAACCGCACACGATCCCGCGTTTCCCTCGCTTAGGGACGATCGCGAGCTTGTTTAGAGTCCAAGGATTGCATATCAACTTGGAGTCGAGTCCGCTGTCCGTCCCGTATCAATGGCCCAGTTGGATCCGGCCTAACTTCAGGCCCTTTATCAGACCTTGCAAGGGTCCGGTGCCCCACTTCCCACAATTACACAGGGTCTATCCACTACCTCCATCTCACAATCTAGGACTGATGGGCCCGGGGTTTCACCCATTCCTATTAATCTTACCCCGGTCCAGCCCAGGATCCTTCAGTTCTCCAATCTGGAAGCAGGCCAGTCCTCTGGATCGGCCCCTCAAATCCTTGATAAAGGGAAGACCACCCTTCCCTCATCCACCCAGGTTGATTCTTATAGAACCATCCCATCGGCGCCACAAGTCCTCATTGGCCCGGCTGATTTCGTTCGCCCTCAGCAAGGGGCGGCCCATGTCCACTTGAATTTGGGTCATCCTCTGGCCCAATATCCTTCATATGGGCCTCCTCCACCTCCTCAGTTTATCTTTCAGCTCCTCGCCTTGAGCACGCTCCTTTCACTCCACCTACTCCATCTCAGGAGCAGGAACTCCTAGATAAATGGGCTGCCATGCAACAACAACTTGACTTCCTTCAAAAGCGGGTTGGCCCACAATCATTTGCAGAGGTCCCAGTTCCTAGCTTCCACAACATTCGATTCCCTCCCCAATCTGAGCTCCCCACGTACCGCAAGTATGATGGGAACATCAATCCATTTGTTCATGTGAGGGACTTTATATATGAATCAGTGCAGTTTCAGTATGATGATCACCTCATGGCATATTTATTCCGCCGATCTCTAGATGAAGTTGCATTGGAATGGTTTTATGTGTTGCCATTGGAGGACGCTGAGAGCTTTAAAGCAGTCAAGGATAAATTTATTTAGAGGTTTCAAGACCGGGTCGGCCCGGAATATTCACTTACAGATCTTGTGGCTGAAAAGATGAAGGCAGATGAAGACTTTGCTACTTATGCCGACAGATGGAGGCAGATGGCCGCCCGTGTGCCAGATCATATTCCGAAGGAGGAAAAGGTCAAGTTACTGATATCCAATGCTACACCCACTTTCCGCAACATATTAGCCATGAACGATATTGCCAACATGCACCAACTTTATAGCCGGGCGAGGTTTATTCAAACCCAGTTCAAGGACTCCCCTATCCACTCTCTCTTCGGGGCCTAAAAGCCCAAATATAATAGAAAACCTCAGGGGCCTATCACCGAGGGAGTCCAAACCAATGAACAGGTGCAAGCCGTTGCATTCCCCTTTCCTAACCAATCCGCTCCGCTCCGCTTCCCGCAAAACCCCACGCAATTCCCAATTCTCCACTCCACAAAACACCCAACCCGTCTTCCCCGCTCCACAAAATTCTCAGCCTACCTTCGCCACTCCACAAAATGCCTTTCCCGCTCCACAACAACCGCCACAACCTCCGCAATACCACAACGTCCCTCCACCCAATGGCTACACCAATAAACGCCCAGCTCCAAAGAGAGAGCAATATCCTCCTTTGCCTGAAACCCATACCGATATCTTCTCCTCTCTCATGTCAATAAATGCAATTCAGCTTCCTCCGGAACGGCCCAACTGGAACCCGGCCGTTGATCAATCTAAATACTGCATGTTCCACCGGCAACCCGGGCACACTATTGAGGGATGCTATCAGTTCCGAGACCTGGTGTATGATCTACATGAAGGATAGCGCATTGATTGGGCCGAGATGCATAAGGCCATTGTCGAGATAAAAGAGAAGAGAAGACAAGCGTCGAGACAGCAAGTGCAGCAACAAGCACCGCAGCCACAGCAGCAGCCACAGCAACAACAACAGCCCGTTCAATACTTGGGGATCCACTAAAACCCCATGCCAAACCATCCGCCCGCTCTGCAACCACAACCACCGGCACCGGCTCAAGGCAACCTCATTCAACCCCCGACTCCTGACGCTGGGTGGTCCTATGATGACGAAGCCTCAGTACAATGGCTCATGGCCCTCCACCATAGCTACCGTAACCCTTCTTTACCTTCTACCCCCGTCATTCTCCCGCTTAACCATCAAACCTCTCCATCCCCTGCAATCGCCAAACCCCTCATCCTACCTTCCGCTTCACCCATTGTCCCGCCTATCTCCACTCCACTACCAGTTTCAGTACCCATCATCACCATCCCTCCATCAAACCCTTCACCCATCATCCCTCCACAGCCTGTCACTTCCACTAACCCCATAACACCGGTTATCATCACCACTACTCCTGTCACCCCTACGCCCTCTATTTCTTCATTCATCCACCCCGCCGGGACCATCAAGCCGCTTATCTTGAACCCATCTAACGCCGTACCGGCCCAAAACCTTGCCCTACGGAGAGGGCGTTTGTTCCATAGGAACTATCCCGGTGCACCTGCACCCACTTCCCAGTCCTCGCAACAGGCCGCTGATCAAGAGGAGGCAGATCCGCTGCCAGGGACACAATATGATTTGTTACATCATCTGGACCGGGTGCCCGCCAAGATTTCTGTGCTGAAATTAATCAAGCAGTCCACACTTCACCAGGATGCACTCTGCAATTTCCTTCAGAAGGTGATAGTAAATGAAGACATGGCAGTGGACAGCTTACCAACAACCCTGGCCACAATCTCGAAAGGGCCAGTAATCACCTTCTCTGAGACTGAACTGGCACCCACAGAGGCACGACAGATGTCGCTATGTATTTCTATCACTCTAAGCAAAGTCAGCATAGGCGCAGCATTGGTAGACAAATGGGCTTCTATTAATGTCTGCCCTCTCAGCACTTTAAGGGCATGTAATTTGTTAGAAGATCTACTAAGGCCGACCCCAACTACTATTGCAGCATATGACAATTCTAGAAGGGCATGTCACGGGGTAGTCACTATTCAGGTTGAGCTTGGGCCTCTCACTATGCCGATTGAGTTTTATGTGCTGGATATCGACCCTATGTTCAAGGCTATCTTGGGTCGTCCGTGGATTGATAATCTTAATGCCGTACCATCCACTTCCCACCAGTGCCTCAACCTCCCTTTTCAAGGGAGGGTGGTCAAAGTAAAGAGCATGTCCACGGTCCAGTCTGTTAAGGCCGTCTTCGAGAAGATCTTGCCGACGCTAGGGCCCAGCACTATGCCCGTTATTTCAGTTCTAGACCTGGATTTTCCATGGGCCTATGCGCCACGCAAGCCCACCACTGTGCCAGCTGACGTTAAAATGAATCCCTAGATACGAGATTCAAAGGGGTGGAATATGATACTAAAACTGGGCTATCAGCCGGGGAGAGGCCTCGGTGTACAATTATAAGGGCGGACTAAACCGGTCCCCAAAGGCAAGAAGATGAACAGGAGGGGCCTCGGTTATCGAGAATCCTCACTCTCAATCTTGGGTGACTCTGGACCATTAACTTGGGACTACCATCAGTATTTTGTCAAGCGCCCTATCACGCCCCGAGATTATGCAGCGGAAACAATCGGGAACGCGAACAGCCGGCATGGTAAGCCTCTTGCAAGCAAGAATAATCAGAGCGCCAAACAATCACACAAAGTAATTGCACAATAACTTACTCAAACATTCACTTTATTAATAATATCAACCATAATTCAAATACATTAGACATTTACTTCCTTAAATTTGCTAGACTCAATAAGAGAAAATTACATAGACTCAATCTAGACATTTTGACTTCCTAAGTCTTCACTCTTTAATCGCTCTCGGACCCATCACTGGAATGACCTGAATCCGAATCTGACCCACTGGTACTTCCTGAAAAGATTGAAAAATAGGTAATGAGCACACTTGCCCAATAGGTATCTTTACTTCAACATGATTGGCAATGTTAAAGTAATTAATATCTTTAGCTCTAAAGAAAAAAGATAAATCATGCAAATACAATTAAACATGCGATTAAAGCCAAAGTAACAAGATATGATCAAGCTTGAGATATGAGAATATGAATTGAGTATAATGCGATTAAATCATACTTGCTCAATTCAAGTGTAATCCAGCAAGAATGTAACATTGGCCTTTCATGAACAAGAATATAACAAGAATGTATAAGCAAGTCATGTAACAAGCAAGAATGTACTCTTCACTTAGTAACAAGTACTTCGTGAATTCATGTAGATTTCCATGATTTCCATGGATATTTTCACTTATTTATAAAGAAAGTACTCCCAACATAATGCGACGCCAGTAGCATCATACCCCATGGTTTATATAGTATGTTTCTGACAATCAGCTGAGGGGACTAGCATAGAGCCCTTGAACACAATCAGTGCTCGAACTGCATCTTCAAGTATAAATCAAGCTACTTCCACGTATATAGCAATAATGTGGCCAAGATTTGTACAATTTCAATGATAGTTCCATGATAAAGTAACAAAAATAAGAATGCTTCTATTGAGAATAAGAGTTCAATAAACACATTGATAACTAGGTTATGCCGTGGAAATAAATCAGCAGCATAACGGTACATTTCTTAACTTTCACAATTTACTTAGGTATCTTTGAAATAATGTGACAGGCTCTACATAACAAATTGGACTATCTAGGATCATAGGAATATTAACCCTTGGGTCAAACCTCGGGTTAATCTATACTCAGAAAAATAGCGGTTATTTACTGGGCCGTTTCATGGAGAAAGCGGTCTAGTTCTGGACCGTTAAGGACAAGACTATTCGATATTTAAACAGATTATCTGGAGTCGTTAGCAGTCAAAGAAAGAACTGTCAAGGATCCGTTAGCGGTCTAGTGAAGGTCTGCTAGCAGACTATGGCGGTCAACCATAAGGCCGCTAAGTTCCAGAAATATAAAACACCGGTATAAGTGCTTTCTAGACAATGGACTTTAATGGTACAACCAACTCGGCGTCCTGGAGGAAATCTCAGGCTCATGGAGAATTACGGAGGCCTTGAAATAAGATTTCCTAGTCTGTTGGAAGGAATATCCAAAGGAGAGGTTATCAAGTCCAAGATTGTGTGCCTAATGTGCATATGTGTAACTAATGATCATATACTGGGACATATGCCATGTACTTATGAAAATGACTCTATAGATGAGAAGAGAATCAGTAAGGGAATCCATAGTGAATCATATTCATCTTACTCTTAAAACATGCTTTTAATACAAAGTATAAGATTTTGGCAAGAAATTAACTTATGTTTAAAATAATCTCAAGTATAGTAAGGAACCATGAAATCCATTGTTGTGACAGTAATAAAATCCATAGTAAGAAATAATACTTAAAACAGGCTTGAAGCATAATTAACTAGGCATATTATAAGTTTAATGGGCTATTCTTTATTCAGTCTCGGGTTGACAGAATTCAGAACGTTGGCGATCTAATTTACCGCCATTTGTAGGGCTTAAGCGGTCTATCGTATGTCCGCTTGTGGTTCTATAATGGTGAAATCATATGAACACAAACGGTCTATATACTGGCCGCTAATCATCTATAAGCGGTTTATCGTAGGGCCGCTAACTAATGCTGGCGGTCCATTTTTAGGCTGTTTGGCTTGTTAGAAACTAAACAATTGAACTAAATGATAATCCAAGATACATCATGCCTGGAAACCAACATATATATAAACTCTATAACATGCTAGAACGAAGAATAAGTCTACAATATGCATGGGTTCTGCAAAGTTTACAAGAGAAATTCCTTTTATTTCATTAGGGTTAGGATTTATGCCTGAACATTACACTTGATGCATAGACTCAAATAAAACATGAAATTCTCGGTCTATAAAGCATGAAATCAAGTGCAACAAGAGGGCTTTTAATCTTAGAATGATGTTTTAGCCATTCATGAGATGACCTACATCTGTTCTTGGCTTTTAACTTCGAATTTAAGCATGGAAGTTAACCCTAGTTCCCTGCACTTCTTGTGCTAAAATAAGAACTTCACGTCCTAATAACTCTTGATTCTCTTGACCTAAAGACGTGAAATTTGGAGGGTAAGAAGAAGATATAAATGTGAACAAAAAGTTCTAAAGGTGCAACTTCTAAATACCTCATTTTGGGTCCCTAATTTCCTGATCTTCACCACACCGTTGCACAGTCTCCTAGGTCGTTGATGTGGAATCAGCAACTTTGGGTGCCTCTATCTTCCTGATGGGTTGATCTCCTAGCACTAAATTTTGAGACAAGTTAGTCCTTAGTATTAGGAACAAAAACCTCAAAAGAACCTACCTGAATTAAAGCCGTCTTAGCTTAATTCCACGTGAGCCAAACATAGGGGTCGCGCAAGTGAAACCTAGGGTATATTTATAGATTTTTGCTAGGGTTTCATGGATTAGATCAATTCTAGAGTCTCTATTTGGCATCAAACCAACTTTTGAGAGTCCTAAGAATGCTTACCAGTCCTTCCACCGTGATCTCTAGGAGTTAAAATGTCAAAAATCCTATCTTTATGCTCTTTCTTCATTTCACGGAACTGACAGATCTTAGCGGTCGAATTCTAGACCGCTACCCATCTCTTAGCGGTCTCGCGATAGACCGCTACCAATTGTGGGCTCCAAATTTGAACTGGTTCAAACTCTTCTTGGTATTATCCCACCTATTATCTCAACAAGGAGTATTTATCCCTCGTATTCCGTGAATAAACTAATTAACCTTCTAGAATATGGGCCAAACTTCATGGGCTTGGTCCTTAAGTCCTTTGGACTTTATTTAAATAGGCTAGGTTAATTGGTTATCATACTTGGGCCTTAATAATGATTTATTTAACCCAGAAATTCATTTATAAATCCATTTAGGTCTATAAAAAGTCTTATAAATTCCTAGAAAATTCTTAAATACTTCAGAAATATTCTATAAAAATTTCGGGGCATTACAGGCCCCCTCCAGCCAGGAACATTAAAAGCTTCACCAAGTCAGCCGAAGGAAGAAAATATAGTTCATACAGTCGACAGCCCGCTATTGCTGCCCAAGGGGCCGGTTAATGACATGATTGATTTTAGCCATGCAATTGAAAGATTATTTTATGAAGAAGAAAGTTTCCAAAGAAACCAGGAGGCACAGCTTGTGCATTATGAGCCGAAGAAGCCAGCTTACCGCTCGTAGGAAAGGGGGATCTCACCCGTCATCTTCACTTGGTCTCCTTCCCGCTTATTTTCATTCTTTCAAAAGATGGCATCGTACCTCTGTCACCTCCTATCTTGATCAATCCATTGCTGCTTGAAATGCCAACTGATTTCCTTATTGTCAGGACATGCGATTGTTGTCCGCTTGTCGATTTATCTACTCCTTTCTTCTCCTCCTCCGACCCTTTCCTCGACATCTTCTGCCCATCTAAATATCCCCTTAGGCTTCCTCCTCCGTCTTCCCCGCCATCTTGTGGCATGATCTCCACTGATCTCCAAAAAAAATATCAAATTTGAAATAGAGATTTCAGTGGAAGATTACGCTATCTTCTCTCCATCTTCCTCCCAGGGGCATGAGGCCCTTGCTGCCTCCGTCCCATTAGGTCTTCTCTCTCCTAGGTTAGACGTAGGGTCCGTCGAGTCTAGGGTAGTAGAGTCTGTTAAGTCTAGAGAAGTAGGGTCTTGTTCAAGGTCATTCAACCCTTCCTTGCCTGAGCCGCACCCACCGGCTCGTCATTCCAAATCCATTTCTGATAAGTTCTTGCAGGATCTAGTTCAGCTCTTCTGAGATGTCCGGAGTTCATAGCTACGGCAATTGTGATCGAAGAAGATGAGGAACAAGGCGGGGTGTGGAGTGACGACGGATTAGGAGTATATGAAGCCATGGATGAAAAAGACCTGGAGGATCTTGAGGACAGTGATGTAGATGACACTGCTGATTTGTATGTGCAGGGTTTAAAGAAATTTGATGAACCATCGTCAGCAGTGGATGAACCTACGAAGGAAATAAATCTGGGAACTGAAGAAGACCCCAGGCCCATTATTATTGCCGCTACTCTCCCTTCAGCAGTTGAAGAAGATTTAGTCAAAGTCCTAAGGGAGTATAGTGATTCTTTCGCCTGGTCTTACGAGGACATGCCGGGTCTTGACCCCTCTTTGGTGGAACATCGATTAGTGCTTAAGCCAGGGGCAACACCCGTAAAGCAAAGGTCAAGGAGATTTCACCCCACATGGCCTTAAGAATAAAAGAAGAGGTCGATAAACTGTACAATTCCAAGTTTATTAGAGTTGTCTTATATCCTCAGTAGGTGGCAAATATAGTCCATGTCATCAAGAAAGATGGGAAGGTGCGCATCTGTATTGATTTCAGGGATCTAAACAAAGCATGTCCCCAGGATAATTTTCCGCTGTCTCACATTGATGTTTTGGTGGACAACACCGCCGGGTACGAAGCACTGTCATTCATGGACGGTTATTCAGGATACAATCAAATCCGTCTCGCTCCTGAAGATCAAGAGAAAACCTCCTTCACCACACCCTGGGACACATACTGTTATGTGGTTATGCCGTTTGGTTTGAAGAACGCAGGTGCCACTTATTAAAGGGCATTGATGGCTATATTCCACGACATGATGCACGTCTATATGGAAGCTTACGTGGATGACATCTTGGTGAAGTCAAGGACTAAAGAGGAACACCCTGCCATTCTAGCTAAGGTGCTTCAGAGAGCTAGGGAGTACCAGCTGAAAATGAACCCTAAGAAATATGTTTTCGAGTCTCTTCAGGGAAGTTGCTAGGCTTCATAGTTAGCCAAAGGGGGATTCAGATTGATCCTAACAAAGCAAAGGCCATCATGGACGTGCCTCTGCCCAAGAATATCACGGAACTCTGAGGACTGATTGGACGATTGCAATTCATTAGAAGATTCATATCCCAGCATTCTCAGAGGTGCCACGTGTTTTATGAATTACTAAAGGCGGGGGTCAAGTTTGAATGGAATGAAGACTGTCAGAAGGCCTATGAGGACTTGAAAGTGTATTTGTCTAATCCCCCGGTTTTGCAACCTCCTGTCCCTGGGAAACCCATGATCCTATACATTTCTGTCATTGAGGACTCCCTAGGAGCTGTCCTAGCACAAGTAGATGATGAAGGCAAAGAGCGGGCAGCTTATTACCTCTCCAAGTTATTTAACCCCGCAGAGGCCAAGTACACAGCCATGGAGAAAACTTGTGTCATCTTAGTTTGGATAGCTCAGAAGCTGAAACACTACTTTCTAGCCCACCCGGTTAGGCTAATCTCTAGAATGGACCCGATTCGCTATCTCCTAGAAAAGCCTGTCCTTTCTAGTAGGTTAGCTCGTTGGCAGAGCTTTCTCTCCCAGTTTGACATCACATTCGTCGTTCAGAAGGCAATCAAAGGATATGACATCGCTGAGCATCTAGCCCATCTTCCTATTCCCTGCACGGACTCCATTCAGGACGATTTCCCTGATGAGCATCTCTCCATCCTTACTCATCATCCCTTCAGGTCTCTGCACTTTGATGGTGCCCTCAATTTCCAAGGCCGAGGGAAAGGTGCTGCTCTGCTTACTCTGGAAGGGGTAACGATTCCCTTTACTTATCAGCTTCATTTTCCTGCTACCAACAATATCGCCGAGTATGAGTCTCTCCTGGCCAGATTGAAACACGCCTACCTCTTAGGCGCGCGCTATTTAAACATCATAGGAGACTCTCAGCTCGTTCTGCGGCAAGTTCTGTCCACTTACCGCACCCGTGACTCGAAGCTCAAGCCATATCAAAATTTGGTCACTCTCTTGGCTAGGCAATTCCACAAACTGATCTACATCCATACTCCTCGATCTCAAAATATCCTTGTAGATGCCTTGGCATCGCTCGCTTCCTCCTTATCCTTTCCTTTCAGTCGGAGTTCTGAGACCATCGTCGTCCAGAGATTGGATGCACCCTCTCTTCAGGATCCTTGGTACGACAACCTTAGGAAAACTGTAGAGTCTAGGGCTGAAAAGGAAGATTTGAAGGAAGTGTCTTTAACAGAACTAGAAGAGATCTTGGAGGAAGAAGAATTGCCATGGTATCATGAAATCGAGCTATATTGCAGAGATGGATCGTTCCCAGAAGGGGCAAATGTTGAACAACGTAAGGCTATTAGAAGAGCCGTCTCGAAATACACTATCATTGCTGGAGAATTGTACAAGCGCGCTCCTAATGGGATGCTTCTGAGATGTCTCGATGATGATGAAGCTTGGAAGGTAGCCGAAGCAGCGCATTCAAGTGAGTGTGGGGGTCATGTCAATGGCCAGGCTCTAGCAAAGAAAATCCTTAGGCAGGGTTACTATTGACCCACTCTAGATGAAGATTGCTCCCTCTATGTCCGGAGGTGTCTTAAATGTCAACTCCATGATGATAAAATCTATGCTCCTGCTTCATCTCTTCATCCTCTCTCCGCTCCTTGGCCATTCTCCATGTGGGCTTTCGACATTGTTGGCCCGCTCGGTTATCCCAACTCTCAGACCAAGCTGAAATCCTTTATCCTTACCGCCACTAAGTACTTCACCAAGTGGGCCGAAGCAGAGGCATACGCAGAGATCAAAGCTACCACGGTGTGTCGCTTCATCTTGAAGAATATCATCTCGCGGTTCGGAGTGCCAAGCAGCATCGTCAGAGACAATGGACCCCAGTTCATCTCTCGAGAGCTCCAGGACCTCTGTAAGAAGTTCAATATTGCATTGCATCATTCATCTCCATATTATCCTCAAGGCAACGATCAAGCCGAAGCTACTAATAAAACCCTTCTTAAAATCATAAAGAAAACATGTGAATCTCACAAATTTTCAGATTGGCCTGAACGATTAGTGGAAGCTCTATGGGCTTACCGCACCTCCGTCCGTACTCCTACAGGGTAAACCCCCTATGCTCTCACTTACGGGATGGAGGCGGTGCTCCCATATGAGATCTTGATCCCTTTCTTGGGGGTACAGCTCGATAAGGAACTTAATCTCGATGAATGTCGAGAGGCGTTACTCCTCCAGCTGGAACTCTTGGATGAGAAGAGGATGAATGCGGCCGATCACGTGTCTATGTATCAAAAGAGAGTTTTGCATTATTTTCAAAAGAAGGTAATTGAGTGCAAATTTCAAGTAGGTGATATAGTTTTGAAACACAAATTCATTAGGTCCGGAGGTCCTAGGTCTAAATTACAACCTAACTAGGAAGGACCGTTCGTCATTAGAGAGATCTATCCAGGGAACGCATATCTCCTAGTCAATGCGGAGGGTGAGGAGTTGTCTCACGCCCGGAATGGGTTGTATCTTAAGCGCTTTTTCCCTTAGAGTCAGGCTAATGAAGGCTCGATAGCGAGGTGCTTTTTTCCTCGATCATGAAGGAGGATTCCGAGTATTGGCAATCACACACTTCACGACATCCCTGGTCGAGTTTCTCAATTTTGTGCAAACACCGTTTCTCCCTTGGCCATACTTGGGGGGAAGTGAAAGTCCCTGTTCATTTCTCTCTTCGGCTGAATCTAGGGGCAAGAGACAAATAAGGAGGCGATGACTGATCTAGACACCCTGATGAGAGGAGGTCTCAAATAGGGGCAGTCCGTTATGACCTGATTCCATAAGGAAAAGCGCCAGTAAAAGAAAAGAAAAGGGAAGAAGGAGTAAATCAAAGCAAAGTCGAAAGCTCATTTCAAAAGCTCAAAAGTTCAAAAGATCAAAATCTCCAAAAATATGAAACTAGGCATGGCAAGAGTGGCAGCATAGTTTTCCCGCGGGACGTTATGAGCACGGTCGTATACGTGCCTAGGGTGGATAAAGGTTCGATGGCGGACACAAAGCCCTGGCGTAACAAACTGACTCTCTGAAAGGGTTGTCACGAGAAGGATTCAAGCCCGAAAAAATAACTCTATACCTAGTCTAAGCTTACCTCCCAAATTCCTTTTTCTTTTAGGACTAAAAAACTATGCCCTGGGTATGGCCTCAGTAGAAGCACCGTCACACAGGTTAGCCCTGGCCAGGGTTTGTCACCTCAAAAGCACGCTGATCTAAGGAGGTCCCTAATGAGACAGGTAGGACTCTTGTTGCTGCGACGAAATTGGCTTTCAAAATCTAAAAAAATCAAATATTTCAAAATCTAAAAAAATAAATATTTCAAAATTCAAAAAAATCAAATATTTTAAAATCTAAAAAAATCAAATATTTCAAAATCTAAAAGAATCAAATATTTTTAAAATCTAAACAAAATTAGATATTTTAAAATCCACAAAAATTAAATATTTTTAAAACTCAAAAAATACCATCATCTTTGCATAGCATGCATTTGCATTCATATTTTTATTGCATTCTATTTCACCTATTTAATAAGGCTCCACCCCTTGACCAAATACCAAGAAATTGGTCATTCTCTAACTCACTCCAAACAAGGGGTTGAGCCTAAGAACGGATCTAACTTATTTTTTATTTTAAGTATGTGCAGACACAGGTTCCATTGTCCAGAACGCAAAGCATTCAAGTTTCTCTGATCTTAGTCCCTTAGCGGTCTTACACTAGACCGCTTATGCATTCCTAGTGGTCTATGGACGACCGCTAACTTCACCCGAGACCCCCAACTCTCAGAGTTTATCTGCTTCTCGTCCTTAGCGGTCCTTCGATAGACCGCTTGTCCTTCCTTAGCGGTCCAATATACGACTGCATGCTCTTCTCGAGGGCTAAAAAACTCTTAGTTTTTCTGAGTCCTTGCTCATGCGGTCTATCTCTAGACCATTTATCAAGCCTAGCAGCCTTACGCTAGACCGTTTGTCAAACAGAGGACCCTGTTCAAACCTAATCATTCATGCAAAAAAGGACATTCCACAACAAAGCTTCAATCAAATCCTTATATTTTACTTATATTTTATTCATTCATGGTTCATGATACATCATTCATCTAATAAAATCACATACATGATCGAGAAATTCAAAGTACATTCAATTTCATGTCTGCGCGGGGATGGATCTTGCGCAATTCTTTCACATAAGCACGATACACCTCGTCGCTCTCCTTCACTTCTGCTTGCAAGGTACGGACTCGGTTGATCTCCCACATGGTTAGAGTGCTCCACACAGCCCGTTCATCCTCCTCAGTCCCAACCTTCCTAGCTTGAAGGGGAGGGTAGTGAGATAGTGCTTGAACCATAGTGCGAGGTAGCCTGATTTGTAAGTAGTACCGGTGCGGGTTGTAGATCGCCAAGGTAGTGTTCCCCACTAGCTGCAGGTCTAGGCCCAGTCGTTGGGGTAATCTAAGGGTAGTGCCTTGAAGAGCCCGAGGTCGCATCACGAACTTGTCAAGTGGCAAAGTGTTGAGGAAGAGGCGCCAATCATCCCGTGTTTTCTTATCTACAGTCCGGCATTCAACCTGTGGAGAGAATCCAAATGCACCTCCTATGAAGTAGAGAGGGTGGCTCCCAAATATGCGGCTAGTTGAAGGCATGTCCTCCTTGGGTAAAAATTTGAGTCTAATTCCCATCCAACACTCAAGGATGATCATTGACCCAAAGAGGGGACCCCCTAGTGAAGTTGAACTAAGACCTTCATAAAGGTAAGAAAGGACGGCTTGGGAGATAGATAAACCCCGCCATAGTCCACTGATAATGCTGAGATTTTGGATATCTAAGAGGTGGTCGGTGGTAGAAAAGAGTAAAACCCCGCATAAGTAAATGGATACGGCTTTTGCTATGGCTTCATATTTCCCATACTTGTTCTTGCAATGAGAAGTGATCTATTGAGCCAAGGGTATCAAATGGATATGGTGAGGGCTGATCATGGTCCTAACATCCTTTGGATTATGGATGAAATCCCCTAAGATGAGTGATGGGTCTATTAGTTCAAGCATATGACACACCAAGTCTTCATCCCCCACCTTAGTCTTAGGAAGGGTTAGGTAGGTCTCTACCTCTTCTATAAGGACTGTGGCTTCAAAGGTTGGGAACATGAAAGTATGTGTTTGAGGGTGCCATAACTCCACAAGGGCTGAAATGCTAGGCCAATCATAGAAAATCGTCTGAAAATTATTGGCTAAGACTAATAAAGGTTGGAGGTGCCATGCCCTAAGGATTGAGGTAACTTCCAAAGGAAGTTCTTTTATCATGGGAGCCACCCACTTCAAGGAAGAATAGCATCTTGGGCCAGGAAGAAGCTAAGCAAAAGGGAAAAACGAAGAAGAGAAGAAGAAGAGAGGAATTTCATGAGAAGAAACTTAAGGAAATTCAGAATTTTAAGATTTATTTTAACTCACCTCTCTTGAAGAGCTTGTGCTCAAGTGCTTGGGGATGGAAGTTAGCCGTTGCAGCTCCCCATGCTCCCTCCTAGACAGCTTGGTCCATCATAAGCCACCTCTCCCATGGTACTAGCTTCAAAGCTCCTTTTCATGATGATTTGGGGTGATTTTGAGGGAGTTTTCAAGGTTTAAACTAGAGATTTCTATAAGTTACGAATTCTGGGTGCATTCTTACTTATCAGGCTCTAATTTGGGTTCTAATGCACTAGGATTGAGGTTAGGGAGCCTCAATTTGAGTTGCGATAGGTCTTAGTGCAGATTAGGTCCTTCTAGCCACGGGTTGGGACTCTCACGGAGAGTCCCGCTCGGACTTCATTGCATCTTTTCCCTTGCGGTCTATCGAGCGACCTCCAGGGTCTCTTAAACGATCGTTCAAACGACCGTTTTATTCCTTCCTTCACCGCCTTCCTCCTACTCGCCTAACGGTCATGTCTTAGACCGTTTTTCCCTCCTCGCGGTCATCCATAGGACCGCTTTCCCCTGTCTGTCCTATTTTTGATCACTAGTTTTCTCCTGTTTGCTCTCCTTCCCTCGCTCTCCTGATCTCATGGTCACTCCTAGGAATCATTGTTAGTGTGTCAGCATCCACATTTGCATCCACATTTGCACAGACAAAAAAGCCAAAAAGATCGTATAATACTAATGTAAGAGTCATGTACATGCATATGTCCAAAAGAGAAAAAGTTACAAGCCGCTCTCACGCTGGTCCCTCTCTTGGACCGCCGCTATCCCCGGTCCCCTCATGCCTCTTCGCTGGCGGGGCCATGGAGGTGCTCCCCTCCTCTCGATGACGTCGCCACTGCTCCTCCTCCTCGTTCCTCCGATGGCTGGAGGAACCCGTAAGATAATCCTGGTGCACGCTGCGCGCGCCACTCTGTGACACACTGTGGGAGGATCGTCCGCCCACTAGCCGAAGTGCCCTCTCCAGCACTCGGATCTCGGCTCTCAGCTCTGCCGCTGTTGCTGCCCTAACTCTGAGGCTCTCTACCTCTACACGGAGATCGGCTGCCGTTGCCGCCTCCGCCTACAATCGAACTGCCTCTGCTCATGCCAGCTCCGCCTCTGCTCTGGCCCGCTCCGCCTCACCAAGTGCGGTAGTCAGCTCTCTCGTCTGCATGAACATTCATCGTGGTCATTCAAAATTGCATTTTCATATAGCGTTAAAAGAAGAACTCAGTCAGTTGCTTACCCTCTCTGCGAGAGTGGCCTCGGCCTCTTCGGCCCGAGCGACTGCCCGGGCGAAGTCGGCGTCCCGCTCATCTCGGCCCGCTGGCTGGGAAGACGAGGATATAGCGTCAGGTCCCTGTCGTCCTTCTCCCTCAGCTCGCTGCATTTTAGAAAGTCCAAGTCAGTTGCATGCATGAGCATTTGCAGTTAAGTCTAAGGTTCAGAACTTACCAAGAGATCTAGAGAGCGCTGGAGGTCATCCCTCTGCTGTACAGTGGAGTGGAGGAGTCCCTGAAGCTCTGCTATCAGGCCTGGGGGTCTAGCTGCATGTAAGAAGTCAAATGGTCAGTGCATCATTAATAGGTATCAAAGTATTAAATGTAGTTTAGAAGTTTAAGTTTAGAGAGTCGTGCCGGTCGTCGGGAGCCACGGAAGACCTGGTCCCCGTACCTCCGAGCGTAGGCCCTCAGGTAGGCCTCGTCGCTGGTGGCCCGGGCTCGCACCACCCAGCCTCTCCTGGTCCAGTCTCGTACTTGGTTGATCGCCTGGGTGACCCAGTCGATCTCACCGCATAGGCCCTTCGAGGACCGTCTGACCCGCTCATCGTCTCTGGATGGGAACTCCACCTCCGACTGATGCACCCCTCGCATCCTCATGATCAGGCGATGGTGCAGGGGCTCGATGATGTTGAGGCAGTGCGGCCACACCTCTTGTCCCGCGTACGCCAGGGTCGCCTCTACCCATGGCTGTCCATCGTGACCCTCATCATGGTACGGTGTCCAGCGCACCGGAAAGGTCAATTGAGTCAAATGTCAGCATCCATAAAAAGCATTTAAGTGCATTTAGAAGTTTTAGAGTTTGAGGCTTACCGATGCATATGGGAACATGTCCATGTCCTCCTGGATCGCCCGCGCGAGCCGCCGTAGCGATCCCATGTCTCGTACTGCCATCCACCGCCTCGCGATGGGTACTCGGTCTGGATGTACCTCCTTTGCCCGCCCTAGGCCCGGGAGGTACAGGTAGCTCCAAACCTGCAATAGTCTGATGTCAGCATATCACAGCATATCGTAAACATAATCAAAAGCATAAGCATTTAGAGTTAAGCATTTACCTGAAGAAGAGGCACGAACCCGCCCAGCATCGTCTACCGGTCGGTGGTGCTGAGGGAGTCAAATAGAAACACCAACGCTGCAGTTCCCTAGGCGTAGCCTCCAACCTCGTCCAGATCCCGCAGTAATGGGAGGAGCCTGACGCTCACTCTGTCCGCCCGCGTCGCAAACAATAGCTTCCCGAAAAGTAACATCAGGAAGCGGCGTAGGGTGATGTCTCCCTCTGGCCCCGGTCCCGCTGGCACTCTCTCCCGAGCTCTGTCAGTCAATCTCCCAAGGTGCTCTTCCGGTAGCTCGCCGATAGCTATCGCTGCTCCCCGCAATCCTAAGCTCTCCTTAAGAGTCGCACGTCCTAGCATCAAGGAGTGATGACCCGGCCTCATCATCTCCAGCCCGAGCAGCTCCCGCGCCTGCTCTCGGTAGTCGGCATGTGTCCATCCCATCACCGACGCTCCATGAACTCGAAGTCTCGTAATCCATGCTACATCCTCCAGCCTCGGGATCATGTGTCCCCACGGGAATAGAAATGCTTGGCTGATCAGATCCCACCTCTCATACAGTGCATATAGTAGTATCGTGTCAATCCTCATCACCTCAATACTCAACAGCTCGCTGAACCCCATCGCTGTTAGCCTATCTCTCTGGAAGTCCGGCAGTGCGAGGTACACTCCTCGAACCTGCAACCAAGAGATCCGGGTCCGTCTCTTCCCCTGCATACATTTAAAGCAATTCCTAATCAGTCATTCATATAGTCCACAAATCATACATTGCATTGCATTTTTAAAATAAAAATCAAAAATCACTCTGATTCCCAAGCGATCGTGCCCTGGACCGTCTCTGGTTCCCTAGCGGTCGTTCCCTGGACCGTCTAGTTCCCTAGCGGTCACTACAAGGACCGCTAGGCACGCAGGGGATGGACATTGTCTGCTTCGTTTCCCCAGGGTTTGAGAATGGCCCAAAGGCCTTTACAAACATCTTAAATGGGTCCCCAGACCCATTCCCATCTCATTTTTTCCACATGCATGCATTCAAAACAAATAAAAATGGGTTTTTTCGGCTGTCGGCTTACCTCCGATGACCGTCTCCTGGCCGGCACCTCCGGTGCTTCCTCGTCCGCGGGATCATCTTCCTCCTCTTCCATGGCCTCCCCAAGTCCCTCCTCCGTCGTGGGAGCCTCTTCCACCACCACTTGGGCCGCCGGACCTTCTTCTTCTGCCGGTGGGTTCACCGCCGCCGGAGGCATTTCCTCCTCCTCTATCCGCAGCCGAAAGTGCTTCAAAGCCATCGTCTTCACCATTTTGGGGTGGGACGGATGCTCGGTCACGGTGGTCGCCGGTCACGATGGTCACCGGAGTGGCCGAAGTGGGTTGTTTTGATTAGGAACGAGATTAGGTGTATGAGGAGAATGAAATGCCCGTTCTATTTTTTGAATTCGCTAAGAGCCATGCGGTCTATCGCCAGACCGTTTGGTCCCTCTTGGAGGTCTTCCCTTAGACCGTTTTCCGTCTGAGCACCCTCATCGAAGAATGTGAACCGCCTGTGTCTATGCGGTCCATCACTAGACCGTTAGGGATTTTCATGCGGTCTATTGTTAGACCATTTCTGGTTGCATATTGCTGATAATTTGGAATGATATATCTGCTTGATTCTTGGATCTATTTTTATATGGTTCATATTATATTCAATGCTTATTTTTCATATAATTATTTATGGCTAACCCTTCTTATTGTTAAAGCTTGAACGCCATTATGCCATCAGGCAGGTAAGTCAGGTAAGTATTCCGATTCCTTGGTCCCTTAATGCATTACTATATGGTATCTATGATATATTACCTCGAGAACCAGCTAGTCATTCATGTGTTCTGGGATCTGATGTTCCCCTCTAACAAAAACGATGATGATCTAGGTGCACATGTTTAATCGCTGGATAAGCCGTTAGGTTGGAAGAGTTGGGGGACGATGGTTCTATCTTGCACGCCGTGATTACAGATAGTGTCTTGACCCTGATTTGTCTGGTCTAGCCATACTTATCTCGAGTATCTTCCTATTTTTATTCTTTCTTCGCATTCGTTTTGATGATTTCTTTTATTTTAGCCCAGCATGCATCATGCGCATCTTTTTGAGCATTCATGAGCCCTCATCTGTCTGAAGTGTCTCAGTAATGGTGGATAGCTATGTATCCCTAGTTTTGAGTAAGGAGAATCATTCCACTCTGAGTTGGAAGGTTTCCTTGGGTCTAGTTGCTCGGTTTGGTTATCTGGAGATCCATGTCTGGAGTTTTAGTAGCTCGTCTCTTTACTTTCCCGTTTGCTCCGACCGCCTATCGATTGTGCGTTCCAGTGATGAGGTTGGTCGTGACTTAATTCATTTAGTTGTTAGTTCCTCCAGACATGCGTCATTCGATTTGGCCGTTCCTTGTGATTAGTTTGAAGTTTTTCGGAAGATTCCTATCGCTCATTGGTTGAGGACGGGTGTCAGTTTACCTTAATGCCCGCTTTTCAGTCCACTCCGCTTCATTTCCGCTTCATCTGTGTATTCCATATCGCTTTCGCTTCACCTCCGCTCGCTCCTCTGCAAAGATGACGTTAAGGAGGGGCATCTGTTGACACCCGTTTTATGACCAATGAGTTGGGTCATCTCCTTATTTATTTTTATGATGTCCCGAGTTGTTCACCGCTTACTGGGTCATTTTTTGGGCTTATTTTATGGGTTATTCTCCCTGGTTGGGCCTAGTTCTCTTGATTTCTCGTCATTACAGCTTATTGGGCCTGGATAAGGGCTAATGAGGATTATCTTGTGGATTAACTCGGAGATTTATCGGTCTTTATCTCTTTTGCCACGTCTACTAGCCTAGCGGTCTATCGTACGACCGTTTGGCGGGAGTTGGCGGTCCTTTACTGGACTGTTAGGAGGCAGAGAGTCCTACTGGGTCTCTTTGATCTTATCTTTTCTGGACGAATGAGCCATGTGGTCTATTAATAGACCGTTTTCTTGAGCCTTGCGGTCTATCGCAAGATCGTTTGGGAAGACAGAGAGTCCTGCTCTGTCTGATTTTCTCTACTTCGCCGTGGTCGAACTAGAGTCCTTGATTTGTTGATTTATCTCTAGATAGAGGCTCTCAGAAGCTTTTGTTTGTTTCTATGGACTCTTGGGAGTATTATCCTCGAGGTTTATCTAGTTTTAGGCCTATTATCGTGTCATTATCCCTCCAACTCGAACCTAGGGTTTGGGGGTCTATAAATAGAACCCTTGACTTCATGGCTTGAAAGAGGAGATTTCTAGAGTTTGTCACGAAGTGCTGCTGCGTTCTGGAGCCACTTCCAACCAGGGAGAAGCTACTTCCACGTCCACAAGGCTTCTGGTCCTGGGAGTATCAAGTTCCTTTGGTCTAAGTTTGAGTCTTTTTCTTTAGTTTTGTCTATTGTCCTTTTGCATTCATAGCATCCTCCCAGTCTTTCTTCACGCTCTCTGCACTCACATCAGGTTTTCAAACATCCTCCTATCTTTTTTCACGTCCCACAGGGGTTAAAAAACCACCAACCCCCAGATATTCACCCTTCCTTTTATGCACCTTAGCTTAATTGTATTATAGATACTACATTTGTCAAAGGGCTAATTGGGTCATTTTTCTCTGTGTCTACACTCTTTTGCAGGTTTACAGGACTCATTGCACGAGGCCCAACTCTTCTGGCCGACCAGGAGGGGTGGAGATACAAGTTCCAAGCTTCTGTTCTGGGTGCACTAACGGCCATTCAGCAGACCATTTTTGGACCTCAGGCGATCTATCGTAGGACCGTTTGCCTTCTCCTAGCAGTCGTCTGTTAGACCGTTTACCTCTACAGCATCTGGTTTTCTCTCTCCCATGGGCGGGTGACTTCAACCGGCTCTTTCCAAGGTAATTATTATGGTTTCACTGCATTACTTACTTTGGTGGCGATCACACTTTCCATTATTTGGGCTTTTGTCATCTTGTTCATCATATTGCTTGCTTTCTCTTTATTTTAGTTGCTCCACACCTACGGTGTGTGTTTTTCTTTATTCCTTTGCTCCACGCCCCGGCGTATATTTTTATTTTCCTTCTTCACTTCTGCAACATTGATGACATGCCCACTTGCTCTACTTCTATGTTGATTGCTTGAGTTAGTGCACCACTTGCTCACACACACTTTTATCACACCATATTCACACCACTTCATTCACATTCACCCCACATCCCATCAATCATAAACAAAACATCAACAAGGCCGCCATGCTCCATGGCGAACGCGCCATCGATCGACCGAACTACTCCGTCGGTCGACCGATTCCGGCAACACACCTGCGAGAGCTCCGCCGTGGGAGCTCAAACCATGCCCCAGTCAACCTATTTGAGGGGGAAAACAAGGGGAAACCCTTCCCAAACTTCCTTAGCACCGGGAGGCACCATTCAAACCTCAAAAACCTCGCCAAGTCGGAGAAACTGTCTCTCACCCCGAAAACATGCATATTAACCCCAGCATGAAAGAAAATGGCTCTCGACCTCACCACGGCCTATAAAACGCGGGGAAATGGGAATGCACGGGCTAAGGATCCGTCCCCCTACCTTCATCGACGATTTCCCGCGCCGAGGATGCCGATTTCTCGCGAAAATGCCGCTTGTATCGCCGCCGGGTTCACGAACTCGCGAATAGGCTTCATCGCGCCACCGCCCCATTCCTCGCTCCATCCTCATCGATCGTCGCCCCACGCGCCTCGCCGCCTAGCCCACGCCGTCCTCCATCGGCCGCCCGGAGAAGGGAGGGAGAGAAGGAGAGAAATGAGAGGTGAGAGGGAGAGAATGAGAGAATGAGAAGAGAGGGGTGGGGGGTTGGTTTAAATAGAAAAGGTTTTGCGATTTTAAAAATCTGAAAAATAGAAAAATAGGGAAAAATCATCCTCACGATCCTTGGAAAAATGCACAGCGCACCTGCAACGTCCCAGAGCCCGAATACACATCGGTTCACCCTACACAGGGGCCCGAAGGCCCTATAGCCAACAATATGATTTAATCGTAAAACACAATTCAGAACCCACGGACGCGCTCCGAAACCCATGGGTCCTGATCCGAAAAATCATGGGTGTTACAGGTTAGCTCATTAGTTCACTTCTCCTATTCTGTCATTGTTCAACTTCCATACTTATATATAGTCCTCACTTGTGCGATTGTTCCGTTAGATACATCCTTGTATCCGTTAGAGAGGCTATGTGAATTTCTTGGAGAGTGTAACTATTCACAGAGAGATCTTCATGTCAAGATATGGTCATTTTTGTACACAAAAAGACAACAACATATCTTTCCGAGGATACCCCTTTTTCTTAGAACTGTAACACTATAGAAGGTATTTATTTATTCTATTAAAAGATGAGACCAAATTGCTTTATAGTTTAAATACTCCATTCTATTTTCTGGCGTCAACACGTATTTGTACCATCGTGTTCCGTTGCTTTCTTTATACGAACGGACTTTTCCAAGTCTTCAATCAAATGTATTTCACAATAAAGAAAACAGAGATAATGTGTTCGCCCGTACACTGCATGGGTAGCAATAAATGTTGTATATCTACATTTAATACATTCGAAATTTGAAATCCATTATGATAGTCGCTTAGTCAATTTGTCTTTATCTAGCATAGTCGATTTAACTAGGGTAATTTCATTAACATCATCGACCAAGTGACTTTTGATATAGTCGTTGGTTTGTAATTATCAGTCATAAAAATATAGTCGAAGATTAGAGTGAAGATAGTCTTAAGATAGGCGAAGATAAGGCAAGATAGTCGATGATTCTATACACCTATATGATTGGCAATGTCAAACTTCATATAGTCGTGCGATCTTTTAAGATTGAGATAGTCGATTGATTATAGGCGATATTCGTCAGACTATCTGTTATGATATGTGGTCTTATAGTCTTTCTAAAAAGATCAACTAAACGAATATAACTTTGAGTGTCTACGACTAAGTGAAAGTTCTTTCGATTAAGTGAAACTTAGTTGAGTGTTCTTACGCGTAAGTGTTACTTAACTTTATTTTTTTACGCCTACGTTATACTTAGTTGAATTTTAGATTTCTTTTTCTTGTAACTTAAGTATTTGTCATCGCAAGGCTTTGTTTATTGAAGACTTTGTTATTTAAAGATTTTGTTAATTCAAGACTTTGCCATCGCCAAAATCACTATAATTAGATTAATATATAAATATCAGCCCAACAATGTTCAAGATTAAAATTAATACTTGAGTATCAGCCCAACAAATATGTCGCAATTAAAATAGATAATGTTGCATTCTTGATTTTTGTATTGCAGTCCTGACTAGCATATACATTGGTTAGCATGTTACAATCCTACATTTTATTCAAAGTAAAAAATGAAATGGAAGAAAATATTCAAAGTAAATTTTGACTGCAATGCATCATGCTGACTGACTTTTTTTCTCCAAATACAACATAAAGTAATGCGTACACCCCCATGGGGATGGACCAAGTTATCATTTTTTTCCAAAAAAAAAATGATAAGTGAGACCCACCTCCCTCTACTTTGCCACGTAAACTAATCTTGACATCGGACGGCCCAAAAAACTCAAAAAAGAAAAAAAAGATTGATTGAACAGTATCTTCAAGTGACAGTCTTGGAAAACCAGGAGAGCCGTCGAGATGAAATTTTATGACAGGCTTTGAAAGTTTGAAAAGCCAAGCAGTGGCTTAATTAAGCGGCAACCCGTACCTCAAAGAGGAAGTCACCTATTCACCTGAGTACTCACCACTATAGCATTGAAGTTTGACAAGATTCCTCGTTTTAAAGTGTCATTCGACCCAATTACTCAAGGACAGGCGGTGACGAGTCTTTAGCCACAGTGAATGTAAGGGGGAATAGGTCATCTGCTCTCCCATCAAGCAAAATCAAACCTGCAAGTGGACTAAGTTCCGTCAGCGTTTGAAAACGAGACTGACTCCATTTTTCACAGCTAGAATAACTGGGGATGTGGACCCAGCCAGCCCTTCTTGATGAGAGCTGAAGAGACTCAAATCCCGTTCCCGGGTACATACCGTTGGATGCTAATGGAAAAATGGGCGCAAAGAAGATTAAAGATCAGGTTGGGATGAGGATATCAGTGAAATCCTCTGATACTTAAGTCAATAAAAGACAAGTTGAAAGCAAGAGATATTTGGATATAGGATCACTTTTCATCGATTGGGGATTAGAGATGGATAATACCTAATAATCTTTTTTGGAGAGGATCCTTGAGATTAAATAATCACGAATACTCTTTTTGGTTCCACGGGAGACAACGACGGAGGAGTCATATTCCTCATATAAGAACTCTTACCGGTGTGAGATTCTTATCTCTATCTTAATCCTTCCACATCGTTCGACCTAATCCGCTGACGAGAAGTTCACCGGCAATTACATCGGATAGGAACTCGACCAACATAGACCTTCCACGGCCCCCAGGTGGAGATCCCTGACGTAAGACTATCCTCATTTGAATAAGAATTAACCTCTTTGGAGAGTTGAAGTTGTCTAACATCGCTCCTATCCTTACACTCTTCCGAAAGGGTTCCTTCGATAACTTTCCGATCGCTCGGATCCGTCCCATGGGAGAACTTTTTCCGGACTTAAGGAGCCCTCAGCGTGGATGTCCGTTCCGAGACTAACTAGCATTTCTTGAACCCTATTACTTATACTTTCGATAGGTGAGCCCTGAATGCTTTTAGTGGGCTGTCAACTACTGGGCCAAATATGTCTCGTGAGCCTTTGCCCAGAAGAATGAGTGGGCCACAATTTTTCCCCTCTCCGAGAGCCATTACTCCTTCAGCCTTCAACGCTTCAAATTATAGCATTCTCGACTTACCATCTACGTTACCACGATGGTGTATCGCTAGGGAAATTTGCATTTTCCTGGCAGCGTCTGCAGTTGGATAGCGGGCCCTGGTTTGTATAGATGCAACCCGCCCTCTAGTTTTCTTGGGAAAAGATAGTTCGCTCTTTTCACAATACAGTGAGGATGCCTACAGTAGGGTAAGTATTGCAGACTGGGGAGCCCCATGCATTCTTTATGGTTCGGGGACCAGACAAATAAGGTAAACATTAAAGTCATATCCCATTCCTTTGACCAAAAAAGGGGTCACATCCCATTCCTAATCAGATCTTTCCTTTGCTATAACACAATCACCAACTGAGCCTGCAACCATGAGATAGCCTCCGCATGTGAACTTCTCCAGAGAAACAAAAAAACTCTGATTAAATTTGCATCAACTTCTAAATAATGTTTGTTCCACACAGGAGACAAAATGAGACAAATGGGAAAATGTGAGAGCATCACAAAGAAACCCACTAAAAAATTTCTGTTCCCTGGATAAGAATTGTGAAATTATAACCGGTAAGACCACAATATCAGCAGAAGGCAAAGCAGGTTGATAAACAAGAAGCTGGAGAGACGGAAAAATGAAGCACATTCTGACAATTGTACGTATCCAGAATAGCTACCACCACCAACAACATTTGTTGTTCTGTTAGATGTACCTATGCTCTTGCAAACCCCAGGAGGTGCCCCATCCTGCAAAATTCAATGTGAAAAAGAAAACTCATTGCAAAACAAGAAACAAAAGTATACTAATTTGTCGGGTTGTGTGGGAATTTCATGAGACATAGGCCTTGGCTGGCAAAGGGTTGCTGTCTAGCATACCTGACAGGCAATGACAGTACTACATCCGCATAATGTCTGACCATTCATCCTGTCCATGACATCAAAAACGCCCCCACCATCACTTCTCTGCATGTGCACCGGGTTAGGATATTCTGCTGTTCCATTTTATATAAATTCTTGAATATCAGTGGGTGGGGGGGATAGGCTTAAAGACTCTATACCATGTAATAATTTACTGCCACAAAGTTTGGCATTATATTCCCTGCTGCCTCGTAACAAGTGACCACCATTTCAGCAAGCCCAACTGAATGCTCTTTGCAGGCATCATTTTCAACAGGGATTGTGGGAAAATAGTTTAGGAAAAACAGAGATGCACTCATTGAGTTCAGCTGCTGCGATTCTTTTCTGTTTGGACATGATCCTTGCACAATCCCAGGATCACCAGCTGCAATAGTTTAAAGGTTATTGAGGCCAAAAGCAAAAATGAATATAGGCTAAGGTATATTTGAAGAGGCATAAATTAAAGTCACTATGCATCGATCATTGAAGAAACATCAAGGATGAACATACACACATAGACACAGAGGGAGATGTGATGGAGGTTCTTTGGGGGGGAGGGGGCGAGTAGAATAGGAAAATTGTCGTGTACAACATTTGTAACCACATGGGTTCTCCTTTAATGATCTAGTTAGTAATCATAAACAGAGAACTACATCTGAATTTCCTTAACCCTACATGAGAAATATCAGACAAAAATGTTAATTGAAAGAATCTAACACCAATCATTTTAGATTAAAAAAATAGTCCAAAGAAAGCCAAAATATGTCATTCATCAAAGTGCAAACACCACATGACTCTTAGAGGGTGTCTTTATGTACATTCTGTAAAATTTAGCAAACCAGAGTGGATTGCTTTTTAAATTTAGATGGTCCAGCCAACTCCATGAGATGGTGTCTGTCGTGACCCAAGTCATGCGACGGGTAAGAAAGGGCTACCCATAGGAAAGGGCCACTAGATGTAGGCATGAAAATGTGCTAGAGTGGACCCACCACAACGTGGAGCTTGTTTCTTCCTTTAGGAGTGGATTCTCATTAGGGTGTCTCATCTTCTCATCAAGGCAAGTGAACGAGAAAATTTCAAAACCAAGCTCACATAGGATGGTATACTTTCAATTTTTTTATAGAAGAGAATAACTTCCAACCACATTGATGAGTCACAAGCCGGGAAGAGGAGAGGGCTACCCAGATGTGGGAGCGAAAATGTGTCCGTGTGAAGTTGTCATAGTGTGGAGCTACAACTATGTCTACAAGTTCGGGCAAGGGTGAACTAGATTAGTGCCATATTAGAAAGTGAAGAAAGGTTATTGGGTTGTATGTATAGGGCTATATCTATGTAGTCAGAGGCGAAAGGCATCTGAGGTGACCAAGGGGTCGCCTCAAGCCTTAAACGCCTAGGCTATCATCAAGGGCATTTGAGGCGAAATTCCATTAAAACTATAAACAGGTCAAATATGTACATATTTCATTAAATACATCAACAACACATATAATACCTATAAAAATACTTAATTTACACATGCACGTGTCATAGGAATGGGTTGGGTGGCCTAAGTGGGCTCGGCCCAAAGATGCCCATGGCCGTGGCTAATCGCCTAAGCGAGATTGGCTGAGACGAGGCAAACTGTTGGCATTTCACCTCGCCTCATCGCCTAGGCGAGCGCCTCAAGCACCTTTGATAACATAGGGCTATATATGATCCTTGAAGATGTTCAAAACCCCCTAAACCAGAAAATTCCCTAATGATTAAGAATTCTCAGAAATTTTAAAAATCACCTAAAAGATCCTATGAAATGGTAAACTTGCCAAAAATTACAAAATGTCAACATACTAAAAAATATTAAAAATCCTCAAAAATCCTCAAAAATCTAAAGCCACGTGAAGGACCCAAAACACTTTGCATATGCTTAAAATGGCTAAAATAAAATGAATCTTAGAGCTTAAAAATCTCCCCAATCCGTTAAAACACATTTCAAGCCCTAAATGACCTAAATGCCCTCCAACCTCCAAACATACAATTACCAAAATATTCAAACTGACCCAAGAGACTTAAAATACTTCCAAATCTTCCAAAATCCACGCGGATGGTGGTAAAAGTTTTGAGTTTAGCTCAAATTACCTTTTCAATAATGGACTCGCACTTTTTGTCATTGGTTTTATCCAAGGCGTCACTATTGGTAGTTAATTTAGGGTTTTCACTTGTCTGAACAATGTAATGAATACTGCCCAAGGTTTTGTAGGGATTGAAATTTTGTGAAATGGTTTGTCAATTTGTTTAAGGACTAAACCTATGTTTTCCAAATCAACAAAAAGGAATTTTCCTAGGCAATATCATATTTTCTTCTTTAAAAGAACTTCTCCAACAAGGTCCCAAATAACCTCAAATTGCTTTGGTCAGATGATTACGCATTGCTCCCTCATTACATGATAAAGCTCAATCCAAATGGTGCATCATGTGGAAATTGAGACCCTACCAATGGTGGTGGTTTTTTGTGAAACCATAAGGGGTAATTCATTACTCTTTTCCATTGATCTATTGTTTCCTAATAACTTCGAGTTGATTTCTTAACTCTACTAGAAGGGTTATACTTACGCAAGCTGCTACAGCTATGGATACACCAAATTGAAGTGGACTTGGCTTCATTGGTTAATTGCTTGCAGCACTAAGCTAAACTTGACAATGATCAAATAGAACAAGACGTGGGCCAAGAGAAGTTTGATGCTAGTACCTCACTATAGAAAGTGAAATGAAAGCCTACGACAAGTTCCCACTAGACGACAAGGACTACCAAGGGAATTCCAAGGCTTGATCCTTCAATAGATGAGCTGTTGATGTTCCCAGAGCAAATTAGTCAAACAACCACGTTGTTGGATGCATCTAGAACTTGAAGCTAATGCCAACATCATATCACCTAAGTGTCCATGTGCCTAATATGGTTAGACAACATCATGCAATGAAAAAAAAGAATGGCAAATCCGAGGCTACATCAACTTCTGGGATCCTAGTGATGTTGACTCCTCCATTCCAAATTTAGGAATAATGTCGGATGTTCCCATAGGACATGAAGCTCTATCCGTCTCAGATGGACCATCCAGATACCAGCAATTCTTGATGACTTCGAAAGACAAGAAACATATAGCTTTCAGGACAACAAAAGAGGATTTATACTACAAAAGATACTCCTTGACCTTCAAAAAGCTAGTAAAAGTTAACAATATAGCAAGAAACCGTGTTTTCCTTCTTCAGCATATCCTCTGCTTCCTATCTTCCACTATGAACATTGTTGTTTCCTCCAGCATGTCAATAACATCAATTTGTTCTAGAAGTCTATCATAGATCACCTTTTCCTATAAGCTTCTGAAGAGGCGTAATCTCGCGCTGATCCTAAGTCGTGAGATCTTGGAGGAATCCTTGATCACAACCACCACGCATATATGAACTGCAAGGCAGGAAACAGATCAGGGGTGCCCAGGGATGAATCCGTGGGGGAAACCCTCCGATGCTTAAGTCATCGAATATGACAGAGCACGGGTGCGAGGGGAGGTGGTAGGAGAAGAAGAGGGCGCGAGATTGTTCTCCACCAAGAGATGTGGTGGTTCTTACTCAGGATTATTGCTTACCTCCTCAGAGAGTCTCCCTGGGGTTTATATAGCGATCCGTTTAATGTAGGAGTCCAGAGAGTCGAGGGGATTCAGAGGGGTTACGTCCTCGTCGTAGGATTTTTATGGCACAAGGACTCTTGCTCTCCCTTATCCCTTGGAGTTCCCTGCTCCTGAAGGATGCGTAACGGACGGTTGGATAAGCTTCCAACAGTCAGTCCGAGCTTGGGACGCTTGCTCGGAGTTTTCTCTCGAGCGATGGGTGCGTAGCTCGGATAGGTTGCGCTGGGTCCCGGCAAGGGCCGACCGATCTGTCGCTCGGACTTCCGGACCCGAGAGTCGCCTAGGAAGTGCTGGTCCGAGTGAGTTTTGGGCTTAAAGTAAGTGGGCCTAAAATGAGGCTGTCACTTTGGGGAGGTGAGCCTGATTTGGTCAAATTGGACCTAGTTGGGCCGTGCTCTTGGGCAGTAGATTTTTCCCCTCTCCATTTGTTCCCCTCCTACTCCCGAGCCAAAATTGGGCTCAGATAAGTAGCATTTGTGGGGATGGTATTGGTGGCTTGATTTGGGTAGCATTTGTGGGGATGGTATTAGTGGCTTGATTTGGGTGGGGAATTTTCTCCGACAGGGGCCATTTAATGCAGCTGTCCTGGGAATACGCCCGTGATGATGACTCTTTTGAGTTGATGCGAGGAGCCCCTTTTTAGAGTTCGGAACGTCGCGCCGCCTCCCGCCAAGCCTCTGGGAGTATAAACATCGCGCGTGCTTGCGTTCCATGCTTCCTTCGTTTAGGGCATTTTCTCTCCATCGCGCTTGTATTCTGAAAAGGCTCATGCGCCGCAAGGGTGGTCAGGAGGAGCGAAGAGTCGCGGAGGCCTTTGCGGAGTTAGCAGAGATCACGGCGGCGGCGATCCGTCAGCTTCCACCTCCTCCTGAATCGTCTGACTCGGCGCTCTCCTCCTCCTCTTCCTGCTCCTCTCGTCCTTCCATGGCGAAGCAACACCCCGCAACCGAGGTGCAGGAAGCCGAACAAGGCACGGGGAGTTTGGTGCCGCAGTCTGAGCACCCTATGCGCAGCGAGTTGGGTGAGGCTGAAGTGAAGAAGATGGAGAGGCGTTATGGGCTGCCATGGCAATACTATTTCTCTCCGCCTAAGCCTCATGAGTCTAGTCTGGACACTCGTTCGGGACTTTTCTGCACTTTCCTCTTGGCTTGGAAGTGTGGGTTTCGCCTGCCTCTCCACCCCTTTGTCACGCAATTGCTTCAGTTTTACCGACTGGCTCCTATTCAGTTGGTCTCCAACTCTTATACTTTTATCTTTCTCTGCTGTTCGTGCGGGCTTCGCACTTCGTTGGACCTTTTCCATTCCTTCTTTAAGTTGAAGGAGTAGACCCATGTGGACAAGGGCTTCTTCTATCTTCAGGCGAAGAGGGGAAGGAGCTGTGTCCCTCTCTGCTAGGGATTCCTCTCATAAGGGGTAGAAGACCCAATTTTTCTGGGTGGACTCATCCAAAGATGGTGTCTCCTGGGACTACTCGACGGAGCCCAACTTCCATCCGTTTCTCCCTCCGAAGCAAGCGGCGATTTCCCCGGAGCTAGAGGAGGAGGTCAGGATTCTCCAAGAGAATCGCCAGTCGACCGCCGAGTTGATGACTGTGGTTAACATCGAGGATTATCCCTCCCGCGCAGTGCCACCCCAAGGTAAGAATCTTAGGGTCCTGCATTGTGCTTCTGGGTCGGGCAAGTAGGCCTCCTTCTGATGATCCGACTTCTGTTGTTTAGATTCGAGGCGGACGGATGATGAGGGGGAGCAACCGTTGGAGCAGGAGATCGTCGACTTGGAGAAGACGCCTGCTCCGAGCGAACCCCGAACCTCTGGGGGCCCTTCCTGCGCCCGAGATAAGGGCAAGCAGATTACCCGGGGTGATGCCCCCGAGTGCCGTGGGGCCAAACGCAAGGACCCTGGGGAGCGGCTGCTGCTGTCTTCAATGAAGGCCCTGACCGCTGAGAAGAAGCGGTTAAAGAAGGCGGGGGTCGCCCGCTCGGTCGAGGAGCGTGTCCGCCCGGTTGAGAAGCGTGCTCGCCCGGTCGAGGAGCCCTTAGCCGAGGAAATTTGCCGTCCGGATCTCCCGTCTATTGAGCCAGAGACGGCTACTGCTGGCGGGAAAACCGCTGCCGAGACTGCTAGACCGCAGGCAGAGGCGGTCGATTCCGAAGTCCTGGCCGAGGCTGAGGGGGCACGGGGCGAGGCAACGACCCAGCCCTAGCTGAGCGTTGCCGTCCCGAAAATGGGGACGCTCGGGGGGGATGCTCCAATCCCGGTTCTTCCAGAAAGGACTCTTCCCCCTTCGGCCGGTGCCTCCGCCGTTCGGGCTTCTCTATACCAAAGGTGCCGATCCTTGGCGCCTTCATTGATTCGGGAAGAATTCAAACGTAGTCCCCCCTCTCTACTCTTCGAGAAGGTCATGGAGGGCGTCTTGATCGTGGCCCAGCTGGGGGCCGAGATAGTCGATTTCTTTGCACGGCTGGATACTGAGGAGAGGTCTCTCTCTCGAGTCCGCGCTGAGTCCGATCGGAGGGTCGGGCAATTGACTTCCGAACTTGAAGTCCTTTGGCAGGAGGCAGCCTCGCTTCGGGCACAGACTCAGTCGAGCCAGGAGGAGGCTCGGACACTAGCCGAGTAGCTGGCCCAAGCTTGCTATATAGCCGACCTGAAGAGCAAACTCCTAGAAGAGGAGCGTCAAGCTCAGGTCGAGCGTTACGAGCGGTGGAAGGCCGAGCGGGAGGAGCTCAATAGCCAGGTCCGAGGGGCCGAGCGAGTGCGGGGGGAAGCCGAGGTCGCGCGGACTTTGGCCGAGGCGAAGCTGTCCGAGGCCGAGATGAAGTTGTTCGAGGCCGAGCAGAGGGTGGCCGAGCTTGAGAAGAAAACGAAGCAAGCTGGGGCGGAGGCGATCGAACAATATAGAAGCTCGGAGGGCTATCACGCAGCTCTTCAGAAGGTCGCCTTCTCGTACTACGAGCTAGACTATCGTCGGGGGCTGCGGAAGGGATTCGTTTAAGGCTTCCATCGAGCGGTCGTCGAGGCCCAGCAGCAGGTGCTCGACGAGCTCGTTTTTGCTCCCGGGCAACGCTATGACTCGGATGAGGACACCACAGATTCTTCCTCTCCGACGTCGAGTGAAGGGGGGAGCAAGGATGCCTCCGTTTCAGTAGAGGGATCGCCAACTCCGGTTGCCTCAGGAGGGCACACGATCGAGGCAGTTCCCACACGAGTGGAGTCAGTGCCTGGACCGGCCATCACCGAGGATACCGGGGGCAGATCTCCTGGCGCTGAGGATCCTTCGTCCGCTGAGCCTCAGGAAAGGCCAAGGGCCTCTCGGAGTCCCCCCCATCTCCATAGATTAGGAGGAAAATGGGCTCGATATGTTAGCCCTTTTTCTTTTTTTTGAATGTTGCCATGTAAGATTTTTCCTTTCTATATATATAATGACAGTAATATTCAGAACTGGATTGACTGTTCCTTACCGCCTTTGGTGCGATTTGACTACCGCATCTGCAGTTGCTAGAAAAGCGGAGATTTTATTTGCAGGCATCTCGTGTGCTGATTGGCCAGGCGGCTAACGTGGCACTGGCACCTTTCCGCCTTTCCATGCTTTGAATGACTTGCCATTTCGTGTGTCCCTATGGGAGGGCCATTGAGGGAAACAGAGTAACTGCCCTTATGGAAGGGTTCCTGCCTTTCGCATTTTTTCGAGGGGAGAGTCAATTAAGGCGAGGGTTCCCCTTTCGGCCTATAAAAGATCTTGAAGGGCGTCTCCACCTCTCTTCACCGCTTAAGGCTTCCCTTGCAGTCTTTCCGCTTTCTCTCTTTTCGTGAAGCGTCTGTCTTTTGTGCTGGGGGATTGTCAGCGAAATATGGAGGGCGATTCGGAAGACGATGACCCTGGCGGCCGCCGAGGTGTTCATGCTGCTCCGACGTAGGAGAAGGAAGGAGGACGGGGCGGACAGCGTAGGAGAAAGAAGGAGACCTGGCGACGGGCTCGCTCCCAACCTCGAGACCGCCGCTTGACGGCGTACAAGAAGGAAGGAGGCCTGGCCACGGGCTCTCTCCTGCTCTCCGGGCCGCCGCCCCACTTGAGGAGGACTGATAACGCAACGTCATTGGTTCTCCTTTCTTTCCAACCCCGTCGCCCCTCTCACCTCTTCGAGGGGGTGCTCGGTCTTTCCCCCTCTTCTGCTCTTCAACCAACTTCTTTTCTTTTCTTTCACTCTTTGAAGGATGCCTTTAACTTTATCCTTGCTTGCACCACTCGGAGGTGCTTGCTTTTTGTTCGGCTTCCGGCCTTGTTCCCTTCCAAAGAGTTGGCAGAGGAGGTCTTCTCTTGTTTTCCTGACATCCGGGCATTCCTTCCCTTTCTTCCTCTGATACCTTTTCTCTGAGTTTCCCGAGCAAATAGGGTCAGCCGTCCCGTTATCCGAGCCAGTTTCCATACTGGATAGAGTCAGTGGCTCGGCTTAGGGGTGCTAGCCGTGTCCGTGCCGAGTAATCAGCTCGTGTTATAATACCAGTGGATGTAGTATCTTTATTTTTGATATGCATTGTATTGGTTGTGGCCTATCTGATGTACGAAAAAACATTAATGAAAGGAAAATGAGAGCTGTTATTGCCATATGTCGCTTACATGTTTGAGAAAAGCTCAAAAATAAAACTTTCGTAATGTTGTCGCGTTCCATGTCCGAGGGATAGGCGCTCCTTCCATGGTAGACAGTCGATACGCCCCCTTCCCGAGTATCTCGACCACTCGGTAGGGGCCTTCCCAATTAGGGGCCAGCTTTCCCACCGCCTCCAGTGGTCGAGAGGCTTCGGCTTTCCTTAGGACGAAGTCTCCTGTGTGGAAGTGTCTGTCTCGGACTTTGACGTTGTAATATCGAGTGACGCGCCGTTGATATTCTGTGGCTCGGATGCTTGCGATCTCTCGTATTTCGCTTGCCATATCGAGGTTCTCTAGCAGTTTCTGCTCATTCACCTCGGGCAAGAAGTTGATGACTCGGAGAGATGGGCTGCCGACTTCCAAAGGAATCACGGCGTCTGTGCCATACACCAACTGGAAAGGAGTCTCACCGGTGGCGGTTCTCGGAGTAGTTCGATGCGACCATAGTACGCTTGACAATTCCTCGAGTCAACTTCCCTTGGCCTTACCAAGCCTAGCCTTAATGCCTTTTAATATAATTTTATTGGCATTTTCGACCAGTCCGTTAGCCTGGGGGTGAGCTACCGAAGTGAAGTGGTTGCGAATGTGTAGGTCAGCACATATGTTTCTAAAGTGATGAGAATCAAATTGCTGACCATTATCGCTCACAATCACTCGGGGGATACCGAAACGACAAATGATTGACTTCCAGACGAAGCTCCATATGACCGACTCGGTAATCCTGGCGGTGGCTTCGGCTTCAATCCACTTGGTAAAATAATCGATGGCGACGATGACGAACTTCTTCTGGGCCTGGGCCGTAGGAAATGGCCCCAGGATGTCGATCCCCCATCGAGCAAAAGGGTATGGCTCGGTAAGGGTGACGAGCTCTGAGGCAGGCTGATGGACCAGATGATCGAAACCCTGGCATCGATCGCACCTTTGAACGTAGGTCGAGCAGTCGCGCTGGAGAGTGGGCCACCAGTAGCCTTGCCGCAGCAAGATCCTAGCGAGCGATCTTCCTCCTTGATGCGCGCAACAGACACCTTTGTGGACCTCTTGAATTGCTCGGCGGACCTCATCGGTATCGAGGCACTTGAGGAGGGGACTGGAAAAAGACCTTCGGTACAAGGCTTCGTCCAAGATGACGAAGCGCCGAGCTTGATACTTCAATCTCCGAGCTTCTCGAGGGTCGGGGGGCTCCTGAGAATCCCGGAGCCAGAATATATATGGGGTCCGCCAGTAGCTTGGTGATGCCTGATCAATGGTCATGAGCTCCGCTTCTATGCTCGGTCGCTCTAGCTCTTCGAGGAAAACCGATCGAGTACCTTCTGGGCCAGCAGAGGAGGCCAGTTGAGAGAGGGTGTCCGCTCGAGAGTTCTCCTCCCGAGTTATCCGGATGACCTGAAAACTCTCGAATAGTGGGGCTATTCCTCTTACCAATTGAAGGTATTTGATCATCGGTGTTTCCCGAGCTTCGTAGTCGCCGTTGACCTGGCTGGGGATCAACTGGGAGTCAGTATGAATCCTAACTCGTTCGGCCCCCAATCGTCGTGCCATCCTGGCTCCCGAGATAAAAGCCTCATACTCGGAGACGTTGTTGGATGCCGAAAAGTTGAACTTCAAGGCGTACTGTAATTCTACTCCTTCTGGGGATCTGAGAAGGACGTCGGCGCCGCTGCCGGCCGAGTTGGAAGATCTGTCAACGAAAAGATCCCAGGTGGGCCCGGGCGCCAGCGGAAGGGCTTCCTCGGTCGGGACGGTGCTCTCTGCGATAAAGTCCGCGAGTGCCTGTCCCTTGATGGCCGAGCGGGGGCGATAGGAGATGTCGTAAGCCCCGAGCATTATGGCCCACTTGACGAGGCGACCCGAAGCTTCAGGGTGAGCGAGGATCTTCTTCAGGGGTTCGTTGGTCAATACGACGATGGAGTGCCCTTGGAAGTAGGGCCGAGGCGCTTGGCCGAGGTCACCAACGCTAGCACGAGTTTCTCGGTTGCGGAATACCATCTTTCGGCCTCGTTGAGCACCTTGCCGGTGTAGTATACTGGTCTCTGCACCCTCGAACTAGGACTGAGCTCACCGTGGAAGGAGTCGATGAGAGGTAAAGGTGCAATGTTTCGCCCGGGACCGGTTTTGATAACATCGGGGGCGAGGCCAGAAACTCCTTTAGTTCTGCAAAAGCCTTCTGACATTCCTCGTCCCAGGCGAACGTGGCGGATGCCAATTTGGGCCCTCTCAACAATTTGAAGAAAGGCAGGTATCGTTCGGCCGCTCGGGACAAAAAACGGTTGAGCGCAGCAATTCGCCCAGTCAGGCGCTGGACGTCCTTAACGCAAACAGGCGGCCGCATGTTTAGGATGGCCTAAACCTTGTCGGGGTTGGCCTCGATCCCGCGTTGAGTCACTAGGAAACCCAGGAATTTCCCGGATCGAACCCCAAAAGCGCATTTAGCTGAGTTGAGCTTCATGTTGTACCTTAGGAGGGTGTCGAAGGTTTCAGCTAAGTCGGCGAAGTGGTCTTCGGCCTTAGGTGTTTTGACGAGCATGTCGTCGATGTAGGCTTCAACGTTCCGACCGATTTGTCCTTCGAAAATGTGGTTGATCAGCCTCTGGTACGTTGCTCCGGCGTTCTTCAGCCCGAAAGGCATTCGGGTGTAGCAGTGTACGCCGAAGTCGGTGATAAAGGCTGTCTTCTCGATGTCTTCGAGATCCATTCGGATCTGATGGTAGCCGGAGTAGGCGTCTAGAAAACTGAACAATTCGTTACCGGAGGTCGAGTCGACTAGCTGGTCGATGTTCGGCAGTGGGTAACAGTCTTTCGGAGTGGCTTTATTGAGGTCCCACACACATTCGCCATTTGCCCGAAACTTTTGGTACTAAGACGACATTGGCGAGCCACATCGGGTAAAGGACCGGACGAAATAGGCCGATTTTCTTCCCCTTAACAATCTGCTCTTTGATGATCGTCTGCTTCTCTGGGGCATGCTTTCTTCTGCATTGCTGGACGGGTTTCACCGACGGGTCAAGATTGAGCTTGTGCACCACCATCTCCCCAGGGATCCCGGGAAGATGCTCATCAGACCACGCGAAGACTTGGATGTACTCTGAAAGAAAATCTTTATATTGCTCTCGTACATCAGGTGGTAAATCAGCTCCAATCTTTACTTCTAGGGCCGGGTCGCCTTTGAGGAAGACCGACAGCAACTCGCCGCCGGGCTCGGATGTTGTCGGTTCATCCTCAGCTCCCCCGGCCCCTTTCTTTTTCCCTTTTGGCCTTATGGCTTCAACCGAGATTATGTAGCACTTTCTAGCCATTGCCTGGTTACCTCGGACTTCCCCGATGCCGTATTTGGTGGGAAACTTCATTTTTTTGTGATAGGTGGAGGGCACTGCCTTTGTTCGGCTGAGGTATCCTCAGCCGAAGATGACATTATAGGCCGACATCCCCTTAATCACTATGAAGTCAACCATAACCGTGACGGTCTTAGGAGGGGTACCAATAGTGACCGGCAGGTTTAGGGCTCCCTCGGAATAGGTTGCCTGGCCATTGAACCCGCAGAGGAGGGGTTCGAATTGGGCGGAGCTTGGATGGGTTTTCACCCATCTTAAGGAAACATTCGTACGAGAGTACATCAGGGGCGCTACCATTGTTAACCAATATCATATCTACTTTACAATGGTTTATAGTAGCCGATACTACAAGAGCGTCGTCGTGCGGGGTAGCTAACCCTTCCAGGTCTTGGTCAGAGAACACCAGGGCCTGCTGCTCGCTCGCCGGCAGGGCTTTGGGGGGCTCGGAGGCCCTGCTCGCCCGTTCAGCGTGACGCTTCCTTCCTCGGCTACTATCTCCTCCTGATGTCGTGCCGCCAGAAATAACATTGATATGGACTCCGTGGGGGTGATTGTCAATTTCTTCTGGGACGCCACGATCCTCCCTCTACTCAGACACGTATCGAGATAAGTGCCCCTGACGAACGAGATGCTCGATCTCGTCCTTGAGCTGGTGACAATCTCCAGTATGGTGCCCGTGGTCATTGTGAAACTGACAATGCTTGCGGCGGCTGCGGTGCTTTGGGTTGGCCTTATAGGCTCGGGTTGGCGGAGAAGGCCTGAGCCCTTGATGTCTTCTTATATCTCGTGGACGGGGGTGGATAGAGGAGTGTACCGCTCGTATTTCCGAGGGGGCTCCCTGTGGTCTCCGTCTTGATTCCGCCTTTTCCCCTGGCCCGAGCCTTGCTCGGATGGTCGCTTCTTATCCCTTTCTCGACCCGAGCCCGTTGTGCCGCGGCAAGCGCTGAGGACTTCCTCGCATTCTGCGTGACGCAGGGCTAGGGTCACCAGATCGGCGAGAGAGGTGGGGGGATGGAGGACTAGTTCTCGCGGGAGATTCTCATCGTGGGTGCCTCCGGTCAATGCAGTGATGGCTGAGGCGACATCCAGGCGAGGGATACGCAGGGCTTCCGATTTAAATCGGTTGATATAAGCCCGAAGCTTTTCCCCCTATGCCTGCTTTAGCGCCAACAGCCCCGCTACTGACCTTGGAGGGCCGCTGCCGGCGAAGCTTTCCTTAAATACTCGCCCGAACTACCTGAAGTCATGAATACTACCGGGGGCGAGTGCTCGGAACCAGGCTTGAGCGCCCTGGACCAAGGTGGTCACGAACGCTCGGCACTTGATAGCGTCGGAAGCCCCATGCAGGGTCATCAGGGTGTCGAAGATGTCGTAGTGGTCGGCCGGGTCTCCCTGGCCGTCATATGACTTGAAGGTTGGCAGTGAGAGTCTGGGGGAGATCTCAGCCTTCAAGATTTGGTCGGAGAACGGGGATTGCTCCTCGTCCTCCTTGGTAGAAGTCTTCTGTAAGGCGCGGAGGGCGTGCTCTTGTTCCGCGAAACGTCGTTCGAAGTCTCACAGTCGGAGGGATAACTCCGGTTGCCGCTGGGCCGAGGGGCTATGAGAACGTCCTTGCTAGCTGCCTCGTCGTCCCTCAGGGGCATCAGTCTCCGGGAGCTGCTGGCGCGTCCCAGACCTTTCTCTCCTCGGGGTGGAGGAGGCTTCTTACTCTGGAGGAGGGGCGTGCGAAGGCCCTCCCGACCTGTTGCGTATAAGCCGTCGTCCCCGGAGGGTGAAGCGGCCTCCGACTGTTTGTTGGAAAGCTTCTCCACGGGGGGGGGGGGGGGGGGGTTTCCCGGGGAAGTCGTGACATGGTTGGCAGTATCGGCCGAAACCGATACGTTTCGTATCGGTTTCGGCCGGTACCGATCCGAAACCGGACCCTAATGCTGTAGCAGGTCCGAAACCTATTAAATAATAGTTTTTTAATGGTTTCGTCCGAAACCATTAAAGGTTTCGTCCGAAACCCTCCAGTTTCGGTCCGAAACCGTCCAGTTTCGGCCGAAACCAGAGAGAATTACAATTTTTTTAAAATTTTTGAATGGTTTCAACCGGTTTCGGCCGAAACCGATACCGGTACGTATCGGTTTCGGTACCGGCCGAAACCGGTACCGAAACCGATACTGCCATCCTTGAGTCGTGACTTCTCCTCCCTAGCCGCCTGGGTCATCATTAATTCTACGAGGATATCCAGTTTTGCGTTGAGGGTTTGGAGAGCGTCAGAACTCCCGTTGGGGGGTTGCACCCCCGTGGCCGATGGAGGCAGCTCGTCAGCTTGGTTGTTGTTGTTAGGGGGGAGGTTTTCTGTGGGATGGGAAGGCACAGGTTCTCCTTCCTCTGTCACCACGGTCCTTCCCTTGTCGCCGACGGTCCTCCTACCGGAATTTCTTCGCACCATGATGGCTCTTCGCTCGTTTCCCACAGACGGCGCCAGATGAAGAGGCGTAATCTCGCGTTGATCCTAAGTCGTGAGATCCTGGAGTAATCCTTGATCACAGCCACCACGCATAGATGAACTGCAAGGCAGGAAACAGATCAGGGGTGCCCAGGGATGAATCCCTGGGGGAAACCCTCCGATGCTTAAGTCAGCGAATACGACAGAGCACGGGTGCGAGGGGAGGTGGTAGGAGAAGAAGAGGGCGCGAGATTGTTCTCCACCAAGAGATGTGGTGGTTCTTACTCAAAATTGTTGCTTACCTCCTCGGAGAATCTCCCTGGGTTTATATAGCGATCCGTTTAATGTAGGAGTCCAGGGAGTCGAGGGGATTCAGGGGGGTTACGTCCTCGTCGTGGGATTTTTATGGCACAAGGACTCTTGCTCTCCCTTATCCCTTGGAGTTCCCTGCTCTTGAAGGATGCGTAACGGACGGTTGGATAAGCTTCCGATAGTCGGTCCGAGCTTGGGACGCTTGCTAGGAGTTTTCTCTCGAACTTTTCTCTCGAGCGATGGGTGCGTAACTCGGATAGGTTGCACTGGGTCCCCGCAGGGGCCTTCTCGACCGATCTGTCGTTCCGACTTCCGGACCCGGGAGTCGCCTAGGAAGTGCTGGTCCGAGTGAGTTTTGAGCTTAAAGTAAGTGGGCCCAAAATGAGACTATCACTTTGGGGAGCTGGGCCTAGTTTGGTCAAATTGGACCTAGTTGGGCCGTGCTCTTGGGCGGTGGATTTTCCCCCTCTCCAGCTTCCTAGAGGCACCCCATTGCAACAAAGCCACCTCAATCTCTGAAGTCTTTTATCCAATCTATCCATGGGAGAGACATCGAGAACTACCTGGGCCATGACTTTTACCACCACGTCAAAGCCTTCCTTCCAGAGCCAGAACCTCTCCAACCTAAAAATATAATGCCTTCCATGATGATAACCACTAGTCAAAAGGATGGGCCTTTGTTGCACCTATTTTTTTTCTCGCAATAATCGAGATAAACAAAAGGGAAATTAATCCCGTGAAGGCCAAGAACGGCATAAAGCCGAGGCCACTACAATACCCGGGTCAAATATGGGTCCCGAGATCCCGCCGTAGTAACAGCATGAAGCAATGAGGTCTCGCGGCAAGCGGCCGATCATAAGGATACTCCGTGGCACTTACGGAGTAGTCACGCGAAAAGTGGAAGTAATCCTGGCACAAGCGACGCAAAAGGCGGAGCACAAAACAACCCCGGAGGCATCGTCTTCTTCTCCACGTGGCAAGAACACAACAAAAAAAATCAAAAAAATAAAAATAAAAAATGGGGGGCTTTATGGGCTCCGCCCCTCTCCCTCTCTCGGTCAAGTGGGACCAAGTAGACCTTGGTAGGGTCTACCCGGTCTGGGTAGACCACCTTGGGGTATACTCGGACCGGGTAGACCTCCCTTTGGGGTCCACCTGTCTACCCGGTTTGAGTAGACCCCCCTCATCCCAAGCCCTATAAAAGACCCCCCAAGAGTAAAAAAAAAACAAAAAGCAAAACAAGGTGAACAAGAAGAAGAAGAAAAAGAAGACACTGGACGTACAACTCCGGATAACAAGTTTATGGCTTTGTGTGTGGCCCTGTGCTTAGGGTATGTTACAAAAATGCCCTTGTGATGGCACTTGGGCAAATTTACCTCTCGGCCATGTGACTTTCTTGAGAAAATCTTGTAATTTTTAAAATTACAAAAATACCCCTTGTGCCATTTCTTGGAGAGGGAGAATATTGAAAATTTTCTTTCGGGGGACGGGGAGGAAGCATATTGAAAATTTTCTTTCGGGGGGCGCCTACGACCTGACCGCACAGGTAGATCTGCGGCGGTGCACTAACATACGCATGGAGATGGATCGCTGCCCATGGGAACTCAAGAAGGAGAAGCAATCTCCTAAATGTTCTTGTCTGGTGTGCCTCCACTAAGGAGGGATATATGCTTTATGTTAAACTTACATAAAAACCCTTGTTCAATCTAAGAATTATCAAAATACCCTTAGTCTGTCCAAAAATTACACAAATACTCCTAAACTTTTTCTCTACTCAAGGAAAAATTGCAAATAAACTCCGAAAGGGTTCGAAATCGCACAAGAACCCAAAAAGGGTTTGAAAATAGCAAACATCTCAAAAAGGCTCCGAAGTTACATGTCCGACAGTTGGATCTTGACCAAATTCAAATCCAATTGTCAGATCATGACTCGAAGCAATTCCGATGGTCCGATCTCAACCGAAAATATCATCCGACGGCCTGATCGTGACTAGATGCAAAATCTAGTAGTCTGAAAAGTAAACAGGATCGCATAATCTCAGCTAGATATCAAATCCAACAATCTATCCCGATGGTGGAATGAAGGTCAAATGTAAACCAAATGACCCGAACATATACTCAGGGTTTCACGTACCATGTAAAATGAATCCAAGAAATGAAATATTCGATTTCCTCCTGCAGACATATACCTCTAATGGATGATCCCTTCGATCGAGTCCATCAGACAAAACCCTCAATATCACAGTGGATATTATGGAGGTCGAAAAGATATCTTTGACGGTTAATCAAGGGTATTCGGACTTGAAGCCAATGTAAATAAACTTCGACTGCGGTCGAAGAGAAATGTCCAGTACCCGAACTCTAAATCGTCTGATAAACCTAAATTCACAGAATTAATAATGTGCATGCTACTTAAATAGCTACAAATGTGCATTTATACTTTCAAACTTTTAATTCTGCATGTTGTTAAAAACAGCCTTCTATCTGAAGAGTCTAGAACAACATTCCTTCTCCAGCCTTAGGAAATAACTCTCACACTCTACTGAAAATGAAAATTATTCAGTCTAAAAAAAGAGGGAGAACACCTAGAGTTAGACCACAGAGTTTGACACACATCAATAAGACCAACCACTGCAACAAACACCTAGAAGACCTCTGTTTCACATAGACCCTGCCCTTCCTCTCTTATAGGGAGGAAACTGCATTAAGACCTCCCCATATCACAATTTTGAAGTTTCCTAGTGACTCCATAGATCATCCTACAAAGGCACAAAGCCTTTTTCCCCATCTCTGATCATGGCCTGTAGATGCTCCTTGCACTGGAATGTAAGAGAGACAAGAGTACCCAATGCAAAGAGAGATGAAAGAGCAGCCAATGCACCTGAACTCTGCCATCTCATTTCCTACAAATTCATTCCACAATGCCTACTAATGCCCCACTAGTTGATGAATATACCCCTTTTGCCAACTTATTACCACCACTCACTCATCCTGCATTGGTTTCTCATAGACATAGTGGCCATCTTGCATCTTTGCATTGTTTCTCAAAATGCTCTCAAAAGTTCCATGATACTCTTCTCATTCTTGCAATGTTCCTGTCTCCTCCCTTGTTTCTCTTCCACTTACATCTTCATCCTCTCTTCCACTTCCACCACACTGAACAATGGTCACTGCAGGCTGCTATAGAAAGGTCAGCCTGCTACGGGGGACCTTAGGGTCAAGTTGGCCCGCTGCATCTGAGACACATGGTTTTGCCTCAACTCTTTTGCAATAGTTGCATGATAAAGGTCTCAAATAAGCATATCTGACCACAGGCGGCATGTTAAAAAACAAGGGTTCTTCAAAGAGGCAACTGCTCCCTTTGCCTCTATAAGTTTAATATCTTTTCACATGCTCCACTGCTTCCTGATATGCTGGGTTAAGCATCAGAGGATTTTCGTCAGATCCTCATCCCCCAGCTTGTTCTTCTTCTTCCCTTTGTAAGATGATCCTCCCAGCTAATCCAACCTCAGCAGCTTAACAATGGCCAGGTGGAATTGCCGATCATACACTCCCATTCTTGACCTTAGAAGGCTGCTATAACATGTCCTTAGTAGCTCCTTAGAGGTCCTTGTTGCATTGCCAATGGCAAAACATGCTTGTTGGCAGTCTCATGCCTGAGGCACCACGATGACATTCCAATGCAACTGGAAGCTATTGGAGTGAGAGATTGCCCTCAGAGATAAGCCGCTGCTGTCTGCTGTAGACCTTGCAAAACTAGCCACTGACGGTAGGGAAGAAAATCTATGGCTCCACCGACCAGAACGATCAGGATCCAGTGTGACTCAGCGGAAACAGATAAGTCATTGGATTATAGATCGATAGTTCGATCCTATAGTTCCCACTTTCCAATGCCTTGAACTGGTTCAAATCCACAGGGAACTAAAGGCCCATGACTCCTCTCTTGACGTCGCCCACAAGCCACTGGGCAAAAGATGAGTTCCATGAGCAGAGAAGGGCCTTAAAGTGGGCCTCAGTTATGGTAGAAATTCATGATTGAGGTCCTCTTGACTTTCGACCTTTACCTTTCTATTTTTGCTGATAAAGGAGATGATAAATGACACTATAACTGTATGCTCACTCAATTTTAATTTTAATGGAGGATGAAAATTCTGAAAGATACTTGCTACATCTTAAAGAGTTTGTCATTGTGGAGAACAGACATCAGTACGAAGAGATGGTAGATGTAAATGGAGAGGAGACACGTGGCAACTTATAGGTTGGATCCACATAGGAGGCTGAGATGCATACATGTTTCCACAGTTTGGAAACCACCCAGACCCCAGAAAGTCAAATTCCTTATGTGGAGGGCGATCAAACTGAGATTGCCCACATGCGAGATGCGACAGGCTGGTGAGCTTCATTCCTGACTTGTAGATGTGGAGGCCCAGTACCTGAGGACCAAGTTTTTTCTCCATCCACTCTCAAGAGATGGCAGTGAGTTAGCCAGGTGACCTGGACAAGACTATCAAAGATCAATGACATGTTAAGGGCTGGAATAGCAATTGCCCCTACTCATAGACAAGAAGGTTAGGTGGATGTTACTCTAGCAGCACTATAAGCCATATATACTGAGAGAAAAACCAGAGTATCCTGAAGAATCTTCAGAGATATGAGCTCAGTGGATATGCAGGTCATCTATATAGTGAACAGGCAGATCGTGGTCATGGAGAATTTCCACAAGAGTCCACTTCTTCAGGACAATGTAGCATTTATCAATGATTATAAGCATTTATCAATGACTTTAGGCCCATCAGCTTGCTCAATGGTACTTACAAGATCATCACCAAGGTGTTAACAGGGAGGTTAGCCACTGTGATGAACAGCTTGGTCAGTCATTTCTAGGGTGCTTTCATTAGAGGGAGACATATTTTGGACAATTTCTTGGTGGCACATGAGTGCCTTTTTGCTATGAAGCAACAGAGGAGAAAATGGGTGATTTTGAAGCTGGATTTTGAGAAGGCCTATGACAGGGTGAGCTAGCAATCTCTTTGATATCTTGCACAGGATGGGTTTTGGGGATAGGTGGATTGGTTGGGTCAGAGCTTGTGTCACTTCTGCTTCCTTTGCAGTTATCATTAATGGTAAGATGACCCCTTGGTTCCATAGCAGTCGGGGACTGTGCCAAGGGGACCCTTTGTCTCCCCTCATGTTTGTGCTTGTAACTAGTGTTGTGAGCAGGGTGTGGCAGAAGACTGAGGTTGTCGGTCTGATCAAAGGCTTTCAGGTAGTCAGAGATGGCCCCTCTCTTACTCGCAGAATGCAGATGATACTATTTTGTTCCTTGATGAGGGTGGGTAGCACCATTATATGGCTAGGCTCTTGTTGGAACTTCTAGAGGAAATCACCAGCCTGAAGGTTAATTTCAATAAAAGTCCCTTGGTTGGGGTGAATATGGAGGAAAGACCTCTATTAAGGGTGACCACTTTGTTGGGTTGTACTATTGGGGAGTTCCCCTTCTCCTACCTGGGCCTTCCTCTGTCCCCAGGACCCCTTCGTTGTGCAGACTGGCTTCCCATTGTTCAGAGATATGAGGCTAGACTTGCTAGTTGGAAGGTTAGATTATTATCTTATGAGGGTCGACTGACTCTGTGCAGCTTCGTGTTAGATAGCCTCCCTACTTATTTTCTCTATATGTTCCACATTCCCAGTACAGTGGCTAGGAAGCTGAACTCTATTCAGTGCAGATTCTTTTGGCATGGTAGTGGAGACCGGTATAGAGGCTGACATGATATTTCTTGGGGCAAGATAACTACTAGCAAGGAACAAGGTGGGTTGGGCCAGAAGCATGTTAGAAAGTTCAATTCAGCTCTCTTGTGCAAATGGCTGTGGAGGTTGAAGTGTGAAGAGGAGGGGTTGTGGTCCCAAGTGATTAGGTAACGCTACGTTCCTTCGAGGGTGGTTTGGGACTTGGCTCCTTTTTCGCGTCACAGGACTTCTCCTCTCTGACGGGATATCTTCTCGTGCAGGGACTTTTTCGTCGCCGGCATCCAGGTCCAACTGGGAGATAGCCATAAGTGCCTATTATGGAAGGACAGATGGTGTGGGATTTCCCCTTAGAGTCCTTGTTTCCTAACCTCTTCGCGATTGCGGAGGCGCCTCTTGCCACTATGGCTCAGGCCTTCGATCATCACATCTCGGGTGGTTCCTGGGCACCGACCTTCAAGCGTGACTTCACTCAGGACGAGTTGGGGCAGCTTCAGGGCCTTCTTTCCTTTCTCCTCCCCCTCCATCCTCGGGGAGATGAGGATGAATGGATTTGGAGGTGGGAGAAAAATGACATCTTCACAATCAAGTCAGCTTATGCCGCTATTTCTGATGGAGGCCTACGCCATGACTTTCATAAGTAGGTGTGGAAACCGAAGAGCCCTCTCACCCATGGGAGACTCCCCACCCAGGACAGGCTGTCTCGTTTCTTGCCAAATTTGACCCCTACCTGTTGTCTTTGCGGTGCTGAGAATGAGTCCCTCGATCACCTTTTTGTCGGCTGCTCTTACTCTCGGGGGTGTGGATAAAGATTGCTCGGAGGACCAGTTGCATCATATACCTGTGGAGTGAGGTTCGTCGCTTGCTTCGGGAGTGAGGTCGGCCTTGGCCCCTCAATCCGGATAGGACAGTTTGGTGGCTTATCCTCCACGCCACGTTATGGGCACTGTGGGGAGAGCGGAACCATCGTATCTTCCAGAGGGAGTCGCGTGCCGAGGATGCTCTTGTTGATTTTGTTTGGGCTAGAGTTAAGGATTGGGCGGGCACTCTCTCTAATTTGAATTCCTTTGTTTCTACTCTTTTGGTTGTTTGGGGGGTTAATTGCGTCACACTCTGTTGGTGTGTGTTTGGTTGTATATGTTTTGGGAGGTTGTTTTTTTTAGGGTTTTGGCCCGCCTATGCATGTACACTCTTCCTTTCTTTTAATATATTCGTGGTCCTACCCACTTTCAAAAAAAAAATATAAGCTTTCACTTCCTCATGGGATGGGTGTGTTATGGTGAGCCTTCATAATGCCTTTTCTTTCTTTATGGGTACTGTATTATAGCATCACCTCATGCAATGGAAGTTCCTCAGGTTCCACCTTAGTTGACAACTAGGTTTCTTAATTGACTAAAGGGCAGGTCTCGCTCATTTCATGTTACTACAGCCCCCTCTAGGACTCCATGTAAGGTTGAGCCAAGAACACATGGCCACAGAGGAACAAGACTAAAGCATTTTAAACTTGTCCAAGAGCATAAAAAGATAAACACATCCTTCAGATATTTCCTAATTCAAATGGACACTTGCTCCATTTGAATTACTCCCTGCAGAACCTATCCCTGAAATGTTTAAATACTCCCTGTAGAACATATGCTTGATATGATAAAATAATCCAAAATTTGCTTTAATCAAAATTATGTTATTTATTTCCTTGTAATGTTTACCACTTAGGATTGTTTCTAATTGCTACATTGTCTTTAGTGCTTGGAAAGAAGCTGTTGCAGGAAATCCTTCGTATTCACTTGCCCAATCTATGTCAATCATCCTTTAAATGTCTTTCATTTCCACTTATCAAACAAGGTGATACAATCTTCTAATCTTTAGCGCTAACATTTCGAAGTTTGGTTGAGTGGACATTGTGAAGTTCATTGTCATTATAATTAAAAATCTTGATCTAGAAATTTGTGGTTAAGCTTTCTACATGTGTCTCACAAGAACAGGACATTTTCTAGATGGCTGCTAGCCTGAAGTTGACCCCTAGTACATTGTCACATCAAAACAAATGACAGTTAGGGTGGAGGAAGTCAAGCATGTAAGATGGCAATTTCTAGCTGATGCCAACAGGTCAATAACAATATTCATGGTGACAGAAATAAAAAGTACATGTGGCACTATTTGTGATGAAATTTTATGAAGGCAGAAAAGGAATGCAAAATCAGAAAAAGTCGAACTAGGAAAATGTATGTGAAGAGACAAAAAGTTTTAGAAAAATAAAAGAATTAAATAATACAAATGAAGTATGTTACTGTTTAGGGCTGTTCTGGTAGTGGCTTTGCCTATCTACTTCTAGAGAGAGAAGCTCTCTCCCTTGGTGTGTATGGCCAGTGGCCATGGCCGGCTTTTGGCTTGGTGGGGGGCACCCCCTCCTTAATTGACTGATCTCCATGCTCTATCTCCTCCAGCAAGGTCACATGCTTAAATTGCAGCCATCTGTCATTCCTTTCCTCACGTTTCTAGTCCTATCTATGTGGCATCCTCACAGATCAAGGAGAGCTCGCTGTGTTTTCTTCTAGAAAAGGTGCATGGATGAGAGTCTAAGACCTCTTATGACCATTCTTCATTCCAGGCGATCCACTCTCACCTTACCTCGTGTTTCTTGTTGAAAGATAATTTCAGCTCTGGATTCTAAGCAACTGTTCCTATGGTTCCAATGACATGGATATTGTCTAGAGCTCCTTATCTGAAAAAGCCATCTGTGTGAAAGGCAAGCTTTTCAGTTTTTTCAAGTGGACAACGGCCTCCCAACCTGGTGAGGAGCCACCTATTGTTTATGTTCCAATTGACCTTCCTGGTCTCCCGGCTAGTCTCTATCAAGAAGGTTAATTGAGTTCTTTCACAGGAAATGTTGGCCATGTTTTTAAGATCGCTCCATCTAATCTTGATCCTACAAATACGTCTGCAGCTCATGTTGGTGGATCTGGATGTGTTGAAACCCCCTTGTCAAATGATTTGGCTTCGGTGTGGCAAGTGATCGACCAAATCTACCAATATTCTGAATTTCCAGCAAGAAGCTTGGCTATTATGTGCCCGATTGCCATCAGGGTAAGGGGCCTTGTGTGCATGCTTCCATGGACCCTCTCTCCATGCAAGAGGCAGTGTTGAAGGCTAGAAACCTGCTATGACATTGCATGGTACTTGGCACCAGGTTCAGAACAAGAAACTTGTTTGCGCTTCAATGGCTTGACCAATGTATTTCCAAGTGCTGTGCGGGAGATGCCAGTTCAACAGGATTTGTGTGACCATCATAGACCACTGGCTGATGGTGCTGCACTGGTAGCGGGTGTCTGCCATGGTAATGTTGCTGCGCTAGAGAAGCTGGCTGTGGAGGCATCAGCTGTGCTTGCAAATCAAATCCCTGCTGTGGAGGGTGCCACTGGGGGCATTCCATGATGTTGCTCTGCAGGAGGAAATATTGGATGCCCCACTGATGAATGCCCCGGTGGTGTTTGCTGGCATGTTGATGATCCAACTGATTGGTGTCTCTGTGGGTGGTGGAGAATTGATGTCCAGGGAAGGTGTCTGCCTTGAATGATTCTGCCACACAGCCATGCATAGGTGTACCTGAGGCTCAAGTCTGTGCTGTTGGTGCTCCATCAGTGGGGGCTTTGGGCCCTTGCTCACTGAACATGGAGGACATGGTTTCATAACTGTCCAGGCCTGCAATCAAGCAGCTTATGATGCACAGGAGGCAAATTCATTTCAACAACTTGAAGTGCTTAAGGAACAACGGCCTAAGCAGATGGCTACTCTGTCAAGCGTTGTTTCCAGATCTAAAGAGAAAAGAGTCCCCTCAACGGGTGATGCTATTTCCCACATGCATCATGAATTGTTTGACATGGAATCTAATGGGTATCAATAATGATGCCACTTTAGGTAGGCTCATGTTTTTTATTCGAATGCATTCTATTATTCTCTTGGCTATCATTGAGCCACTTGTGGATTCTTCTCATCATCATCATCATCATCAGAGCCTTATCCCAACTATTTGGGGTCGGCTATATGAATCATGTTCCGCCAAAGATTTCTATCAAGTGCTATATTCAGATTTAAACCCAAGAAACTGATGCCCTTCCTAATAACATCGCACCATCTCATTTTAAGCCTTCCCTGAGCTCTTTTACTAGTATCCACTAAGAGTCGGTCACATCTTGTAACCGACGTTGAGTTAGGGTGACGAAGCATATGTCCAAACCACCTGAGTCTATTTTCTCTCATTTTACTATCAATTAGGGCTATCCCCAAGTCCTTACAGATACGCTCATTCCTAATCTTGTCTTTCTTAGTCTTGCCACACATTCATCTCAACATCATCATCTCTACTACACATTGTGTGAACGTGTTCCTTTCCTACTGCCCAACAGTCGGTATTATATAATAAAGTAGGTCTCACGGCCGTTCTATAAAACCTCCCTTTGAGTTTCACAGACATACGACGAGATTGGCCACGAAATTTATATATAAATATAAATATGTTCTTTTTGAAAAGAAACATTCCTCTACATGTGATGGTTCATTCCGTGGGTGCGTATTGTATCAGACGATTTGGGTTCGGGTGCTGGACCTCTCCCCACTGACCGCAGTCAGTGTTGATTTACATCGACCTAACGTCCGAACACCTTTATTTAACTGTCAAAGAAATCTCAAAGTCTCCCATATAGGTTCGGATGTGGAGGGCCTGCTCATTTGGGCGACTCACAACGACCACTCATTTACCACTGACAGACTAACTAGACTAGGGTTTCATCAAAGGCCTCTTAAGTTCAGGCAAAACCCTAGAATTTAGGAGCATAAATGCAATTTTGCAAAAGCCATAGACATTTTTTTAGTGGCGGGAGGTTTCCTGGACCCTGAGGGTATTTCTGTAATTTTACCATTTCAGGGGTATTTTGGTAATTTTACCGAGCCTGGGATAGTTCTAAAATTTCTGGGTTGGAACGAAAGTAGGGATGGACCATTGACTTTCCAAGGTGTTGGGGCCATTTATAGAGGTTTTTAAGGGTGACTGGGCCACTTTTAGGTCGTAAGGGTATTTTAGTAATTTTACCAAACCCTACTCGGACCTAGGTTTGAGACAACACCCAAGTGCCGGACTGGGCTGCTAACGTCTTCGGATCAAAGGAATGACGAGGGGCTTGATAGAAAGCTCACACGTGTACTTGACCGAAGGAGGGGTATATATACAATTCTCAGAAGTCGGAGGTTTTCTTATAATTTTCCCCGATCGATGTACAAAGGAAATTTGTGGAGTAAACCAAGTACATTCATGGCCCAAGTGGATACAAGAGTTGTCAGCGATTTGTCGACTGTACATTACAAAGATCTGCACTAACGCGAGAAGTAGGGGTGCAGCCCCAATTACAAGAAATTGTAGGGTAGAACTGTAAATGACAGAACTTTTAATTTCTCGCAAACCCGGGGAGGACGCTTTTGTAATTCCCCCGTTGTAGGGACGGAATTACATAATTCAGTCATCCCGAGGCGTAGAAACTTACAAACATGACCCACCGAGCGGCATAATTACAAAAATACCCCTTAGGGTCATAAATACAAGACCCGGGGACTTATCCCTCACAGGTCAAAACAACGAACAAAATCCTTGCTGGTGAGTGCTTCGATACTCTCCGTGCGTAGTAGATGCTCTCTGTGTTCCCTTCTGGACCCTTGGGGGTCTATTTATAGAAGTGGAGGGCTACCCGGGGGTGTTTGAACCCGTACGGGTTAAACGGGATGAAAATGACCCCGGGAGGGTCTTTTCCCCTTTTTTTTCTCTTTTTTTTTTGTGCGTGGGAGAGAGAATGGGCCGGGGTGGATGACCCTGGACCCACCCGGGGTCGAATGACCCTGGGCAAGCCAGCGCGGGACCTGCCCGGGGTCATCTGACCCCGGGCCGGTCCTGCCCGGGTGGATGACCCCAGGCAGGCCCCCCCAAGGTATATCGACCCCTGGCAGGTCCCGAGTCGCACGACCCAGGGCGGCCCTGCCCGCCTGCGTGCCAGCCCGCTCGGGGCCGGGTGACCCCGTACAGGTCCCCCCGACCCCGGACGGGTCTTGCTCTTCCCCCTTTTTTGATTAAAAGCCTCCTCCAAGGCTTCTTTGGCTCGTTGCTGCAGCGTGCCACGTGGAGAGAAGAGAAGCGCGTCTCCTTATTCGTTTGTCGTCTTTCCCGTGCCATGGGCCGCGAAGGGAGGACTTGCTCTCGTCCGAGCTGCGTGATACACGTGCGTGGGAGTTCTTCGACGGTGTGTACACCATCCTTTGCATCTCCCTATTCTTACCACGAGGTTTTTCTTTGTTTATGTCGAGCGCTCGAGGGATAAAACCCTCCTCTTTTTAGGGCTCCACCCGGAACCACGCGATCCTAACAATCGTGGAGGTTTAATCCAGATTCCAACCACCTCGGTTGCTGCGAGAAGCCCATCATTGCAGAAATATGCGGACTATGAAGCCCCAAAGTGTGGAAATATTCCACGGGGTGACGATACGCCGAATATTGAACCCTATGTGGCAATATCCCATGAAGGGGCGATACGTCGAATATGGACCTCGACTAATTCGAGGGTAACATCCCAAAAAAAAATTTGAGATGAATAATGGGTGCAACAGACGATCACAGAAGACTCCTGATGAGCTTCTCCATTTTAACCAGCCTGCCTTAATCCTATGTGCAATATCGTCATAAATCTCCCCATTCTCATGTACGATAGACCCTAAGTACCGAAAACTACTACTCTTCGGAATGTTATGTCTATCAATTAGAACCATGTCTTTCTGTACCACTCTCCCATTATTAAAATTACAATGCATAAACTATGACTTGCTCCTACTAATTTTAAAACCTTTAGACTCCAAGGTATGCCTCCGACGCTCGAACTTAGCATTTAAAGTATCAATACTCTCATCAATTAAGAAAATATCATCTGTAAATAACATACACCAAGGGATATCATCATACATTTGTTTTGTTACTTCATCTATAACTAAGACAAAGAGATACGGACTTAGTGCAGAACCTTGATGCAAACTTATAGAAACTGGAAATTCACAAGTCTCTTCAGTAATAGTTCAAACACTAGTAATAGCACCTTCGTACATATCCTTAACCAAATCAACATATCCTTGAGAAACTCCTTTCTTTCTTAATGTCCACAAAATCAATTCTCTCGGTACTAGATCATACGCCTTCTCCAAATCAAGAAAAATCATATACAAATCTTTTCTCATCTCTATATACTTCTCCATTAGTTGCATGTTGCACCCACTATTTGTCTCAGATAAATTGAGACATTACCCTCGAGTTAGTCAGGGTTCACTATTCGACGTATTGCCACTCCATGGAATATTTTCACACATTGGTACTTTATGGTCCGTATATCTCTACAATTATAGACTCCTCGCAGCAAGCAAGGTGGTCGGAAACCAGATTAAACCATCATGATTGTCGGGATCACGTGGCTCCGAGCAAAACCCCGAAGGGTTGGAGTTTGCTTCCCTTGGATGTTCGACATGAGCAAAGAAAATCTCGTAGTAAGAGGGAGATGCAAAGGATGGCGTACACACCGCTGTGAGACACGGAATATTTTCACGTGGGAAAAATAAATGTTCTTTTTGAAAAGAGACATTCCTCTGCATAGAGAGGTTTATTCCGTGGGTGCGCATAGTATCAGACGATTTGGGTTCGAGTGTTGGACCTCTCCCCACTGACCTTAGTCAGTGTTAATTTACATCGGCCTAACGTCCAAACACCTTTGTTTAATTGTCAAAGAAATCCCAAAGTCTTCTATAGAGGTTCTGATGTCGAGAGACTCTCCATGACCACTCATTTACCACCGACCAACAACAAAGACTAGGTTAGGGTTTTAACTGAGGCCATGTTTGGGCAAAACCCTAGAATTTGGGAATATGAAGATGATTTGGGGGAAGCCGTAGGCGTTTTTTGAAGTAGAGGAAGATTTTCTAGACCCCGAGGGCATTTTGGTAATTTTACCAACCCAGGGGTATTTTGGAAATTTTCCCAGGCCAGAAGCATTGCTGAAATTTCTGGGCTGGAATAGAAGTAAGACTGGATCCCTGACTCCCCAAGGCGCTGAGGCTCTTTCTAGAGGGTTTTAGGAGGCTGCTAGGCCATTTTTAGGTCGTAGGGGTATTTTGGTAATTTTACCATACCCTAGACCTAGGTTTAAAGTGATACCCGAGTGTCGGACTGAGCTGACAACACTCCCGGACCGAAGTAGTGACAAAGGGCTTCATAGAAGGCACACATCTGTCAATTTGATCGAAGGAGGGGTATATATGTAATTTCCAAAAGTCGGGGGTTTTCTTATAATTTTCCCACCCGAGGATATACATAAAACATACTGAGTGCTTTTATAGTCCAAATGAGTACAAGGGTTGTCGGCGAGTTGTCGACTGTACAAAAGTCCGTCCTAACGCAAGAAGCAGGGGCGTAGCCCCAATTACAAAAAGTTACAGGGTAAAACTACAAACAACAGGACTTTTATGTTTCTCGGACCCGGGGAGGACATTTATGCAATTCTCCCATTATTAGGGCAGAAGCATATGACATAGTCGTCCCAGGACTTAGAAACAACAACACGGCCCACTAAGGGGCAAAATTACAAATATACCCTCATAGGGGCACATACACAAGACCCGGGGACTTACCCCACGCGGACCGAAATAAACGAACAAAAGAGCTCTGAATGCTGGATGCTCCGTAGGTTGTAACTTGTGTGTAGTAGATCGTAGATCTCCTCTTCTGGACCTCCGGGGGTCTATTTATAGAAGTGGGGAACCTCCCCGAGAGTGTTCGACCTCGTACGGGTCCAACGGGATGAAAATGACCCCGAGGAGGTCACTTTTCAAATTTTTTTAAGTCCGTGCGCGGGAGAGGGACCTCCCCGGGGTGGGAGGTCCCCGGGCCGGTCCGGGACCTCCCCGAGGTCGCGCGACTCCCGGGGACCCGTCCGGGGTCGCGCGCCCCCGGGGGGACCTGCCCGGGGTCGCGACCCCCGGGCGAAACCTTCCCGGGGTCGCGACCCCCGGGCGGGCCCTCCGGGGGTCGCGGGCCCCGGGTGGGCCTGTCCGGGGTCAAACGACTCCGGGCAGGTCCTGCCCGGGGTGGTTTGACCCCGAGTGGGTCCTCCCGGGGTCGAATGACCCCGGGGAGGTCACCACGGGGGCCGCGCGGCCCCGGGAGGCCCTGCGCGCCAACCGCCCGGGGCCGGGCGACCACGTACGGGTCCCCCTACCTCGGACGGGTCCCTCTCACCCCGGACAGGTTCTTTTCACCCCTGCGAGTTTTTTTTTGCACACAAAATTTGCTTCCAACAAATGCCGCCCACGGAACGTTCGTCAAAGCCGGGGCGGAGGCGGACGGTCCGTGCCCTCTGTAGAGCTGCACTTTACTGCTTCGTTGCTTTCCAGAAAGCTGAGGGTTGATGCTGGCTTGCCTCGGAGAGACTTGTTGTCCCGGAGTTGACGTAGGCCTGCTTCTGAGAGCCTTGTTGGCCTAGCGTTGATGGGGGCTTGCTTCTGAGAGACTTGTTAGCCCGAAGTTGATGGGGGCCTGCTTCTGAGAGACTTGTTGGCCCGAGTTGATGTAGGCCTACTTCTGAGAGATTTGTTGGCCTAGAGTTGATGGGGGCCTGCTTCTGAGAGACTTGTTGGCCCGAGTTGATGTAGGCCTGCTTCTGAGAGACTTGTTAGCCTGGGGACTTGCTTCTGAGAGACTCGTTAGCCCGAAGTTGATGGGGGCCTGCTTCTGAGAGACTTGTTGGCCCGAAGTTGGTGCGGACCTGTCTCGACGAGGCGCATCCATCTGAGTCGTCGTTGATTGACTATTGAGCTGTGATAGCTGGAAATCAACATTGGCCGACCCTTAAGGGTGCGTTGACCAAAAGTCGTGGTGCTGGCTGACCACTGAGATGCCACTGAAGACGTGTCGGCTAACCGCTGAGGCGTGTAGCCGCAAGTTAAAGCTGGCTAACTGCTGAGGTGTCGCCAAAGATGTGCCGGCTAACATCTGAGGTGTAGCCGAACATGTTGATGTGTCGGCTGACCGCTGAGATATGTCGCCAAATGTTGAAGGTGGCTACTTGTTGACTTGTGATAGCCAAGGTTGATGTAGACCAGCCCTTAGGGCATGTTGGTCTGGGTAGATGTCGACCGTACATGGGCTGAGGCAACTCCTTTCTTTGCTTTAGCTTCAGCTAGTGAGGCTTCAAAGCTGCTTCAGAGTTTTCTGGCCCTTGGGATGGAGTGGCCGAATCGTCCTTAACTTGGTGTAGCATTGCCAGATGCATGCATTTGGTCTCCCTTAGGACGCCTGGATGACTGAGCTTGCGTCTTTATGGGAGGAGTTCGCTCGCCTTCGCGCTATTCAGGAGCGAAGGCGGAGGACTCAGCTGATCATTCAGCAGGAGCAGTAGCAGCTTTGCAAACTTCGGGCGGCCCAGGCTGAGGTGGGCGCCCTGGTCGAGGTCGCTTACGAGCGCGAGCAGGTAGCCTCCCACAGAGAGGAGGCACTTTTGTGAGGGGTCCAGGGGACCGAGAAAGAGCGCAGTCTTGCGCGTGTTGATGTAGATCCTCTGCCGTAGGCTTGAGGGGCTCCATGATGAAGCTCTTCAGAGTAAGACTCGCCTTGCCGAGCTGAGGAGGAGCGAGTCTAGTGCTTGAGGGCTTCAACCACTTCTTATATATAGGGCCCTCGCGCCCCATTTTTGTCTGAGTTATCCCCGAGGGCTTGTCTCGGGCTCCATTAATGATGTTGATGAATAAAGGACAAAGTTTTGCAGTCTTGCTTCTATCCTCTTGCATGTATGCTCATCATTTTTTTTCTTTTTTTTTGATCACTTTACCAGCCCTACCGCCCTTTCGGGTTTTCGCCAGGACTGGCCCCCTTTAGCTTTTTCCAGTGTGCCCTTACGGGTTTTCACACTGAGGGGTACCCATTTTTGCCTAAGACGCCCTTTCGGGTTTTCATCTTAGCCGGGTCAAAGCTTTTTTGCCCTTGATTGCTCTTCTAACAGAAACAACCAAGTCTGCTGAGGCATCAATATTTTTAACCCCGCTTTTTCCCTTTTTTTTTCTTTTTTTTTGGGTCCTATAATACCAGAAGGCAAGGAGAAAGTGGCACTCCCGTAGGGACGTGTGTGCCGCAGAGGTGGGACAAATGGATGGGTTCGGCTGCCCTAGCGGGACGTAACTAGCCAAATCCAGAACCGAAAGTTGAACGGGTTGGCAACCCAAGAGAGGTGTGCATGTGCCAAGTCGGGTTGGGACAACAAAGGAGGAGGTTTAACAGTCCGAAAGGGACATGCGGGTTAAACCTGGAGGCCGATAGGCGGGATGGGTTGGCAGCCCGAGAGAGCATACATAGGCCAAACCCGAAGCGATAAAAGGAGGGGATTTGACAGCCAGGGTGGGACGTACGAGTCAAATCCGTGAGCCGATAGGCAAACAGGGTTGGCAGCCCGACGAGGGTATGCAGAGGCCAAGCCCGTGGGAACAAAGGAATAGACTTGGCGATCCCGGTGGGATATATGAGTCAAGTCTGAAGCCAAGAGGGGGGATGGGTTGACAGTCCGAAAGGAGCATGCAGAGGCCAGACCCAGAAGAAGAAAAAGGGTGGATTTGACAGTCCTAGTGGGACGTGAGAGTCAAATCCGAAAGCCGATAGGTGAAGAAGTGGGTTGGCAGCCCGAGAGGACATGCTGAGGCCAGACCCGGTGGGACATGTGCCAGAAGACATGATGGATTGGCAGCCCGAGAGAGCATACTTAGGCCAATTCCAGAAGGAAAGATGAGTCGAAAGGCATGATGGGTTGGCAGCCCGAGAGGGCGTACTGAGACCAATCCCAAGGAGGTTAGATGAGTCGAAAGGCATGAAGGGTTGGCAGCCCGAGAGAGCATACTGAGGCCATTCCCTAGAATGAAGAAGAAGCCGAAAGGCATGAAGGGTTGGCAGCCCGATAGAGCATCCATAGGCCATTCCCTAGAATGAAAGAGGAGCCGAAAGGCATGAAGGGTTGGCAGCCCGAGAGAGCATACTGAGGCCATTCCCAAGAATGAAAAAAGAGCCGAAAGGCATGAAGGGTTGGCAGCCCGAGAGAGCATACTGAGGCCAGTCCCAATGGGACAAGAAAGTAAGCGGGTTTAACCGCTCAGAATAGACACCTGAGCTGAACCTAGAAGCCGATAGGCAGAATGGGTCGACAGCCCGAAAGGGGCATGCGTAGGCCGAGCCCGATAGGATAGAGTATGACAACGTGAGAACGTCGGTGGGACTAGGTGTCATGGATTGACATGTAAGGTGAAGCCATAGTATCAATATGATGTTTTGGCCGAGATGGGGTGGAGTCATTGACTTAGAGCCACCCTTAGAATAAGCAGAGAGAGGATTTTTTTTTTTAATTACCAACCTCACTGTCCTTTCGGGTTTTCGCCGAGGCTGGCCCCCTTTAGTTTTTTCCGGTGCGCCCTTTCGGGTTTTCACACCGAGGGGTTGCCCATTTTTGCCCGAGGTGCCCTTTCGGGTTTTCACCTCGACCGGGTCTGTGCCCTTTTTGCCCTCAGCCAACCGTTGAAGGTTGACTGAATCCGCCGGGGTATCAGTATTTTTAACCCCATTTTTTTTTTGAACCTTCACTGAGGAGAGGTACTGTCCTGTGAGGACTGCTGTGGAAACTCCTGCGGTGGCGCATGGTAGAGCTTCATATGCTTGCCGTTGAGAGGAGGGAAGGGATTATCTCCCTTGTGGTCAAGGACCGTATAGGCCCCGCCCCTCCTTCGTAGACCCTCTGGATGACGTAAGGCCCACGCCAATTAGGCTGGAGTTTGCCGCTGGATCTTCCCGCGAGAACCTCCTTTTCTTTAATCATGACGAGGTCACCTTTCTTGAACGCCCTTTGCTTGACCAGCTTATCATACGCACGTGTCATGCGGGCTTGATACACTTGTAAGTGCTTGTAGGCTTTGAGTCTTTCACCTTCAAGGTTAGACAACTCTTCAAGCCTCCTTTCTATCTCGGACTGGTCTTGGCCTGGCAATCCGGCATGCAAAGCAACGCGATAAGATACTAGCTCGATCTCCACAGGGACCACCGCCTCGGCTCCGTAGACCAAAGAGAATGGAGAACATCCCGTAGGGGTTTTGTAAATAGTCCGGTAGGCCCATAGGGCTTCGTGGACCTTCTCGCCCCAATCCCGCTTACGGCCACCTACTATCTTGGACAACAGCTTGCAAAGGGTCTTGTTGAAAGCTTCGGCCAATCCGTTGGCTTGGGGATTGTAGATTGATGACATCCTCCAATCGATATGAAATTTGGCCGCCAAAGTATAAACAGTCTTGTTCCTGAATGGCGTGCCATTATCGGATATAATCCGACTAGGGGTGCCGAATCTGTATATAATGTAGTGCCTCACAAAATGGGCAACTATCTCTCCTGTAACTTCCCGTAGTGGGACAGCTTCTGCCCATCTGGAGAAGTAATCAGTGGTCGCCAGTATGAACTTGTGCCCTTGGGACGATGGTGGGAATGGTCCCACAATATCCATACCCCACTCTGCAAATGGCCAAGTAGGCGCTGTTGGATGGAGCGGGTTAAGTGGCCGCCGAGAGACTGGCCCAAATGCTTGGCATTGATGACATGTACGAGCATGTTGGTTGCAATCTTCGTACATGGTGGGCCAATAAAACCCTTTGAGTTTGATGCTATTCTTCATCTTGGCTCCTGCTTGGTGAGCTCCACACAATCCGGAGTGAACCTCATGCATGACAGTCTTGGCCTCCTTGGATGAAAGACAACGGAGGAGGACCGATCGGTCTTTTTCATGGACGAGCTTGAAGAGCAAACCATCGATCAACTGGTAGGACGTTGCCCTGCATAGCAGTTGCACCCTCTGAGCCCGATCAGGGGGGAGCCAGCCGTTCTTTATCTTTATGATCGGCTCGCGCCAATCTTCTCCTTCGAGAGTATTGTCCTCTTGGATGTTGTCGACCTCATAGACAGTGAGGCCGAATTCTTCGTTGAGCACACTTGGCATAAGCCTTCGGTGCCTGACGATAATATTCAACTCTCCCTCGGGCGGGAGTTTTAGAGCCGCTGCCAACTTTGCAAGAGCATCAGCCTGGGAGTTGTTGCCTCTGGGGACATGGCCTATTTCAAATAGGTAGAATTTTTCCTTGAGCCTCATGACGGCTGCATGGTAGGGGATGAGCTCCTTCTTCCGGACGTCATAGACGCCCAATACTTGTCAGATGACGAGCTGAGAATCCCCGTAGACTTTGATGCACTTGATGTCCATCTCTAGTGCCAACTGAAGCCCGATAATTAGCGCTTCATACTCTGCCTCATTATTAGTCAACGACGAGCGCAGGAGTTGTGGAGGATGCCGCCTTGTGGAGATACAAAGATTACCCCCGCGCCTGAGACATAGTCTGTAAGGCCACCGGCCCTTTTGATTGTCCGAGAGGCACCATCAAAATATAACTCCCAGTATGGGAGGTCAAGAGTGAGGACATCCGACTCCATCCGTAGCGGGACTTTTTCAGAATGCTCCCCAATTTCTTGAGAAGGCACTAACACCTCCTCATCGGGTAGCTCGAAGTTGAGCGGCGAATCTTCTGGCACGGGGTGCGCTGCTAAGAACTCCGCCATTCCTTGTCCTTTGATCGCTTTGCGTGGGACGAAGGTGATGTCGAACTCCATGAGGATAAGTGTCCATTTACCAAGCCTACCAGAGAGGACAAGCTGGCTGAGCAGAAACTTGAGTGGGTCACATTTTGAGATGAGCTCCACCCGATGGACTAGAAGATAGTGCCTTAGCTTCTTGACAGCAAACACCAGAGCTAGGCACACCTTTTCCATGGGAGCGTACCGATGCTCAGGCCCAATCAGCTTTCGGCTGAGGTAGTACAGCGGCTGCTCCTTGCCCTCTTCATTAATCTGGGCTAGGAGAGCCCCCAAAGAGGCATCCATGGCAGCAATATATAAGATAAGGGGCTTCCCTCTGACAGGTGCCAATAAGAGAAGGAGGAGTCAGCAGATACTCCTTGATTTGCTCGAAGGCCTCCTGACAGTCTTCGTCCCATATGAAGGGTGCCCCTTTCTTCATCAGTCTACCGAAAGGTAGGCATCTTCCTGAGAGGTTAGAAATAAACCGCCTAATATAGGCGAGTCTTCCCTGAAGAGATCTGAGCTCTGTCAAGTTCTTGGGCGGAGGTAGTCCTCTTATAGCCTTGATTTTGTCAGGGTCGATTTCTATGCCCCGGTACCTGACGATGAAGCCAAGGAACTTGCCGCTGCAGACGCCGAAGGCGCACTTCATCGGGTTCATCTTGAGCTGATATTGCCGAAGCCTTTCAAAGACTCGACGCAAGTCACTCAAGTGATCCTCCCGCTTCTTCGTCTTGACGACCAGATCATCGACATAGCATTCGACAAGGTCATGTAGCATCTCGTCGAAGATCTTGGTCATTGCCCTTTGATAGGTTGCGCCGGCATTCTTCAGACCGAATGGCATCCTTTTGTAGTTGAAGATCCCCTTAGGAGACCGGAAAGCCGTATGGTCTTTGTCCTTGATGGCCATGCGGATTTGATTATAGCCCGACGACCCGTCCATAAAAGACAAGGCTTCGTGACCGGTGGTCATATCAACCATTGTCTCGGTGATCGGGACAGGGAAGTCGTCCTTCGAGCATGCCTTGTTCAAATCCCTGAAGTCGATGCAGACTCGAACTTGGCCGTTCTTCTTCTTGACAGGTACTATATTGGCGAGCCACATAGGGTACATGCAAGGCTCTATGAAGTCTACGTTGAGCATTTTGTCAACCTCAGCATTGACCTTCAGCTCCAGTTCGTGGCGCATACGCCTTTGAGCTTGCTTGACTGTTGAAAGTATTGCCAGCTCATGTTCAGCCACAGAAGGGTCGAGCCCGGGCATTTCTTTATAAGTCCAGGCGAAACAATCCCTGAACTCTTCTAAAATCTGTTGATACGACTGCCTTTCTTCCTCGCTGAGGAGAGCACTTATGAAGGTGGGACGATGGTCGCTTTTGCTTACGAGATTGATCTCAATCAACTCGTCCACAGTTGCCTGACCACCGTCTTCAAGCTCCGGTGGAGCTGTTTGGAGGTCGACGAAGTCTCCCTCATCATCAGTGTTTGCTTCATAGACTTCAAATTCTTCGAAGCACCCTTGCTCATGGCTTGAAGTCGAAGGACTGGCCTCATCTTGCCGACACTTAGCAGGCTGGGCTGCTCTTCCCTTTGAAGGGTGATCATTGTCGACTCCTGATGAAAGTGGAGGTGTCATAGACACATCACCAGACTCCCTTACAGAGTCATCAATCTTGGGCTCAACTTCAGCTTGCCCATTAGGGAGAGGCAGTAGCCCTATGGCATTGACTGCAAAATGGACCTCGAAGTCCGTCTCCTGGTCATAGCCGAGTCCTCGCGTATCTTTGTGGGAGAAGGGAAGCTGCCCGCGGACTTGCGGAGGATTCCATAGCTGGTGGAAATATGCTGCCCGCGCAGAATCCAGGGCCTGCGGGATGTGCTGCTTTTTACACATTTCCTTGATGTATTTAGGCATATCATCCATCTCCTGAACTGGCTCTGGCGCAACATCGGCGGGAGTATCCCAGCCGAAGTCATCTTCAGGGGGGCACGGCGGGACTAAATCACCTTTGTAAAAGATGATCGGCTTGTCCCCCTTGCTCTTGTTGCGTCTCCTTCTCCGTTGATAGGAGACTGTGAAGGTCTTCAACTGCTCCACCTCATACTCTTCCCGTTGGGACGAGAGCTGGAGGCACTTCGGCGGTAAGGAGATACTCCCGTCAATGACCCGGCTGATGAGGTTGGCTTCAAAGTCAACACTCCGCCTTTCTGGTTGAGTCGGCTTGGAGGCGGCACTGAGGCTCAGCCTATGCAGCTTTACCATGTCTTGGTTGATAGTGAAGAGCTGCCCTTCTTCGACTTCATGGTTCACCTTTTGTTTCCCCTTGTCTTTTAAAGGCTCGGGTATTGTTAAAGTGGGCTTCCCAAAGTATAGTGAAGCATCGGCCAGATGGCACTCATTGGGGTGGAACGGGGCTTGATCTGCGAAGATCGTGTGTTGCTCCCCTTCCTTGGCATATTTAATGCACTGATGCAAAGTTGAAGGAACGACCCAATTCTCATGAAGCTAGGGTCTTCCAAGCAACATCTTGTAAGATGTGTCGGAGTTGATGATATAGAATGTCGCTTGGGTGACAAAATTGCCCAAAGCTAGCTTGACCACAACCCGACCAAGCGCCTCCTCAGAACCCTGATTGAATCCCGAGATCTTAACATCAATCACCTTTAGTAAATAAGGTGTCAAGTATAGAGACTTGAAAGTCTTTAAAGGCATGATGTTGACGGCTGCTCCGGCATCAACCAGGATGCGATTCACGTCATGCCCATTGATCGTTCCCCTCATATATAAGGGGCGATTATGACACGGAGAGGACAGCAACATGTCTTTGTCCGTGAAGGAGATGTTGGCTGTGAGTGCTTCATACGCCTGAGCCTGCAATTCTGCCACATGGGCTTCATAGGCCTGCGGATCTTGGAGAATCTTGACCAGAGCCTCCCGAAGATCCTTACTCCAGGCGATGGCCTCCCAAATGGTGACATTTGTTGGGAACCGCTTCATATGATGAATGATTTTGCGGTCCGCCCGAGCACGGGTCTTGTCAAATGGCGGGATGATCTCCGCCAGGGTCTTCGGGGCTTGGCGAGGCTTCTCCCGCTTAGAAGGGTGCTCCTCCGCATTCTGGCCTTCTGCATCTTCTTGGAACAGCGGAGCCAAGGATTCCTCTGGAGGTGGCAAAGGCCCATCATGCTGGTCTTCATTAGAAGGACCGGCCTGGCTCGCGGGCTCGACCCTGGTGGAGGGGCCGGCCTGCTCTGACGCCTTCTCGCACTTCGGCGACTTGGCCGGCTCCTCTTCTTCATCGGAGGAGGTGATTGTAAAAGGGACGCCACCCGGCTTAGCCGTTGAGATGGGGCCTGAACCCTCTGAGGGGCTAAGGATGAAAGGGATCCCCCGAACTTGAGTTTCCGGGACAGGACCCGACTTCTCCCCTCTGAATATTATGACCCGGTCAAGAGTCAGGGGACCTTCACGTCCACGTCCTCGGCCACGTCCCCGGCCATTTCTTGCCGAGCGGCGCTGATATGTCGCCATAGGAGCCTTGCCTCCAGTGCTATCAGCCGTGGGACAGTAAATGTTGTCGGGCGGCGGGATCGCCACCATGTTGCAGGAGAGCTCTTGCAGCATTTCCTCGAGCATTTCCACAGTGAGCTCCTCATCTTTGTAGAATAATGAGAGCTCCTCTGGGATTGGGAAGTCTTCACCCTCTTCAAGGCGGTGGGCCATTTCCCGGAGCCATTGCAGAAGACGGGCTTTGCGCCCAAGCTTGTCCCAGGGAATATATTCGTCTAGAGTGACGACCCTGGTGGGGCGAGGGGGAGTGTACTCCTCCAGCTCATCTATGAGCTTTTGAAGTCTTTGTAGAGAAGTTGGCTCCTTAGGAGCCTCCATAGCAGCGGCTTGCTCGGCTTGCTTCTTCAATCTCCTCTTCAAATTCTTCCTGCGGTTCTTCTCTTGTTTCTTTTGGCGTGCCGCCTCTTGAGAAGAGAGAGGAGCTTGCTTAGCGGTGGGACTCGCTTGCCCCAGAATTCTATTTTTTGCTCCGGGCTGACTCCTTAGGGGCCTTACTGCCGCGGCTTTTTCTGGGGACAACCTTGGTCTAATTAGCCTCCTCCGGCTGAGGCTGGAAGGTGGCATTGATTGCCTGAGCAATTATTTCAGGAGGCAACTCCTGGAACTCTGCCAGTCCACAGTAGGGCCTCTGGGAGCTTTGTAGTTCCACCGACTTTGCTTGGGCTGGTGGGTTGGCTTGCTTGAGCTGCTGAGGCCTTTCTATAATTGGCGGCCTCGCTGGGCTGACAGAGGCCTTAATTGGGGTCTTCGCGGTCTCAAGAAGTCGAGTCCTCTCCACGATTAATGGCCTTGCTGACTTGGCAGGAGCTTTGGCTGAAGGTTCTGACGCCTTGGCTTTGCCTTTGTTGTCTGGCCGAGAGTTCTCTTTTATGATGATGCCAGGCTGACTCGACCTGGGACGGACCTTGGAACTCTCTTCCGCGGTTCGGCCTTCTGGGTTCTGGACCTTAGGCCCTTTGTAGGTGGCCTTGCCTCTAGTGAGTAATGGGAATTCATCATTTTCCGCAGGCTCACTTGGTCGGGCTAACCGGGAGAAAGCCTCAGTTTCTCGCCGAACCTGTTGAAGAGTTTCCCTGGCGGCCTCTGCAAGACGCAACCTTGTCATGGAGTTCCATGAGTATCGACAACCCTGGTATCGGACTTGCTACAGTGACAAGGCCCGTTTCGGTTTCGGCCGATACTGCCATCCATGCTCTCTGGATGAGGGCTTCAATGAAGTCTTGAACCTCTGGGCATTGCTGAGTGGGGTGAGACACCCTTGCATGATACTTGCAATAGCGGGAATGACTCTTAGCCGTCTCATTGTAATAAGACGGTGGGTCATGTGTCAGCACCCAGCCATCCTCCAGAAGTTTATCAAAAATCTTCTCAGTGTCTTCCTTAGGAAAAGAACACTGATGAGAGAGTCGCCACCCTGGGTACCACAATGTGGATTTAGGTGGCTGAGAATTGACTCCCTGGGAACTGACTCCCTCCTCCTGTGGCTCTGGGAATTGAAAAGCTGCTGAGGCATGTATGATGTTGACGGAGAAGTGAAGACTCCTTCGTGCATGCGGCTGCGGTGGGTCGACTAGAAATTCGCCCATATCAACCTTCCCTCGCCTGATTAAGTCTTCGGCGAGGTCCTTGAACGGCTCACAGTTGTGGATAATATGGCCAACAACTTCATGATATGGGCAATAGCCCTGATGAAAAGCAGCACCTGGTGTCTGCTCCAAGGGTGACGGGCTTATCAGCCCTGCTCGCTGGCATGCGAAGAAGATGTTTGGAGTCTTCTCGCAAGGGAATGAATATAACTTCTCTGGGAGCTCAACTTGAAGTGGAGTTTCCTCGCCTTCCGGTGAGTCCTCCTCGTCTTCGGATGAATCTGAGGATTCTTCAGAGAGCTAGCCCTTGAGCGGAGCCCGACCCGCGGGTGATACACCCGCCTCCCATATGTAGACTGGAGCTAACCCCCTGGCAAATGGGCCAAAGGGGAAGGTGGACAACTGATGATCAATGCTTTCCAGGAAATACAGCAGGCGCCTCTGTTCTAGTTGCACCTGCCGGACTTCCCCTCGGATCTTCCGGATGGTCCTCCGCAGTGCTAAACATTCTGGGAGTGGAGGAGGAGTGGCTCTGGGACCACCATTGGGCTGTCGACTTGAGGGCCCGGCTTCGGAGGCATTGGAGCTTGAAGCCATCGCCACCATATGGACCAGGTTAGCTGACCGGTTCGATCGACTCTAGGGATGAGGCTGGGGTGGTTCGACTGCATGGCCCAGCATATTTACCAAGCCCTTTTGAATGAGCTTTTCTGCTATATTCTTGAAAACATAGCAATCCCCAATGGTGTGACCCAACCTTCGGTGATACACACAATAGGTAAGATCCTCTGTCTTATCCACCTCCACGGGCTTCCGCGATCTGGCAGAGTGACGAGCTGCTCTTCATGCATAGATCAAAGAGCATTTAGTATGCTCTTTCTGAAGGAATACGGCGTCTTCATGCTCTCCGCTAAGAAAGACGCATTTGTCTTATCATCAGACTTCTTGCCTTTTCCTTTGGACTTTTCTTCCCCTTTATCTCCATTCGTCGGGGAGAAGTCCACGGCATTCACCTCCTTACCGCTAGCCAGACGGTCTTTGGAGGATTTACCTTTTGTAGAGGCTTGTGCATGGTGATCAGCGAAGAACATCTCAATCTCGGCCACCACCGAGTTGAGCTGGTCGAAGCCTCTGATATTGGAACCCAGAAGCTTCTCACTGACTGCTGCCGAGAGGCCCCTGCAGCAGATGGTGATCGCATCTTCCGGCGTCGGAGGATTATCGCAGCGCATGCTGACGTCCCTCCATCGCTTAATGAAGTCCAACGCTGTTTCACCCTTTTTCTGTCGAAGGAAACAAAGCTCTGCTAAGGAGACTTTGCGCTCGACTATTTGGAAGCGGTCGACAAACTTCTTCTGCATATCAGCATAATCAGATACTAAATTGGGCTTTAACCTTGAATACCATTGGAAGGCTGTGCCAGTCAATGACGTGGCAAAATACCGCAGCAAATATGCCTCCTCCAGGGCTAATTCACCCATGGCCGTCATGTAATAGGCCAGGTGTTCATGCGGAGAGCCCTGTACGTTGAACTTCTGGAGTTTCGGGGCCTTCGGGCAATCTGGTGGAAGCTTCTTGAATTGATGATGGAGGGGATATGGCACGCTGTACAAATCAACGGTAGCCACACCCTCGCCATGTTGAGCGAACTTCGCTTCCACGATGCGCTCGATCATCTGCTTCTGCGACAGGAGTAGCAGATGACCGCGCATTGGCTTCATGCAGCGGGACTTCGAAGTCCACCGCCAGTGGGAGTCTTGCAGCAGTGGCGGAAGCGTTGGCTGCTGCTGGAATGGAAGAAGGCAGCTGATCCGCTCTAGCCGGTGCCGCCTGAGGCGGGGAAGGAACCTCCTTTTCGCGCAAAAGCGACTGTAGCAGGTTCTTGAGCTCTTGGTTTTCCCGTCGAAGCTCGTCCAATGTGGGGGCCCGTGGCTCTTCCCCCAGCTCTTCTTCGTGCCGGGAGTGACTGTCCCCATCAACACTGTGGACGTCTTCCTGGCGCTCTTCTTGCCGTGCCGGCTCAGGCTGAGATGTACCGGCGGCCGGCGCCTACTGCGTCTGCGCTAGAATCCGGGAGACCGGCCTTGACCTCCTTAAATATTGGATGGGTTGGTCAAGCTCTCCCGAGGTGTTCTCGGGCTGTTTGTCGCCGGAGGTGGCGTAACAGGTGAACACTTTGACGGTGTCATCGGTCACCCGGACCACCCACTTTTTCTTGGGCGGTTGTCGCTCCGGCTTGGGCGGCCTCCCAAGTCTGTCAAAGACCGACACTCAGGATGTGGATGCTTGAGGGGAGCGATCCTCCTCCGTGTGCGTGGAACTGGCCCACGGGGAAGTCGGCCGCACCTTCTTGCCAGCTCCACGGCGCTTCTGCCCCCGTAGGGGCTGATTTGTAGATCTCGGAGAGACTGAGGCCTCAGTGCTTGTCGGACTCCGCATTCGTCGCAGATCCGACATGCGGAAAGGCTCCTCCGCCCTCGCACGCCTTATAATTCGGGCCTCCTCCTTGGTGACCCAGATCTTCTTTAGATGGAGCTGACGCTCCTCCACTTGGTTGCCCCCCTGTCCTTGGACGGGGAGCTCGTAGCTTGGGCCGTTGCAGAGGGCCCTGGGTTGCCGCCGGTACGGCAGACTTCTTCTTCGTTCCGTCCCCCCGGACTTGCCGGAGGGGCTCGAAGCGGTTGGAGGTAGAGATAGTCGGGACATGACGATCCCGTGGTATGATCGGCTCGCCTCCATCAAGCCGGATACGAATATCTCCGACGATTACAGTCTTGCCGGAGCGAGAGACAGCCGCTTCGAGCTTTGCACCCTTGCGGCTACGGCGTTGCCCCCATTGGGCAGGGGGGACGGTGGTGGCGCCCGCCATAGGCATGGCGTCATCCTGACGGCGGCGGCGTTGCACCCGTTGAGCAGGGGCAGCACCTTTGAGGGTGGCCGCAGTAGGTTTGGCGCCGTTGCGGCGGCGGCGTTGCCCCCGTTGAGCAGGGGCGGCGCCGGCAGTGATTTGATTGACCGAGAAGACTCGGCCAATAGCCGGGGCAAAAGGCCTGACACCTTCGGCCATTGACGTAGCAGCCAAGGGAGCTAGGCTGGTTGTCGGGATGAAGGGCTTGACACACTTAACAATTGGAGAGTTGACCGGATGGACCCGGCCAGATGCTGCAGCAGAGGGTCTAACACCCTTGAGGACGGTCTCCTTGACCGGGCGAGCCCGGCCGGTTGATGAAGTAGAGGGTCTAACACCCTCAGTGATTGGTTTCCTGGCCAAGTGAACCCGACCAATCGACGAAGCCGAAGGCCTGACGCCCTCAGAGACGACCTTGTTGACCGGACTAACCCGGCAAGTTATTGAGACCGAGGGCCTGATGCCCCCGACAGTTGTCTTCTTAGCCGAGCGGACTCGACCAGCAATTGAGGTCGAGGGCCTGACACCCTCGATAGTTGCCTTGTCGACCGGGCGGACCCGGCCAGTTGTTGCAGGAGAGGGCCTAACACCCCCAGTGATGGTCTTGTTGACTGGACTGACCCGGCCAGTTGTTAGAGCCGAAGGCCTGACGCCTCCGACAGTTGTCTTCTTGACCGGGCGGACCCGGCCAGTTGATGAAATAGAGGGCCTGACACCCTCAGTGATGGTCGTCACAGCCGCGGCTGAGCTGACCTCAACCACGGGCACAACGCCCAGGAAGAAGGGCGAGCCGACGACCGCTGGGAAGTCACCGAAAACAAGTGGCGTTGCCAGGTAGCCGACCCTGGCATGGTTGGCGACGATCTCGGGGCCGTAGGTGACGGCAGCCATCGTTGTTGTTGTTGGTGGTGGTGCGTAGCACGAAAGGAGTGGCGTGTAGATGCACGAAAAACTCTCAAAGGAATAGAGAGGTGTATCCTCCTCTTCCCGTCCTGTAAGAGGAAGAGGGACAATTAGAACCTAGAAAGGTTTAGAGGACTTTCTTTGACAGAAAGAAGAAAGGCGAAAAAAGTCCCACCGGGCGTGCCAGTCTGTGAGACACGGAATATTTTCACGTGGGAAAAATAAATGTTCTTTTTGAAAAGAGACATTCCTCTGCATAGAGAGGTTTATTCCGTGGGTGCGCATAGTATCAGACGATTTGGGTTCGAGTGCTGGACCTCTCCCCACTGACCGTAGTCAGTGTTGATTTACATCGGCCTAACGTCCGAACACCTTTGTTTAACTGTCAAAGAAATCCCAAAGTCTTCTATAGAGGTTCTGATGTGGAGGGCAGGCTCACTCGAGAGACTCTCCATGACCACTCATTTACCACCTACCAACAACAAAGACTAGGTTAGGGTTTTAACTGAGGCCATGTTTGGGCAAAACCCTAAAATTTGGGAATATGAAGATGATTTGGGGGAAGCCATAGGCGTTTTTTGAAGTAGAGGAAGATTTTCTGGACCCCGAGAGCATTTTGGTAATTTTACCAACCCAGGAGTATTTTGGTAATTTTTCCAGGCCAAGGGCATTGCTGAAATTTCTGAGCTGGAATGAAAGTAAGACTGGATCCCTGACTCCCCAAGGCGTTGAGGCTCTTTCTACAGGGTTTTAGGAGGCTACTAGGCCATTTTTAGGTCGTAGGGGTATTTTGGTAATTTTACCATACCCTAGACCTAGGTTTAAAGTGATACCCGAGTGTCGGACTGAGCTGACAACACTCCCGGACCGAAGTAGTGACAAGGGGCTTCATAGAAGGCACACATCTGTCAATTTGATCGAAGGAGGGGTATATATGTAATTTCCAGAAGTCGAGGGTTTTCTTATAATTTTCCCACCCGAGGATATACATAAAACATACTGAGTGCTTTTATAGTCCGAATGAGTACAAGGGTTGTCGGCGAGTTGTCGACTGTACAAAAGTCCGCCCTAACGAGGGAAGTAGGGGCGTAGCCCCAATTACAAAAAGTTGCAGGGTAAAACTACAAACAACAGGACTTTTATGTTTCTCGGACCCCGGGGAGGACATTTATGCAATTCTCCCATTATTAGGGCAGAAGCATATGACATAGTCGTCCCAAGACTTAGAAACAACAACACGGCCCACTGAGGGGCAAAATTACAAATATACCCTCATAGGGGCACATACACAAGACCCGGGGACTTACCCCACGCGGGCCGAAACAAACGAACAAAAGAGCTCTGAATGCTGGATGCTCCGTAGGTTGTAACTTGTGTGTAGTAGATCGTAGATCTCCTCTTTTGGACCTCCGGGGGTCTATTTATAGCAGTGGGGAACCTCCCCGAGAGTGTTCGACCCCGTACGAGTCCAACGAGATGAAAATGACCCCGGGGAGGTCACTTTTCAAATTTTTTAAGTCCGTGCGCGGGAGAGGGACCTCCCCGGGGTGGGAGGTCCCCGGGCCGGTCCGGGACCTCCCCGGGGTCGCGCGTCCCCGGGGGGGACCTGCCGGGGGTCGCGGAACCCCGGGGTCGCGACCCCGGGGAGGGACCTTCCCGGGGTCGCGACCCCCCGGGCAGGCCTGCCAGAGGTTACGGGCCCCGGGTGGGCCTGTCCAGGGTCAAACGACCCCGGGCAGGTCCTGCCCGGGGTGGTTTGACCCCGGGGAGGTCACCTCGGGAGCCGCACGGCCCCGGGAGGCCCTGCCCGCCTGCGCGCCAACCCGCCCGGGGCCGGGCGACCTCGTACGGGTCCCCCCGACCCCGGACGAGTCCCTCTCACCCCGGACGGGTTCTTTTCACCCCGACGGGTTTTTTTTTTCACACAAAATTTGCTTCCAACAAATGCCTCCCACGGAACGTTCGTCAAAGCCGGGGCGGAGGCGGACGGTCCGTGCCCTCTGTAGAGCTGCACCTTACTGCTTCGTTGCTTTCCAGAAAGCTGAGGGTTAATGCTGGCTTGCCTCGGACTGGCTTGTCCCGGAGTTGACGTAGGCCTGCTTCTGAGAGCCTTGTTGGCCTAGAGTTGACGGGGGCTTGCTTCTGAGAGACTTGTTAGCCCGAAGTTGATGGGGGCCTGCTTCTGAGAGACTTGTTGACCCGAGTTGATGTAAGCCTACTTCTGAGAGATTTGTTGGCCTAGAGTTGATGGGGGCCTGCTTCTGAGAGACTTGTTGGCCCGAGTTGATGTAGGCCTGCTTCTGAGAATGTTGCACCCTTTATTTTTCTCAATTTAATCGAGACATGCTTCCTCGAATTAATCGAGATAATTTACATTCGGCGACAGGTGGAATACGGCGCATAGCCAATACCGTCGCTCCGTGAAGTATCTCCACATATTGAGGTCCATCGACCAAACCTCATCGCAAGTTACAAATCCCTCGCAGCAACCGAGGTGTTTAAAACCCGAGTAGAATCCACAACGACTACTAAACAGTAAAGAGCCAAGCGTCCTGTGGTAAGGTTCAAACGCTCGGATCTCGGGAACCATTGTAGATGGTACAGGATCAAGCAAAACTACATCGCAGCAAAGGGATGAACATGTGGGAGACGCTTACCTACCAACGGAGAGTCCGACACATGCGTACGAGACGATCCCGACGGAAGCAAACTCCCCCCATTAATCAACGGCACAGAGGAGACAAAAGAACAAGCAGTGGAGAAGTCTTCTCTACCTTCCACGCGTCCTGGCTGCAGCAAAATGACAAAAGAAGCAAGACCGCAGGGCTTTAAGAGGGGCGGACTCCCTTTTAGGACGCACCCATAGTCAAATGGACCAGCGGGGGGCCTATTTGACCCCGGCGGGGTCAAACAGGCCCCAACAAGGTCGTTTGACCCCGGCAGGACCCGGACGAGGTCAATTGACCCCAGTGGGACCCCGTCCGGGGTCAAGACGACCCCTGGGGGGTCGTTTGACCATGGTGGTCCCGCCCAGCGTCAAACCGACCCCGCGGGGGGGTCATTTGACCCCTGCAATCCCCGCGCGGGGTAGCGCGACTCTCCGGCCCTCTTTTTTTTACCTCGGTGGATGTGTCTGAGGTCATTTTCACCCTGGGACCCTCTATTTGACCCCGGTGGGTCCCCCACCTTCTATAAATACCCCCCCCCCCCCAATTTAGAAAAACACACACAAGACACACCGACAAAAAGAGAGAAGAAGAAGAGACGCGCACGGAGCTGAAGGCTTGTTCTTTGTTCGATCGATTTCGGGGTATGAAAATATAAATACCCCGAGGCTCATATTTACGCCATCAGCGGTTATTTGTTCTTTTGTACGGCCTGCCCTAGGGTATTTAAAAAATATATAAATATCTCAGGCCATGCATATATGCCCCTAGTGACTCTGTATGGTTGTTTTCTATGTCTTTGGGCGGTAGAGTAATGTAATCCCTCGAACTAATGAAGAATTACAAAAATGCCTTTCCCAAAGTCACAAGACAACCCATAAGACCTTTAATTGCAGTTATACCCTTCAAGTTTTTTAAACTATGACTATGCCCCTGCATCCCACATTCATGCGAGGATTCATTGTATAGTCGACAACCTGTCGACAATCCTTTGTATTCACACAAGTTATGAAAATGTCATTGATGTTCATGTATACTTGTGTGATTGCATACAAATCTCGGTTGTCGTTCGTGCGGGGGCTCTAGGACTTTATTTGACAATTAATCAATAGCGTTCGGACGTTATGTCGATGTAAATCAACACTAACTGAGGTCCCGCGCTCGAACCCACATCGTCTGATCAAACCAAACTCACAGAATGAACTATGCACGAACTATTTAAACAGTCTCATACATGTATCGGTGTAAGTTCTCGTTTCTCTGAGAAGGTCAAGTCTATGCCCATCTCTCACAATGTCAGACAAAAAAATATTATTTAAAGAAAATTTCGTGACCGACAGACTGACATGCCTAGTGGGACCTTTCCCGCCATTCTTCTTCTTGTCAAAGAAGTTCTAAACCTTTTTCAAAGTTCTGATTGCCCCTCTTCCTCTTACAGGATAAGAAGAAAAGGGCATCCATCTGCATGCCTGCATGCTCACTTGTGCACCTGCACACCGTCTTTCCTCGAGCTAAGCGACAGCACCGGCAACAACAACCATTAGCGATGGCAGCCATCACCTACGGACCCCAAGTCATCGCCAACCACGTTAGGTTCAAATACCTGGCGACCCCCATCGTCTTCGACGACTTCCCAAGGGTCGTCGGTTCACCCTTCTTTTTGGGCGTCGTCCCAGTGGCTGAAGTCAGCTCATCCGCACCTACTATTACAACTGTGGAGGGCTCCCGACCCTCGGCCCCAGCAACTGGTCGAGTATGCTCTGTCAATGGATCAACTGCCAAAGGTGTCAGGTCTTCAACTCCAGTAACTGACCGAGTTTTCTCGGTCAATCAAGTCACCGTCGCCGTCGCCCCCGCTCAACGGGGGCAACGCCGCCATCGTAACGGCACCAACTGCGCAGCGGCCGCCCTCAGAGGTACTGCTCCTACACAATAAGGGCAGCACAGCCGCCGCAACGACGCCACGCCTATGGCGGGAGCCACTAGCGTTGTTCCTGCTCAACAGGGGCAGCGTCACAGCCGCAAGGACATAAAGCCTGCAACGGTAACATCTCGCTCTGGCAAGACAATAATTGTCGGAGACCTTCGCATCCAGCTCGATGGAGGCGAGTCAATCTTGCCTCAAGACCGGCACGTCCCAATCATCTCCACCTCCAACCGTTTGAACTTCTCCGACAAGTCAGAAAAGATGGAGCGAAATTAAAGAAGTCCGTCGTATCGGCGGCAAACCGGGGCGAAACGCAACGGCCCAAGCCAGCAGCTCCCTGATCAAAGTCAGGGGGCAATCCAACTAAGCAGCGTCAGCTCCGCCTCAAAAAGATATGGGTCACTGTTGCACTCGTAATTTTCTCAAAATATTTCGAGAATTTTATTCCAGAACAACCGACGGAAAATACGGTGTAGCGCCGATGCCGTCGGACCGCGGAGTACCTCCGTGATTTAGGGTCCATTGGCCCGACTACACAATCACAAGCGGGCTCGCAGTAAGGAAAATTAAGAAGAAGATACGCATGCACACATGTCAAAGTAACCGAGCAAGTGTATCACACGGCATAGACGGATACAAAGACTCCTCTCCAAATGAGCGGCGCACAACCAAATAACAAACGAACGAGCCTTCGCTCCCGCACGAGTCTCCACCAATGTATTGCTGCCACGCGGCGAAGAGTGGGCCTCGGGGAGCAATAAATACAGGGCGGTGGCTCCTCTCCCACCCAGGGCGACAAAAAATCGCAGAAAAGGCGCGGAAAGGGGTCAAAAAGGCCGCCCCGGGGTCAATTGACCCCGCTGGGCTGCCCGCGGACGCGGCCGACCCTGGGCGGGGTCGGCCCACCCCGTTGGGCCCCCAGCGGGGCCAACATGACCCCAACGGGGTCACTTGACCCCGCCAGATCCCGCGGGCCAGCCCCCCCCTCAGGGATCCGTGTTCCCATAAAAAAAAAGAAGAAAAAGAAAAAAAGGGTCACCCCACCTTGTCAGAATCGGGGCCAAAACCCGTCTTTTTGTCAGAAATGAGGCGAATCCTCACGGTTTTGTCAAGGTGGGTTCTCTACCTTCTATAAATAGACCCCCAAGTGTCCGGCACTCAACACTAAGCACCTACGGAGGACTACACACAGCAAAGGAAGCAAGAGTTCTGTTTGTTTGTCTTGACCCGTGAGGGATAAGTCCCCGGGTCTTGTATTTATGCCCCTAAGGGGTATTTTTACAATTATGTCTCTCGGGAGGCCATGTTTGTAAGTTTCTACGTCCCGGGGCGACTGAATTACGTAGACCCGCCCCTATAACGGAGGGAATTACGAAAATGTCTTCCCCGGGTTCGCGAGAAACAAAAAGTCTTGTTATTTGCAGTTCTACACTGCAATTTCTTGTAATTGAGGCTACGCCCCTACTTCCCACGTTAATACGGATCTTTGTAATGTACAGTCGACAACTCGCCGACAACCCCTATTCTCACTCGGGTCATGGATGTATCTAGTGTACTCCACAGATTTTCTTTTGTACATCAATCGGAAAAAATTATAAGAAAACCTCCCCAACTTTTGGGAATTGTGTATATGTCCCTCCTTTGGCCAAGTTGACACAGTTGACACACGTGAGCCTTCTATGAAGCCTCTCGTCACTCTTTTGGTTCGAGGGCCTTGTCCGCTCAGTCAGACATAGGGTTTGGTAAAATTACTAAAATACCCTTGCGACTTAGAAATGACCTAGCAGTCCTTAAAAGCTTCGATAAATGGCCCCAGCGCCTCGGGAAGTTAGTGATCCTATCCTGCTTTCTTTCCAACCCAGAAATTTCAGAAACACCACTGGCCTGATAAAATTACTGAAATACCCCTGGAGGGTAAAATTACCAAAATACCTGTAGGGTCCAGGAAATCTCCCGCCATTTCAAAAATGCCCATGGCTCTTGCCAAATTGCATTCATACTCCTAAACTCTAGGGTTTTGCCCGAACTTTAGAGGCTTTTGACGAAACCCTAGCCTAGTCAATATGTTGGTGGTAAACGAGTGGTTGCGAAGAGTCACCCAAGGGAGCCTGCCCTCAACATCTGAACCTATGAGATTTCTTTGGCAGTCAAACAAAGGTGTTCGGACGTTAGGCCGATGTAAATCAACACTGACAGCGGTCAGTAGGGAGAGGTCCAGCACCCGAACCCAAAGAATGATAGCGGACAGCGGTCGTCTGATATTATGCGCACCCACAGAATGAACCTCCACATATGGGGGAATGTTTCTTTTCAAAAAGAACATGTTTATATATTTTTTTATATAAAATTATGTGGCCAATAGACTGGCACGCCCGGTGGGACCTTTCCCGCCTTTCTTCTTTCTGTCAAAGAAAATTCCCAAACCTTCTCCAAGGTTCTGATTGCCCCTCTTCCTCTTACAGGACGGGAAGAGGAGGGCACATCTCCTTGCTCACTTGAGAGCTCTTCGTGCACTTGCACGCCATCTCACTCGCATCACCAGCAACAACAACAACAAGACGATGGCCGCCGTTACTTACGGATCCCAAGTCGTCGCCAACCACGCCAGCTTCGGATACTTGGCGACTCCGCTCGTGTTCGGCGACTTTCCAACAGTCGTCGGTTCGCCCCTCTTCCTGGGCGTCGTACCCGTGGTTGAGGCCAGCTCAGCTACGCCTGCAGCAACAACTACTGAGGGTGTCAGGCCCTCCGCTTCAACAATTGGCCGGGTTTGCTCGGTCAACAAGCCAACTGTCGGGGGCGTCAGGCCCTCGGCTCCAGCGGCTCGCCGGGTTCGCCCGGTCAACAAGCCAACCGTCGGGGGCGACAGGCCCTCGGCTTCAACAACTGGACGAGTCCGCTCGGTCGACAGATCAACTGTCGGGGGTGTCAGGCCCTCTGCTTCAACAGCCGGCCGACTCTGCCCGGCCAACTCTTCACTGACCAAGGGTGTCAGACCCTTCGTCTCAGCAACTGGACGAGTCCACTCGGCTGCCATGACAATGGTCGAAGGTGTCAGGCCTTCTGCCCAAGCAAATGGCCGAGTTTACTGGGTCAATCAAATTACTGTTGGCACCGCTCCTGCTCAACGGGGGCAACGCCGCCGCCGCAACGGCTCAAGCTCTATTGCGGCCACCCTCAGAGGTGCTGCTCCTGTTCAACGGGGGCAACGCCGCCGCCGCAACGGCTCAAGCTCTATTGCGGCCACCCTCAGAGGTGTTGCTCCTGCTCAACGGGGGCAACGCCATAGCCGCAAGGGCGTAAAGCCTACAGCGGCAACATCCCGCTCCGACAAGACTATAATCGTCGGAAATCTCTGCATCCAGCTCGATGGTGGTGAGCCGATTTGGCCTCGAGACCGCCACGTCCCAACCATCTCAACCTCCAACCGCTTCGAGCTTCTCCGGCAAGTCCAGGAGGACGGAGCGAAATTAAAGAAGTCCGCCGTACCGGCGGCAAACCAGGGTCCAGTGTAGCGACCCAAACCACCGGCTCCCCGATCAAGGTCAGGGGGCAACCCAATTGAAGAGCGCCAGCTCCGTCTGAAGAAAATATGGGTCACCAAGAAGGAGGCCCGAATCATTAAGCGAGCAAGGGCGGAAGGGCCCTTCCATATGTCGGATCTGCAACATATGCGAAGTCCGGCAAGCATTGAGACCTCGACATCTCCGAGGTCCACAGCCCAACCCCCACGTGGGCAAAAGCGCCGAGGAGCCGGCAAAAAAGGTGCTCTTTGATCTGTGTATGAAAGAAAAGCTCATCACCCTACCGGATCCACGGAAGCCCTCAGAGGTGGATAAAATAGATGATCCTACCTATTGTGTGTATCATCGACGGTTGGGTCACATCGTTGGGGACTGTTATGTTTTCAAGAACATAGCAGAAAAGCTCATTCAAAAAGACTTAATAAATATGTTGGGTCATGCAGTCGACCCGCCACAGCCTCATGCTTGGAGTCGACCAAACCGATCGGCTAATGTGGCCTACATGGTGGCGACGGCTTCGAGCTCCAATGCTTCCGAAGCCGGGCCTTCAAATCAACAACCCAATGCGGGCCGCAGAGCCCCTCCTTCATTCCCAGAATGCTTGGCGTTGCAGAGGGCTATTCGTAAGATCCGAGGGGAGATCCGACAATTGCAACTGGAACAAAGGCATCTGCTTGAGTTCTTGGAGAGCATTGATGAGCAGTTGGCCACTTTCCCCTTTGGCCCATTTGCTAGGGGGTTAGCTCCAACCCATATACGGGAGGCAGGTGTATCACTCACTGCCCGGGCTCCGGTCAGGGGTTGGCTCTCTGAGGAATCCTCGGATTCATCCGAAGGTGAGGAGGATTCATCTGAAGGCGAGGAGCCAGAGAAGTTATACTCTTTTCTTCGCGAGAAGACCCTGAATATCTTCTTCGCGTGCCGACGAGCGGGTCTGTTAAACCTCCCGGCGTCACCCAGTGAGCAGGCACCATGTGCCGCATTACATCAGGGCTATTGCCCATACCATGAGGTGATAGGCCATATCATCCATAACTGCCAACCTTTTAAGGACCTCGCCGAGGACTTAATCAGGCGAGGGGTGGTCAATCTGGACGAATTCCTGGTCGATTCGCCGCAGCTGCATGTACAGGAGAGCTTTCATTTCTCCATTAATGTCATACATGCCTCGGCCGCTTTCCAACTCCCAGAATCGAAGGAGGAAGGAGTCAGTTCCCAACCACCCAAGTCCACATTGTGGTATCCAGGGTGGCGACCCTCTCACCAGTGTTCTTTCCCCAAGGAGGACACTGAGAAGATTTTTGACAAGCTCCTGGAAGAAGGTCGGGTGCTGACGCATGATCCGCCGTCCTACTACAATGAGACGGCCAAGAGTCATCCCCACTACTACAAGTATCATGCCAGGGTGTCTCACACCACCAGGGAATGCCCGGAGGCCCAAGATTGCATTAAAGTCCTCATCCAAAGAGGGGAGATCGATGCGCAGGGGAACTCTATGATGAGGCGGCGTCTTAAAGAGGTCGCTGAGAAGATTCTTCGTCAAGCTCAACAAGGGCAGAACAAGCCACAAGAGACTAAGCCCACCTCTCAGCAGGTCCAGCCGAGCAAGTCTATAAACAACAATCCTTAGCCAAACCCCAAAGGCAAGGCCATGTGCGAGGGGGTCTAAGGCCCGAAGCATAAAAAGCCAAGCTGCGGGAGGAGAGTCCAAATCCCTTTCCGGGCTGAGTCAACCTGGCATTGTCATAGGGGAAAGCCCTCCGCCAGACAATAAAGGCAAAGCTAAGGCAAGGGAGCCAGAAGTAAAGCCTCGTGTCGAGCCAACAAAGTCGTCAATTGTAGAAAGACCTAAACAGCTCGAACAAGCGAAGTCGCTAGTCAAAGCAAAATCGGTGGAACTGCAAAGCCCCCAAGGGCCCCACTGTGGACTGACAGAGTTCTAGGAGCTGCCGCCTGAGATAATTGCTCAGGCGATCAATGCCACTTTCCAGGTGCAACCGGAGGAGGCCAACTGGACTAGGGTTACTCCCCGAAGGAGCCGCGGAACCAAAGCTCTTAAGGAGCCGACCCGGAGCAGAAAGCAAAATTCCGGGGGCAAACCAGTCGCGCCTCTAAAACAAAGTCCATCTTCTTCTCAAGAGGCGGCGCGCCAAAAGAAACAAGAGAAGAATCGTAGGAAGAATTTGAAGAGGAGGTTGAAGAAGCAAGCTGAGCAAACAGCAGCTATGAAGGCCCCTAAGGAGCCAACTCCTCTGCAGCGACTACAAAAGCTCATAGATGAGCAGGAGGAATACACTCCCCCTCGTCCCACCAGGGTCGTCACTCTAGACGAATATATTCCCTGGGACAAGCTTGGGTATAAAGCCCGCCTTCTTCAGTGGCTCCGAGAGATGGTTCACCGTCTTGAAGAAGGTGAGGAGTTTCCAATCCCAGAGGAGCTCTCCTTATTTTACAAGGACGAGGAGCTCACTATGAAAATGCTCGAGGAAATGCTGCGAGAGCTCTCCTACAACACGGTGGCCATCCCGCCGCCCGACAATATTAACTCTCCTTCGGGACAAAGCACTCAGGCTGATAGCACTAGAGGCAAGGCTCCTCTGGCGACATATCAGCGTCGTTCGGCGAAAGATAGTCGAGGTCGTGGCCGAGGACGCGAGCGCAACGGTCCCCTAACTCTTGACCGGGTCATATTATTCAGAGGGGAAGAGCCGAGCCCTGTCCCAGAAACTCAAGTACGGGATATCCCCTTCATCCTTGAGCCCTCAGAGGGTTCAGGCCCTACCTCGGAACCCAGAAGGCCGGGTGGCGTCCTTTTCACAATCACCTCTTCCGATGAAGAAGAAGAGCCAGCCAAGCCGCCAGTGCGCGGGGAGGCATCAGAGCAGGCTGGGCCCTCCGACAGGGTCGAGCCTACAAGCCAGGCAGGTCCTTCTAATGAAGGCCAACATGATGAACCTTTGCCACCTCCGGAGGAGTCTCTGGCACCGTTATTTCAAGAAAATGCGGAGGGCCAGAATGGGGAGAAACGTCCTTCTAAACGGGAGAAGCCTCATGGGGCTCTGAAGACTCTGGCGGAGATCATCCCGCCATTTGACAAGACCCGTGCCCGGGCGGATCGTAAAATCATCCATCATATGAAGCGGTTTCCAACAAATGTCACCATTTGGGAAGCCATCTCTTGGAGCAAAGATCTCAGGGAGGCTCTTGTCAAGATACTTCAAGACCCAGAGGCCTATGAAGCCCATGTTGCAGAGTTGCAAGCCCAAGCATATGACTCGTTTGCAGCCAACATCTCCTTCACGGACAAAGACATGTTGCTGTCTTCTCCGTGCCACAATCGCCCCTTATATATGCGAGGGACGATCAACGGACATGACGTGAATCGAATTTTGGTTGACGCTGGAGCAGCCATTAACATCATGTCTTTGAAGACTTTTAAGTCTCTATACTTGGCACCTTATTTACAAAGGGTGAGCGCGGTCAAAATTTTGGGATTCAATCAGGATTCCAAGGAGACGCTTGGTCGGGTTGAAGTCAAGCTAGCCTTAGGCGATTTTGTCACCCAAGTGACGTTTTATATTATCAACGCCGACACATCATACAAGGTGCTGCTTGGGAGGCCTTGGCTTTATGAGAATTGGGTTGTCCCTTCGACTCTGCACCAATGCAAAATATGCCAAGGGAGGGGAGCAACATACTATCTTCACAGATCAGGCTCCATTCCATCCTAATGAGTGCCACATGACGGATGCTTCCCTATATTTTGGGGAGCCCACTCTAACAATCCCCGAGTCTGTAAAAGACAAAGGGAAGCAAAAAGTGAATTATGAAGCTGAGGAAGGGCAGTTGTTGACTCTCAACCAAGACCTGGCAAGATTGTATAGGCTAAGCCTCAAGGCCGCCTCCAAGCCGACTTAGCCGGAGAGGCGGAACGTCGACTTCGAAGCCAATCTCATCGGCCGGGTCATTGACCGGAGCATCTCCTTACCGCCCAAATGTATTCAACCCTCGTCCCCACGGGAAGAGCACGAGGTGGAGCAGTTGAAGACCTTCACAGTCTCCTATCAGCGGAAAAGAAGGAGCAACAAGGGCAAAGGAGACAAGCCAATCATCTTTTACAAAGGTGATTTAGTCCCACCAAACCCTCCTGAGGATGATTTCGGCTGGAATACTCCCGCCAACACTACACCAGAGCTAGTCTAGGAGATGGACGATATGCCAAAACACATCAGAGAAATGTGCAAAAAGCAGCATATCTCGCAAGGGGCTTGAATCCCGTACGAGCGGCATATTTCCACCAACCGTGGAACCTCCGCAAGTCCGTGGACAACCTCCCTTCTCCCGCAAAGATACGAGGGGACTCGGCTACGACCAGAAGAAGGACTTCGAGGTCAACTACGCAGTCAATGCCATAGGACTGCTACCTCCTCACGGGCAAGCAGGAGCTGAGCACGAGATCGATGACTCTGTAGGAGAGATCGGTGAGACGCCTATATTATCCTCATCAAAAGTCAATAATGATCACCTCCCCGAGGGAAGGGCAGCTCAGCCTGTTAATCATCAGCAAGATGGGGTAGGTCCTTCGACTTTAAGCCATGAGCAAGAGAGCTTCGAAGAGTTTGAAGTCTATGAAGCAAACACTGATGACGAGGGAGACTTTGTCGACCTCCAACAAGCTCCACCAGAGCTCGAAGACGGTGGCCAAGCAACTGTGGACGAGTTGATCGAGATCAATCTCGGAAGCAAAGAGGATCGTCGACCAACCTTTGTAAGCGCTCTCCTCAGCGAGAAAGAAAGGCAGGCGTATCAACAACTCCTAGAAGAGTTTAGGGATTGTTTCACCTAGACTTATAAAAAAATGCCCAGACTCGACCCTTCTGTGACTGAACATGAGCTGGCAATACTTCCAACAGTCAAGTCAGTCAAGCAAGCTCAAAGGCGTATGAGCCACGAGCTGGAGTTAAAGGTCAATGCTGAAGTTGACAAGATGCTCGATGTGGACTTCATAGAGCCCTGCATGTACCTTGTGTGGCTCGCTAATATAGTCCCTGTCAAGAAGAAGAATGGCCAAGTCTGGGTCTGCATCGACTTCAGGGATCTGAACAAAGCATGCCCAAAGGACGATTTCCCTGTCCCGATTACCGAGACAATGGTGGATATGACCATTGGTCACGAAGCCTTGTCCTTCATGGACGGGTCGTCGGGCTATAATCAGATCCACATGACCACCAAAGACAAAGATCATACGGCTTTCCGATCTCCTAAGGGGATCTTCAACTATAAAAAGATGTCGTTCGGCCTGAAGAACGCCGGTGCAACCAATCAAAGGGCAATGACCAAGATCTTCGACGAGATGCTACATGACCTTGTTGAATGCTACGTCGATGATTTGGTCGTCAAGACGAAGAAGCGGGAGAATCACTTGACTGACTTGCGTCGAGTCTTCGAGAGGCTTCGACAATACCAGCTCAAAATGAATCCGATGAAGTGTGCCCTCGGCGTCTCCAGCGGCAGGTTCCTTGGCTTCATCGTCAAGTACCGAGACATAGAAATCGACCCTGACAAAATCAAGGCCATAAGAGGACTGCCTCTACTCAAGAACTTGACAGAGCTTAGATCTTTGCAAGGAAGACTCACCTATATTAGGAATCTTTCGGAGATATGCATAAATTTCGGCAAACTGATGAAGAAAGGAGCACCCTTCATATGGGACGAAGATTGTCAGAGGGCCTTTGAGCAAATCAAAGAGTATCTACTGACTCCTCCAGTCTTGGGGGCACCCGTCAGAGGGAAACCCCTTATTCTTTATATTGCTGCCATGGATGTCTCCTTAGGGGCACTCTTAGCCCAGATTAATGAAGAGGGCAAGGAGCAACCGTTGTACTACCTCAGCCGAAAGTTGATCGGGCCTGAGCATCGGTACGCGCCTATGGAAAAGGTGTGCCTAACTTTGGTATTCGCTGTCAAGAAGCTAAGGCACTACCTTCTAGCTCACAGGGTGGAACTCATCTCAAAATGTGATCCACTCAAATTTCTGCTTAGTCAGCCCGTCCTCTCAGGGAGGCTTGGCAAGTGGGCACTTATCCTCATGGAATTCGACATTACCTTCGTCCCATGCAAGGCGATCAAGGGGCAAGGGATGACGGAGTTCTTAGCTGCGCACCCGGTGCCAGAAGATTCGCCACTCAACTTTGAGTTGCCCGATGAAGAGGTACCGGTGCTTTCTCAAGAAATCGGGAAACATTGTGAAAATGTCCCACCACAGATGGAGCTGGGTGTCCTCACCCTTGACCTCCCACATTGGGAGTTGTATTTTGATGGTGCTTCCCGGACAACTAAAAGGGCTGGTGGCCTCACAGACTTTGTCTCGGGCGCGGGGATCGTTTTCGTATCTCCACAAGGCGACATTCTCCACAACTCTTGCATTCTCATGAAGTTGTTGACTAATAATGAGGCAGAATATGAAGCACTAATTATTGGGCTTCAGCTGGCACTTGAGATGGACATCAAGTGCATCAAAGTCTATGGGGATTCTCAGCTCATCATTCGACAGGTCATGGGCGACTATGAGGTCCGGAAGAAGGAGTTTATTCCCTACCATGCAGCCGTCACGAGGCTCAAGGAAAAAATTTACCTATTTGAAATAGGCCATGTCCCAAGAGGCAACAACTCCCAAGCTGACGCTCTGGCAAAGTTGGCAGCAACCTTAAAACTCCCACCTGAGGGAGAATTGAATATTATTGTCAGACACCGAAGGCTCATGCTAGGTGTGCTCGACGAAGAATCTGGCCTCACTAGCTACGAGGTCAATAACATTCAAGAGGAGAATGCTCCCGAAGAAGAAGACTGGTGTGAGCCGATTATAAAGATAAAAGACGGCTGGCTTCCTCCTGATCGGGCTCAAAGGGTGTAACTGCTACGCAGGGCAACATCCTACCAGCTGATTGACGGCTTACTTTTCAGGCTCGTCCATGAAAAAGACCGATCGGTCCAACTACAATGCCTTTCATCTAAGGAAGCAAAAACCGTGATGCACGAGGTCCATTCTGGATTGTGCGGGGCCCATCAAGCAGGAGCTAAAATGAAGAATAGCATCAAGCTCAAGGGGTTTTATTGGCCCACTATGTACGAAGATTGTAACCAGTATGCTCGTACATGTCACTAATGCCAGGCATTCGGGCCAATGCCTCGGAGGCCGCCTAATCCGCTCCATCCAACTGCGCCTACTTGGCCGTTCGCGGAGTGGGGCATGGACATTGTGGGACCATTCCCGCCATCATCTCAGGGCCACAAGTTCATACTGGCCGCCACTGATTACTTCTCCAGATGGGCAGAAGCCGTTCCGCTACGAGAAATTACAGGGAAAATAGTTGCCCGCTGCGTGAGACACTACATCATATACAGATTTGGCACCCCCAGTCGGATTATATCTGATAATGGCACGCCATTCAGGAACAAGACTGTTTATGCTTTGGCGTCTAAATTCTATATTGATTGGAGGACGTCGTCTGTCTACAATCTCCAAGCCAACGGGTTGGCCGAAGCCTTCAACAAAACCCTCTATAAGCTGTTGTCCAAGATAGTAGGTGGCCGCAAACGAGATTGGGGCGAGAAGGTCCATGAAGCCCTATGGGCCTATCGGACTATTTACAAAACCCCTACGGGTTGTTCCCCGTTCTCCCTGATCTACGGAGCCGAGGCGATGGTCCCTGTGGAGATTGAGCTGGCGTCCTATCGCGTTGTTGTTCACGCCGAACTGCCAGGCCAAGACCAATCTGAAATAGAAAGAAGGCTCGAGGAACTATCCAACCTTGAAGGTGAAAGACTCAGAGCCTATAAACACTTGCAAGTGTACCAAACCCGCATGACCCGTGATTATGATAAGCTGGTCAAACAAAGGGCATTCAAGAAAGGCGACCTCGTCATGGTCAAAGAAAATGAGGTCTTGGCGAGAAGATCCAGTGGTAAACTCCAGCCTAATTGGCGCAGATCTTACGTCATCCAGAAAGTCTATGAAAGAGGGGCCTATACGGTCGTCGACCACAAGGGAAACAATCATTTCCCTCCTCTCAATGGCAAGCACATGAAGCTCTACAATGAGCCACCGCAAGAGTTTCTGTGGCAATCCTCACAGGACATACCTCTCCCCAGTGAAAGTTCAAGTTAAAAAAAAATGGGATTAAAAATATTGATACCCCGGCGGACTTAGTCGCCCTTCAAGGGTTGGCAAAGGGTAAAAAGGCAACAGACCCGGCTGAGGTGAAAACCCGCAAGGGCGTCTCGGGCAAAAATGGGCAACCCCTCGATGTGAAAACCCGCAAGGGCGGGTCGGAAAAAGCTAAAGGGGCCCAGCCTCGACAAAAACCCGAAAGGGCGATGAGGTTGGTAATGTGAAAAAAAAAGAAAATCCTCTTTCAACATGCTTTACGGGTGGTTCTAAGTCAGCAACTCCACCCTATAATGGCGAAGGCATTATGCTGATGCTTTGGCCATATCTCCCATGTCGTCCTGCAACACCCAGTCCCACCGGGGCGTCGCGACACTGTTATACTCTGTCCCACCGGAATTACCGACATTTTGAACCTTTGGATCTGATTCATATGCCCCATCCGGGCTGTCAAATCCATCTCTTTTTCTTGCAGGGTTGACTTATATGTCTCCTGGCTAGTCAACCTCACTTATATTTTCAATTCCGGATTTGACTCTCATGTCCCTTCGGACTGTCAAGTCTGTCCGTTCCTTTTCCAAGGCTGACTCATACGTCCTCCGGCATGTCAGCTTCACCTACGGTTTGAACTTCCCGGGTTGAGATCCCGTGTCCCTCCGAGTTATCCAATCCGTCCTCCCAATCTCATTAGGCTCGGCCTGTGCATATCCCTTCGGGCTACCGACCCATCTCGCCTATCGGCTTCCGAGTTTGACTCATATGTCACTGCCAGACTGTTAAATCCACTTACTTTTTGTCCCGCTGGGTCTGGCCTATGCATGTCCCCTCTCGGGCTGCCAACCCGTCTTTTGCCTATCGGCTTTCGGGTTTGACGCTCACATCCCACTAGGGCTGTCAAATCCACCCTCTCCTCCTTTTGGGTCCGGCCTATGCACGTCCCCATCGGACTGCCAACCCACCTGGCCTATCGGCTTTTGGATTTGACTCTCACGTCCCACTAGGGCTGACAAATCCATCTTTTCTTCTTTTGGGTCTGGCCTATGCACGTCTTTCTCGGGCTGCCAACCCATCTCTTGCCTATCGAATTTCAGATTTGACTCTCACGGCCCACTTGGGCTGTCGAATCCACTCCTTTCATCCCTTGGGTCTGGCCTATGTATGTCTCTTTTAGGCTGCCAACCCATCTTGCCTATCGGCTTTCAGATTTGACTCTCACGTCCCACTAGGGCTGTCAAATTCATCATTTCCTTCTTTTGAGTTTGACCTATGCATGTCCCTTTCGGGCTGCCAACTCATCTCGCCTCTTGACTTTAAGGCTTGGCTCACATATCCCATTGAGATTGTCAAGTCCATTCTTTTATCTCCACGGGGTTTGGCCTATGCATGCCTTCTCAGGCTGCCAACCCTATTTGCCTATTGACCTCCAGATTTGATTTATATGTCCCACCTGGGCTGTCAAATCATTTATTTCATCCTGCCGGACTTGGCCTACGCATGCCCCTTTCGGGCTGCCAACCCACCTCGCCTATCAACTTCCAGGTTTAATTCGCATGTCCCTTTCGGACTGTTAAACCTACTTATTTGCTATCCCAAGCGGGCTTGGCCTATGCACGCCCTCCTCGGGTTGCTAGCCCGTTCGGCCTATCGACTTTCGGATTTGACTAAGCGCGTCCCACTAGGGCTGTCAAATCTACTCACTTGTCCCACCGGCGCGGCACACAAGGCTCTCTGGGAGTGCCAAACCCTCTCTGCCTCTTGGCATTATAGGTACTCAAAAAAAAAGGAGGGGGACTAAAAATATTGGTGTCCCAACGGACTTAGTTGTTTCCATTAGGGGAGCAATCAAGAGCAAAAAGACTTTAACCCGACTAAGGTGAAAACCCGAGAGGGCGCCTTAGGCAAAAATGGATACCTCTCAGTGTGAAAACCCGCAAGGGCGCACTAGAAAAAGTTAAAAGGGGCCAGTCCTGGCGAAAACCCGAAAGGGCGACAGGGCTAATAAAGTGAAAAAAATGAAGAAAAAAAAAAGAACATACATGCAAGAGGATGGAAGCAAAAAAATATAGTAAGTTATGTCATTTATTCATTAATGTCATCAAAGAAAGGAGCTCGAGACAAACCCTCGGGGTAACCGAGACAAGACTGGGCAGGATATAAAAGCCCTATGTACAAGAAGGTGCCAAAGCTCTTCAAGCGCCAGACTCACTCCTCCTCAAGTCAGCAAGGAGGGTCTCACTCTGAAGAGTCTCCTCTCGGAGCCCCCCAAGTCTACGGCGGAGAATCTCTATCTCGGCTCGCGTACTACAGCACTCCACCTCAGCCTCCTAGAGCTCCCTCTATAGCTCCTCTACTCGAAGGGAGGCCCTCCGGTTACGCTCCTCAGCGTCCTCGATCTGGAGGCCAACCTCAACCTGGGCTACCCGAAGTCCGCCGAGCCGCTCCTCCTCCTGCTGAATCATCAGCCGAGTCCTCCGTCTCCGCTCCTGTACGGCATGGGGACGGGCGAACTCGCTCCACAAAGCTGTCAGCCTCGCCATCCACGCATCTCTGGGGAGACCAAACATGTGATAACCCCGGGTAAAAGCCTCCAGGCTGCCCCTCAGAGCCTCCGTAGTCGGCAAGGGGTTGACCCCGATCAGCTGCTCAAGACCCTGGAGAAGCCGGCCAGCCGTATCGGCATCGGCCAGCACCACCCCAAGCTAAGGGGTGTCAGGCCACTCAACCCCAAGGGCAGGGGAGTCCGCGGGCGCCTCTGGAGCCTCTCTCAAGGGAGCTACAATCAAAAAAAAGTGGAATAAGTGCATGTTCTCAATCAAGAGGATAGGCACGAAAGCCACGAAAGAAACGGCAGGGTAGTATACCTGAAGCTGCCTCGTGTGCGCGAATAGCTGCGGAAGTATGTTCCTCCCCAAGGGCCGGGGAGGGAGCGCTCATGGGGGCTAACGCCGATCCATCAGGCGGTGCATCTGTAGCCCGGCTCCCTGCAACTCAAATAACAACATATATTCATGACTATCCATGTATGAAGTGGCATACAAGGATGTTGCGCTCCAAAGAACAGCTGTGTACATGTCTCGTCAACATCGCCTCCCTCAGTTATGTTAGGAGGGATGGACTCCACACCAGGGACACCTGTCTCACCAACATCGCCTCCCTCAGTTATGCTAGGAGGAATGGACTCCGCATCGGGGACCCTGCTGGAGTCAGCTGGCCCACTCACAGGGGTCGGCCTCGCCTCACATGGGGACTTCTCTATCTCAGGGATCTCAGTCGTCGGCTCTAAGGAGAACCTGCAAGACGGATATGAGGAAATGGTTAATACCACAAACAAAATGTGGACGCAAGCTGAGTTCTTCGTTGGCAGAGGCAAGGAATACCCGTAAGTTGGGGGTCCGCTGGTAGGGCACTATGCCCGGGGCTGCGCCGGCCCTCTAGTGAGCCCTGAGGAATTTCCCCTCTCGGACAGCCCCATCGGGCTGTTGTATGCCATCCTCGACAGCCTGGCCTGCCGCTATTCACATAAACAACGTGACAGGCATTAGTCAATTCAGCAATAAAGCAATAAATAGATGTAACACAAGTCCGCACATCTCTTACCTGAAGGATCAGCCACGTTGTCCTCATCGGTACTAGCATGAGGGGAATGCCCCAGCGGAAGTGTTGGCGATACGATAGCAGAGTCCCTCGGCGTCGCGATTTCAATCATGGTCCGGCAAGGCTGCAGGGTGGCTAGTGGGCTGGCTGGGTCTACACAGGGGCGGTGTAGAGCGAGGGGGGGGCTAGGGTTGCGATGGGAGAGAGGTGGCAAAAGGGGAGAGGAAAAACAAGGGAGGCTTGGGGGTGGCAGTGGCTAGGGTTTGGGGGGGAGATAACTTGGGCTTCACACCCCTTACACTCTTCTCTCTCACATGGAGAAAATCACAAAAATTCGGTTTCAAAATTCTTCATTAAATTGAAAAAGAGGACTACATGACCCTTTTATAGTGGTTAGGCTAACCCTGACCCTACCATGACTCCCAAAGACTCAAATACCCTTAGACTCAAGAAAATAGTATGAAAATCGCACCAAAAATTATAGAAAAATAGAAAAGACATTAACTTGCCTCCTAATGAGCCCAATTCAACTTTAAAATTGAAACTTAACCTAAGAAATCAAAGACTACAACATTAGACTCGAACAAAGATATAGAAATTACATAATAAAATGACACTACTTCGACTCCATTCATATTACACGAAAATAACACAATCACGGCTCCGCATCATTCGCCCCCGATTCAAAAAAATTCAACCTCGAATTTTGAAATGTCAAAATATGACGAAGACGATTGCAATAGCATAAGCTGAGAACTTTGTGCAGAAAATCATATCAGGAATCTCGATCCGCTGTTTCTCATGTGAATCACAGAAGTTTTACCATATCAAATCAACTTGAGATAGCTCCAACAAAAGCACATCAACGAAGTGATCAACAGTTAACATTTCATCAGGAACACTGAGACATAAGAGAGGAGCATCAAATACATCTTTAGAGATGATCCCAGCTATCAGAAAGACGTGAGACGCAGTTGTTTACACGCGGAATTTTTTGGAACATCCGACTTCGCTGGATGGATATGTCGTATATTTTGACATATTTGTTAATTCCGCGCCTTTTGGGATTTATCAGACGATTTAGGGTTCGTATACATGACCTTTCCCCACCGACCGGAGTTGGTGTTAATTTACATCGGTACAAGTCCGAACACCTTTGATTAATTGTCGAAGAATACCTTTTTGCCTCTACATGTTGTGACATAAATGATCTTGACGATCGCCCACTATGGGTACACACTCTTGCAAAGGAATTTGGAGACTTCATTTCTTGAACACATGTGATTTGAATTACAATCAGTCTTTCAAGACCTTTACGTATGGTCCCGATTGTATAATCGGATCTTCATCCGGTTGCAATCAGAGCCTTTGAATTTGCTTCAATCTGCATTTGGATATTTGAATTTACTTTCGTCCTGATCGGGCCATTGAATTAAAATTCCATCACGAGGACCGTTGGATCGCTAAGATGATCACCGTTGGCCCATCGGAGTTACTTCATGGTCATGATCACTCTTTTGATTGCGATCGGACCCTTAAGTCGGCTTGGTGTCCATAAAGAACATTTCTGCTTGCGGTGGGGTATATTTGTAATTTTCCTTCGTCAGAGTATTTCTGCAACTTTCCCAAACATTGGGATGCTATTGGAATTTCTAACTCTTTTTGGGTATTTCCACCCTTTTTCGGAAATAGCCCTGTCACTTCCTGACTTCTTGGGCATTCCAATTACTTTTGACATTTCGGAACATATTTGACATTTCTTGACTTCTTGGAGATCGCCCCGTCATTTGACTTCCTGGGCGTCCTTGACTTCGTTTCTTGACTTCTCGAGAATAGCCATGTCATTTCTTAGGTATTCCTTGTCTTAATTTCTTGACTTCTCAAGAATAATCTTGTCATTTGACTTTTTGGGTATTCATTGTCTAAATTTCTGGACTTATCGGGAATAACCCCGTGATTCGACTTCTTGGGTATTCTTCGTCTTAATTTCTGGACTTCTCGGAAATAACCCCGTCATTCGACTTCTTGAGTATTTCCTCGTCTTAATTTCTGGACTTCTCAGGGCTCCCTGAAAAGATATATGGATTTGGATGGTTAGCTATAAGCCGAACTCAGGAGAGCGCACACCGCTTCAGAGAAGGGACGTGGTCCCGCTCCACCGAGTCGTGCAAACGGCGTAAACCAGAACAAGGATATTTTGATAATTTTGAGACCCCACAAATGGAGCTATTTCTGTAATTTTCCCACAACCATGGGTGTTTCTATAAGTTTTCCTTCATTGGAGAGATTTCTGTGATTTTCCCGCTATCGGGAGTATTTCAGCAATTTTCCCGTCATCGGGGGTATTTCTGTAATTTTTCCGCCATCGGGGATATTTTTACAATTTTTTCGCTACCGGGGACATTTCTGCAATTTTTCCGCTACCGGGGGTATTTATGCAATTTTCTGCCCACCAGAGGTATTTCTACAATTTTTCACCCACCGGGGGTATTTCTGTAATGTTGTTGAAACTGTGTTGACTATTTACAATATGCAGAATAAAGCTTCAACATTGCAGAGTTTTCTTTGGCATTTCTGTAAAGCATACGGCATGGCATTTGTGATGTGTTTATTTCTGCACATTTCTGTTGTTGAAATTTCTATTGTTGAGCACTTTTCTATTGTTGAAATGTGTTGATTTGATTTGAAAACTTGTTTCACAGCATTTCTGGTGCTGTTGAAACTTGTTACATTTCTGTGGTGTTGCATTTCTGTACTTTTCTACATATTTTCAGAACATTTTTGCGACATTTTCAGAACCTTAAACTTGCAAAACTTCTATCCATTTGATCTCCATTTGTTTGTAAGCCCAATCGATTTCCATTTGCAAATCCATTTGAGCCCATTTGATTTCAATGTGTAAATGTGTAAGCCCATTTGAATTTAATTGATCATTTGCAAAAGGTGACAAGTCCCTTAAGCACACCATTCTCAAGGGAGGTGATCGGAACACCCCAAGGGGGGCCTTTCTTGCGTTGACCATATCCCAACCAAGGCATCTACGGGATGGCCCTCCTATGCTGATGTTCCATTGGCAGAATGTGGCTCCCTTGACTGCTGTCTTGGGAGCCTTGTTCCCTTCGCAGAACTGCTACTTGGGCCTCTTCAGAAGCTCTCCAAGCCCTTGACTGCTGCTCTGTGATGAGGGTAAGCTTGCAATTTTAGTTTTCAGAAAATATCCCGTGGCAGAGGTATGTTTGATTTTTTAGGAGATATCCCATGGTAGGGGTATATCTGTAATTTTGATTTCTCAGAACATACTGTGCAGCGGCATGGGCTGTCGCGTAACTTCACATGATTTATCATATTTTGCATACTTCACATGCTTTCTGAGAATAAACAATTTTTTCTTTCTGATAGAATTGCACAAGGGCAGAATGCACAGGGTTTCTTTTTTCTCCATTGGTTAGCAAATTCCATCAGCCAAGGAGGTGAGATGCGCATGGGTTTTTGTTTCTTCCAGAATGCAAGGGTGCCAGGGTATTTATTCCCTTTAAACATATTGGTTAAGGGCATTTATTGCCTTCTCCCAAATGCCCATCGGCTAAGCCTTTTAGAAAGAAAGAAGGGAAGAGGGATCCCTCTGAGCATTCATTTCCCTCAACTTTAATTCCAGAGTTAAAGAGCATTTAACCTCTTCTTAAAATAGGTCAAGGTGGCAGTGGGATTTATTCCCCTTCTCCAATCCCATTAGTTAAGAGCATTTATTACCCTTTAAAGCCACGGTTAAGAGGCCAAGGGGGAGAATGGGTGCGCAGACTCTCCTCTTCCCAAAAATCATTGACCAAAGGCTTTAATCCCTCCTTGGGTTTCATGCTCATTTACTCTTGTGCAGGGGCAGGTTTATAATTACAGTTTCCCAGAAGATATCTCGTGCAATTATAGAGCTATTCACATAGTTTTTTGATCTTCAAAGTATACCCAGCATGGGAGGATATACATAATTCCAGTCCTAATGATGACGGGTTCCTATGCAATATCTTTTCTTTTCTGATTTCCTTTATGCATACACAGGCAGAAGAACTCTTGAGCGACCTTTCCTTCTTGGGATTCATGCTTCAAGCTTCATGTCTTTCAAAGAAAAAATAGTCTTCAGCACCTTTGCTCCCTGCGCAGGCCTTCCTGTGCATTCTTCGTCTTGCTCCTTGAGGGATGCTTGAAGATCTAGTCCTTTCCTCCTTGTTTACTGCAGGCCTCACACATGTGATGTGCTTGGGCTGCTCCCTACGTGGGGCTGGGCCTCAAAGAAGCTCTCCAGCCCCTGATGTTGTTCTGCACGGACATTGATGCTGCTGCCTCCCCAGGTGCTTCATCCGAAGATCCCCGCTGGAGTTGCTTCCTGCCATTCCTTTTATAGTTGATAAGGGGGGACCGGAGGCATGACCTTGAAACCTCCCCCACCCCCTCCGGTGGAATCTGAAAAGGTAAGGCCTCTTCACCTTCTTCTTCCCCACCCCCTCCGGTGGAATCTGAAAAGATAAGTCCTTTCACCTTCTTTCCTCCTTTTTTTTAATGAGCTCCGGGACGGAGGGGGTGAGTCTTTGGAAGATGAAGAGGCAGAACCGGAGGAGAGGCTCCTCCGGTTACCTGTCAACCGGAGGCCCTTCTTTTTCTGCTGTTGCTTCACTTTTCTTTTTTTTTTGTTGCATGAGAGGAGGAACCGGAGGGGGTGTGCCTCCGGTGTTAACTTCCTAGACTGCCCCTCCGGTGGAAGTTCAAGAGGTGTCTGTTTTCTCCTCTCTTTTTTTTTTTACACATGGGCCAGAAAAACAAAGGGACCGGAGGGGGGTGCCTCCGGTCCCATGCCACCGGAGGGGGGTCTCCTCTGATGCCACCTAGCTGGAGGGGGTTTCTTAACCTTTTTTTTTTAGGGTTCAACAAATGCCCCCCACGGTATGTCCGCCGGAGCCGAAGGTGACGGCGGACGGCCCGTGCATTTTGGGAGTTCCGCTGCTATCTTCAATCTTCATGACATGGCGGAGAATATATTGAAGTTGTTCGTTTTCCCTTGAGTCCTGATGACATGATGGAGAATTTGGTTGAAGGTGACAACAGTCCAGGAGTGGGACTCAAAGACATTATGTATTGCTCTAAGCCTCCATTACTGTATGGTGTCATCACTAATTCTGAGTAGTGTTTGTCATTATCGTCTGGGCCGATGTCAACTTTATCAGGCACTTTACATAAAGCCATCTGGCTTCTCTGCCTATTTGGTGGAATCAAATATTTCTGAACTTTGTAACCCTTAGGAGAGAACTCAGGAGAGCGCACACCACTCCAGAGAAGTGGCATGGACCCGCTCCACCAAGTCGACCTGAGGCTGAGTTTTATTGAAGAGTTGCGAAAATGCGCCAACAGAAGTAGCAGAGTTTTTTCTTATTTCTTTCTTTCTTCTTTTTTCTTCTCTTTTTTTTTTTTGGGTGACCGAAATTCTCTTGTTCTTCGTCCATAACCTGGTCTAACATTTTTCTCTTGAGCTTTGCCTTTTCTGGCTTTATCCAAGACTAAATCGGAAATCTTGCTACGAAGACTCTCTCCCTTTCTTTTTCTTTGCCCGAGAATCTGTCTCAAGCATTGGTCGGCGCCCTACTCAATATAATTGCCGGCCTGGACTTTCATGGCGGCCAGGGATTTAAGTTGAAGCATTGGCCATTTCAGCTTGTAGAAGACATGATCCTCCTTGCGCAACATTTTTGCGAGGCGTCTTTGACGTAATAGCTTTTCGATTGCCCATCTGTGGTTTCTCTGTTTCACGCATGTTCTTTGGGCATCGATCTCTTCCTTTTAATGGTTTCAATCCAATCTTGGATTTCTTGGCATTCCCCGGTAGGGTGGGACACTCTAGCATCATAGCCACACTAAAGAGGATGCTTCCCTCCTCATTCTTCTTTTTAAATACTTTTTCTCGTCCTTATCCTGTCTTCTAGCTTACGCCAGTTCAATCGGAGAAGGAGTTTTTGCCTTTTGCAGATTGTTGGGAGGTGCCTCCAGATTTGGAGTTGTTGAATTGGGCTTTTCTTTGAGGGGGTTTAGGGTGACTATGCTTCTTTGGGACCATCTTGACCCAGTCAGCCTCTCCTTTATGTATTTGGCGGGTGACATTGAATGCTTGCTTGATTATTTCGGGGGACGGTTCTTGGAACTCGGTCATATAAGGACCAAAGTTTTGAGACGTTAATACTACTTCGGGCTTCTTGCATGCTTGTTCCTTGATCTGTCTGGACTTAACTGAGGGATTCCGCCTTGGTCTCGCACTTTTTGGCTTTGCCTGGAGTTGGACTTGGATTGCTCTCGCTTAATGTCACCTTTTGGAGCTTATCTAGAGCTTGATTTGGAGTTCTTTGGTTGGGCCCTGCCTTTTTGACTTTACCCGAAGCCCGGCCTTATATGCTTCTCTTGAGCCGGAGGACTCACTGAGCCAACATCCATTGCTGCTGGGGTTATATCTTTCACATCAGCATTGCTCGTATGATTTGAACTTTCTTGTATACTGATGTTTTTCTTTGCAGGTTCTATTGAAGGGATTCTTCCAGAACTGTCATGTCTGGGTAGGGGAATCAATATTCCAATTTTTGATTTCCATATCAACTTTGCTGGTAAAACTTGAGATTTCTTGTATACTGATGATTTTCCCTTTTTGCTTTGCAGGTTCCTTCCGAGCTTCCACATCGGGTCCATGTATTGGGAGAATTTTAGAGCTTCCACAGCTTCAAATTTGAGTGACCTAATGCTCTCACAGATGCAGTCCTGTGCTTTGTGGACTCCACTTCATTAGGAGTATTATCCTTCCACTAGAGTTATGCAAGGCGACTTTGCGAAGCAAAGCTAGAACAAGATGCACCCAGGAGGTGTTCAGCTTTGCACTTGATATGCATTCTTTCATTTGCTTGTAGTTATCCCGAGGACTTGTCTCGAGACTCATGTTGTGCATTCTTTTATTTATTTGCAGTCACCTTGAGGGATTGCCTCCGGCACCCAGCATGATTTCATGATTAATAGAGAATCCACTTCTTTCATTGGATTTGTAGTCATTCTCTTTTCTTCCTCTTTTTTTCCTCTTTTTTTTTCATTGGAAGGGCCTTCCTTGGCGGAGTCTCCCGAGACACCGAAGGGAGTTAAGAATGCAGCTTCGTCGTGGAAGTTTGATGCACTTGCCAGCTTGCTAAATGGAGAGGCTCCTTTGAAGGGGTCTATCTTGGCGATTGCCCCAGCAAGAAAATTCAGTAGTTGAAGATTTTTTTTTTCTCTTTTAGTCTTCGGTGGATGAGTCACCTCCAAGTGTAGATGTTGGCACTGGAGGGACGTTCTTACCCATTTTTGCAAGTGGTTCCATTGGATTTTTGTTTTGGAACACTTGTGGTGTCGGTGGGACAAGAGCAGAAAATGCTAAATGTGGTCGTGCCAAATCTTTCCCTTCCTTTCTCCTTTTCTCTCTCTCTTTCTCTCCTTTTTGTCTTCTTCTTTTTTTTCTTTCTACCTTTTTTTCTCACTCTTTTTTCCCTTTTTTTCTTTTTTCTTCTCTTTCTTTTTTTTTCTTTTCTCTTCCCTTTTTTTTTGAACAAGGGTAGTCAACCCTCCGGAGCTTGAAATTAGATGTTGCACTTTGCAAGAGAGAGTAACTGTGAGGTGATGACTTGGCCGACCTCTGACGGTTTAAGGGCCAAAAGTAGAATTCGGAAATTTGAGTATCGAATTTTAAGGCTGACCTAAAACGATTTAGGAGCCAAAAGTTTGGATGTGGGGCTGACCAAAAATGGTTTAGGAGAGCCGGAACTTAGGATTTCGGGCTAACCAAACGGGGTTCGGAAAAGCCAAAACTTTATTTGGGACTAACTAAACGACATTGGGAAGCCGAAAACTTGTGATTCGAGGCTGGCCAACGATGTTGGGAAGCCGAAAATTTGAAGGTTTGGGGCTGACCAAACGAAATTGGAAAGCCGATTTTTGGATTTGGGGCTGACCAAAGAAATTGGAAAGCCAATTTGGGATTTGGAATTTTAGGGCCAACCAATGAAATTGGAAAGTCGGAATTTGGAATTTGGGGCCAACCAATGAAATTGGAAAGCCGAAACTTGGAATTTGGGATTTGTCAGCTAACCAATAGAATTGGAAAGCCGAAACTTGGAATTTGGGATTTGGCGGCTAACCAATGAAATTGGAAAGCCGAAACTTGGAATTTGAAATTTTGGGGGCTAGCCAATGAAATTGGAAAGCCGAAAAACTTTGGATTTGGGGCCGACCAACTAGGTTGGGAGGCCGAAGATTTAGGATTTGGGGCTAACCAAGGAAGTTGGAAAGTCAAACTTTGGGATTTAGCACGGTGGGACGTGAACAAGAACTGTTCAGAGCAATCATGACCTTTGGGTTTTCTTTGGGAGGGTAACTCCCCTACCCTTCCTTACTCCCCTGAGGAGGAGGGCAAGTCTTGTGTAGATTGTTGCTGGAACTCATGCTCGGGAGCATAGTATAGCTTTAAATGCTTCCCATTCGGTGGCAGGAATGGCATTTCTCCTTTGTGATCAACGATTGTATATGTGCTTCCTTCGTAGACCCTTGTGACAACATAGGGCCCACGCCAATTAGGTTGTAATTTGTCGCTGGGTTTGCCAGTCATGACTTCCCTTTCTTTTTGACCATGACGACGTCACTTTTTTTTTCTTTTTTTTTTGAACGCCCTTTACTTTACCAGCTCATCATAGGCTTGAGTCATTCGGGCTTGGTATAGCTGAAGATGTTTGTAGGCTTCCACCCTTTTACCTTGCACGCTAGAAAGCTCTTCAAGTCTTCTTTCTATTTCATCTTGCACTTGAGTCTGTAGGCCAGTGTGCACGGCGACCCGGTAGGACGACATTTCAATTGATACTATAGCCTTCGCCCCATACACCGGAGAGAAAGGAGAACAGCCGGTGGGAGCCTTGTAGACAGTTTGGTATGCCCAGAGAGCTTCGTGTATTTTCTCACCCCAGTCCCTTTTGCGGCTTTCAACGATCTTGGCCAAGAGCTTGGAGAGGGTCTTGTTAAATGCTTCGGCCAATTCATTGGCTTGGGGATTGTAGACCGTTGACGTTCTCCAGTCGATATGAAACTCTGCTGTCAACTGGTAAATGGTCTTATTTTTGAAAGGAGTGCCATTATCTGACATGATTCGACAGGGGGTGCCGAATCGGTATAAAATATGGTACTTGACAAATTGGGCGATTGCCTCTCTTGTGACCTCCTGCAGAGGGATAGCTTCGGCCCACCTAGAGAAGTAATTTGTAGCTGTTAGGATGAATTTGTAGCCTCTTGTGGATGGTGGAAAGGGTCTCACGATATCCATTCCCTATTCTGTAAAGGGCCATACAGGAGCCATGGTGTGCAACGAGCTTGGGAGTCTTCTTGGCACTGGGCCGAAAGCTTGGCACTGATGACGTGCGGGCGTATCGGTTGTAATCCGTATACATGGTGGGCCAGTAGAAACCCATAAGTTTTATATTGCTCTTCATTTTGTCCCCGACTTGATGGGCACCACAGAACTCTGGGTGGACCTTGTGCCTGACCATCTTGGCTTCCTTCGGCGAGAGGCAACGTAAGAGGACAGGCTTGTCCTTTTCATGCACCAGCCTATATAATTGATTTCCTACCAACTGATATGATGTTGCCCTTCGCAGCGGCTGATCCCTTTGAGCCCGATCTGAAGAGAGGCAACCATTCTTTATTTTATCGGCTCACGCTAATCTTATTCCTCTTTCTCAGTGAGACCGTCTTCTTCAATTGTGTTGACCTCGAAGGTGATAGGGTCGGCTTCTTCATCATTTGAAAATTTGAGAATTTGGGGTGGTCTTTTGCGTTGACAGTCCCGAAAGGACGTCTGTGAATAAACACCAAAACTTGAGAATTTTTGGAATTGACGGCCCAATAAGGACTTGTAGGTCAAGATCAAAAATTGAAATTTGGTGAAATTGACGGTCCAAAGAGGACTTGCGGGTCAAAACCAAGAATTTGGAGTTTAAGTAGGGTTGACGGCCCAAAACGGACATGAATGACAACACTACTATAAAAATTTAGTGGAATTGACGGTCCAAAAGGACTTGCGAGCCAAAACCAAAAAATTGTGATTTAAGTAGGGTTGACGGCCCAAACGGACATGAATGCCAACACTACTATAAAAATTTAGTGGAATTGACGGTCTGAAAGGACTTGCGGGCCAAAACCAAAAATTGTGATTTAAGTAGGGTTGACGGCCCAAACGGACATGAATGCCAACACTACTATAAAAATTTAGTGGAATTGACGGTCCGAAAGGACTTGCGGGCCAAAACCAAAAATTGTGATTTAAGTAGGGTTGACGGCCCAAACGGACATGAATGCCAACACTACTATAAAAATTTAGTGGAATTGACGGTCCGAAAGGACTTGCGGGTCAAAATCAAAAAATTTGAAGTTTAAGTAGGGTTGACGGCCCAAAACGGACATGAATGCCAACACTACAATAAAAATTTAGTATCGAGACATGCTTCCCCGAATGGGGACAAAATCATAAGAAAAAGAGGCGTCAATGGTGACGGCTCATGGTGATGAATAACAATAATTCTTTTTCTTCTTTTTTTTTCTTTTTTTTTCATCTTTTCCCTCTCTTTTTTTCTCTTCTCTTCTTTTCCTTTTTCTTTCTTCTTTTTTTTTCTCTCATTTTTTTTCTCTCATTTTTTTTCTTCTCTCATTTTTTCTCATTTTTTCTCTCTCTCTTTTTTTCTTCTTCTTTTTTCTTATTTTTTTTTCTCATTTTCCTTTCTCTCGTAGCGACCTTCGTGGCGTAGAAGTCAAGCATTAGAAGTTAAGGTGGGGACAAAGACTAGAATTGGGGTTGACTAACCTTTGTGATTTGGAAGCCAAAGATTAGAATTGGGGTTTAGAATTTACTGTGGGTGACTTGATGGTCTGAGGGCCAACGGAGTTTGGGATTTGAGTTTGGATTTTGGTTGACCTTTGGATTTTGAAACTTAGTTGACTTGTGCGGTTTGAAGACCAAGAAATGGAGTTGGAGTTGACTATCCTTCGTGATTTGGAAGTTGAGGATTGCACCGAGGGTTTGGCTGACTTTTGTGATTTGGAAGCCAAGAGTTGAAATTTGTGTGAGCTTTTCGGGAACTTGTGATTTGATGGTTTGATAATGTGCTCGCCACAGTGGGACAAAACCATCGGACAAAGGATGTTTGAGATGGTAGTCCATAACGACGATGCGTTCCTACTTTCTTCTTCTTTTCTCTTTTTTTTTTCTTCTTCTTTTTTTTTTACATTACCAGCTCCACCGCCCTTTCGGGTTTTCGCCGAAGCTGACCCCCTTTAGCTTTTTCCAGTGCGCCCTTTCGGGTTTTCACACTGAGGGGTTACCCATTTTTGCCTGAAGCGCCCTTTCGGGTTTTCACTCCAGCCGGGTTTTATGACCTTTTTACCCTTAGGCAACCAACAAGTTGGATGCCCAAGTCCGTCGGGACACCTCAATTTTAAGCCCCATTTTTTCTTTCTTTTTTTTTTTTGTTGTTTCTGGTGGCATTGTTGCTTGACCTTGTCGTTGTAGCTGCTTCTGGTGTTGTTGTTGCTTGACCTTGTCGTTGGGACAAAGTGTCTGAATTTCCATTGACCCTCCACCATAAGGAAGATGTGGGGCCAATGAAAAAGGGATTGACGATGAAGTTTTTGGGTTTTGGAATGGTAACTGACCGAGAAGGGGTTTGGACACCATGACTTTGGGTTTCTCTCTTTTTTTTCTTGACTCTAAAGGTTTGGGCAACAAAAATTTGGTTTTATTTTGTGGTTGCTGACCCGGAAGGGGTTTCGAACCAATGATCTGGGTTTCGTGTCCTTTTTTGTGGTGATCCGAGGAAGGCTTGGGTAACCAAAGAGTTTGTTTTAATGGTGGCTAACCCGAAGGAGTTTGAACCAAGGATTTGGGTTTCGTTTTGGATGGTTATCGACCCGAAAGGGGTTTCAAACCAACGGTTTGGGTTTTGATGCATTTGTTCTCCTTGATAGGACATGATTTTCAAGTGGAGGATAATCACGATGCTGGTTCATGATGATTGTTGAAAATATATTTTCTACTTCTTCTCCTCTTTTTTTTCCTTTTTTTTTTTTTCTTTTCACTTTACCAACCCCAGCGCCCTTTCGGGTTTTCGCCGAAGTTGGCCCCCTTTAGCTTTTTATAGCGCGCCCTTTCGGGTTTTCACGCTGAGGGGTTACCCAATTTTGCCTGAGACGCCCTTTCAGGTTTTCACCTCAGCCGAGTTTCTTTGGCCTTTTTACCCTCAACCACCCCTGTGATGGGAATGGCTAAGTCCGCCGGGGCACCTCTATTTTAAACCCCTTTTTTTTTTTTTTTTTTCTCTTTTTTTTTGATCTCTGGATTTGAGCTTTGACAAGGTGATGATCCAGGTGAGATGTGCTTTTCATTGAGTGGAAGGAAGGGTTACTCTCTCTCTTTTGTTGTTCTTCACAGAGGGATTTTCTTCTATGGGGATTTCCATGGCAACTGTCTATTCACCTTTGCTTCTTTAAGTTTCTCTTCAAACACTTCTTTCTTGTTTTTCTCCTCCTCAGCTTGCGCTTCATTTCAAGAGGATAGACTATATGATGACTTAGTTGGGTGAAATTCGTCCCTCCCGAGATAAAATTTTCGCTTTGAGGTTCTGCCTTGGAGGGCCTGGGCCAAGAGTACTCCTCTCTTTCTTTCTCTCTTTCACTTTCCCTTTTTTTTCCCTTCTTTCTTCTTTTGGAGTAAAATTTGGCAGGGAATTTTACAACTTCCCTGTGGACAGCGGGAGAAAGGTTGACACCGAAATTGGTTTGGTGCCACAAGCATAGGTTTACGCCTGAAGCTAGCTTTGTGTTACCAGAAAATGAGCTTAATTGCCAAGGGTGGCTTAGAGCCCGAAGTGGAACAATATCCAAACTTGGCAGATCAAGAAATGAGTTGGTGTTCAACACCGATTTGGTACCAAAGCATGGGTTGGATCCTATGCATAGATGGCTTGATGTCAGGCAGACATGTTTGAAGCCTTAAGAGTTCGAACAATGACGATTTTGGGACAGACTCCACTAACAGAGTGTTAAAATTGGAAAGGGAAAAGACAGAGGTCCCCCTTGAATCTGTCTTCTTGGCTCCGCCATTGGTTTTACTTCGTCTTTTTTTTAGGCTTCTATTTTTGTCTTCACTTAGAGCTTTGCTTGAAGCCTTCTTCCTGGGCTGGCCTTTCTGGCTTTGCCTAGGCATGACTTGGAGCCTTCTGCTTTGGACTTCTGATCGGGCTATTGCTTGTCGGAGCTACCTTGCTTGAGGTTTCGCCAAAGATTTTGCTCGAAGCATTATTTTGTGCTTTGCCCCTACCTCTTCTTGGAGTTTTCTTTGCCAGATACGCCCTCTTGAATTTCTAAGGTGGCAGCTTGATGCTTCACCAATTTTATCTTCCCTATTCTTATTTATTCATCTTCCTTTTCTGCCTCATCTCATGTCTTGAGGGAGAGGAAAATCTATTTTGGGACTGATTGAAACATGCCCCCAGGATTGAAATTCAGGCCTCAAGTTGTTGCCTTAGAAGGTTTAGATTGTTCAAAGCCTCCTCCTTGTTGACCCATATTTATTTGAAAAGAAGTTGGTTCACGGAATCGCCCCCTCGCCTGGACTTAAGGGCTTTGACTTTTTACGTGAGGCTTGGATGTCAACTTCTTTCATTGTCACCTTTCACTTGATGTAGACAGCAATAAGATTGCCCCCTTGCCCAGACTTAGAGGATTTGACTTCCCACCGGTGCCTTGGCTTCAGAGCGAAGCTTAGGCGTTGGCTTCTTTCATCTCTGCCTCAGCTTGATGTATTCGGCAAAGTATTGTTATGAGATCGGCTCGCCTTTATCTGGCCAGTTGCGTTCTTCTTCTTCTTTTTCTTTGGTTTGCTTTTGGTCAAGGACAAATCTTGCCAGACTTAGATATAGCCACAACAGATTTTCTTCCAGGGCGGCGACATTGCCCCCGGCTAGCAGGAACAACATATGAATTTTTTTGGCACTTAGTCTTCAACATGAAGTCTTCACTTGGACGTATCAAGCAGCGGCGGCCATGACTGTGGTGGCGTTGTCCCCTCTTAGTAATTGCCACTTGGACATGTATTGTGTTACCATTTGGCCTTTGACAGGGAGTTTTAACCTTGATGCCCCCAACGGCAGCAACCACGGTTGGAATGGCATCCCCCCAACTTGTAGAAGCAACTTTAGATACATGTTGACATTTGGCCTTTGAAAGGGACCGCTCAACCTTGACGCCCCGGGCAACCTTAACCTTGATGCCCCCAGCGACAGCTTCAACGGTGGGAGTCCTTTGAACTTCTTGCAAGAGTGTGAAGGAGTCACAACTTTTGTCAAGGCAAGGTATTCTTCGACAAAGAAATGAAAGGCAGGAAAGGTCCCACCGGGCGTGCCAGTTTGTTTACACGCGGAATTTTTTGGAACATCCGACTTCGCTGGATGGATATGTCGTATATTTTGACATATTTGTTAATTCCGCGCCTTTTGGGATTTATCAGACGATTTAGGGTTCGTATACATGACCTTTCCCCACCGACCGGAGTTGGTGTTAATTTACATCGGTACAAGTCCGAACACCTTTGATTAATTGTCGAATAATACCTTTTTGCCTCTACATGTTGTGACATAAATGATCTTGACGATCGCCCACTATGGGTACACACTCTTGCAAAGGAATTTGGAGACTTCATTTCTTGAACACGTGATTTGAATTACAATCAGTCTTTCAAGACCTTTACGTATGGTCCCGATTGTATAATCGGATCTTCATCCGGTTGCAATCAGAGCCTTTGAATTTGCTTCAATCTGCATTTGGATATTTGAATTTACTTTCGTCCTGATCGGGCCATTGAATTAAAATTCCATCACGAGGACCGTTGGATCGCTAAGATGATCACCGTTGGCCCATCGGAGTTACTTCATGGTCATGATCACTCTTTTGATTGCGATCGGACCCTTAAGTCGGCTTGGTGTCCATAAAGAACATTTCTGCTTGCGGTGGGGTATATTTGTAATTTTCCTTCGTCAGAGTATTTCTGCAACTTTCCCAAACATTGGGATGCTATTGGAATTTCTAACTCTTTTTGGGTATTTCCACCCTTTTTCGGAAATAGCCCTGTCACTTCCTGACTTCTTGGGCATTCCAATTACTTTTGACATTTCGGAACATATTTGACATTTCTTGACTTCTTGGAGATCGCCCCGTCATTTGACTTCCTGGGCGTCCTTGACTTCGTTTCTTGACTTCTCGAGAATAGCCATGTCATTGGGCTTCTTAGGTATTCCTTGTCTTAATTTCTTGACTTCTCAAGAATAATCTTGTCATTTGACTTTTTGGGTATTCATTGTCTAAATTTCTGGACTTATCGGGAATAACCCCGTGATTCGACTTCTTGGGTATTCTTCGTCTTAATTTCTGGACTTCTCGGAAATAACCCCGTCATTCGACTTCTTGAGTATTTCCTCGTCTTAATTTCTGGACTTCTCAGGGCTCTCTGAAAAGATATATGGATTTGGATGGTTAGCTATAAGCCGAACTCAGGAGAGCGCACACCGCTTCAGAGAAGGGACGTGGTCCCGCTCCACCGAGTCGTGCAAACGGCGTAAACCAGAACAAGGATATTTTGATAATTTTGAGACCCCACAAATGGAGCTATTTCTGTAATTTTCCCACAACCATGGGTGTTTCTATAAGTTTTCCTTCATTGGAGAGATTTCTGTGATTTTCCCGCTATCGGGAGTATTTCAGCAATTTTCCCGTCATCGGGGGTATTTCTGTAATTTTTCCGCCATCGGGGATATTTTTACAATTTTTTCGCTACCGGGGACATTTCTGCAATTTTTCCGCTACCGGGGGTATTTATGCAATTTTCTGCCCACCAGAGGTATTTCTACAATTTTTCACCCACCGGGGGTATTTCTGTAATGTTGTTGAAACTGTGTTGACTATTTACAATATGCAGAATAAAGCTTCAACATTGCAGAGTTTTCTTTGGCATTTCTGTAAAGCATACGGCATGGCATTTGTGATGTGTTTATTTCTGCACATTTCTGTTGTTGAAATTTCTATTGTTGAGCACTTTTCTATTGTTGAAATGTGTTGATTTGATTTGAAAACTTGTTTCACAGCATTTCTGGTGCTGTTGAAACTTGTTACATTTCTGTGGTGTTGCATTTCTGTACTTTTCTACATATTTTCAGAACATTTTTGCGACATTTTCAGAACCTTAAACTTGCAAAACTTCTATCCATTTGATCTCCATTTGTTTGTAAGCCCAATCGATTTCCATTTGCAAATCCATTTGAGCCCATTTGATTTCAATGTGTAAATGTGTAAGCCCATTTGAATTTAATTGATCATTTGCAAAAGGTGACAAGTCCCTTAAGCACACCATTCTCAAGGGAGGTGATCGGAACACCCCAAGGGGGGCCTTTCTTGCGTTGACCATATCCCAACCAAGGCATCTACGGGATGGCCCTCCTATGCTGATGTTCCATTGGCAGAATGTGGCTCCCTTGACTGCTGTCTTGGGAGCCTTGTTCCCTTCGCAGAACTGCTACTTGGGCCTCTTCAGAAGCTCTCCAAGCCCTTGACTGCTGCTCTGTGATGAGGGTAAGCTTGCAATTTTAGTTTTCAGAAAATATCCCGTGGCAGAGGTATGTTTGATTTTTTAGGAGATATCCCATGGTAGGGGTATATCTGTAATTTTGATTTCTCAGAACATACTGTGCAGCGGCATGGGCTGTCGCGTAACTTCACATGATTTATCATATTTTGCATACTTCACATGCTTTCTGAGAATAAACAATTTTTTCTTTCTGATAGAATTGCACAAGGGCAGAATGCACAGGGTTTCTTTTTTCTCCATTGGTTAGCAAATTCCATCAGCCAAGGAGGTGAGATGCGCATGGGTTTTTGTTTCTTCCAGAATGCAAGGGTGCCAGGGTATTTATTCCCTTTAAACATATTGGTTAAGGGCATTTATTGCCTTCTCCCAAATGCCCATCGGCTAAGCCTTTTAGAAAGAAAGAAGGGAAGAGGGATCCCTCTGAGCATTCATTTCCCTCAACTTTAATTCCAGAGTTAAAGAGCATTTAACCTCTTCTTAAAATAGGTCAAGGTGGCAGTGGGATTTATTCCCCTTCTCCAATCCCATTAGTTAAGAGCATTTATTACCCTTTAAAGCCACGGTTAAGAGGCCAAGGGGGAGAATGGGTGCGCAGACTCTCCTCTTCCCAAAAATCATTGACCAAAGGCTTTAATCCCTCCTTGGGTTTCATGCTCATTTACTCTTGTGCAGGGGCAGGTTTATAATTACAGTTTCCCAGAAGATATCTCGTGCAATTATAGAGCTATTCACATAGTTTTTTGATCTTCAAAGTATACCCAGCATGGGAGGATATACATAATTCCAGTCCTAATGATGACGGGTTCCTATGCAATATCTTTTCTTTTCTGATTTCCTTTATGCATACACAGGCAGAAGAACTCTTGAGCGACCTTTCCTTCTTGGGATTCATGCTTCAAGCTTCATGTCTTTCAAAGAAAAAATAGTCTTCAGCACCTTTGCTCCCTGCGCAGGCCTTCCTGTGCATTCTTCGTCTTGCTCCTTGAGGGATGCTTGAAGATCTAGTCCTTTCCTCCTTGTTTACTGCAGGCCTCACACATGTGATGTGCTTGGGCTGCTCCCTACGTGGGGCTGGGCCTCAAAGAAGCTCTCCAGCCCCTGATGTTGTTCTGCACGGACATTGATGCTGCTGCCTCCCCAGGTGCTTCATCCGAAGATCCCCGCTGGAGTTGCTTCCTGCCATTCCTTTTATAGTTGATAAGGGGGGACCGGAGGCATGACCTTGAAACCTCCCCCACCCCCTCCGGTGGAATCTGAAAAGGTAAGGCCTCTTCACCTTCTTCTTCCCCACCCCCTCCGGTGGAATCTGAAAAGATAAGTCCTTTCACCTTCTTTCCTCCTTTTTTTTAATGAGCTCCGGGACGGAGGGGGTGAGTCTTTGGAAGATGAAGAGGCAGAACCGGAGGAGAGGCTCCTCCGGTTACCTGTCAACCGGAGGCCCTTCTTTTTCTGCTGTTGCTTCACTTTTCTTTTTTTTTTGTTGCATGAGAGGAGGAACCGGAGGGGGTGTGCCTCCGGTGTTAACTTCCTAGACTGCCCCTCCGGTGGAAGTTCAAGAGGTGTCTGTTTTCTCCTCTCTTTTTTTTTTTACACATGGGCCAGAAAAACAAAGGGACCGGAGGGGGGTGCCTCCGGTCCCATGCCACCGAAAGGGGGGTCTCCTCTGATGCCACCTAGCTGGAGGGGGTTTCTTAACCTTTTTTTTTTAGGGTTCAACAGCAGTCAACTACGCCAAGTGGATCACCCTCAAACACGGTGTCATCAACCAAATCTAACCCAAAAGTAATAAATAGACTATGATCCCACACATCAACAAGTGGTAACTTCTCCTTAGCTAGATGGGCTTGCACCACCTCCTCAAATTTACAGTGTATGGTAATAGGAATTTTGGAATCAAAATTTCTTCTTGTCTCCCAATGGCTGCAAGAGACAGTCCTTCCCTGCAGGATCGATTACAACTCGACCCTCTTCCATCCATTCTTTACCCAAACTAATATGTGAACCAAAGGGTCGGATTGTACACCATGCTCCATTGTAACATGTGATGGCCTTCGATGGGTCGTGGCCTATAGTCGGTCTAAAAAATCTGCAAAAATCTGCTCTTCATAAATAATAATGTCTCTTGTTTTCAAAAGAGAATCCACAAAACACTGAGAGATATAATTTCCTGACTGACTTCCATCAAGAAACACGGTAGTACGCGATCTGTTCGGCAAAAATACTTTAAAGCTAAAGAACATAGTGGAGGAAAGTACCTAGGATGCCAATTTGAAAGAACAAATTGGTTCCCGCTCTGATACCAAAAATGATGTGCAACAAGGTCGGGTTCAATTGGCTGACGCTCGATTGAGCTATTGAAGGGCAGGTGCAAGCCAAACTTAATCCGTTCTGCTTAAAGAGAGTACGCGTCGAACACCTTGTGAGCAGGTTGGATGGTGCTAGCAATGGAGGACGGGGGTTGCTAGCGCACTGCGAACTGGGTGGAAGATGGGCGGCAGTGCCCCAAACAACAAGTTGCAGGTGGCCGGCAAGGGCCGGTGCAGGGGCGGCCAACGTTGGAGCCGTTGCTGCTAGTGGCAAAGGACGGCGATGGACAACAGGCCGAGGATGAGAAGGAGGTGGACAGCGGGCGACTTGCGACGGTAGGTGGCAGACCACGGTCGGATGGGGTCGGCTAGATTAGAGGAGGTGGAGGGTGTGGTCGTAGGGTGGCACAGAACTGGCCTACATCACAGTCGCTGGCAGCCGGGGCCGGGGCTGTGCAATGGTGGGGACGCTCGTGGAGGACCATGGAGACGATGGCTGTGGTTGTTGGACTGAGTAGGCTGATCAACCGACGATAGTCGTCCCTGCTCACAGAGGGAGAACGGCAAGGGAACTAGGAAGGAGAGGGCCCGCGTCCAGGTACGAACCAGGTGGTCGCGCGAGGCAAGGGTTGCCAGGCTGCAAGGGCGTGGACGGCTGCCATCAACAGCAGGTGTGGCAGTAGCGGGTGTCGTGGGTGGCTGCTGTGCACAGTGGGGGACCGCCATGGTCTGGCAAGGCCGTAGGCTGGCGGGTGGGTCTGGTCGGGTCTACACAAGGGAAGCACAAAGCAAGGGCGGGGGGGACGGTCTTGTGTGCGAAGTTGGGCGCAGAGGAGGTGAAGGGGAGGGGGCGACTAGGGTTGCGATGGGAGAGAGGTGGTAAAGGGGGGAGAGGAAGAAGAAGGGAGGATTGGGGGGGTGGCAGCTAGGGTTGGGAGGGGGGATAACTTGGGCTTCACACCCCTTACACTTTCTTCTCTCTTACACGGAGAAAATCACAAAAATTCGGGTTCAAAATTCTTCATTAAATTAGAAAAGAGGACTATATGACCCTGTATAGTGGTTAGGTTAATCCTAACCCTATTATGACTCCCAAAGACTCAAATACCCTTAGACTCAAGAAAATAGTGCGAAAATCACACCAAAAATTACAAAAAAAATAGAAAAGACATTAACTTGGCTCCCAATGAGCTCATAAAATTGAAACTTGACCTAGGAAATCAAAGACTCCAACATTAGACTCAAACAAAGATATAAAAATTACATAATAAAATGACACTACTTCGACTCTATTTATCTTCTGTGAAAATAACACAATCGCGCACCATTGCTCGCCTTTACGAGTCTTGCTCCACATCATCTATCAACTGTCATCTCTGTTTATGCAGTCTTTTTGCCAACTCCCTCATTTCCTTCTCCTTTCCACACCATCCAAAATCCTCCTTACCTCCTCCTCCTCCCCTCTATTGGATCCATCTTCTACGCCTAATTAATCTTTGACCTCCCTCTTCTCGACCTAATGGCACCTCCTCCTCTAGGCATGGTTGGCCGACTCGTACCATACAGGTGCAAGTCGGCCCACTCCCATCGTATCGGGGGGAACCCAGGTCTGTCCAGATCGACCATGTCAGCCTGAGTCAGCCCAAGTCATCAAAGCCTTCACTGGGCACCTCGGTCTAAGTCAGCTCAAGTCGGTCCGAGTCAGGCCGACTCGTACGTACCAGGACGGAACCGAGTTGGTCGATCTCGGTGAGTCGGCCAACCTTGCCTCTAGGTCCTTTCCCTCCTCGAGTACCTTCGGAATCTCCCATTCCTCCCCTCCTGATCAAAGGCTTCGGCCAGGTACAAGCTCATGACCACTTTGTTGGACAAAAAACCATCATACATTAATACATTGTCTGAGCTTCAAAGGCACATCAAGTACATATTGATCCAACAAATGCATAAATGTAAGGTGCATGCTATAATATGATATTGTGATAGATATGTTCCCAAGGCAACTACATGAGAAACAGGTGTTGGACAGTTAATAAACACTTCTAAAGGTCATCCAAAATGCCATAAACAGAAAGAAGATCAAAGCACTAAGTGTATCAGTCACATCAACATTGTTGTGCAAAAAGCAAATTTCCATCAACATATTTTAGCACTTACGTTCATTCTCCACCATGTATTTCCACTGGTAAGCAATACCTTCATCAGCTTCCTTCGATGCAACTGAAGTAAACACTAAGAGCCGGTGATTCTTAGCTATAATGTCAGTCACGGAGGGCCAGTCTCTTCCATTTTTGGGCATCTCAGAAACAGGATACCAGAACTTTAGTAAGTCAGCATTTGTGAACAGCTTCGTTAACCCTTTTGGAGCACGGACATAATCCTCGATGATTATGGTCACTATTTCTGATGGATTTGCACTCAAGAATGCCTCCACCTCCTTCAGTGTGTTAATTGCTGGTTCCTGGCGTTGAAAAAGAAGCCAAATAGAGATCAATTAAGAAATCTCATCTAGGCGAGTATGGTAGTGTCAGGATGATGAATTTTGTGTACGGCGTTAACATGGGGGAGGCTATGGGACCGACCATGTTTGTTTCTAGCCATCATAAGGACTCTCTATACCAAGATTTCCAACAAAAACGAACTGGATAAAAGAAAAACCAAAGGAGACAGAGAGATGAAAGAGAATGTGAAAAGCGACTTACAAAAGCAGTGAAGTTGAAGCACTGGCCCTGGAATGAATGGCACAGCCAAACATCACCCTCAAAGTCATACATGTCCAACATCAACCCCCTCACTCCATTCTGATACACAAAACACGAGGTTAACCATGAAATTTACACGACAAGCACAAAGCAAAAAAAAAAAACAACAAAGGGTCCCCGGATAACTATGATCACAAAAGGGGAAACCAGAAACAAGAGAGTACCCTCAACTGATTGGTAACCGAGTCCTCCTGGTTGAAGAACGTGACCCTCGGGGTGCCGGTGAACGACGGCTCGTTCACGATGGAGAACGAGTTGTGGGTCACCAGCCAGGTGTACTTGTTGAACGGCAGCCCCTTGACCTGCCGCCATGACCAATTTGAAACAACCGCATCATCGTCAAACACCTGAACCTTCGTGCAGGGACGACGACCCCAACACCCACAAGAGCTGCACATGAGAAGAGATGAAATGGCTTACAATGGAAGCAGGCTGGGTGGCCTGGCCGCGGATACAGGCGGGCTGGTCCTTGCCGTCGGCGGGGCAGTTGCCACAGAACAGCCCTGGGGCGCAGTCGTCCGCCGTAGAGCAAGGGTCGAGGAGCTGCAAACCCCCATTAATCAAGTTGGGTCAGAAACCACAGAGCAGAGATTCTAAATGTGAGCATAAGAGAGAGAGAGAGAGAGAGAGAGAGAGAGAGAGATGGGACCTGACAGTTGTGGTTGGAGCAGGAAGAGGAGGCGGGGATCAGAGGCGCAGCTGCGACAGCGAACGCCAGCAGAAGATGGGGGATCAGCTGAGGAGGCATCATGCTGGCTGCTGCTGCACTGGTGGCGGGGACTACTACTACTACTACTACTACTACTCTGCTAACGACGCCCCGCCCTCACCATTACTTAGCAGCTGCTGCCGCCGCCGCCGCCGCCCTGCCGGCAGAGCACAGAGAGATTTGAGTGGGCGAGGGACAGGGAGGAGAGCTGCAGAAAGAGAAGGGTGGGAGGGGTTTGGTGATGAGGAGGGCGGGCCGCTGGGGATGGCGGGAGGTGGCTGCTTGGGAGAAAGAAACACACCGGGAGGGGGAGGAGGAGACGAGAGAGGAAAGTTGTTGGGAATTCGTTGGGGCTGTGACCGAAATTTTATTTTTGCTGGAATTTACTACCTATTACCTATTATTATTAAACACTAAACATAGTGGACCTACAAACACGTTACTCCCCCCCCCCCTCAAAAAAAAAAAAAAAAAAAGGCATGGCCGCATAGGAGTTATGATTACTGCATAATCTCTTTTTAATTACACATTCGAGATGTGCATCAAATAAATTAATTTTTTATAACGTAAATTTATCGTACAAAAACACACTTTCATGCGACTGTTCAAAAATTTTAAAATAAAAAAGATCCATTCAAAAAAATTAAGCTCAATATTATTTATAAAATCTAGTTTTTATTTTAAATTCTTTTCCAGTCGTTAAATGAGAGTGTGTATGGTACGATAAATTAGGAGAACACGAGACTCGCGTCACAGAGAAAAAATTAAAAAAAAAAATTTTACTTGACGTACACTTTTAGCGTGTAATTAAGTCGGGATGTACGCTGAACACTTTTCAAGATATAAACTCCCATTCCATGAATCGCACGTTTGACTAAGATAACACAAATGATAGATATTATTTTTTAATGATAAAAAAAAAACTCGGGACGAGTGACCTCTTCAAAGGGTGAGATGGTGAGGCCAGCAGGTAAGAACTTAGATTGACCAAAATTAATCGTCTTCCTTTTCATATTTTTTTAAGTGTGAAGTCAGTAAATATAAGCCCAGCCCATGAATCAAATCTGATGTCACGTGTGACCTTCTTAAACATATGTCGTGGGATTGGCGTCGTCGACGAGCATGTGTGCCCATTTTTCAGAGAGGATGTTACGTCATCAGCTGGGCTCATCTTTATTCTTTTGAGAAAAAATTGCCGCACACCTAGACATGGGTGTGCAACATTTTTTAATTTTTTTTATTTTAAAAAAAAATAAATTAATTTTTATTTTTATTAATTTTAAATATAAATCACATCCTCATTTAATTATTTAATCAAAATTTATAATAAAATAAATTTATTTTTAAAAAAACTACCATTATTCATTCAATTTAATTTTTTTATTTCTTTCTAAATAAATCAATAATAACATCACTTACCTTCAAAGTTAAGATAGTTTAAGAATCACTCTAAAAAAATTTAAAAAAAATAAAAACATTGCGTACACCCGAACGTGCGACACACGAAATGTGCAACGAGCCTTTCTCTATTCTTTTCACTTTATGAGACCGGAATTTAGAAATGGTCTCTCTCTCTCTCTCTCTCTCTCTCTCTCTCTCTCTCTCTCTCTCTCTCTCTCTCGCACGCGCGCGCTCGCACACACAGAGACAGACACACACAAATGCAAATCCTCTCTCATGAAGAGCACCTGATGCTTAGTTAGTATCACATAAATAGACATGAAAAATTGAGATGTTTTTGGTTAGCCTTGATTTAAGAACTTCAAACTCCAAATATCACGTGGGATGTTCTTGGTTTGCCTTGACTTAAGAACCTCAAACTCAAAAAATTATATCGTGGACAAACTAGGATGAAGACTTTCGTTAAGTGGTGGGCATATCATTTCTTAACATAATCGGAACTACATGTAAAGATCAAAGAGGACACTGAATGAAGTTGTAACATCTATGATCGAATAATGATATATACAAAGAAGATGTGGTACTTTCATTGTTGTCATCAGCAATAATGGTGGCCTTTGGACTTTTTCACTCAGGTGAGCTAATGAACTCATATCATATCTTTGTGATTGTGCCCAACTTCATTTCCTTGAGGGCTTCCTGAAAACACTTTGCAAGTACCTCAGGATCATGAATTATATCCTTCGCAACAAGAATCTGCACATTCGCTTTACCACTGTAACTGACCATGTGAATTGTAATTGCCTACAAGACAAACAACATAACCACTATATATATATATACTTCATCTCTTTTAAATAATTTTAAAAAGGTAAAAAAAAATCTAAAATAGTGACAAGAAAACTCACGTGCGGTAAACTATTTGTGCTAACTCGAAAATAAGTTATAGGATTCTTTGCAAACATAACAGCTTCCGAAGGGCCCACGACGTTTGAGAGTGTAAAGGTTGTATTAGAAATAATCCTGTAGTTAAGTGAGGTAGCAACCTGCAAAAATAGAAAGAGATTGCTAAATGTAACAACATATCATCATGTGGGAAAAGATGTCGACTTCGGATGACAATTCTAAGTGTGCTTCAGAACTTTTTTTTTTTTTCTTCCTCACCTTAGGCCCGAAAAGAGACATTATTAAGGCACCACCATGGTAAGAAAATTGTGCCTCCAAAGACAATTTCTTCCGATCAAGCATAGCTTTTGCTCTTGTCACATATTCAAGGGGGTGGCAAAAATTCTTCTGCAAATGGATTGGGAGCAGAACAATGCCAAATTGGTTTGCTATTTGAGAATTCCATCCCCTTCTCGTTATACTTGATATGTCCTGTAAGTAACATTCGTTGGATTAGCAATCTGATACACGAGTCACTAGTAAGTGTAGCTTTAGCAATCTGATAAATGAGTCACTCCTAAGTGTAGCTTCGGTAAATACAATTATGCCTAAACAAAACTCTCTAGTATTTACACAAATTTGATGAATCATGTTTGCAAATAAGCCATTATTCACTGATATTTAATAGTGCTAGTAGCCAGACACACCCTAGCGGAGAGGGTGAACAGATGTGCCAAATAAAAACTATAGCGTATAAAGATTTAAACGTTGGAACGCAGGGGAAATAAAAACTTAGAGATTGAAGCAACCACATAGACACAGATTTGTTGGGTGCAAGGATGGGATCTAGAGGGGGGGGTGAATAGATCCCTTTTAGGAATTATACCCAAATTAAAAAATCAACCAATTTAAACCAGACTGTAAACAACAACGTAGCTCACTAAGAACTTTGATCGAACATCTATCAGATAAAATCACTATCAAAGCCAAGTTGATCTGAATTGCCCCATATCAGATAGAGAATTAAGATGCAAGTGTCCCTGTGAATGGAGATCGAGGACAATGAACAATCACATAAAACAATCACATTGGGACAGTGATTTTGGCTCTATTAAAAAAGCTCACGCTCTACTTAGAGCAACACTCGAACACTTAGCGAGTAACTAAGATTGCAACGCTGAATGGATGTGAATGAAACACAGTGAAATACAAAGCTCTCAACCACACAAGGTAGATGTTATAACAGATACGAAGAACGAGCCTAAGCAAACATCTAACGAACACAGCTACACAATCAAACCACAGAATGCAAAGGATTTTTAGGTGGTTCGACCAGACACCCAGTCTGCCTACATCCACCCCCCACTCAACCTGAGTGAGGATTCCGCTGACTCACAGCTTGAACCGCTGAGCATCACAGCTTGTTAACAGCCGAGCATCACAGCTTGCTTCCGCTGATACACAGTTTAACCCGACCTCAAAACAGAGCATCGGAAGTAACCAAGGAAATGAAAAACAAAACAAAGGGAAACGGAAAAGAACAAAACGCATATAGCTCCAAGGAAACACAATGGCTTGGATTTGATCCAGAGGCCAATGGACGAACAGGTCTTCAATAAGCTCCGACTACACTCAAAACTCTTCTCATAAACGGGGTCTGCCAACAACTGAAATAAGCTCACGATCTCTCTTATCTTTCTTCTTCTTCTTCTCACAGACTCTCTCTCATATCTTCTGCTCACTCTTCTCTCTTCTCTTTCTTCTTCTCTTTCTCACAGACTCTCTCCACCCTTGCTTGCAGCCTACTCTTCTCACGGCAGCCCGCCTTGCTTCGAAGGAAGAAGGCTTGTATATATAGAACAGAAAAATCATTTTCTGAAATAATCTTATTCTCAACGAAATTCAGCCATTGGTCCATTTGTCAGAGAATATTCTCTTCTGGAAGGACCTTGGATCACGTGCCAACTGATTGGCTTCGGAAACACATGATCACATAAGTGACTCACGTGAGCTGGGCTGTTTTTCTATCTTGCCAATCTATTTTTCAGCCTTACTGGATATTTTTCACCCTTATCCAACATTTGTCTGTCTTACAGAGTCATTTGTCACCCTTGTTCTCAAAGAGCCATCGCCTTCTTTTCCTTAGGCACATTTTTCACACTTATCGTGTTGTCGCCTATTTTTCACCCTTGGCAGTATATATTTCAGCCTTAATACTCATTTGTCACTGCTACTTATCCATTTTTCACCACTAACCTCCATGACCCGTCGCCTTAGCTTTTTCTGCCTTGCAGGCTCGGCTGCGTCGACGCAATTGGAGCACTGCGTCGACTCTACTTCTTCACGTTCAAGCCTTTGGTTCTATTGCCCATTTTATAGCCTTGTTCTTCATTTTTCACCCTTGGAGTACATTTGTCGGCCTTACATATGTATTTGTCACCCTTACGAGCCAGGAGCCATCGCCAAAGCTGCTTCTCTTTTCCTTGTGAGTTTCCTTGTAAGTGGAGTCGACTCTCCTTCTTTGCCTTTCAAGTGTTCAGCGCTATAACGCATTTCTCACCCTTCTTCAGCTATTTGTTGGCCTTATCGCACATTTGTCAGTGCTAACAAGTAGAAAAGCCACTATGACGTTGACACAACCCTTCTACAGCGTCGACGCAGCCAAGCTTGGAAAGCTTTGAAGCTCATACAGAAGACAAGGCTGACAAATGAAGGTGCATGTATAAAGACTAATAAGAGCACATGAATGACATCTAGTGAAATACACCCTTCACTACCGACTCACAGTTTGACAACATGAATGAATGTTTATGAAAGACTCACAACTGACTCACAGTTTTGACATCATCAAAACCTAGGGACACAACATGATTTTTATACTGCTTCGGTCTGTCCTCCTTGACAGACCTACGTCCAATCCCTTTGTAATATGCAAAGACTTTCACTAACATTTTCAACCAAGGTTACACCCGCTAGTCTTCTATGGCCTAGCTCTCCAACTGATCTTACCATATCTAAGTGAACCTTACAGCTAGTTTCTAGGACCAGCAACCCCAACTGTTCTTACGGTCACTGTGAACCAACAGTCACCCAAGTGACTTAATTTTTCCGGTGGTTTTGCACCTACTAACTTTGTAAGGACTAGTCACCTAACTGATTTCCATGACATCAGCAGACCAACTAGCACATCCAGTGTTTGGTTATCCCAGAGCAATTAATGCTCTATGCACTGTCAGTTAGACAAATTTAAGATTTCACAGTAGTGATCTTTCATGAGTAGATGGTGGAAATTATAAAGCACAAGGAAAAATAAATTAACTGACAGGCAGACAGAGGAGGAAGATAGTAGGAATTTCGTAAAAGTGCAGATTCCTTCTCTTCAATACTTTCTGGGATGAGAGACTTCTGAAATGATACTTTTAGTGCGGTGAAGTCTCCTCTTGACTTGAATGCGTAGGAAGCTTGTACTCAAGGATCGCTTTGCTTGCAGAAAAATGCCTGAAGATGATTGATCGTTTTGCTCAACGGAATTGGTTTGTTTGTTCTTCTTGAACTCCAGGTTATTTATAAGTTCAAACTTCATTGTATTTGTTAAATACATTTGCCTTAAACGTTCGGATCCTAATCACAACATTAGACAAATCTAATTGGCAGCTAAACTTCTACCTGCTTTGTAAGTGTATGCACGTTGTTCTCAAGGTAGTAGGTGAATCAGATCTCCTACTGCCAAAGCTATGTTTGTCTTTCCTTTTTCCTCTTTTGTGCAACCTGCCCCTAGCTGCCGTCGTTTGTATGTCTGAAATAATGTTAAAAATATTCCTCCCATACAAGGACGTGAGAAAAAGTAAACATATTCAAAATATAAGCGCTACTATAAGTAAATATACAAAAGTAATGTGGACTTTACACAAAATTATATCTCACGATATTGGGTAGTGCACAATGTAAAGTATTTTATATGATCTGATAATGAAAAAAATATCCCAACGAATACTATGCATTTAATACGAACTTATTTATTAAGTTGACTATTCAACGTCGTATTTCATATAAAACCAACGTATGTGATTTTACCATAAAAAAATATTAGTAAGATTTTTAAAAATAGGTGTATAGTTTTTGTTCATATGCATGACGTTGTAGAGTTTTAAGTGTTGTGTAGGCACTTCATTGTATAACTTGTCATTTAGCACAGTCAACATACATATATATATTTGACCAGGTCAGAAGAATAAGATATATCACCTATTTAAATGGAAGATTAAAGTAAGGCGAGGTACTTTTGTCTCTTAGTGAGAGTAGACCAAATATCGTCTATCTATTCGTTTAAGCATTCTATGTTTACCTTTTATATTAGACAAAACATTGTCTATCCTTAGTTTTGTCGTTTTCTTAAATAGACGAAATCGTCTATCGCTTCGTCTATCAAAGAGTCCTTAGATGTATCATTTATCGCTTTAATTTCTCTAGACTAGATGAAATTTCGTCTATCATAATTTTTGTCATTTTCCACTTAGACGAAATATCGTCTATCAGCTTTTACATCGTCTATCCTTTCTGTCTTAGACGATGTATCGTCTAATATTTCGTCTAACTAGATATTTGAACGAAGCATAGTCTATTGCTACTTTTCCTTTTTAGACGGCGTATCGTCTATCCACTTTCTCTTAGATGATACATCGTCTAATCTTCCGCCTATCCTATTTACGTTAGATGTTGTATCGTCTAAACTATAGTCTATCCTGAAGACTTGGGCGGAGTATCGTCTATCTGCTTTCACTTAGACAATGTATCGTCTATCCTTTTGTCAACCCTAGAGACTTTAGATGGAATATCATCCAAGTTCTTAGTCTATTGGCCATTTAGACGATATCTTTCTTGATCGTGCTACGTTATTTCAAGTTTAAATTAAACCTTAATTTTTGGGCTACGTATATAGGAGACTTGAGATAAGTTAAATCTGTAAATACACTTAGTCATATTTTCATGAAGACTGAGATATGTTTATATTGTCATAAATTCAAAATAATTAATTTGTGAGAAAGATATTTTCCCAACAATCTCTCCCTTTTTAATTATGACAAAATAAATTTTAAATTCTTAAAAATCAGATAATTTATTTCTCAGTTTTTGATCATGACTCAGCCATGGGACCAAATTTTATATTTATGCCTTTATGTTTAGACGAGAAATTTTCAAGGATATTTAATATCTCCCCCTTTTTGTCATCAATCAATAAGGGATTTCGGAATGCGTGTCAGCTCTCCCAAAACTGGTGATCTCCTTCTAAGATCGTCATCTCCCCAGCGAGGATACACCTTGGAGTTAGGACTCCTATATAAGTAATATAACTTTAGCTCCCCCTAAATGATATACAATACATCATAAGTGGGACATAGGAGAAGGTAGATGAAAAAATGAAGGTAATTTCATTTATGAATTCAAGATTACAACAGAGAAGTGGAGGTACAAAAATTTATCTCCACCTTCTAGATCTCCGATTATATTTGGGATTGAGTGCTACTGGATACCGATTGAAGCAATCTGAGCAGAAGTACTTGAAGTCCACATTATTAATGAAGTGCTCTATTCATCTCAGGGTGTCTTGTGAGGTTTCTGAAATTTCTTCTGCCTGATTTTGATAAGATTGTAGGATCTTCTTGAAGTTACCAAGCAGTTCCCTAAGGGCATTGAAGGTTTAGTACATTGTCCAGATTTCTTGTGAATGATCAAGCCAATTGTACTCTGGAAGAGCTTTCTGTCATATATCCGCCTGTGCACTTGAACTTCTGGTGCAGCTGGTTGTGGCTTTGCAGCAGAGGCTTCACCTTCAACACTTATGGCAAGCTGTCCACTAGAGCTTTCAGCTATGTTATGTGAGTCAGGAGCAGCTGGAACATATGGTTATTGTCTAAATGCCTCCTCCATTAGCTCCTCTTTCACTTCAGCTAAGGCACTCTCTCTTACCTCTAAGTCAACAAATCTCTCATATTTTGGAGAAATTTCTGATTGTGCTCTAGGAACCTCGTGTATTCTTGTTCTACTTCTTCCCTGACCTCCCTAGAAATTCGCTGGGTGTGCAAGTCCCAGCACTACATTATTGAGACTTTCTGATGCGGGACGAAAGAGGAGGTCCCCTAAATTTGGAGGAGCATCCAACTGGTTGATGGACTGTGCTATCTGTCTGGGCTTTAACTTGAACACGGATTGACCAGAGACCGCCTTCAGAACGTGCCTGGACAACAGGCCGCGTTCCGATCTGGTCGCGCCCAATCGGGTGACCGCGATCAGGGCGGAACCCTTCAACCAGCTCTGTCCTTCTAGAACGAGGCCCTGCTCAGTCCCTTGCCGCCCGCGAGGACAATGGCTGGCGCGGGAAGCTTCTAGGCGTCCAGGTGGAGGTGCTCGGGGGAGAGTGTCACGGACGGGTGCGCAGACGCCGCTGAGAGTTGGGACAGCAACTATTCTTGCAGTACTGGGTGACCGACGGGGGGTCGCCGGCGTGGAGGGTGGCAATGGTTGCTGTGTACAGAGGAATTGAGGAGAAAGAGGGGGAAAGAAGAGAGTTGGGGAAGGAGACCAAGAGGAAGATAGCAGAGGAAGGAGAAGCTCGGTCGCCGGCTCGAGAGGGGGGGAGGATAGCAGAGGAGAAGAGGCCTGATGTTGGTCTTGGGAGAAAGGAAAGAAGAGGAATTAGGGGTTCAAGGAGAAGATAGAGGGGTTCAAGAGGAGAATCACCAAGGGAGGAAGGAGACGAAGGGAGGAAAGGGGATTGGAGGAGATATAGCTCTCAGAGCTCACAAACAGGAATTCGTCCAAATTTTCATATTTTCATTGACTGTTCTCTCTAGAGAGAAGGCTACACTGCCATATATAGGCTACAAAATGCAAAGACACCCAACCCTTCAAAATTTCAAATCCTTAATCCCCATAACTACCACACTAAAGACTATCCCATTCATAATGCCTATTACATGGGAAATACAAAATATTAATGGAGAAACTCAAGCTTCGATTCGCCGGTTGATTGGTTGCGGCAAGCTCGAGCCCGCCTCTAAGAATGCGGTCATGCACAGGGTCACGTTCAGAACGTACCGCTGGGCACGGCCGTTCAGAACGTGCCGCTGGGCACGGCCGTGTTCTGAACATGGATGCGGCCACCATCATGGTGACGACATGTCGTGGCCTCTATACCCGCTGCGCTCATGTCGCCACCTGCCGACCTTGGGGCCGTGGTCTCGGACCGATGTCCCCATCACTTTCTCATTCCTTGCCCAACCAAGACATTATTATACTCCTTGAAGAACCGATACTCTTGTGTGAACTCCAGAATATATTGCTCTTCAGTGATGGTATGGACCAGTTCCCAATAATTCATGATTATGTGCTCATGAACATGTCCACGCCTACCAAGTTCTACCATAAAGTTGGCTAGAGTAAGGCCAGACTTCTGCAAATGAATGTGTCTATAACAGTGCCTTACCCAAGTGTAATGCAGTTTCTTCCCTTGTTCATATCTCATTAATACTTCAAAATTTCCTAGGAAGAGGGTCTGAGCGCATCTATCTATAATCTCCTTTATTCTTTCAAGACTAACTTTATATGGCGCAACATGTGTAGAGCTTGAAATAGAGAGAAGTATAGGAATAAAGATCTAAATTTTATTGATTACAGAATTTGACAATTGCAAACTCAGTTTAGTACTATACCAGATGGTTGGATTGGAGTACAAGACGGCACTGAGGAACTGCCCTCCCCCTGAGTGGATGTCCTAGTTGTAGGAGGAGCTGGAGGTGGAGCTTCTTCTGAGGATGATGAGGATTCCCTTAAGGTGGTGCATACTGTTGCCATAAAATCCTCATCCATGAACTCCTACAACTCCATAGTGGGATGGCCTTGTTATTTTAAACTTTGATTGTACCTTTCCCACATATGGTAGGTTTTTCTACCGGTCACTGACGAATAATTTTTCCACACCAGTAAGGCCTTTCTTCACCCTTTTTCACCTTCTAGTGGTCTTTGTGGCCATCTTCCTTTTCACGGTGTAGGGAATGGGCCCCTTTTTATTAAGAGCAGCTAACCTTTCTGGCACGAATCATTCTGTAGCTGCTTTGGCTCTGGCTTCTACTCTTGCTGCTCTCTCAATATTATGCCGCTAGGCAGGAGAAATAGGTGTTATAGGAGTCTAGTCTCTCCTAAGTTGCTCCTGTGCTGGGCTAGATATTGGAAGTTACTCATCCATAGCTGCTGATAGTTTTATCACATGAGATGTGCTTGGGATCTTTCCTCTTGGAGCGCTGTGGCAGATTGTCTTGACTCTTGCAGCTGACAGTAGGACAGGCAGGGACTGAGACCTCCTGATGATCTTTGCAGCTACTAGAGAGGCAAGCGTATCACAGTCAAATTCAGGAAATTATCTTTGGTGCAGCTCAATGACTATATCTTCCAAAGTTCCCATCCCGTCGAGTATGCTTTGCTGGAACTCAGTGATCCTCTCTTCTATTGAGCCCATCTTGTCAATTATGACCTGTTAAAGCTCAATGACCCTCTATTCCATATTGTCCATTCATCTCCCTATATGGGGGTCACATTTGCTGAAACACTACCCAGAATTTTTAAGATTTTAGTCATTGTGATTGATGACTGGGTTGATAAAGTCTGAATAGAATAACCTTCTCTCATTATTTCAGAGCCTAAACTGTATCCGGTCAACTTCATAACTCATTCTTTCACTAGAGTCCTTAAGTTCCTGTGAGATATGTCTGAGGCAGTCAAGTAATCTCTCCAGGTTGTTATCCGTCTTCTTGATCTCTTCTATGTGCTAGAGAGGGACTCCTATCATAATAGGCAAGTTGCACTGTCTCAAGCAGTGATTCTTCTTGATCTGTCTGTACTCCTGCTTCCACTACCGTGCGAGTTGCTGCTCTTTGCTCTTCCATTTCATCCTGAGCAGCGGGATGAAGATCTGACCTTTCGAGTTCAACAGCCCTGCTCTGTTCTTCAGGTTCCTCTGTCTGAGCAGGGATCACTTCTGCTGGTGGATGGGCCTCACCAATCAAACTTTCTATTCTACTGACCAAATTTTCCAGAGTCACGTCATCCAGTTCTAGTTCTCTGGCTTCTACCTCTGGTGCAGTGACTACTAGTGCCTCTTCTCTCTGCATCTCCACCTGAGCGGGGTCTGCATGTAGTACTTCAATTCTCACCACAGGAGTGCCTCGTTATTCTTGAACAATTTGTGGTGCTTGAGCAGCTGGTGGGACTTCCTTGCCTTTGCTTGCTTATCCATCTGCTATTTTGGAAAGTATATCCGCCTTTGTACAGTTAAGTCTCACTTATGGCATTGACTGTCACTGTATCTTCTCCTATCAGATCAATCTCATAGTGAGTCAACATTAGGGTGAAAGGTGCTTCGTATGGCAGAAGTGCGCCTCTATTGCTCACACCCTTCTCTTTGGCAATCCTCTCTACAGTGGCCTTGATCACGTCAAATATTATTCCACCAATATTAATCTTCTTTTTCTTCTTTAGGGCCTGCACAACCTAATATATATATCACTCATATGAGTGTAACTGCCACCCCTGAGATATATACAATGAGGGGATATGAAATGAAGGATTCTCAGCTCCGAGTCCATCTTACTGGTTGGAATTTCGTCTGCCTCAGACCCCAGAAGGCTGCATATGCTTTGCCCTCTTTCTTACTTTTCTATGGTCTTCTTGGGTCTGAGCCCTTCACTATCTCCTCCCAATATTTGATTCAGAAGGGCCTCTGTAATGACCACCTCTGTAATGATTCACTACTGTCTTCAGACATTCCTTCTACACTTTCATGTTTCCAAAGAATGAAAGATAAAAGTAAGGTGATGTAGTTGTCTCTTAGCAAGAGTAGACAAAATATTATCTATCTATTCATCTAAGTATTCTATATTTGCTTTTTACATTAGATGAAGTATTGTCTATCCTTAGTTTTGTCATTTTCTTAGATAGACGAAGTATCGCCTATCGTTTCGTCTATCGTAAAGTCTTTCGATGATATCATTTATCGCTTCAACTTCTATGGACTAGATGAAGTTTCATCTATCGTAGTTTTTGTTGTTTTTCATTTAGATAAAGTATCGTATATCAGCTTTCACATCGTCTATCCTTTCTGTCTTATACGATGTATCGTCTAATGTTCTGTCTAACTAGAGACTTAGACAAAGTATCATCTATTGTTGGTTTTCCTTTTTAGACGGAGTATCGTCTATCTGCTTTCTCTTAAACGATGTATTAGCTAATCTTCCGTCTATCTTTTTTACGTTAGACGATGTATCGTCTAACCTATTATCTATTTTGAAGATTTAGACGGAATATCATTTATCTGCTTTCACTTAAATGATGTACCGTCTATCATTCCATCTACCCCGGAGACTTTAGACGGAATATAATCTAAGTCCTTAGTCTATTGGCCATTTAGACATCTTTTATGATCTTGCTATGTTATTTTAGATTTAAATTAAATCTTAATTTTTTGGCTAAGTGTATGGGAGACTTGAGAAGTTAAACCTGTAAATACACTTAGTCATATTTTCATGAAGAACTGAGATATGTTTATTTTGTCATAGTATTTATTTTGTCATAAATCTAAAATAATTAATTTATAAGATTTTCCCAACAAGTAGGAATGAAAAAAGATTATTATCAAACAATAGTTTTAATCAGCTAAAATGTTTCATTGAAGTAATCGACTATATTAGGTTGTCATTAAATGTCTGATCAAGGAATGGTGTTTCCTTATGCTTCAACAAGAAGGTTTCCGAGCATTAAAACGTGAAAGGAAATAAGATCTAATGATTGCATTGTAAGTTCATGTTCATGGTCATACAAGTCAAATTTCCAATAAGTCACAAAGGTAAAAGGGAGAAATTGGCAATGAATGAACCAAGAAACTATGTTTTCTAGACATTTAAAGTTGAACTTCATGTTTTGTAGATAATCAGCAGAAAGAATAACTTAACTTCCCCTAATTAAGAATCATAATGGCATGAAATGTGATTTTTAAGGTAACTTTTGATATATGGACTTCTTCAAATATGCTACTCAATATAATACTTCTTCAAATATGCTACTCAATATATAATACATTTTAAGTGACAAAGATAAAAGGAAAAAATGTTTTCAAAACTAGAAGGTTTTGAGGGATGACATTTGACATTAATTAATTTTCTTAGTTAGTAATTAATGACAATATATCAATCACAAAGACATATTTTAAAATGTACAAAATATCCTTAATCTCTCTCTCTATCTATTTCTTCCTCTCTCTCTCTCTCTCTAGTGCAATGCATCGACCAAAAAGACTCCTTTTATAGGTTTTTTGTCCAAAAATTCAATTTTACAGATGAGAATGGAATATCTTATTGTATATTAGATAGAGGCTAACCACAACAATATTTTTCTCACTAGTTTAATATAAGGAGTTTATTAAAAATAAAGCTAAAGGCAAAGCAAATTTTCACATATAAACTCCTAGAAGGTATATTTGCAAACATCCTTATCGTTGAGTTTCTCCTATTTTATTTTGATGATTACAAAACTAACTTATTTGCTGATCTAACTTGGTTATCAAGCATGTTTAGGAGTCGATGACTGTAGGTCCTAAGTCACTACTTTGAAAGAATTCAAGAATCTCTGCAAACAGCCCATGATGTTTCAAGATGTTTGGACACCATGCCGGAAACCACAAATCGCGAACTGAGATTCTGTTTCTAAAACAGAATTTTCTGATTTGGTGCTGGACTATAACAAGGAAGGTGGCGTGAAAAGGTTAGTTAGGAGACTTTCTTGGGTTGCAATAGCCTAAAACAACAAAGAGAACAAGGGAAACCAGGGCCGCTGCTGCAAAGCCTCAAGAACAGGGCGATCTCCTCAAGAATTGGATGGTGTTTCAAGATCTACTCATGGGGATCTGAAGGGAGCGTCTTCCGTGCATCCCTCATCAGATTTGCTCTTTAAAAACTTGACTTTTGGTGTATTTCTTGTGATTTTTTTTTAGGGTTTTTTGCATATTAGTCCCTATAAACATAGTGAATTTCTGATTAGTCCCTCTATTCTGAGTATTGTTTTAATAGTCCCTGTAATCTTAGTCGTTACATGTTTAAGTCCCTACCGTTCATTCAGCTAACTAAACTATAGTTACCTTATACTAAAGGTAATGAAAATACTAACTTACCCCTGGGTTAAGTGTGAGAGTGAGAGAGCGATAGAGAGAGGGGTGCCTCCTCCTCCCGGCCTCCCCCTCCCGGCCTCTCTCCCCTCCAACCGCGGCCGCCTCCCCGTCATCGTACGGAGAGGAGGCCCAGAAGCGGTCGGGCAGGCAGGCCGCTCGGTTAGGGGCAGGCGATGGTCGGAGGGGAAGACCGACGACGGGGGGCGGTGTCCGGCAGTGGTGCAGAGGTGGTGGGAGAGGGAGGCAGCGGCCGGGCTTGCCGTGGTGGAGGTGGTCGGAGGTGTGTGGAGGTGGTGAGGGTGGCAGGGGGCTGCCGCGGTGGCGTGTGCGACGTGGTGTTAGAGGAGGAGAAGGCTGTCAGGGGTGGGTTGGTGGCTACGTGGCCACAACCGGTGGCGGAGTGGACCGGTGGCGGAGTGGAGGCCGGAGGGGAGGCTGCGGGGTGGTAGCAGGAAGAGGAGAGGCGGGCGATCGGCGACGTGGTGTGGGGTGAGAGAGGGGGAGAACGAGAGAGGGTGAGGGTGGAGAGTTGGCCGGCGACGTGGGGAGAGGGGCGACGATGAGGGAGGTCGGCGGTGAAAGGGGGGTTGTGGGAATGGATTTATTTATTATTTATTTATTATTTATTTTATTTATTGATTTATTGGTTGGTTTATTAGGCGTGCCAGTCACCGGAGTGACGATTTATTATGCGCTCGATCTGACTCAGTCAGTCGATTGTGAAGTCCGAGTCGGGACCGAAAGTCCGTCATACCATAAATGCTATGACGTTAATTACGCCCTTCCAAAGAAGGACAACCCTTGATTAATCGCCAAAGTAGAAGAGCCGAGGGGCAAAACCGATGTGATAGGTATGCTCATTCATTCGCAGGATAGAACGTGCATGCGTTGCAAGATACGATATATTAATACACGGAGTAAATCCGGCAACATATCATCCTTATTTTGGACTGTGCCAAAAGGGGAGTATAGGACATCCATCCACGGAGTGCCGAGATGGAAGCCAAATGAAAGATGGGCGTAGCCCGAGATCCAAGAGGATCATAATCCAACGGGACATTGTCCATTATCATGGTATTCATTGATATCCCCTTTAGAAACCATTGGAGGACATGCAGTGGCAAAACTCCAAGAGTCAGCAGGGTTAGAAGAAAACATCGCGGTCAAACGGTATAATGTGGGGGCAAAACCCCATTAATTTAGCTCCCTTAGACTTGGATGAAGAACTATGATTGCCCATGATATGATGAAGGTTGGCATGAAGGCTAATGAGGTTGGGACATTGGGTTTAGACTGAGTTTAGGGCTCATTAAGGTTGTTGGGAAGTTGAGTGTTCGAATAATGGTTGGCGCTGCGATGAACCGGCACGGATGGGAACCGGCGCGAAGGCCAACCGGCGCGGCACGGGAAAATAAGGTGGTCGGCGCGCTTGGGTCTCGGCGCGACCGGCTTCGGCGCGGCAGCGAACACAAGGGAAGGGCATCGGCCTGGGAGGCAGTCGGCGCGCCTAGTGGCTGGCTGGCACTCGGCGCGCCCATCACTCGGCGCGGAACTGGCGCCGAGAGGAGGCTGCGCCGAGAGGCTATCTGGCGCCGATAGGAGCGGCTGCTTTAGGGATTTTGAGGGCTTTGTGAGGTTATGGATTTTGGTGTATTCTATTGAGGGGATCTCTTGTGTTTAATCAAGGCTTCATGGGCTCTGGGGACGATGTTTAGACAAGCTGAAAGGGGAGGAGAAATTCATCCATAGAAGGTCTAAGGAGACCATGTGACAATCAACGGGAAATCTCATAATGATTATATTCCCCTTTATAGCGGGCAAAGGGCCATGAGGTAGTCTGTCTCAGGCCTCTACCACACAGTAGGGGGTTAATTCATCAAGCTTAACGAAAAAACATCACACGATATGACAAAGCAAGGATCATGAATGAATTTCGGCAACATCTCCCCTTATTTTGGACTGTGCCAAAAGGGGAGTATAGGACATCGATCCACGGAGTGTCGAGATGGAAGCCAAATGAAAGATGGGCGTAGCCCGAGATCCAAGAGGATCATAATCCAACGGGACATTGTCCACTCATCGTGGCAACTCATTAATATTCCCCAAAAGGGACCAGCGGAGAACATGCAGTGGCAGAACTCCGTGACCCGACGGGGTGAAAGAAGGAAATCGGAAACCCGAAACCCGAATTGAAATAAATGTAGGGGTAAAACCCCGTTAGTGTAGCTCTTCCACTTCCCATGGGACTGGGTATGGAAGCCCAACAAGATTAATTCATAGAATAAAATACATGCATTTATTCTTACATTTATATATACATACATATATACATTCACACGCACACATATATATACCTATAGATACATGTATGTGCATGGATGTGTGCATAGATGAATAAAGAAATCGATGGTTGATAGTGATTAATGAGTCATCTGGAAACTAATTAGTGCATTCATTCGATGCATACATCCAAGCATGGTTGGACTAAAAGGGGCCTTCACGTAAGGACTTTCATGCATGAAGAAAATAAAATATGCAAGTATGCATATGTAGTGGTTATTTATATTACACCATGCATTAATTGTAACATGGGTACAGCCAACAGGTGGAATTGTTTTACGCTACAGCATGCATCAACGTGGGGTGTGATTAGTGGGCTAATGAACATTATATGAACAGGTGCTATTATTGGAGGCCATGCACCGATGGGGTTTCATACGTTCAACTGGGTTTTCATGAAATCAATGTACCACGTGGGCCATGGCCATGCCACAAACCGTGCATGCAAATAGCATACAGAGAAATGAAAATGGAAACAAATGACGTCCTCGGCGGCCAGCATGAAATGCCCATGCTCGGCGCAAGAATTAAAAGGGTCATCGGCGTGGGAACCTCTCGGCACGGGTGGAAGGTGGCCAGTCGGCGCGGGAGGTAAACGGCGCGGTATCTACGCCGAGAGATGTTGGCGCCGAGGTTAGTTGAAAGGGGGTTTGGAGGTTTAATTAAGATTTCATGGGAGCGGCCGGGTTTGAGCTCATCTGAGTGAACAGAAAATCATCAAGAGAACACAAACACCATAATAGAGCCAAATAAAAATTGCTTTTCCTCATGATTTGGGGGATGGGAAAGCCACGAGATGGGCTGTCTCGGGCTCCCGTCTTATATCAGAGGTATATAACTTCGACTATTCACAGTAGAACTCGGAGAGTAAACACCAGAACTCAGTGTTCCCAGGACGTAGCAATGCCTTCGCAAATGTCATTGACAGATGGGATAATATTCCCACTGTCTCTGCGAAATCGTAGTAGCCATAAGGCCGTCGCCCCGGGTTGAACGGAAGAAGCGTAAAACCGGAACTACAGAAATTCTAGATAGAATAAAGGGAGCACATGGACGAATATCGAAGGGATTTGGTTGCAACAATAAAAAAAATCGCATGCATCAATAGATGTTCTATTTATACCAAATCAGGCATCGCCAGGATACAAATATAAGCCATGAAGGGTTGTGCTATTACATAAGGAGAGAAAGAAAATAGAAAAGAAAGAACAGGGGAGGAAGACTATAGCCCCAAGGGGCGTCGAACGGCAGCAGCAACGGCGCCCCCTACCTCTGCCCGTAGGTAGCTCTCTCTTCTCTTCTTCCTCTTTGCCGACTGGCTCTCTCTCTCTCTCTCTCTCTTTTTTCTTTTCTTTCCTCTCTCGCAAGTCTCTCTCTTCTTTTGCTCGCTCAGTAGGCCCACTACAAACTCTGCCTGTCGAGAGAGAGTTTCTTCTTCGACGGACCTCAGCTTTTATAATGGGCTCTCGAACCATTGAAGCGTCGACGCGGTTTCATCTTGGATCTCAGCCTTAGCACAATCAGCGCGCCTCCTTCTATTGTGGACTTCGGGTTCGGATGGGCTTTGACCATGGCTTCGGCAACACTTTCACTTTGGTGGTTGATGGGCCCTGGACGGCCCACTCTCAGTATCTTCGTTTTTTCTTTCATCCCTGAAAAATAAGAAATATAAGATGAAATGTATTAGTATTTTTATTTATATTCTCATTATCTTATCATTTTATTATTATTCTATTATTATCATTATATCTTTTCTCCTCTCTTTTTTTATCTTTTATTTTATATATATATATATATATATATATATTTTACGTGTCAACAAATGCCCCCCACCCGTAGGTGGCGCGAATGAGGGACGAGCGAGCGGGGCCTACGGGTGAAGCTCGCTTGAAAGCGTGTCTTTTTATTCATGCGAGCGTGCAGGCATTCAACAGCAAGCATAAGCTAGATATATAGAATAGCTCCCCTATATCGGGGATAGGACAAGGACAGCGCCTGTGATTCATAGACAGAGTGCGGCTCACAAGGCATAACTAAGGGAGATGTGCATGCGCAGAGAGGACATCGCATAGAATATGTGCACAGCGTAAGCCACGATCTACACCCGAGGCTACTTCCCTATAGTGTGATAGTGTAAATATGCGAGCAGCGGATCTCCGACGTAGGGATACACAGACGTTCAAAATAACACTAGAGTATTGCTCTAGCGTCTACACACACAGCTGGGGTTCTCGATTTTCGACAGCTTCGCATAACCCCCTTAGCTTAATTCGAGCTTCGGACTTCACCGTTTGGCGCGAGTCTCCTCATGTGTCTCAATGGGGATTCCCGGCTACTAGGATTCATCCTTTATAGTAATTTTATTACGGACGTCACCGTTCGGCGCGAGTCTCCTCATGTGTCTCAATGGGGATTCCCGGCTACTTGGATTCATCCTTTATAGCAATTTTATTACGGACGTCACCGTTCGGCGCGAGTCTCATGTGTCTCAATGGGGATTCTCGGCTACTTGGATTCATCCTTTATAACAATTTTATTACGGACGTCACCGTTCGGCGCGAGTCTCCTCATGTGTCTCAATGGAGATTCCCGGCTACTTGGATTCATCCTTTATAGCAATTTATTACGGACTCCTCCGTTCGGCACGAGTCTCCTCATGTGTCTCAATGGGGATTCCCGGCTACTAGGGTTCATCCTTTATAGCAATTCATTACGGACTTCACCGTTCGGCGCGAGTCTCCTCATGTGTCTCAATGGGGATTCCCGGCTACTAGGATTCATCCTATCTAACAATCTTCTTTTTTTTCTTCTTTTTCTTTTTTTTCTTTTTTTCTTCTTATTTTTTTTCTTTTTTTTTTTAAACTGGGGGGGGGGGGAGGGCAACTCTCTCCTCACGATTACCCCTCGTATGGGTGCAGAAGTTAGAGCACACATATAGTGTGAGGAAGAACCTTCTAGCATCCCTATGATAAGAGACCGCTGAACACATAGGGGTGCAAAGTGTAGGAGTTTTGCTTTGGGTGTATCTCACGAGTTGCGTTAGCGACACAGCTATGACTTTTCCACTGGACGCATGCACTCAGCCAATACTGACTTTTCATCCCTTAGTGTATGCTGTGGCGCACATATGCTTAAAATCAGGCAGCTTTATTTAGCAAGGAAATGTGGTCCTAGGAAATTGAAGGAGGTGTATTATCTTATAGTATAAGCAAGCATGCAAGGAGGGCCAACAAACACCCAAAATTTGAAAGCAATCAATTTTTTCTTTTTTTCCTTTTTTTAATTTTTATTTTATATGCATGCATATGTGTATATGTCACTACATATCCATTTATTTGTTCAAGCGCCCGTTGCGAATACCTGCAGGTTAGTTATTCAAAAGCAAGCAGAATTGATAACAAAATAATGGAAAAGGGCTTTATGTAGCAAGTCCTAGCGGGACGAAGAGGGTTGGTACTCGCCAACGAGAGCCGTTTTATTCAGATGATGAACCTGGATTAAAATGGGGTGGTAGGCCTCAACAGGGTGTCTTGGCCAAAAACGGACATCGGGTTTAACAGGGATTCTAACCCGAATATAGAAAATTGACTACAGAAGCCAACAGTTGGCAAGGGAAGCGGGCTATGACAGCCGAAAGGTAACATGGCAAGTAGGCTGTAAAAGCCAGGAGATAATAGGAGGATAGGATATGCAGACCTAGCGGTAGCAGGAAAGCAGGCTTCAGGGTGAGCCCAAGTCATTGAGTTGTAGCAATCATCACGGTGGGACATGATGGTCATTGTTGAAGTAGGCTTAAGCCAAAAGGGTAGCGAGACAGCAGGCTTTTGACGGTATGTCAAGGCCGAGAGATGCACAGATATTGAAAAATGCCAGGCTAGTAGGTCACATGGACCCGGAGATAGTGAGATAGTAGGTTGTACAAGCCAAAATAGCAGAATAGCAGGTCATAAAAGCCAGGCTAGCGGGCCTTGAGGGCCAAGGACGGCAGGCAATAAGAGCCAGGACAGCAGACTGTAGAAGCCAGGAATAGCAGGCTACGAGAGCTAGAGATAGCAGGCTATAAGAGCCAGGACAACAGGCTATAGAAGCTGGGAATAGCAGGCTACGAGAGCCAGAGACAGCAGGCTATAAGAGCCAGGACAGCAGGCTGTAGAAGCTAGGAATAGCAGGCTACGAGAGCCAGAGACAGCATGCTACAAGAGCCAGGATAGCAGGCTGTAGAAGCCAGGAATAGCAGGCTACGAGAGCCAGAGACAGCAGGCTACAAGAGCCAGGATAGCAGGCTGTAGAAGTCGGGAATAGCAGGCTACGAGAGCCAGAGACAGCATGCTACAAAAGCTAGGATAGCAGGCTATAGAAGCCAGGAATAGCAGGCTACGAGAGCCAAAGACAGCAGGCTACAAGAGCCAGAATAGCAGGCTGTAGAAGCCAAGAATAGCAGGCTATGAGAGCCAGAGACAGCAGGCTACAAGAGCCAGGACAGCAGGCTGTAGAAGCCAGGACAGCAGGCTGTAGAAGCCAGGAATAGCAGGCTACGAGAGCCAGAGACAGCAGGCTACAAGAGCCAGGATAGCAGGCTGTAGAAGCCAAGAATAGCAGGCTATGAGAGCCAGAGACAGCAGGCTACAAGAGCCAGGACAGTAGGCTGTAGAAGCCAGGACAGCAGGCTGTAGAAGCCAGGAATAGCAGGCTACGAGAACCAGAGACAACAGGCTACAAGAGCCAGGATAGCAAGCTGCAAGAGTTAGATATAGCAGGCTATGAGAGCCAGAAAGTAGTAGAGATAGCAGGCTGCGAAAGCCAGAGAGCAGTAGGGAATCAGGCTTGTGAAAGCCGAAAGGTAGTTTAGCCAAATTATATGGTAGCAGGCCTTAGCCGAAGTGGCTAAGCCAGAAATGTAAGATAGTTGAAACGTGGGATAGCGAGCTTTAGCCAAGATAGCTGAAAGTCATGATAGCGAGCTTTGGCTAAGCCGAGAGATAAGATAGCTGAGGTGTAAGGTAGCAGGTTTGGCCGGAATGGCTAAGCCGAAAGATAGGATAGTGGTCACATGCTGTAGGGAAGCTGGCTTCCAAGCCGACATCTAGGAGGATAGAATGTGAGTTAAAATTGAGGAGAGGGACTGAATAGTCATAATCAAGGGAAGCGGGCTTCGACGACAGGTCTAGGCCGTTGCATTGCATTGATTATCGCAATGGGACAGGTAGATGAGCTCTGATAGCAAGCTTTGGCCTGAAATGGCCAAGCCGATGGATGAAGTAGTTGGAAATTGTAATAGCAGCTTTGGTCGGAATGGCTAAGCCGAAAGATAGAATGGTCAAAAATTATGATAGTAGCTTCGGCCGGAATGACTAAGCCGATAGATAGAGTAGTTTGAAAATCATGATAGCAGTCGAAAGCTAGAATAGCTGAAAATTATGATAGCAGCTTTGGCCGGAATGGCTAAGCCGAAAGATAGAATGGCCGAAAATTATGATAGCAGCTTTGGTCGGAATGGCTAAGCCGACATATAGAGTAGTTGAAAATCATGATAGCAGCTTTGGCTTGAATGGCTAAGCCGAAAGCTAGAATAGCTAAAAATTATGATAGCAGCTTTGGCCGGAATGGCTAAGCCGACAGATAGAGTAGTTGAAAATCATGATAGCAGCTTTGGCTTGAATGGCTAAGCCGAAAGCTAGAATAGCTGAAAATTATGATAGCAGCTTTGGCTGGAATGGCTAAGCCGAAAGATAGAATAACTGACGAATTGTGATAACAGCTTTGGCCAGAATGGCTAAACCGAAAGAGGAGATAGCCGAAGAATTGCAATAGCGGCTTTGGCCGGGATGGCTGAGCCGGAGGACGAGACAATTAACAAATTGTGATAGCGGCTTTAGCCAAGGTGGCTAAACCGAAAGAGGAGATAGCTGAAGAATTGTAATAGCGGCTTTGGCCGGGATGGCTGAGCCGGAGGACGAGACAATTAACAAATTGTGATAGCGGCTTTAGCCGGATGATGGAATGGTTGAAAATGTATAATAGCGACTTCGACTGTCATGGCTGAGTCGGGGAATAAGTAGCTGGAAGTTGTGAGATATATGGTAGTGGGCTTCAACCGAGGTGGACGAGCCGAAAAATGAGATACTTGAAATACATGATAGGGTGTTGGGCTCGCCAACAAGGATAGCTGGCTTCTACTGGATGTCAAAGGCCAGAAGATAGGATAGCAGATTCTGGTAGGATGTCAGACTTGGAAGCAATCTAGAATTGATGTTGCCTTGACGGACTGTCGAAGACAACCCATCCATCTGACCCAGACGGGAGATCTGTGTCAAAGGTAGAATCTAGAATCCAACTTGACAATATGTCGGAGCTGACAAACCTTGCTCAGACGATAGGTCCAGGACAAGGGTAGAATACAGACGTCGACCCGACGAGATGTCGAAATCAACAAACCTTGCTCGGACGACGTGTCTGGGGCAAGGGCATAATATAGACGTCAACCTGACGAGATATCGGAGTCAACAAACCTTGTTCAGACGGGAGGTCTGAAACAAGGGCAGAATATATAAGTGGCCATTGACTCGACAGAACGTCGAAATCAAGCAACTCAGCGAAGACGTGGGGTCTAGGCCAAGGGTAAAACCTAGCCGACTGACGAGGGCTAAGAATGGTACCCTCCAAAAGTACTCCTGGTACAGACCAGCCCATAGTGCAGGCTGTGTTGTCCGGTGGGACTATTGATGGATTTGACTATGTTGTTATAGCGCCGGTGGGGCTAGGGATTAACATCTGAGAGCTCGGCCAAGGCGGGGTGCCTTGAGCCAGAGGGAAAAGGTTTATGGGCCTAGCTCGGTGGCAATATTTAAGAGCTCGACGCAGACGGAGTGCCTTGCGCCGAGGAAAAAGCTTATGGACTCAGCTCGGTGGGACGTGGGACTTGATGGGCAGAGTCTAAGAGCTCGACGAGGGCGGAGTGCCTCAGGCCAAGGTAAGGGGTAGCTCGATCAGGGCGGTGTGCCACTAGACCAAGGTGGAGGTAGCTTGATCAGGGCGGAGTGCCACTAGACCAAGGCGGAGGTAGCTCGATCCGGGCGGAGTGCCACTAGACCAAGGTAAAGGTAGCTCGGTCAGGACAGAGTGCCACTAGACCAAGGTGGATAGAGTTCAGCCAGGGCGGAGCGCCACTAGACTAAGGGTAGGTATAGAGCCCGGTCAGGGCGGAATGCCGCTGGACCAAGGGTAGGTAGAACTTAGCTAGGGCGAAGTGCCACTAGACTAAGGCAGATGGAACTTAGCTAGGACGGAGTGCCACTAGACTAAGACAGGTAAAACTTAGCTAGGGCAGAGTGCCACTAGACTAAGGCAAGGTAGAGCTCGGCCAGAGCGGAATGCCACTAGACCAAGGTATGTAGAACTTAGCTAGGGCGGAGTGCCACTAGACTAAGGGTATGTATAGCTCGGCCAGGGCGGAATGCCACTAGACCAAGGTATGTAGAACTTAGCTAGGGCGGAGTGCCACTAGACTAAGGTGTATAGCTCGGCCAGGGCGGAATGCCACTAGGCCAAGGTGGGTAAAACTTAGCTAGGGCGGAGTGCCACCAGGCTAAGGCAGGTAGAGCTCGGTCAGGGTGGAATGCCACCAGACCAAAGCAGGTAGAGCTCGGTCAGGGTGGAATGCCACCAGACCAAAGCAGGTAGAGCTCGGCCAGGGCGGAATGCCACCAGACCAAGGTAGGTAGAGCTCGACCAGGGCGGAATGCCACTAGACCAAGGCAGGTAGAGCTCGGCCAGGGCCGAATGCCACTAGACCAAGGGTAGGTATAACTTAGCTAGGGCGGAGTGCCACTAAACTAAGGTGGGTGAAACCTAGCTAGGGCAGAGCGCCACTAGACTAAGGCAGATAAAGCTCGGTTAGGGCGGAATGCCACTAGACCAAGGTGGGTAGAGCTCGGCCAGGGCGGAATGCCACTAGACCAAGGTAGGTAAAACTTAGCTAGGGCAGAGTGCCACTAGACTAAGGCATATAGAGCTCGGTCAGGGCAGAATGCCACTAGACCAAGGTGGGTAGAGCTAGGCTAGGGCGAATGCCACTAGACCAAGGTAGGTAAAGCTCGGTCAGGGTGGAATACCAAGGCAGGTAGAACTTGGCCAGGGCGGAATGTCACTAGACCAAGGTAGGTAGAGCTCGGCCAGGGCGGAATGCCACCAGACCAAAGCAGGTAGAGCTCGGCCAGGGCGGAATGGCACTAGACCAAGGGTAGGTATAACTTAGCTAGGGCGGAGTGCCACTAAACTAAGGTGGGTGAAACCTAGCTAGGGCAGAGCGCCACTAGACTAAGGCAGATAAAGCTCGGTTAGGGCGGAATGTCACTAGACCAAGGTGGGTAGAGCTCGGCCAGGGCGGAATGCCACTAGACCAAGGTAGGTAAAACTTAGCTAGGGCAGAGTGCCACTAGACTAAGGCATATAGAGCTCGGTCAGGGCGGAATGCCACTAGACCAAGGTGGGTAGAGCTAGGCTAGGGCGGAATGCCACTAGACCAAGGTAGGTAAAGCTCGGTCAGGGTGGAATACCACAAGCCAAGGGAGAGGTTTTATGGGCCCGGTCCAATGGACTGATGGGCAACGTCTAGAGCTTGGCGAGGGCGGAGTGCCACAGGCCAAGGGACAGGTTTTATGAGCCCAGTGGGACAAGTTTGGTATCTCTTAGCGTGTTTGTGTAGCTGTTTGCGGTGGAATGCCGAAGGATGGCAAGGATGTATTAGTTATGAATGTGGGTTCCACACTGGGGGTAGAGAGTCAATCCCAGTGGGACTAATGGGAAGCATTTTGTAGGATAAGGAGGAATCCCGTTCTAACATTGAATGAAATGCAGCAGATGGGTCCTCTAAGCGAGGAGCTCGAAATCTTTAGCAGTCGAGCTTGTCGAACAGTTAGCATCTGCAGCGGGTTGTCCAGTTCACGGTGGGATGTTGGTGTGCCCTGAATAATCCCGTTCTCTCTTCTTTTAGCTTTGGATGCCCCCATGCTGGGGTGGATAGTCGGAGAGTTCATTCTCCTTTTAATGCCCCCAAGCTAGGGTGGATAGCTGAAGACGAGTTGTTCAAAGCACGTCTTTCCATTGGGTAGCTTGTTCGCTTCACGAGCAGTTGTGTAGGCAGACAATAGCAGGGAAATCCGGCCGTTGGACTCCACCCTCTTCTCTTTTGTTGGCAGCCCCCGAGCGGGGAATAGAGTCTTTCTGTGCCCAGCGGCACCTCAGAGCTTGATTGCGACTGAGCATATTTTCATTCTTGCCCCCCCTTGCTCGGAGAGAGTTGAGCCTCCATTATTGTGTGCTGGAGCATGTAGAGCAGCGGCTACGTTGTGCCGGGTCATTTCATTTGGAAGGAGATTCTTCCTTGCATCTTTATCATTTTACAGTTGGCCCTGATATGAGTGGACTCCACTCTTGAGCTGATGGCTTGAATAAAGAGGGCAACACATCGAGCAGTAAAGCATCATCTTTTCTTTTATTCTTGGGTTTATTTCTGTTTTAGTCTTCAGTAGTTGCCCCGGAGACGGTGCAACAATTGCATTTGTTCGGCCTCCTGCCACAACGGAGGGACCTCGGGATGCATCTTAGAAGGTGTACCGTCCCGATTGATGTACGGAAACTGTGTTAGCCGTCATCTTGAAAATGGGCATCAGGTGAGGGCGAGGTGGATCCACCCTATATTCTCCAAGTTGTAATTCACCACTTTGGACTAAGTCTTCCATGATGTCTTTGAACATATAGCAGTCCTCGATGAGATGTCCCCTCTTCCGATGGTAGGGGCAAAACCGAGGGTCGTCTTTCCTTTCGATGTCATTTGGTCTCTTGAGCTCCGGGAGGATGACCTTTTTGTACTCAAGGGCCCACTCGAACAGCCGCTGGGTCTTGTCTTGCGGAAAGGAGTATGGTCTTTTCATTCTTGCCCTTAGTGAAGGGAGTTTTTGTTCAGCAACCTTGGTAGAGGAGGAGCTAGTTGCCTCCTGTGCTTTCCTCCACCGACGCTCGAAGACTACAAAGTCAACTGCTTCTATTCCTTCTAGTGCCGGCTGTTCTTCAATTGGCTTGTGCACTTGAATTGGAGGTGTAAAAGCCGGGCAGTATTTGGCTAGAAAGGCTTCAATTTCAATTGCCACATCTTCTAATTGGTCGAAGGTTTTGACTTCGAGGCCAATTACCCTTTGTAGGATCTCTTTCCTAGATTGCGCTTGCATAGCTGGACAGCGTCCTTGGAGCTTGGCGGATGTTTGCATCTCGCACTGAGATTCTTCCAACGTTGAATGTAGTCCGAAGTAGACTCATCATCTTTTTGTTGGATCACATATAACTCTGCTTTGGTGACTTCTTCCTCAGCGGATTTTATCTCAGTTGCTTGTTCTATTACTAGCTTGTTTGTCATGGCTGTCGCCGCTAGATTCCGGCGTAAGCCAGCTGATTGTAGAGGCGGCATTGCATGAGGCATGGAAGCTGCCCCCTGACGTGCCTGGAGAGCTGAGGGGTACGCGGGGGCCGCGTGGTATAGCTGCCATGGGAGGGTGTTTCCGTCGTGGCCTTGTGTTGACTGTGGCATAGCTGGTTGCAGTGAGGCTTCAAATGATTTAGCGCCACCCTGTAGGGCTTCGGATGAGGGTCCTGCCTGCCCGAGTGTGACTGGGAGTAAGCCCATCTCAGTCAATCTTTTTCTTAGTGTCTCCACTTCTTGTATTTTCTGATAGAGCTCCATCATCAGAGCGGAGTTAGCTTGATAGGAGCTGGGAGTGCTGTTTCCCGTGCTGATTCCAGGTGGGACTAGCAGCATTTCATTGTCGGCATGGGACACATATGGTCCTGTATGAGTGGATGTTCTTGCCCCCATGCTCTCATGTTGAGGAGGGGTATAATAGCATGCTTCTTCAGCAGGCGGTGGAGGATGCCCCACCCTTCTTGAGGTTGACGGTGAGAGATAGGTGCTGCAACTTGACCTGCCCTTACCGGTGTGTAGCATATTTCTTCGTCATCTTCTTCAGCAGCTCGGCTCGCACTAGGCAAGGCCGATAGGGTATTGCAGGAGAGGACAACGCCGCTCCCTCTATCTCTTGACTTATTCTTCTCTTGCCTTTTAGTAGTTGGCACCTGGTGTGTGATGCGAACTATGGCTGTCTCCTGAGACGACAGTTGGCATAGAGACACTGTATTGATTGCTCTTTCCATAGCAGGTAGCTCATGCGGGCGAGGAGGATCAACCTTATAGTCGCCCAGTTGTAGCTCCCCTCTTCTGATTAGCTTTTCAATAGCGTCTTTAAAGACGTAACAATCTTCAATATGGTGCCCAACCATCTGGTGATATGGGCAGAAGCGAGGATGATCCTTCTTTCTAGCATCTTCCGGTCTCTTCGGCTCTGGTAGAGTAACCTTGTTATTTGCAACAGCCCATTCGAAGAGGACTCGAGTCCTCTCCTTGGGAAAAGAGTAGAATTTTTTCATCTTGGCCCGCAAGGACGAGACTTCTTGCTGCTCAGCTAGCTTAGCGGGAGGAGGGTTAGCCACTCCTTTGTCTTCTTATTGGTTGAATGCTTTGAAGTCAATTGTGTGAACTTCGTTGGGCGATGGCCACTCGTCAATAAACTTGCCCTTTTGGCTTGTAGCAGTTGGAGTAGAGGGAGAGTTGGAGATGAAGGCTTCAATCTCCGCGACCACATTATTTAGCAGGTCGAAAGACCGTATTTCAATTCCGATCATCCTGCTGAGGATTTCCCGGCTCAGATTCTGCTTGCATATTTGCACCGCGTCTTCTAGATGTGACGGCCGCTTGCATCTCATACAGAGATTCCGCCATCTTTTGATGTACTCCAGAGCTGACTCATCATGTCTTTGCCTGGATGCATACAGCTCGGCCAGTGTGACCTCTCTTTCAGCAACATAGAACCGCTCCCGGAACTTCCGTTGCATAGCTGCCCAGTCGCTTATAGAGCCGGCCGGTAGATTGGAATACCATTCAAAAGCCAGGCCTGTCAGTGAGGACCCGAAGAACTTTAGCAGGTAGGCTTCATCTGTTGCCAGATCGCCCATTACTGTCATATAGTAAGCAATATGCTCTTTAGGAGAGCCATGCCCGTTGAACTTTTCAAACTTGGGCGGCTTGTTGATGCCAGGCGGGAGCCTCTTTGCGGCATACTGCGGCGGATATGGCACCTTGTAAACATCAATAGTGCTGATATCACCATCTGTCCTCTCGCCAGCTTCATTTCAATTAGTTGTTCCACCATTGATTTATTTACCACGGTTGGGTTCACCGGTGTCGGGTGGCGATGTGCAGGATGCTTTATAGAGGGAGTGAGTAGAGCTTCGACATGAGGTGCCGACGGCTCCGTTGGTGGCAACTGCTGCACTGGTGGAAGAGCTGGTTGCACCAAGGGTGGTTGTAGGGAATGTGGCTGAAGAGCGGCCTTGCCATAGCCTGTTGCTTGAGAAGTAGTTTGGGGTGTAGCATTGACCGGGTTAGGAACTTCCCGGGATGATTCAGCATGCACGTCCTGTTGCCAGGGAAAAGGGGCTTGTTCATTTCTTTCATTCAGTTGCCTCTTCAAGGCTTCGATCTCTTGCTGGTAATTTTGTAACATCATTAAGATGGTTGGGTCTTGCACTGCCATAGCGGAAGTACCCTTGAATGCTTCGCCCGAAACATCTTCAAACGAGGCTGGCAGAGTAATCTCTTCTTCTTCAGAAGTCACCATGTTGGCAATTGAAGTAGTGATAATTTGCTTCTCTTTGGCTGCTTCGAGCATTTCTCTTGCAGCTTTGCCTCTTCTTGTCATTAGCCCGGGCCTTTCAGCTAATTTGGCCAACTCTTCTGGTTCTTCGGGTAGGGCCCCATATCTGCTAGCCACCCCTGCCATGTTGCAAGTGAAGACTTGGATTCTTTTTCTTTGCCCCCAGACTGTCTTCTGGACTTGACTGGGGAAGGTTGACTTTTCAAACATTGATATCCTTTTATTCTCTTCACGCTGTGGAGAAGCTTCAGAGCACTTGGCTTGCAAGCCATCTTCATATTCATTCATGAGTGACACCATTCTTCTTCTTTCTTTGCCTTCTTCTTTTCTTTCGGCGCTAATGGTGCGGAGTAGCCTTTGCCGACTTAGGAAAGAACTTTCTAAGCCATAGAAGTAATCCCTGACCACCTTGGTCATTTCTCCTTGACTGCGCCCTGGAGAGAGGGCAGGAATTAACAGTTGGTCTTGCATCGACGGCATGTAGGAGGGCCGCGATAGTCTAGTAGCTCCGTTCGATCTTGTCGAACGTCGAAGAACATTGGTATGCCTGGCACAGACCCTATGAGCGGGCGGAGAGGCCACTGACATGACCTCTTCTTCCTTTGGTGTAGCTTTATTGCCCCCACACCTGGGGTCCTTGACAGTTGATGTTGAATCTTGCGGGGTCGAAGCTGGACCCTGGGTCCTCTTGGGAACCCACACTTGCTTGAAACTTGGTAGCTTGGGAGCTAGCTTCCCCCGGACATCCATGTCTAAATCGGCCTTCTGGCTTGCTAGCACCTGAAAGGGGTTGTGAACGGGAACCGCCGGGATGATATGATCCGGCAAAGCTTCAGCATGGTGGCCGTTCAGATAAACACGAACGCCACCAATTAGAACAGACTTCCCAGAAGCCGAGAGTCGGCCTCGGGAAATAGCAACAACTCTTCTTCTTTGGTTCTTCTTCTTCTTGCGCCCGAACGCCTTGTCACTGGCGGGGACAGCATGGTAGTCCATGTGGTGGACAAAGCATGAGATAGTATGGCGAGACGGAGTGGTTCCCCGCGGACAGCTCACCTTTGCAGGGGCTACGGCCTTGGCCGCAACAGTCTTCTCAGCTTCCTCTTCTTCGATCCTAAGCAGGCCGGTGAAGGCGACTCCGAGAAAGTTAGGGAACCCCACCACTGGTGGCAGAGTTCCGAAAGCAGTGGGCACCGCCAGGTACCCGTGTTTCGCGTGGGTAGCGACCACTTGAGGGCCAAATGCAAGCGCGACGAATCCGCCAGCCATTGAGATCACTGCAAATCAGAATGAGCAAACGATCAGTATTTTGGGGAAGGCCTCCAGGCCTTCTACTTTGGCGAAGAGATGAAGGGAGACTCGGTCCCACCGGGCGTGCCAGCTTGTGGGAATGGATTTATTTATTATTTATTTATTATTTATTTTATTTATTGATTTATTGGTTGATTTATTAGGCGTGCCAGTCACCGGAGTGACGATTTATTATGCGCTCGACCTGACTCAGTCAGTCGATTGTGAAGTCCGAGTCGGGACCGAAAGTCCGTCATACCATAAATGCTATGACGTTAATTACGCCCTTCCAAAGAAGGACAACCCTTGATTAATCGCCAAAGTAGAAGAGCCGAGGGGCAAAATCGATGTGATAGGTATGCTCATTCATTCGCAGGATAGAAGGTGCATGCGTTGCAAGATACGATATATTAATACACGGAGTAAATCCGGCAACATATCCCCCTTATTTTGGACTGTGCCAAAAGGGGAGTATAGGACATCCATCCACGGAGTGCCGAGATGGAAGCCAAATGAAAGATGGACGTAGCCCGAGATCCAAGAGGATCATAATCCAACGGGACATTGTCCATTATCATGGTATTTATTGATATCCCCTTTAGAAACCATTGGAGGACATGCAGTGGCAAAACTCCAAGAGTCAGCAGGGTTAGAAGAAAACATCGCGGTCAAACGGTATAATGTGGGGGCAAAACCCCATTAATTTAGCTCCCTTAGACTTTGATGAAGAACTATGATTCCCCATGATATGATGAAGGTTGGCATGAAGGCTAATGAGGTTGGGACATTGGGTTTAGACTGAGTTTAGGGCTCATTAAGGTTGTTGGGAAGTTGAGTGTTCGAATAATGGTTGGCGCTGCGATGAACCGGCACGGATGGGAACCGGCGCGAAGGCCAACCGGCGCGGCACGGGAAAATAAGGTGGTCGGCGCGCTTGGGTCTCAGCACGACCGGCTTCGGCGCGGCAGCGAACACAAGGGAAGGGCATCGGCCTGGGAGGCAGTCGGCGCGCCTAGTGGCTGGCTGGCACTCGGCGCGCCCATCACTCGGCGCAGAACTGGCGCCGAGAGGGGGCTGCGCCGAGAGGCTATCTGGCGCCGATAGGAGCGGCTGCTTTAGGGATTTTGAGGGCTTTGTGAGGTTATGGATTTTGGTGGATTCTATTGAGGGGATCTCTTGTGTTTAATCAAGGCTTCATGGGTTCTGGGGACGATGTTTAGGCAAGCTGAAAGGGGAGGAGAAATTCATCCATAGAAGGTCTAAGGAGATCATGTGACAATCAACGGGAAATCTCATAATGATTATATTCCCCTTTATAGCGGGCAAAGGGTCATGAGGTAGTCTGTCTCAGGCCTCTATCACACAGTAGGGGGTTAATTCATCAAGCTTAACGAAAAAACATCACATGATATGACAAAGCAAGGATCATGAATGAATTTCGGCAGCATCTCCCCTTATTTTGGACTGTGCCAAAAGGGGAGTATAGGACATCCATCCACGGAGTGCCGAGATGGAAGCCAAATAAAAGATGGGCGTAGCCCGAGATCCAAGAGGATCATAATCCAACGGGACATTGTCCACTCGTCGTGGCAACTCATTAATATTCCCCAAAAGGGACCAGCGGAGAACATGCAGTGGCAGAACTCCGTGACCCGACGGGGTGAAAGAAGGAAATCGGAAACCCGAAACCCGAATTGAAATAAATGTAGGGGTAAAACCCCGTTAGTGTAGCTCTTCCACTTCCCATGGGACTGGGTATGGAAGCCCAACAAGATTAATTCATAGAATAAAATACATGCATTTATTCTTACATTTATATATACATACATATATACATTCACACGCACACATATATATACCTATAGATATATGTATGTGCATAGATGTGTGCATAGATGAATAAAGAAATCGATGGTTGATAGTGATTAATGAGTCATCTGGAAACTAATTAGTGCATTCATTCGATGCATACATCCAAGCATGGTTGGACTAAAAGGGGCCTTCACGTAAGGACTTTCATGCATGAAGAAAATAAAATATGCAAGTATGCATATGTAGTGGTTATTTATATTACACCATGCATTAATTGTAACATGGGTACAGCCAACAGGTAGAATTGTTTTACGCTACAGCATGCATCAACGTGGGGTGTGATTAGTGGGCTAATGAACATTATATGAACAGGTGCTATTATTGGAGGCCATGCACCGATGGGGTTTCATACGTTCAACTGGGTTTTCATGAAATCAATGTACCACGTGGGCCATGGCCATGCCACAAACCGTGCATGCAAATAGCATACAGAGAAATGAAAATGGCAAGCAAATGACGTCCTCGGTGGCCAGCATGAAATGCCCATGCTCGGTGCAAGAATTAAAAGGGTCATCGGCGTGGGAACCTCTCGGCACGGGTGGAAGGTGGCCAGTCGGCGCGGGAGGTAAACGGCGCGGTATCTATGCCGAGAGATGTTGGTGCCGAGGTTAGTTGAAAGGGGGTTTGGAGGTTTAATTAAGATTTCATGGGAGCGGCCGGGTTTGAGCTCATCTGAGTGAACAGAAAATCATCAAGAGAACACAAACACCATAATAGAGCCAAACAAAAATTGCTTTTCCTCATGATTTGGGGGATGGGAAAGCCACGAGATGGGCTGTCTCGGGCTCCCGTCTTATATCAGAGGTATATAACTTCGACTATTCACGGTAGAACTCGAAGAGTAAACACCAGAACTCAGTGTTCCCGGGACGTAGCAATGCCTTCGCGAATGTCATTGACAGATGGGATAATATTCCCACTGTCTCTGCGAAGTCGTAGTAGCCATAAGGCCGTCGCCCCGGGTTGAACGGAAGAAGCGTAAAACCGGAACTACAGAAATTCTAGATAGAATAAAGGGAGCACATGGACGAATATCGAAGGGATTTGGTTGTAGCAATATAAGAAAATCTCATGCATCAATAGATGTTCTATTTATACCAAATCAGGCATCGCCAGGATACAAATATAAGCCATGAAGGGCTATGCTATTACATAAGGAGAGAAAGAAAATAGAAAAGAAAGAACAGGTGAGGAAGACTATAGCCCCAAGGGGCGTCGAACGGCAGCAGCAACGGCGCCCCCTACCTCTGCCCGTAGGTAGCTCTCCCTTCTCTTCTTCCTCTTTGCCGACTGGCTCTCTCTCTCTCTCTCTCTTTTTTCTTTTCTTTCCTCTCTCGCAAGTCTCTCTCTTCTTTTGCTCGCTCAGTAGGCCCACTACAAACTCTGCCTGTCGAGAGAGTTTCTTCTTCGACGGACCTCAGCTTTTATAATGGGCTCTCGAACCATTGAAGCGTCGGCGCGGTTTCATCTTGGATCTCGGCCTTAGCACAATCGGCGCGCCTCCTTCTATTGTGGACTTCGGGTTCGGATGGGCTTTGACCATGGCTTCGGCAACACTTTCACTTTGGTGGTTGATGGGCCCTGGACGGCCCACTCTCAGTATCTTCGTCTTTTCTTTCATCCCTGAAAAATAAGAAATATAAGATGAAATGTATTAGTATTTTTATTTATATTCTCATTATCTTATCATTTTATTATTATTCTATTATTATCATTATATCTTTTCTCCTCTCTTTTTTTATCTTTTATTATATATATATATTTTTTTTTTTTTTTTTACGTGTCAACAGGGGTGCAGGTGGAGGGGCGGTTGTGGGTGTGGCACAGGGAGGCCGTGGGCGCGGTGGAGTGGCCGTTCGCGATGGGGAGGGGAGGAGGGCAATCGCAGCGAGGAGGTGCAGGGGTGTGGGGAGAGGTCGACCTCTCCATCAAGGAGCGTCGACCTCTCCCCCCTCCCCCTCCCCATCAGACCTCCGTCCCCCCCTCCCCCTCCCCTGCTATCTCCCCCCTCCCCAGTCCTCCGGGCCGCTCCTCCCCCTCCGGTCGCCCTCCCCCCATCCCCTCCGGCCCCCTCCTCCCCCTCCGGCCGCCCTCCCCCCATCCCCTGCGACCTCCCCCGCCGGCCGCCATCAACTAGGCGGGTGTCGACTCCTTGAGTCGACACTCCCCATCTGACCTCCGTCCCCCCCTCCCCCTCCCCTACTATCTCCCCCCTCCCCAGTCCTCCGGGGTGCCTCCCCCTCCGGCCGCCCTCCCCCCATCCCCTGTGACCTCCCCCTCCCCCGCCGGCCGCCCTCCCCCTCCCCAGTCCTCCGGCCCCCTCCTCCCCCTCCGGCCGCCCTCCCCCCATCCCCTGCGACCTCCCCCTCCCCCGCCGGCCGCCCTCCCCCCTCCCCCTCCGACCGACGCGACCTGCCCCCTCCACCTCCCCCTCCGGCCGCCCTCCCCCCTCTCCCTCCCCATCCGACCTCCGTCCCCCCCTCCCCCTCCTCTGCTATCTCCCCCCTCCCCAGTCCTCCGGCCCCCTCCGTCCGCCCTCCCCCCATCCCCTGTGACCTCCCCCGCCGGCCACCCTCCCCCTCCCCAGTCCTCCGGCCCCTCCGGCTGCCCTCCCCCCATCCCCTGCGACCCTCCCCTCCCCCGCCGGCCGCCCTCCCCCTCCCCCTCCCCCTCCCCCTCCGGCCCCCCTCCCCCTCCCCAGTCCATGGATGTGTGTGAGAGAGAGATGGGTATTTTAATCTTTTCCATACCATTGACGGAATATTCAACAGAATATTCCTTTTTTAAGACGGAGATAAACTATGTGGACTTATTTATAAAATATTAATAATTGTAAGGATCTTTAAGACAATACTCAGAATAGAGGGACTAATCAGAAATTCACTATGTTTATAGGGACTAATATGCAAAAAAACCCTTTTTTTAAGTTTCTAGTTGAGTCTTTGAATCATCCTTTTATAAGGAGGATATACATCTCTCTTAATGTTGTGGTTCAAGGCAAACCAATGCCTTCATGTCTAGTGGTTTTGAGATGAATTAACGCATTTATGTCAAGTGTGGTTTGTGGCAAGTTAGCGCCCTTGTGTCTAGCGTGTCGTGGCGAGCTAGCGCCCTTATGTCTAGCAGGTTGAGAGGTGTACTTGCACCTTGATGTCAAGTGATTTGTAGTGGTGAGCTAACACCCTTATGTCTAGCGGTTCTTAGTGGAAATCTCAAGATGTTCTTGGGTAGTAGACATACGTCAACATGGTGCTGTCTGAACCACTATAAAATCGTCGTGTTCCCTTTGTGTGTTTGGATCATTGTCTCTCATCCCCTTTCTTCGTGATATTACATACGATAAAATTTAATTTATTGATTTATTTATTGTGCTGCGATTTAATTCAATAATCCAATTGCCCTCTCCCCTCTTGGATTATTCGGTCCGGATTTTCTTTCACCTATAATCTATCAGACTTCATGTTCTTACATAAAAACATAGCTGGAATGGCTTCAATGATAGTATCAATGAAAATAACAATCTAAAATGAAATATTAACAAGTTGCAATAAGCTTTTCAGAATGATGATTATAATAAAGGTAACTGACATGGACCTTATTCTTGATATGTTCCCTATCAAGTAGTTTTAATGATAATTATAATCAAGAAAAGAACTATAGCAAAGATGAAATTTCATTAGTCTCGTCTCCTTAAGCTAATCTTAGAAGTGCAATTATAAGTTGTTAAAAAAAGATATTGCTTTATTAAACAAATACAAAGATAGATAGGAGATCACCATGGACAACTTTTTGTCTAAGCTAATATGTTTAAAACATGACATTTAAAGCTCAAAATAGAACCTGTAGGCCAGCCTGTTCTCTTATATTAACCATAGCTAGCCCAGTGATGCGAATATCCTTTGATGGTTCTACCAAAGATGAAGAGAAACAAATGTTATCAAAAACTAGGAAGTGAGAGTTGATTTGGAAACAAGAGAAACTATGAATACGAAATGCAAAAAACTATTACCCTTTGGAGACTTCAACTCGAAATATCTCGCCAGCCCATACGATATGATGCCAACAAAAACATCGTTGATCGTCTGAAAAAGCACACCAGCAAACATTCTTTATGGTACGAATAAGAACATAAATTAGGAATAATTTGAAGTTCAAAGAATTAATTGGTTTTATGCCATATACCAGGGTTTGTCCTTTTTTTTTGCTTTACAGTTAAAAAGGGTTGCTTACTTAAAATTGACAATTCTATGTGATTATATGCTCAATGTCTACATTACCTAGAATAAGTAATATGCAAAAATTTTAAATAACACATTACTATATATTTAGTTACAAGATTTTTGTTAAAGACAAACTTTAATGCAAACTTAGGTGTTGTGTTGAAGAAATTCTCAATAGATAAGGAGGGAGGTGCCCACAGATTATCCGACGTGGGACTAAATCTCAATACCCCCCTTGGCGCCAAATCGAGATGGTTGCCGTATGAGTGGCGCAATTGAATGGATGAGGTGGAGTATGAGAAAGCCCAACTCTAATACGATGTTAAAGGCCCGAACTTTAACTTAAAATCTAGGTGTTGAGTTGAGGGAATCCTCAATAGACAACGAGGGAGGTGCCCACAGATTATCTGATGTGAAACTAAACCTCAACAGTTTTGAAAATAGGGGGTCTAACTTATAGTGATTATATGCTCAAAATCTACATTAACCACTGTAAGTAATGTGCAAAAATTTCAAATGGCACGTTACTACATATTTAGTCACAAGGCTTTCACTATAGGAAATAAGGGTCTAACATAAATCATGAATATTAAATAGTAGTTTAACCTGTCCACAAATTTATGTGACCTGGGCTTACACTGACGACTCTTTTATAACCTCTATAAAGTAGCCATGGGGTGAAAGGAACTTGGCTTCCTCGAAAAGGAGCTTTCCAAGTACCCGTTTGATTGGGAGATATGTTTCCTGGGGAGAGATTAATGTCATGACACGGCTGAGCTAATGGGTGAGGTTTTGATTGCAACTTTTCTTCCCAATCATCTGAGTTAATAAAGAGGTAAATTGTGGATAGGTGTAAGCCCTGTTTTTAATTGTTTTTCCATTGTTTATGCTTCCACTTATTAGTGATGAGAAGCAAAAAAATGTAAAATCAATATTACTCTTTTATCTGCATATGTCATCAACTCTTACAACACTAGGATAAGCAGTTAATTTTTAATTTATCTTCAATGAGTACTCGACATCTCACCACCCTTTTTTGGGGGGACGATATGTATTAAAATTGCTTGCCCAAGTGCTCTACGTAGGAGGAGAAATTTAACTCACGAAATAATAAAGGACTATACTCTTTTGTTTGATGACGAGGAATCTGACAAATCAGAGAATCTCATGCCATGCACCTCTCGAAGATTGAGCACGTGATCAGATAAAATTCCACCAGAGTGAATCTAACCTGATACCACTTGCTTCTTAGTAAAAGACTGTACTCAGATGTTTCATCTCAAATGACGGAGTCCTTGGGGAATTTATTCCCTATAAACGGATCTCCAAACCCAAAATAACTAAAAAGGGAAAACGAGAGCTATGCCCACCTTTATTTGCACCGTCACCGAGGACAAACGCGGAGTAGCAGCGCCTAAAAGCTACCTGACAGGTGATGTCTACTAAAATATAGTGCCAAAATACGACTGCGAGAGAGGTTGCTCCTAATTATTAAAGTGTTCTTATGGGTCGCAAGCTTAATTTTGATAGGATGTTCTTAAATAAAGCGTTCTCATGAGTTGCAAGTTAGATGTTGACACATGATCAGCACGCTCGGTCATGGACAAATTGGATATGAGTTGCAATTTGTGATTGACTGATGAGGCCCGCGACTTCGTTATTATTATTATTTTTTTTTTTTGTGAAGACTCACCTTGCGGATGAATTTTTTAAAATACCGTTTTGCGAGCCTACGACTACCTTCTCAAATCAAATACCTGTTATTTGGTATTCTCCATGGATATATCCCACAATCTTGATACGGAGAGATGTCACAACGTTTCACTTTTAGAAAGCCTTGACCATTGCATTCATCGCCTTATTACATGTGTAGCTTCCTAATGTGTGTAGGTAGGTGGATGTTACAATTAAACAAGAGTTATTTAGCTTTACAATTTATATTATATTAAACACCAGTCCGTCTAATATAATTATTTATTATTAAATCCCTCGAATCTTCTCTGTTACCGAGAAAAGCCCTTGTCTACCCTCTCCCTCTACAAATGTCAAGGTTATTTTAACTTGACCATAGTTAATCTAACTCCAAACGAGAAAAAGATCGTAGAACCCTTGGGCAAGGGCCAAGGAGTGGGGGGAGGGGTGAGAAAGAGACGGAGAGGAGAAGAGGGCACCGAACCGCCGGCACTCTCACCCAGTGGGGTGGGGTGAGGGAGGGAGAGAGAGAGAGAGAGCGGAGGGAGAGAGACCGAGAGGGTGGAAGGGAGGCCGCCGGAGGGGAAACCCCCCCTCCGGCACCTGCACCAGGGTGGGGTGCCAGGGGGAGAGAGAGAACACGAGAAGAGAGAGCGAGATTGAGAAAGGAAGGGGAAAGAGTGCGACAGAGACGAGGGAAGGCCGCCGGAGGGGGGAGGGGGCGCGGCTAGTCTGGGTGACCTGTGAGTGACTGTGAGTGAGAGACAATGAGGAGCGGTGGCGGGAATTTCCTCCCCACCGGGTAGAGAGAGAGAGGAAGAGGCGGGTGGCCCGGGAGGGAGCGCCGAGGTGTGGCACAGGGCGACAGCTGTCTGAGTGGGTGGGAGGAGAGAGAGGTGCAGAGGGAAGGCAGACATCCTGGTCTCTGTTTTCAACGGCACCATGTTCTTCGTCAGCAACGGCACCTTCCCCCTCGAAGACGTAAGGGAGATGGGGGGCGTCGGGGACCGAGTCCGCTCCAAAGTGGGGGAGAAGGGAAGGGCACCGGAGGGGGAGAAGCGCTCGCCGTCGACACTTGGTTCTGTGCTTTCTGCATCATCATCCTCATCTCCGTCGCCCACCTCATCGCCACTACCGCCCAGTCGTACACCTCAGTGGCACATGCACAGCGAGGCCGCCGATGATGGCGTTGGAGATGGAGTAGGGGAGGGGCATCAGCGCTATGGTCACGAACGCCGCCAGGGCATCCCCGATGCCTCCCCCAGTCCACCTCCCTCGCCATCCCCGCCATCATCATTACACCCACCAGCGCCAGAGCCAGCCCCACCGCGCACGACGGCACGCTCGTCAGCAGGGGCATGAAGAAGAGCGACAGCAAGAAGCAGAGTCCCATTGTGATGGCTGTGATCCCCGTGCGGCCTCCTTCCTAATCCCTGCCACGGACTCGAAGTAGGTGGTCATCGTCGACGACCCCAACGCCAAACCCAGCATGGTGGCGCCGCCGTCAACGAGGAATGCCATGTACTCGCCCTCGAAGCTCCCCTAACTCTCATCCACGAAGACCCCCAGGTAGATCGTGCCGATGCGGCAGACGGCATAGTGGAGGCGCTGTACACACACACACACACACAGAGGACGGCATGCTGGTGTGCCCACCATCGGGCATCCCCGCTAGACACCCCAGCAGCAACAACCGCCATCCGCGGCCGTAGCCGTGTCTCCCCTTCGATTGAATGGAGAGAAAGAGAGGACGGTATGGTAGTGTGTCACCGCCGCCACCACCAGACATCTCCGCTAGACACCCCAGCAGCAACAGCCCCCATCCCCAGCCGCCGTCGCCATCCCCGGCTGCCGACGTGTCTCTCCTTCGGTTGAATGGAGAGAGAGAGAGAGAGAACAAGAGGATAAAATGAAGAAAAAAATTAACAGATAATAAAAAGAATATTCGTAGAAATATTTTATTTTTAAATGGTGAATAACCGGTGGATTTTTTTACCAAGAATTAGAAGATTTTTGAAATTAATAAATAACTAATTATATTAAGAGAGCGTATTCCTAATTTTAATTTTTTATAAAGTTAAAACTAAAAAACCCTAAAACAAATGAGTAACTTCAACGCTGAAGAGTTGCATCGCCGCCGCTAGACTTTGGACGGACGCGAGTGCCGTGCAAACGCCGTGGTTGGGAGGACGGGGTCTTTCCTTGGACAGCCTGTTTGATTTGACGGCGACTTCTATCGCTGTGTGAGGGGAAGGCTTGAAGGGGGGATGGCCCCATCCAACAGTAGGGTGATTCTAAAGGGCCGCTTTGTTTGCACAATAAGCCCAATACTTTGACCTTACTTCACCTCATATATTGGATTTGGATTGGTGGGAGTTCAGGGTTATTAGTATAAAAATGGTGGCTCGGGCATGGACATGGATGATAAAGGGCGGGAGTGAGGGGTCACTTAAGCTTACCGCGTTGACGGAGCGCTTGATAGTTTTGAGATCGTCGAGGTCGAAGGTGGTGGAGACCACCCTCCGCGGCCATAGCTCCACCCCCGCGCCCCCGGTGATCGGAGTCTTATCGTCCTTCTTCCAGAGACTACGCGTCAGGAAGTCCGCGACGTACAGCAGGGTGTACCACACCACCAGCACCGTCCGCCACACCCACCAGAAGACCAGGCGCGGTAGTCCCCGCACCGAAGGGGTCCGGTTACCCGCAACCCCGCGGCGCCCCCCGCCCCCGGCGCCAGGGATGGTGACGGGGAGAGAGGGGTCGTCGGCGCGCTCGCAGCAGGCGAGGAAGAGGGACATGAGGGAGACGCCGTCGCCGAGGGCGTGGTGCAGCCGAAGCACGCAGCAGCGGCGCCGCGGCGGCAGCACGTGCAACTCCCACAGCGGCTTGTCGGTGCCCAGCGGCGTCGACACCGTCAGCGACGCCATGTAGTCGCTGATGTAGCGCTCGTTGTCCTCCTGCTGCTGCTCGTTCCCCCCTCCTCCACCCGTGTTGTCGGTCGTCTTCTGTTCGTATTCTTCCTCTTCGGGCACCAGGATGATATGCTTGTCGAGGTCCAGCTCCGGGGCCGGTCTCCAGTACTCCCGGCCGTCCTTGTCCGTCACCTGCACGCGGTAGAGAGGATCGTTCATGTTCGAAGAAGAAGGAGGAGGAGGAGGAGGAGGAGGGAGTGGATTCTGTTGATTGAATTATAATTACGAGGAGGCAGGTCAGGCGGGGATGGTAGCGGAGGAGGGTGCGCTGGAGCTCGGCCTTGGTGGCGGGGACGTCGACGGGGTTCTGGAGGCCGATGCCGCAGTTGATGACCTGCTGCATCTCCGGCTGCAGGAAGAAGCGCCCCGCCGGCGTCACCGGCTCGTCTCCTCCGCTCCTCGAACCACCTTCAGCCCCCATCCTGATCCGATGTTGCCGGAAGGGCGACCGCTCAAATGGAAAGGAAGACCTTCCCTTCCCCTTCCCTTCCCTTCTTCTCTGTCTTCTGCCTACCACTACTATCTCCACCAACTTAACTGGGCGCCCTGCCTTCCAGTTGCCTGGGTACGGGGAGATTTATATTTCGTACGTACATCTAAAGCAGGGTTCCAACTGTTAATTAAAGGCCGTCAGATTAGATAGCCCCGCCACGGGCATGGTTCTGTCCACAATCCGCAACTATGTATCACATTGGTATTTCTATGCTAATAAGTGACTCCGGTTAACGCATCTGTGTGTGCGTGAGAGAGTGATGAAATTCACGTCATTTCTTTCTCATTGATTCTCCTATCTTAATTACGAAATAAATAAGGTCTTAATCTCTGGTCGATATTAGAATAGAACAAGTAAACTGAATTGAGAGAAATGTGGGTCTAATAAGTCACTCCTCTAACACTCACATATATTTACCCGAGGTCGGGTGACATCTTCAGATACGTGAATATGGCACCCTAACTCGATTTCAAAGGGAACCTTAGTAATTAACTTATCACACACAAGAATGTTACCCGAGATCCGTAGACGCATTCAACCCTGTATAAGATCGAATACGCTAATCTCACCCTGTTAACAAACAGGGGTCTTAGTAATTACCTTATTACAAACGAAGAAATCATGCGGCACAGATAAAGATTTAAACCATTTGCTTCGTATCCCTCCTTATACATCATATCAGTTCACTTATTCTTTTCAATAAGCAAGAACCATTCACACCACCTTCAGAAAATAATAACAAAATGGAAAATTCCCATTTTCGAATTGTGCCAGACTGTGATAATAAGTCATAGGAAGAGTTTCTGCTTTTCCTTTTGTGGCAAGAGAGACCCAGACCCAGTGGCTGTCGACTCCACACGGGGAAAGTTATTAGTGTCCTTGGCTCTCCTTTTTCAGATTTTTTACACGTATGTCCCTCTCAAGAATAAATTTACATAAAAACTTATCTTATATTTATATTTACATATTATATATATATAATTTTCTGACAGTGTTATCGGAATCGAATTAATAATGAAATCGGTCAATGAGATTATTCGATTCAAAACAGTTAGATTGTTTAATCAAATTGTTTGAACCGTGACATCGTCTTAATATAATTATGATCTCATAAAATTTTAATAATTTTAAATATATATAAATATTATAAAATTGTAAATAATATAATAAATTATATTATGCATGAAGTAATAATTTTATAGTCTAAGATAATAAAAAATAATATATAATGATCAAAATAAAAAATATATTTGCATAATTATTATTGATGATTATGTAACTATACAATTTAAAAAATAACAACAACATGATTAAATAAATTGAAATTATAATTTTTTAATATTTTATTAATTTTCACTCTTCACAGTTGACATCTATGTTTAATATTCTTTTAAATTTTAAATTTTTAAATATATTTAAAAAATATAAATAATAATAAAATAATTTTATTCCTATATAAATATTATTTTGAATATCTAATTATTAATCTATAAATATAACATCTATAAATTGGGGAGAGAGGCTCACGTTTGCGATTAGGGCGGCGGAAGAGAGGGCTTCATTTTTTAAGTTTATTTATATTTTTTTATTTAAAGTGTGGATCGGGTTGGATCGATTTACAGATCAAATCGTAGTTCGTTCAATCTTTTCAATTTTTTAACATTATGTCAGATCAATCTTAATCGAATCAGTGCCTGAATCGACTGATCTGTCCGATCCAATTTTTATAACATCCGTGTCTGATATGAATTTAATATTATATATATATGCTTTTGATAAAACTTCTGTCGGACATCCGTAGAAGTTGTAACTTGGAAGCCATCATCTGTGTCTGTGATGTGGATCACTGCCGTCCTCTACGGGGTACTGCTCACTCATCATTGGTTAGCCGGTCAACGTAGGCCGACGCCCTTCTTATTAATGCTTTTCCGGGGGAAGTCGGCAAAGTTGGGTCTCCCCCGACTAAATACTTTACATAGGTCTTTTAAACACGCAGAAGATAGTAAAAGGTGTAACATCTTGGCATTCCTCGTGTATGATTTCACAAAAGTTATCATTATATTTTATATTACAAAAATATCTGTATTTTATATATCAATTCCGGATAAAAAATGGTAAGGGTCAACGAGACGTGTGATCTAATAGTTCTATAATGAGTATGGAAAAGAAAATGTTGCTCAGATATATCAACCACCTCTTAGACATGTTGATTGGTGTGACATAAAATGAGCCGAGCTTTGAATTCTAAAACCATCAATTATACAATTCCGGCTTTGTTCTGGAATAACTTTGTATCGAAAATTGAAAGAGGTCAAAAAATTATGCATCAGGATGGTTGACCTTATTTTACGGCTCAAACATTTGCTTTTACCAAATGTCAAAAAATTGTTGTAACTAATAGTTTATAATATTTCAAAAATGTCTTTGCTTGACTACTCTGAGATGAAGTTCATAGAAAATTTATTTCTCATTGTAAGATCTCATAATCTAGATTAATTATTTAATTATATAGAATTATCATATGTGATAATGTGCTCTTCGTACGACCCACCAAACCCGGATATGTGGCACCTTCCCGCCGCTCCGACGCCTCCCGCCTATTTATGATTTCAACCGCATTAATAGCAGGGCTCAGTCGCCGCTTCTACACGTCACATATCGCTATGGCCACTAACTCCGCACGTCACCCGACGCCCTGCAATCGACTCCCTACACACGTACAATTGTAGGGTTGCCATTAAATGTCCCTTGACATAAGATATATAAAAGACAGGTCACAATGGCCTCTCAAGAGAAGAGGTAACTCCATCATTTACCTTGTGCTCTCTCTCTCTCTGCTCTCCTTGGATTGAACGTCCATTATCAATCCTTCCATCTTATGTTGACTTAAGTATCGGAGGGTTCTCCCGAGACATCTCACCTCTAGTCAAGAACTTCTCTTTTTACGCAAGAAGGCTCGACTCCCGACACTCGGCTCGACTCCCTCATAGTTTCTCTCCATAGTCGCCTCCTCCATTCAACTCGAGAAGATTCGGCCATCCAGGTTTTGTGCTCTAACTTATGAGACGAAGGAAACTCTTCTACTCTCAACCTTAATGCTCAGCTCGTCATCCAGGAACTCTACCTCGTATGGTCCAAGTTCTCTTGCTTGATCCCTTATTATAAAATAAAGTGTACACAACACTTTGTCACCACCCGTGGGAAATGACTAGAAGCCATGGCACCTTCTCGGAGGAACATAGGGTGAGCTGATGCAAACACTGAAACCCAACACTCATCTGCCAAGCAGACTCTCATATGGTGAGTTGATGCAAACACTGAAACCCAACACTCATCTGCCAAGCAGACTTTCGTCAGGGGAGTCTCCAAAGGGCAGTGTGATGTCCTAGCTGGGCAAGTAAACAACCTAAAGGAGATCATCTTGGGGCGTGCGCCACTTAAAGCCATGATCAACATCCTAGTAGACCGGCTCACCCCAAACATGTCGCTTGCAACATAGCTCATCACCTCGGCCGCTACTTCGGGTGAAGGCCAACTCAGCTGTTGCTACTGCCCCCCAAGAAGCCCACATCATCACTGCCAAGTCGACCCACGACTCTTCTTCTTCTTGAGCAGTTAAGGGAGACGTTTCCTACATACCTTCAGAGTCCTTGCTTCACTCCAAAGCTCTCCTCACCATGGAGTGTCAACTCGAAGATATGAGGCGGGAGATGAAGGAGATAGTGGTAAGAGTGGCCAACCAGCTCAGCTTGTCCACCACGACTAGTGGCTCGCCCTTCAGCGCATAGGTCCTGGCAGTTGTTAAGTAGTGGACAGCAGATCTAGAGGGGAGGGGTGAATAGATCTGCCCCTCTTTCACAATGCAACCCTCTATATAGCTAGATAAAATAAATCACAGTGGAATATAACTAGCTTATCGAAGAACACTATAATTCGCTTGGCAAGATGAGCAACTAATATATCGATTTGAACCTAAGCATGCATCTAGAACGAAGCAATCACATAAACAAACCACAACACAAAGGATTTTAAGGTGGTTCGGACTGAATTCCCAGTCCTACGTCCACCCCTCACCAAATCCGGTGAGGCTCCACTAGTGCCACGCACTGAACTGCAAATCGGAAGAACCTCCGATTGCCTTCTTACTAACCACCGGTAGGGACGTCAATCACCGCAGATTGGAGAACTTCCGATTGCCTTCCTACTAACCACCGGTAGGGACGATCTTCAGTTTCGATTGTTTGAAAGAAATGGAAAGAGAACAAATAGAAATCACTCAAACAAGATATAGAATATGCTCAAAGTAAAAAGATCTTGTCTAAGTTGCAGGAGCTTGAATCGGATGATCCAATGGTGTCTTCTTCCTTGAGAGATGATCTTCCTTGAGTTGATGAAGAAGACTATGGATGTAGCTTTAATCTTCCCTTTGATCTCCTTGAGTTGATGAAAAGTTTGATGTAGTTTAGATCACCCTTGAGAGCTTTGATTGCTTCTTGCTTCCTTGCAGGTTGAGATAGCTTCAGATCTAGGCTTGAATGTCACGCCCCGAGCCTTTATTACAGCGGAAGACTCACTCGGGGAGTGCGAACAGTCGGCATGGTAAGCCTCTTGCAAGTAAGAATGACCAGAGCACAATACAATCACACACATAAATGCAATTGCACAGAATTTAATCAAACTCCAACTTTATTTCATAAATGATCAATACTCGAAATACAACCACTTTCCATCATCTTTCATTCTATTAGACTCAAGAAATAGGAAAATTACATTGACTCAATCTAGACATTATAGACTTCCTAAGTCTTCGCTCATCTTTAATCACTCTCGGATCCGCTACTTGATAATCCGAATCCGAAGCCGACTCACTTTCATTTCCTGAAAAAGATTGGAAATAGGTAATGAGCACACTTGTCCAGTAGGTATCTTCGCATCAACATGAAGGCACTATTAAAGTGATTAATATTTTTACTCTAAAGAAATAAGGTAAAATCATGCAATGCGATGATCACGCGATTAAATCAAAGTAACAAGACAATCATATAAGATAGAATGAGAACAAGAATGAACTAGCAGGAATAGAACAAGAACATGATATTGGCCTTTCATGAACAAGAATATATCGAGAATGTACTAGCAAGCCACATATTCATCACTTTAGCATCTTATGCTTATGAGCAAGTGCTTCGTGAATTTCTGTGGAATATCAAACAAGAATGGCATGTCGTGTCGTGGATCTTCACTTATTTATAGAAATAGTACTCCCAGCGCAATGCGACGCCAGTAGCATCATACCCCATGGTTTATAAAATAGTATGTTTCCGGCAATCAGCCGAGGGGACTAGCATAGAGCCCTTGAACACAATCAGTGCTCGATCGCATATTCAGGTATAAATTAAGCTACTTCCACGCATGTAACAGTAAAGTATGGCCAAGAATATAACAATTCCAAATAATGAAAATCAATCAATGAATGCTTCAATTTGAATATATGAGATCAAGAATGACTTAGACTAAGCTATGCTTATGGAAATAAATGGACAGCATAACAGTATATTCTCTTAACTTTCATTCATTATATTAAGTCTATTAAGCAAAATGATAGGTTCTAGATCATCAAGGTTTATCTAAAAACATTGAAATGTCAACCCTTGGTCAAACCTTGGGTTGAGATATTCAAGTCATGTGACGGTCATTCACTGGGCCGTTACATTGTGTGACGGTCTAGTATAGGACCGTTACATTTGTCTGAATCCAGAATCAAGAATTCAACCTCAGATGAATGTGACGGTCGTATATTAGGCCGTTACATGAGCCTGACGGTCCAATATAAGGCCGTTACATTACTAGAATCAGAAAATAATGATAGTGTATTCTAGTTAATGGGTTTTAATGGTACAACCAACTCGGCGTCCTAGTGGGAATCCCAGGCTCGTGGAGAATTACGGAGGCCTTGAAACAAGATTTCCTAGTCCATTGGAAGGAATTGTTGTGCCTCTTAGGCACAAGCATGTGCTATGTTGCTTTGATGATAGTAATGTTATTTGGTTTTGATGATAGCAAGACAGTGAGTGCATTTGAGTGCATTTGATATTGTATTTTGATGATAGCAATGTTATTGTGTTTTGATGATTGCAATAAACAAAGTGCATTTCTGTGCATTCTTATTCCTGAGCATTCTGCATATGATAGCAACATGAATGATGATGTTTAGCATTGATGGTATTTATTCTTTATATATATGCATTGCATTCTGTCAGATATCATGTCTCTGCATGTATCTACAGTCTGAACAGTAGTGGGTCGACCCACCCTTGCTGATGCGTCGACCCATCAGAACATTGATTGTTTGAGTTGAAGTCTATACAGAGTCTGCATCCTCTAAAGTCTGTACATCCGATTGCCGTTGTTTGGCCAAGTCTGTACAGCCAACGCCTTCATTGATTCCAAGTCAGGACACTGGTCTTCAGGCATTCCAAGTATGCACATTGATTTAGGCTCTCCAAGTCTATACATTGGGGTCTATTCCTACGCTTCATTAAGTGAAGTCTGTACATTCGATTCTGAAGCTTAAAGTCTATACAGTCCAGCCTAGTCCTACAATCAAGGCTTTAGCTACACTCAAGTCTGTACAATGGCTTCGCTTCATCAAGTCTGTACATTGAATCGCCAACTTCTTTGAAGCCCATACATCGCTCAAAGTCTGTACAGAGTCCAGCGTCTCAGGCATTGGGCTAAGTCTGTACAGCATTCAATGTCTAGAGCTTCATGAAGTCTGTACATCAGACTGTTACAGCAAGTCTGTACATTGTCCGTCTTCCTTAGCGTCTTGATATTTGAAGTCTATACATCCATCGTGGAGCTTCATGTCTACACATCGCTTCGCTCCATCAAGTGTGTACATCCACCAGTGAACACATTAAGTCTATACACCGCCTGTATTCATCTGAGTCTTATGATGTCTTTATATTCATTAAGTCTATACATTGCGTTGTGTATACTTTACATTGCTTTCGCCTTCACAGCAAAGTCTATACAATGCAATGCATATACTTAGAACTAATGACTTCGTTTCATCTGTCTGACAGGGACTGAAGAGGCTAATGAACCCCTTAACGCAAGAGGGCTGAAGACATCCAATTTCAGCTGCTGGAACACACCAATGCGTCAACGCCTTAATCAAGTGGCGTCGACGCAGTAGTTCAAACAATCAAGAAAGAAGCTTACTGGATTACTCTGGTGCGTCAACGCATTCATCAAGTGGCATCGACGCAGCAGGTTGATGGATCGACAAGGTGACCAGAGGGTGGATGCAGTTGCACAATGCGTCAACGCACTCCACACGAAACGTGAGAGGGCTGAAGCCATCTAAGTTCAGATGCTGGAACACCAATGCGTCAACGCAGCATGCTGAGAGCGTCGACGCAGCACGCCCATCTGCTGAAGACTTGATCACTAGATCACCGATGCGTCAACGCAGCAGGCTGATGGAGTCAACGCAGCAGACTTGAGTTTTACTGGTCGAATGTCTTTGAAGGCTGCGTCAACCCTTTGGAGCAAGTGTGTTGACGCCACCTCAACTCCAGTTGCTGAGCGTACTAATGAAGGGCATGTGATCCGAGGTGCCTGGCTCGTGATCCAAGGATGGACGAGATACCAAGATGCTGCCACGTGGTCCGAATTTCTAGGGCAGGAAATGTGGAAGCCACACGCGCCCAGTGTGCCTGCTACTGCTATATATACGAGTCTTCATCCTCTATAGAAGACTGATCGAAGAAGAAGCCTGGAGGCAGAAAGAGTAACAGCAGAGCAGAAAACTCTTCGATCCAGCAGAAGCTGAGAGAAGAAAGGGAAAAAGAAGAGAGAGCTTCCACGATCCAGCAGAAGAAAAGAAAAAGAGAAAGAGAGAAAAGGAGAACAGAGATCGAGAGAAGAAGAGAAGTGCAGCAGAGAAGAAAGAGAAAGAGAGAGATTGAAGAAAGAGAGTGAGATCGAGGGAGATCTGTTCCTACTGGACCGTGGATCAGATCTAGGCCAGTCAGCTCCGTTGAGAGCCACATTGTGCATTTCACTTTTCAGCTTTCTGTTTGCTGAAGTTATTTTCATTTCGTGTTTTTGTTTTTCCTTTTTCATTTGGTTATCCTTGTTCTTCCGATCCTCTGGACTGAGGTCGGGTTCCTCCTGGTGGGTCAGGAGAAGGGAGATCTAATCTCCGGTTTGCAAGCAGCAGGGGGGCTACTTGTGGGTTCCCTCCGGGCTAGGAGGAAGAGAGGCTAGGCCTCTGGTGGATTGCTGGTAGCAGAGTGCTACTGGCTGGTTCACTGGTAGCGGGCTGCTACTAGTGGGGTTCCCTCTTGGTATAGAGGAAGAGAGACGTGAGTCTCTGGTTTCTAGTGACCGTGGGTTGCTAGAGGTTCCCTCCGTGTAGGAGGAAGAGGGGAGGTTGTTCCCCTGGGTAAGTTGTGTATCAACGTCTGTTGGCAAGCTGTGTTGCCCAGCTATTAGTGAAGCCACACTCGGGTTGAGTGTGGGGTGGATGTAGGTCTGCAGGACCGAACCACCTAAAAACTTACTATTCTGTGGTTTGCTTGTAGTGTGTTCTTCCATATCTCCTACCACCCTTCACAGATTATCTTGAGATTTCTTATTCTCATTTGTGCTGCTTCCGCTAGTTGGTTATTTGGGCGCCAGTTACATATTTGCTATGTTGTTTAAAAGAATATTCAACTGGTTCATCAGATTGCTTGTTCTGCCTGGATAGTGTTCGAGTCTTTTATTTACCAAAAAATTGCAAAGGGTGAGATTCATTCACCCCCCCCCTCTGAATCCTTGCACCGATCTTAACAGGAATATCCAATAGAGAGGTCCTCAAGTCCAAGATTATGCTTCTATAGTGCAAAGTGTGAACTAATGGTCAACATACCGGAGTATGTGCCATGTACTTATAGAAATGACTCTATTGATAGAGAGATACAAGTATCAATGTGAAAATCATGATGAAAACTCCGACAATACAATAGTTAAAGAATCATGATTTAGAATACAAGACTATATAATTTTTGGCTTATGAAACTAACATAACTTCAAATACCATTAAGTTCCAAAAATCATGCAACCCCTATTATGAATAATTAAAATAACCTTAAATTCACATAATCAGGTGAAAACTCTAATCAACTAGGCTTAATAATAAGTAAGATTGACGAATCTTATTCTGTCTAGGGTTGACAGAATACAGGGCTTCTGACGGTCTATAAGTGGTGCGTCATAGTAGTGTGACGGTCTATCAAACAGCCGTTACAGTAACGTAACGCCCTTGCATAGATGCGTCAGAGTCAACAGAGAAATCAATTGGCAATCAGGGACTGTGACGGTCCATCGTATGGCCGTTACATGAGTGTGACAGTCCTATGCTGATGCGTCAGAGGGTCTGCTAACAGAAAGCGATATAAAACCTAAGGTATCAACTCACATCATGTCTGTAAATCAAATGCCATCTCTATTCTAGGCATGATAACGAAGTATAGGCTATCTATATGCGTGGGTACCCGTGAGATAGACAAGATACATCTTTTAATTTTCCAATTAGGCTAAGAGATGCATGTAATGTATAGAACTTAGTAAAACATGAAATTGATGCTCTACTATGCATGAAATTCAATCAAACCAGAGGGCTTATAGTCCTATCAAGTTATTTTTACCGTTCATGAGATAACCTACTTCTTGAAACTTCCAATTATGGTCTGAACACCGAACCCTAGTTCCCTTCTTCCTGTGATTTTTAAGCAACTTCTTTGGGCTCTAACTCCACGACCTCTTGACCTAAAGACGTGAAATTTGGAGAGGAGTTAGTCTAAAGTATTGTAAACAAATACTTCTAAAGAACTTACCAAAGATTACACCTCCTTACCTTGATTCCTTGCGAGCCAAAAGTAAGGGTCGCACAGTTCAGAACTAGGTCCTATTTATAGGGTTTTGAAGATTAGATCGATTCTAGAGTCCTTACTTTGCTAAAACCTGATCTCTAAGAGTCCTTAGTAATATTATAACTCTTCCTACGTTGATCTCTAGTGGATAAGAGTCCAAAGTTTTGATCTTTGTACTTGTTCTTTCCTTCACGGAACTAACATGATGTAACGGTCTAATGCAGGTGCGTTAGAGGCATGTAACGGTCTCACGATATACCGTTACATTTATTGTTCCCAGAGTTCAACACGAATCAAACTCTTCAACTTACGGAATTCACAGAGTGTAACGGTCGTAGACCCATGCGTTACAAGCATGTGACGGTCGAGACCGTTACATTCAACGTATATAGAGTTTCAAATAAATAAAACTCTTTTATTCATTTTCCTATATTATTATTTATATAATTCATTTTTATCCTTAAATAAGCTAAGTAACCTTCTAGAATATGGGCCAAACTTAATGGTTTTGGGCCTTAAACCCTTTTAGATGATGTGTAAATAGGCTTGGTTAATTATTCAACCTAATTGGGCCTATGATGACTTATTAGTCTCAGAATTCTTTTATTAATATATTTAGGCCTTTATAAATTCTAAAAAATTATTTATATAAAATTCTGGGGCACTACACCCTCCCCCACTTAGAAGAATTTGGTCCCCAAATTCAAGACATGGATTGTGGAGAGTGTACTTACAGTTAAATAATTCTGGAAATCTTTTTCTCATGGCTGCTTCGATTTCCCATGCTGCTTCGTATGGCCATATTTTCTTCCATTGAATTTTGACCATAGGGATAACCTTATTTCTTAGTTGACGCACTTCCCGATCCAGAATCTTTATTGGCGTTTGCTCATATGTCATATCCTTCTGAATCTCCAGATTGTCATAAGTGATAATATGGTCAGGATCGTATACATATTTCTTCAGCATGGAGACGTGAAATACGTCATGAACTCCTGCTAATTGTGGAGGTAAAGCCAATCTATAAGTCACTTCACCGACCCTTTCAAGAATTTCAAATGGGCCAATGAACCTTGGAGTTAGCTTTCCTTTAATGCCAAATCTTCGAATACTACGACCTGGAGAAACTTTTAAATATACATGATCTCCTACCTGTAACTCCAAGTCATGTCTTCGATTGTCGGCATAAGACTTTTGCCTATCTTGTGCCATTTTCATTCTCTCTTGAATGAGCTTGATTTTCTCCGTAGAATCCCTGACAAGGTCGGGGCCTAAAAATTACTTTTCCCCTTTTTCATTCCAACATATTGGAGATCGACAACTTTTTCCATATAGAGCTTCAAAAGGTGCAATTTGTATGCTTGCTTGATAGCTGTTATTATATGCAAATTCCACCAGAGGCAAGTGATCATGCCAACTTCCTCCAAAATCAATGACACAAACCCTGAGCATGTCTTCTACCACCTGATTTATTCTTTCCGTCTGACCATCAGTTTGTGGATGAAAGGCTGTGCTAAAATTTAATCTGGTCCCTAGTGAATGTTGTAGACCTTTCCAGAACTGTGATGTGAATCGAGGATCTCTATCTGATACAATAGTGACGGGGACACCATGTAATTTGACAATTTTCTTTATGTACAATGCTGCTAGAATATCCACAGACCATCGACTCTTTATGGGTATGAAGTGTGCAGATTTAGTCAATCGATCTATGATTACCCATATGCCATCATGTCCACCTCTTATCTTAGGTAAACCCATAATGAAGTCCATTCCTATGCTCTCCCATTTCCATTCGGGAATATTTAAGGGATGTAATTTACCTGCGGGTCTAAAATGTTCAGCTTTAACTTGTTGGCATGTTAGACAACGAGACACGAAGTCAGCTATTTCCCTCTTCATATTGGGCCACCAAAAATTTCTTTTGAGATCCTGATACATTTTTATACCTCATGGATGAATGGTGTACTTTGATTTATGTGCTCCTTCTCTTCCTTAACCTTTTTATTATTCTTCTGGGAACTTCCACCATTCCCGCTCCTTGATCTTTTCTTGCTGTCACGGCTTTTGTATGGTTCCGTGATGCTAAACTTCTCCTTCTTATAATGCCGATCAGATCGTTGGCTAGATTCTTCTCCTTTTCCTTTCAACTTTTCGACCTTCTCTAAGGTCCTCTCGCATAGATATGCCCTCTGAACCATCTCCGCATAAGTGCGGATATTCTGTGTCCCAAGTTGCTGAATGAAACCGGGTCGTAACCCGTCCATAAATTGATTTGCTTTTAATAATTCCGTGCTAATAAGGTGTGATGCATATGGTGCTAGTCTTGAAAACTGTAGCTCATATTCTGCCACCGACATCATCCCTTGACGAAGGGAGGCAAACTCCATGGCCTTCCTTTCCTTTACATGTTCGGAAAATACTTGGTACGGAATAAAGTAAGAAACCCGTCCCATGTATGAGGTGCATCGGCCGGAGGTGCCGGAATCGACTTCCACCATGTACGGGCATCTTTATTTAGTTGAAATGTTGCTAGACGCACCTTCTCCTGATCAGTGCATTGAATAACGTCAAATATCCTATTCATCTCATCGATCCAATTTTTTGCCTCATCGGGATTTGAAGATCCATAGAATCGCGGAGGATTTAGACTCCGGAAGTTGCGATGTAGGTCACCAGCCCTTGCCCCTGCACCACCTTGTGCTATAGTTTGCAATGCCTGAGTGAGGCCGGCAACTGTTTGTTGCATACCGTCCCAATCTACGCGATGAGTCATTTGTAAAATAGGGTACCTGAGAGAGAAAAATAACAACTTGTTATTTCTCATGAAAATCAACCTTAAAGCTAATGAATTATCTTATCCCGGGCTTTACCCAATCCTCACATGGGTATGGAATTTCTTCCTTAGTTCATAGGTAGGGGTCATTAAACCTTGGACTTATCCTATGATATGATTCTTTTCCCTAAGTCCTGAGACTTAGGCTCTGATACCAACTTAACTGTCACGTCCCGAGCCTTTATTACAGCGGAAGACTCGCTCGGGGAGCGTGAACAGCCGACATGGTAAGCCTCTTACAAGTAAGAACGACCAGAGCGCAATACAATCACACACATAAATGCAATTGCACAAAATTTAATCAAACTCCAACTTTATTTCATAAATGATCAATACTCGAAATACAACCACTTTCCATCATCTTTCATTCTACTAGACTCAAGAAATAGGAAAATTACATTGACTCAATCTAGACATTATAGACTTCCTAAGTCTTCGCTCATCTTTAATCACTCTCGGATCCGCAACTTGAATAATCCGAATCCGAACCCGACTCACTTTCATTTCCTGAAAAAGATTGAAAATAGGTAATGAGCACACTTGCCCAGTAGGTATCTTCGCATCAACATGAAGGCACTATTAAAGTGATTAATATTTTTGCTCTAAAGAAATAAGGTAAAATCATGCAATACGATGATCACACGATTAAATCAAAGTAACAAGACAATCATATAAGATGGAATGAGAACAAGAATGAACTAGCAAGAATAGAACAAGAACATGATATTGGCCTTTCATGAATAAGAATATATCGAGAATGTACTAACAAGCCACATATTCATCACTTTAGCATCTTATGCTTATGAGCAAGTGCTTCGTGAATTTCTGTGGAATATCAAACAAGAATGTCATGTCGTGTCGTGGATCTTCACTTATTTATAGAAATAGTACTCCCAGCGCAATGCAACGTCAGTAGCATCATACCCCATGGTTTATAAAATAGTATGTTTTCGAAAATCAGCCGAGGGACTAGCATAGAGCCCTTGAACACAATCAGTGCTCGATTGCATCTTCAGGTATAAATTAAGCTATTTCCACACATGTAACAGTAAAGTATGACCAAGAATATAACACTTCCAAATAATGAAAATCAATGAATGAACGCTTCAATTTGAATATATGAGATCAAGAATGACTTAGACTATGCTATGCTTATGGAAATAAATCGACAGCATAACAATATATTCTCTTAACTTTCATTCATTATATTAAGTCTATTAAGCAAAATGATAGGTTCTAGATCATCAAGGTTTATCTAGAAACATTGAAATGTCAACCCTTGGTCAAACCTTGGGTTGAGATATTCAAGTCATGTGACGGTCATTCACTGGGCCGTTACATTGTGTGACGATCTAGTATAGGACCGTTACATTTGTCTGAATCCAGAATCAAGAATTCAACCTCATATGAATGTGATGGTCGTATATTGGGCCGTTACATGAGCCTGACGGTCCAATACAAGGCCGTTACATTACTAGAATCAGAAAACAATGATAGTTTATTCTAGTTAATGGGTTTTAATGGTACAACCAACTCGGCGTCCTAGTGGGAATCCCAGGCTCGCGGAGAATTACGGAAGCCTTGAAACAAGATTTCCTAATCCATTGGAAGGAATATCCAATATAGAGGTCCTCAAGTCCAAGATTATGCTCCTATAGTGCAAAGTGTGAACTAATGGTCAACATACCGGAGTATGTGCCATGTACTTATAGAAATGACTCTATTGATAGAGAGATACAAGTATCAACGTGAAAATCATGATGAAAACTCCGACAATACAATAGTTAAAAGAATCATGATTTAGAATACAAGACTATAGAATTTTTGGCTTATGAAACTAACATAACTTCAAATACCATTAAGTTCCAGAAATCATGCAACACCTATTATGAATTATTAAAATAACCTTAAATTCACATAATCAGGTGAAAACTCTAATCAACTAGGCTTAATAATAAGTAAGATTGACGAATCTTATTCTGTCTAGGGTTGACAGAACACAGGGCTTCTGACGGTCTATAAGTGGTGCGTCACAGTAGTGTGACGGTCTATCAAACAGCCGTTACAGTAACGTAACGCCCCTGTATAGATGCGTCAGAGTCAACAGAGAAATCAATTGGCAATCAAGGACTGTGACGGTCCATCGTATGGCCGTTACATGAGTGTGACGGTCCTACGCTGATGCGTCAGAGGGTCTGCTAACAGAAAGCGATATAAAACCTAAGGTATCAACGCACATCATGTCTGTAAATCAAATACCATGTCTATTCTAGGCATGATAACAAAGTATAGGCTATCTATATGCGTGGGTACCCGTGAGATAGACAAGATACATCTTTTTAATTTTCCAATTAGGATAAGAGATGCATGTAATGTATAGAACTTAGTAAAACATGAAATTGATGCTCTACTATGCATGAAATTCAATCAAACCAGAGGGCTTATAGTCCTATCAAGTTGTTTTTGCCGTTCATGAGATAACCTACCTCTTGTCTAGGCTTCAAACTTCCAATTATGGTCTGAACACCGAACCCTAGTTCCCTCCTTCCTGTGATTTTTTAGCAACTTCTTTGGGCTCTAACTCCACGACCTCTTGACCTAAAGACGTGAAATTTAGAGAGGAGTTAGTCTAAAGTATTGTAAATAAATACTTCTAAAGAACTTACCAAAGATTACACCTCCTTACCTTGATTCCTTGCGAGCCAAAAGTAAGGGTCGCACAGTTCAGAACTAGGTCCTATTTATAGGGTTTTGAAGATTAGATCGATTCTAGAGTCCTTAATTTGATAAAACCTGATCTCTAAGAGTCCTTAGTAATGTTATAACTCTTCCTACATTGATCTCTAGTGGATAAGAGTCCAAAGTTTTGATCTTTGTACTTGTTCTTTCCTTCACGGAACTAACATGATGTAACGGTCTAATGCAGGTGCGTTAGAGGCATGTAACGGTCTCACGATATACCGTTACATTTATTATTCCCAGAGTTCAACACGAATCAAACTCTTCAACTTATGAAATTCACAGAGTGTAACGGTCGTAGACCCATGCGTTACAAGCATGTGACGGTCGCACGATAGACCGTTACATTCAACGTATATAGAGTTTCAAATAAATAAAATTCTTTTATTCATTTTCCTATATTATTATTTATATAATTCATTTTTATCCATAAATAAGCTAAGTAACCTTCTAGAATATGGGCCAAACTTAATGGTTTTGGGCCTTAAACCCTTTTAGATGATGTGTAAATAGGCTTGGTTAATTATTCAACCTAATTGGGCCTATGATGACTTATTAGTCTCAGAATTCTTTTATTAATATATTTAGACCTTTATAAATTCTAAATAATTATTTATATAAAATTCTGGGGCACTACATTGAATCCCTTGGAATGGATGAAGATCTCTTCACGAAGTACTGTTCACGGCTACAGTACCATCTCCCTTGAACAGCCTCCACAAGCCTCCCTTGATCTCCCTTGATCCAAATGAAGAATTAGGGTTTCTAACCCTCTTGTATGTGTTTTATAGACTTTTGATGGTCAATAGAAGCTCCCTAAACCAGATCCATATTTTGTGGGTGATTGGATGACTTTAGGATTAAAGAAATCCATGGAGAATGTCCCTTCTCGAAGTGAAAAATAAAGTCAACAATGAAGGCTCGGGGCTGGCGGTTGACCTGTGGCTTCTGGCGGTCGACCGCTACTGAGAAAACTGCAGACGAATGATCCCTAGAATTTTCGGTCGACCGCTACTAGGCTGGCGGTTGACCGCCACTAAGAGAGCTACAGCCTGGAGGTTGCTGGCAGGGGCGGTCGACCGCCCCTGTGCTGGCGGTCGATCGCCAGCTGGGCAGACCCCGAGTTTTCTCGGGTCGGTCCGTTAACTGCTTTAGCTCCGTCGCTTAAGTTCTTTAGCACCCCATTCATGTCTGTAGCATCACCCTTGACAGTCTAGAAGGTGTCAACTGAGTCTTTGACTTTGGGTTCTCTTGGTTATGCTTCTTTGTGCATCGACCTTAACTGTCATTGAGCTTTCACTTTTTCCAACTCCACTCCATTCCTTGTCCATTCACTTGTATATCTGTCATGAACAAAACATCATGTATGTCAATCATATAAGAGTAAAAAAATAACAATTACTAATAGTGTTTAGCCATTATCAAAACCAAGAATGTCAAATAACTCAAATGACCACATGATGATGTCGAATAACCCAAGTGACCGCAAGATGACTCAAATGACCATAGGGGCATAGCATTCTCCCCCTTTTTGATGATGGCAACATTGTGAGTCATTATATGGCAGTAATATTCAAGATGGCAAAGTTTATGACATATGCAACAAGTGCAGCTCAGAATCCATGATAGTAATAGCATGTGAATGTAATTATGAATGCAGATATGAGTGCTATGCAATTATGCAAACCCCATCACATACACATAAGAGATACACAAAGCGCACAAAGGATTCTCCCCCTTTGACTCTCCCCCGTACACAATTCACTCATCCCCCAATGACAACTCACAAAGCAAAGGACGACTCACAACAAAAAATTCTCCCCCTTTGACAGCAGCAAAAAGGAGGGAGAAGTTAGAGAAGCGACAAATGTCGGTGAGACCAGTTCTTAAAGGGGTGGAGAGCAAGCCATTATGTATAAACCTGAAGCATACCGCGAGCAACATATATGGTTCAAAACTAATGAAATTCGAGATCATCAACAGAGTTCGAAAAGTAGCTACATCCAAGATTTAATAGAAATGAACCAAAGGTGCATATCATGGCAGTGTTTAACCTTCCCTTGTCTTATACATCCATATTCAATAACGACAAAGGGAATAGCACAAAAACTAATATTGAGACTAAACAAGCATGAGTAAAGCATGGAATTGTATGATTGCAGCATGTTTGATTTTTCAGGAACTTTTGTATTTGAAGACACATGACTCATATTTTACGAGCAATCAAGTCTAGTACATGCCTCCTAGCCGTAAGAATACACGTTGTTTAGACGCCAGTATCTCTAGGTATTTGGCAAGACTGACGGTTATGCTTCAAAATGAACATAGATAGTAAAGTCACGTCATGACATATCCAATCTCATTTCTTTGATGAGAAGATATATTTCTCAGCAATTATGCTAGTGCTCTGCCTAGAGTCCCAATATAATTAAGACAGAGATAACAGGGACACATCATAACATATCATTATTTGATGACGTGACATATTTCTCCGTGCAACAATATCATTGCTCTATCAAATTGATTTCCAAGAATTCAGCTCATCAAGATGTTTAGAAACAATACTAAGCTCTAGAGTATCACCAAGATTGTCATGACGTTTGGATTTTCAGATATCAGGATAGTCATACAAAGCACAATATGCAATCTCTAGTTAAGGTCTATTAAAACAACAGAACATAGATGATTTCAGAATAAATATTTTTGAACTTCAAGGAAATCATTAAATCTGAACCATTTTCATTGGATGGACAATCATCAGGGCATATAATAGAAAGCTCTTATGCCGTAGTTCTGCCAGTGAAGTGCAGATTGCAAGAGGTTAAGAGAATCAACAAAACTCCCCCTAAGGATATGTAATGGATGCACGAAGGAATTATATTTGCAAGCAAGTTGAATGACAAATGAGGTTGACCTAGTCACTCTGAAGGTGGCAGAAATGAAATGTATGACCCAACCCATGGTTGTACACTTATTAAATGTAACAGAATGAATATGAAATATATGTAAGAATGCGTCAAAGAGATAACTCCCCCTTACTATATGGCCTATATGCGACAATGATGCATGGTACTTGGAGGAGGTGAAACCTCACGCATATTGAGTGCTTCTAGGCAAGCATAACCTGCCATTCCATACATCAACATTTGATATACCATGGCCATGCAAGAATGATGCTACACCAACCACGCAAAGCATCGTGAACATGAATTCAATCTTTATTATGCATCATGACTACATGCAATGCGACACCATATGCAAAATGATACATGGACACAAATCTGCAAAAACACACAACTAAATTGAACAAAATCATCCTTTCAATTTTTATTAGCCTGAGGTCGGCAAAGACCAAGCTCCCTTCTGAGTGTTGAAAACCTGTCATTACACAAGGGCTTAATGAAAATATCAACAATTTGATTTAGAGTATCAACAAAATGCAGTTCAAAATTTTTCTTACCGACCTCATCTCTAATGAAGTGATGCCTAATCTCAATATGCTTAGTCCTAGAGTGCTGGACTGGATTTTTTACAAGGTTGATAGCACTAGTGTTATCACACAGAATCGGGACACAACCAAGATCCACTAAGTAGTCTTGGAGTTGGTGTTTAATCCACAACACTTGGGTGCCACAGCTCCCCGCAGCAACATATTCTGCCTCTGCGGTTGAGAGGGCAACCGAGTGTTGTTTCTTGGAGGCCCAAGAAACTAAACACCCGCCCAGAAACTGGCAGTAGCCACTAGTACTTTTGCGATCCAGCTTGCATCCAGCATAGTTCGCATCAGAATAAGATATAAGAGATAAATCACATGATGACGGATACCACAATCCCAAATCTTGAGTGTCGGCAAGATATCTAAGGATACGTTTGACGGCAGTCAAGTGGGATTCTCTAGGACTAACTTGAAACCTAACACAAAGGTATACACTAAACTGGATATCTGGTCGGGATGCAGTCAAGTAAAGCAAAGAGTCGATCATACCTTTATAGATCTTTGCATCCACTAATTTACCATTTTCATTCGAATCCAGTGATGTTGTGGTGCTCATAGGAGTTGCAATGATTTTGCTGTTCGTCATGTCAAATCTTTTCAGCAGCTCCTTGATGTATTTGGCTTGACTTATGAAGCACCCATCTTGTCTTTGGTTGACCTACAAATCGAGAAAGAATTGGAGTTCTCCCATTAGGCTCATCTCAAATTCGCTAGTCATGAGGTTAGCAAATTCCTCACACATTTCAGATTTAGTAGAACCAAACACAATATCATCAACATAAATTTGAACAATCAAGATGTTCTTACCTTGCTTCTTGGTGAAAAGTGTTTGATCTACCTTACCTCGTGTGTACCCTTTTTCAATGAGGAACGAGTTTAGTCTCTCATACCAAGCTCTTGGTGCTTGCTTAAGTCCATAAAGTGCCATGTCTAGCTTGTATACAAAATCTGCATGGTTAGAATTCTCAAAGCCAGGGGGCTGCTCAACATAGACTTCTTCTTTGATCAATCCATTCAAGAAAGCACTTTTTACATCCATTTGATACAGCTTTATTCTAAGAGAGCATGCAAAGGCAAGTAAAATTCTGATGGCTTCGAGTCTAGCAACTGGGGCATAAGATTCACCAAAGTCTACCCCAAACTCTTGATTATACCCTTGAGCCACCAATCTAGCCTTGTTTCTTATTATCTTACCATCCTCACTGAGTTTGTTCCTAAAGACCCATTTAGTGCCAATGACAGATTGTGATGAAGGTCTAGGAACAAGATGCCAAACTTTGTTTCTTTCAAACTGGTTTAACTCGTCTTGCATTGAATTTATCCAATTTTCATCTTTTAATACTTCATCAATGTTTTTGGGTTCAAGTTGAGCGACAAGAGCAAGTTGATCTAATTCTTCCACAATTCTAAAATGTGACCTTATTCTAGGTGGGTCATTCAAGCTACCAATGACATTTTCTAAAGGATGATCCTTAAGAATTCTAATGTTTGTAGAATCATCACCTTCTCCTGGAGCTTGATCCCTTGCATTGTTTGATTCAGCTTGGTCACCATCTTCTTTTGTTTCTTCTTGTGGAGGATCACTCTTATCCTTCATGCTTAGGAATTCCCCATCTTCATCGTTTTTCCTGCAAGAGTTATCATTGTTAGAATCATCATGATATTCATCAAAGGAAACATGGGGTGATTCTTCCACAGTTTGACTCTTAATGTTATAAATTCTATAAGCCCTAGATCTATCAGAATATCCAAGAAATATACCTTCATCGCTCTTGGGCTCGAATTTATCTAAATCTCTTTTGTCATTATTGTGGATGAAGCATTTAGATCCAAATACTTTCATGTGTGTGTGAGAAGACTTTTTACCTTTCAGCAACTCATAAGGAGTCTTTTTGGTGTGTGGCCTTACCATAGAGTGGTTGATAATATAACATGTCAAGTTTACCGCTTCAGCCCAAAATTTCCTTGGAAGTTGCCGTTCGACAAGCATGGTTCTTGCCATCTCTATGAGAGTTCGGTTTCTTCTTTCAACTACACCGTTTTGCTCTGGGGTTCTTGGTGAAGAAAATCGGTGTGAAATGCCTTCAGCCTTGCAAAGATTATAGAAGTCAACATTTTTAAATTCACCACCATGATCAGATTGAATGTTAGAGATTTTGAACTCACCATCTTGCTTTATCTTCATATAGAGTGCCTGAAACTCATCAAAAGTATCATTTTTATGTGTGAGAAAGAAAACCTATGTGAACCTAGAGTAATCATCCACCAAGACATATCCATATTTTCTACCACTTAAACTAGCAGTTCTGGTTGGACCAAACAAATCCATATGAATCAGCTCAAGTGGTTTAGATGACATGTTTGCAGATCTAGCCTTGAAGGATTTTCTTGTTTGTTTACCTAGGGCACATGCATCACACAATTTGTTTTCTTATTTAAAAGAAAGTTCAGGCAACCCATTCACCATTGAATGCTTTAACAATTAATGTAAGACATTGTAGCTAGCATGTCCTAGTCTACGATGTCATAACCATGCAAGTTAAGATTTTGGTGCAGCAAGACAAAGATTTAAATGAGCAGGATCATCTAAGTCAATCATGTAAACATTGTTGACTTTCTTACCAGAAAAGTTTACCTTGTCAGATTTTGGTTCAAGGATTCTACATTCATGAGAGTCAAACAGCAGTTTGTGACCTTTATCATACAATTGACTTATACTAAGCAGGTTGTATTTCAAACCTTCAACTAGCAGCACGTTACAAATAGAGTTGGAGAGGTTCTTACCTACATTACATGTTGCAATGATTTTTTCTCTTGTTGTTCCCTCCAAATGTGACATATCCTCTTTCTTTTTCTTTCAAGAGACAAAATTTTGATTTGTCTCCAGTCATGTGTCTTGAACAGCCGCTATCAAGGTATCACCTGTTATGTATGGCTGCAAGACACTCCTGCACAAGTAATTAAGTAATGGTGTTTGGAACCCAACCAAATTTAGGTCCCATCAAACTCTTCAGATTTTTAAAACATGAAACCATTTCTTTTGAAATCCAAACCTTCCTAGCATTCATGTTTTGTTTGCTTAGAGCAGGGATTTGATTTTTCTTTTCAGCTTTGACATTCACTTTTTGTTTAGAAGCTCTTTGTTGGATTTTGTGGAAGTTTGAGGAAGTTTGCTTCTTAAACCATTTAGGCCGTTGGTTGGTTTTGGGTTGAAAATGATTATTTTTCTACTTAGGATATTGAAACTTATAAGATTGATGAACACATGAATCATAATTTCCTCAAAAGTAGGGTGGTGTTGGCCTATATGAATGTGCAATCCAGTTATGGTGATATCTGGAAGATTGAGCATGCAATGGCCAAGGAAGTGTTGACCTATGCTGCGGGGAAGGTCGACCTTTCTTAGGCTTTTGGACAGACTTTTTGGGAATTTCAGTGACTGCCTCTTCAATCTTCTCTTTCCCTTTCTCCTTTTGTTTTTGTTGGTTTTGTGTGGGAGTTGTGTTTGAGGTGGAAGCTTCGGAAGATGAAACAACTGTGACAGTTTTTAGCCCAAATGACCTTTTGTTTGTTGGATCAAAACCCAACCCATCTTTGTTGTGGTTCATTCTTGTTCCTAGCAATGCATCTAGGTTTTATCTTCCATCCACAAACTTTTCTAAAGATTGCTGTTTATCCTTCAACTCTTTTTGTAGGTTTTCAATATTTTGAAGAAGTTGAATGTTGACTTGTTTGACAGCTTCATACTTCTCATTACTCAATTTACTGTCCTTTTCATAAGTTTGCATTTTGAGCTTCATGCTATCAATCTCATTTCTCATATCCTCATTTTCAGTTTTCAAGTCAGCCATTTCTTTTCTTCCTTCCTCCAAATCCTCAATCATTTTCTTAAGATCTTCAATTTCAGTCTCAAGTAGAGCAGTCTTATCATTCATATCATGATCGTACACAAACAAGTTAATTTTCTTTTTCAATGATTTATTCTCTTTTTTGTACATGTCATATTTTTCCATGAGTTGTATATATGCTTCCTCCCAATCATCAATTGTGTAATTTTCAAATGGAGAGTTTACCTCAGTTTCTTCGTCACCTTTGACCATGAGACAAAGATCTTTTTTCTTGTCCGAGGAGCTAGTTCCACCATCACTTTCTTTCTCGTCACTCCAGGTGGACACCATGGCCTTGTTCTTCTTCTTGCCCTTCCATTTGTCAGCCATTTTGAATCTGTCACGACAATCAGTCTTGCCCCTCTCATGAAGCTCTTACCTTCCTTTCTCAGGAATTTTCTGAACTTACGTGTGAGCATGACTACGTCATCCTCATCTCGCTCACTTTCCGAATCCTCACCTTCATCAGAAGAGCCTTGACCGCTGGATCCTGCTTTAAGAGCTAGGGGCTTTTTCTTAGGCACCTCAGCCTCTTTGTTCTTAAGGTTGATCTCATAGATCATCAATGACCCAATGAGTTCATCTACCTTGATAGTTGCGAGATCTCTCGATTCTTCAACCACGGTAGCCTTTGTGTGCCATGTAGGAGTCAATGATTTGAGAATCTTTCTCACAATTTCCTATTCTGAGTATTTCTTTCCCAAATCAGTTAGACTATTAGTAAGCACAGTTAACCGAGCATACATATTCTGAATTGACTCATCAGGCTTCATGCGGAACATTTCATATTCAAAAACTAAAATGTTACCATTTGTTTCTCGTACCTGAGAGGTTCCTTCGTAAATTACCTCTAACTTGTCCCACATCTGTTTTGCCGTTGTGCAGGTAGCAACTCTTGAGAATTCTACTGGATGGAGTGAGCATTGCATGATGTGTTTAGCACTCCAATTGACAATGGATTGTCTTATTTGTTCTTTGGTCCACAAGTCATCATTATCCGTAAGCTCATACGGACCTTTGTTGATCACTCGCCAAAGTTCGTAGTCTTGGGCGTGAATGAACACCTGCATGCGATGTTTCCAATAAGGATAATTAGTTCCAGTGAAATAAGGAGGTCTATTCACAGAATGTCCTTCAGGTAAGAAACCTTTGGACGCTAATCCACCATTTCCCTCAAGGTCGTTGGACCCCATAATGAGAGATTAGGCTCTGATACCACTTGTTGAGTAGTGGACAGCGGATCTAGAGGGGAGGGGTGAATAGATCTGCCCCTCTTTCGTAATGCAACCCTCTATATAGCTAGATAAAATAAATCGCAGCGGAATATAACTAGCTTATCGAAGAACACTATGATTCGCTTGGCAAGATGAGCAACTAATATATCGATTTGAACCTAAGCATGCATGTAGAACGAAGTAATCACATAAACAAATCACAACACAAAGGATTTTAAGGTGGTTCGGACTGAATCCCCAGTCCTACGTCCACCCCTCACCAAATCCGGTGAGGCTCCACTAGTACCACGCACTGAACCGCAAATCAGAAGAACCTCCGATTACCTTCCTACTAATCACCGATAGGGACGTCGATCACCGCAGATCGGAGAACTTCTGATTACCTTCCTACTAACCACCGGTAGGGACGATCTTCAGTTTTAATTGTTTGAAAGAAATGGAAAGAGAACAAATAGAAATCACTCAAATAAGATATAGAATATGCTTAAAGTAAAAAGATCTTGTCTGAGTTGTAGGAGCTTGAATCGGATGATCCAATGGTGTCTTCTTCCTTGAGAGATGATCTTCCTTGAGTTGATGAAGAAGACTATGGATGTAGCTTTAATCTTCCCTTTGATCTCCTTGAGTTGATGAAGAGTTTGATGCAGTTTAGATCACCCTTGAGAGCCTTGATTGCTTCTTGCTTCCTTGCAGGTTGAGATAGCGGCTTGAATCCCATGGAATGGATGAAGATCTCTTCACAAAGTATTGTTCACGGCTACAGTACCATCTCCCTTGAACAGCCTCCACAAGCCTCACTTGATCTCCTTTGATCCAAATGAAGCATTAGGGTTTCTAACACTCTTGTATGTGTTTTATAGACTTTGGATGGTCAATAGAAGCCCCCCAGACCAGATCCACATTTTGTGGGTGATTGGGTGACTTTAGGATTAAAGAAATCCGTGGAGAATACCCCTTCTCGAAGTAGAAAACAAAGCCAACAATGAAGGCTCGGGGCTGGCGGTTGACTTGTGGCTTCTGGCGGTCGACCGCTACTGAGAAAACTGTAGACGAATGATCCCTGGAATTTCTGGTCGACCGCTACTGGGCTGGCGATCGACCGCCACTGAGAGAGCTGTAGCCTGGAGGTTGCTGGCAGGGCGGTCGACCGCCCCTGTGCTGGCAGTCGACCGCCAGCTGGGCAAACCCCGGGTTTTCCCGGGTCAGTCTGTTAACTGCTTTAGCTCCGTCGCTTAAGTTCTTTAGCACCCCATTCATGTCTGTAGCATCACCCTTGACAGTCTAGAAGGTGTCAACTGAGTCTTTGACTTTGGGTTCTCTTTGTTATGCTTCTTTGTGCATCGACCTTAACTGTCATTGAGCTTTCACTTTTGCCAACTCCACTCCATTCCTTGTCCATTCATTTGCATATCTGTCATGAACAAAACATCACGTATGTCAGTCATATAAGAGTAAAAAAAATAACAATGACTAATAGTGTTTAGCCATTATCAAAACCAAGAATGTCAAATAACTCAAATGACCACATGATGATGTCGAATGACCCAAGTGATCGCAAGATGACTCAAATGACCATAGGGGCACAACATCGGCCGTGTACCTTGAGAAGTCGAAGCTCTTGCCTGTGAAGTCATACGACGGCACCTCTGACCCAACTGAGAACTAGGAGAAGTCTGACATGCTCCTCACCTTATCATGAGTTACTGACCCCATCAAATGCCAAGCCTTCCCACTCACCTTGAAGAGGGGGACAACCGCCTAGTTCAAGACGCTCACACTAGGTTCGATAGCCTCCTCTCAGCAACTTGGCCAAGCGTTCCGCTCCCACTTTGTAATGCCCTGAGTCTTTCGGATCCATATCGGAGAGTTTCAGATCGCTTTTGTGGGTCCTGAGTTGTGTTTTACGATCCGCGTGGGGTTTTCTCCCGTACGAGTTACGAAACCCAGTTGAGAGTTTATTATTGAGTTCATTGACTCGAGGACGCTACAGTTGCATTGCATTCTTTTCGAGGATCATTTAGACTATTTTTTCATATTTTTTTGAATTAGTGCATTTTTAGGCTGAAAACCAGATTTTTCAGAAATTACAAAATTTCCTAATTTCTTTTCTATTTCTTCTTCTTTCTCCTTCCTCTCTCCTCCCTCACGCTCACTTTCTCTCCCTTGTTCTCTCTCCTCTCTCCGCGAGGCGCGCGACCGTGGCGAGACGGGCGTGGCAAGAACGTCGTGGAGCTGATATGGCACATGACGGTGTGATGGATGGAGCGTGGTGTTGGCGCGATCCCTCGGTGGATTCAAAGCCAACGTGTTCGGTTCGTTTGATCGATTTTGGCGTGTTTTAGTCGCTTCGGCGCACTAGAACTTCAGTGGAGGTAGGGAGATGGATGCCCTACTCTTCTTATGCGTTTCCTCGCGATTTGGAGCCGAACGGTGCGCATATGAGCGGGTTTGGCATCATTTGGGGCAAAAGCATGTTCGGGGGGTGTGAGACGAGTTCACCTCTTTCGGAGACAGTATCTTGCTAGATTAGTTTCATTTGAACCCCTGGCATGTCAGCATTCCATTTCCACTGGTTTCATTACGATTGGTGATCATTTGGGACCGGTGTGAGCCCGGGAACCCATGTGACTCATTTTGGGTCGATTCGGTAGAATCGCCCGTTTCTTGTGTTTTTGGTGTCGTTTGGACCCCTTCCGGTCTGTGGAAGGTTTATTTGGCTATTAGAGTTGTTTCCCCTTCGTTTAGAAGCGAACGGGGCGTGGAACGGTTGGATTCAGTCATTCCCCTATTTTACCCGCTGTGACGCCCTAGCGGTCGTTCCAGCGACCGTTTGGGTGCCTCTAGTGGTCCAGTGGCGACTGTTTGGAGCTCTGTTGGTTCTATGTCGGTTTGGGTCTTCATGGTCACGCGATGGACCGTTTGTGTCGGCTAGCGGCCCAATGGAGGACCGCTAAGCTTTGTCCAGCAGTCCATTGTTAGACTACTAGGTTTAGGTGTTATTTCGATTTGGCCAAGCGGTCACGCGATAGACCGCTAGGCTGGTCTTGGCGGTCCATTGCTAGACCGCTAAGTGTCGTTTATGTCGGTTCGATGTTTTTTAAGTCGGTTGGGCTAGTGGTCCTAGCCCTGACCGTCTAGCGTTCTTGGCGGTCCTTTGGGTGACCGCTAAGATCTGTTTGACCGGTTAAGTCGGTTTCACTGTAGAGAATTTGACTGGGTCTGGCGGCCTAACGTGTGACCGCTAGGGTTTCCCTTGCGGCCCTGCGATAGACCACATGCCCCTATGCTTTCTATTTTCCTTTATTTTGGCCTCCATTTGTCTTGTCTTACTGTGGTGGTTTGCCCATAGTCCTGTGGATGTCTTGAACGTCCTATGAGGGCGATGACCATGTTGTGAGGTAGCCGGGGAGTGCCATTATATCCAGTAGTGTTCCATACTGCTTCAGAGTCAATATTAGTTTCTGGTCAACCCGGTGTGATCCAATGGTTGACACGGGACCTCGTGACTGTCTCGTCTATCCTGTATGGATCGAGACATGGTTTTAGACGCCTTGAGGTGCTATCTTGCCTCGATTTGCATGTCCATGTGCTTTGAGGGTCTTAGTGATCCCTCAGATCTCCGTGGTTCATGTTATGCGGATGGATGGATCTGGCTGTCCTGTGTCGTTTCCTTTACATGTGTTTTATCGTGACTTTGGCTTAGGGATTAGGCTGATTGGCGGCATGTTACCGCTTTTGTGCCACGAACTTGACCCCGAGTCTTGTGACTCAAGGATCGTTGTGTCGGCAAGTCAAGCTGTCTGTCCTGAGTCTGGTGGCAGTCTGGTATGCTACCTTGTGTCTCGTTCTTGGTGCATCATAGTACGTGCGATAGTGCATGCTTAGCCTGTCTGTACTTCAGCACTAGTGTTTTGGAGTCTCTATGTATCTAGTGAGCCTCCACTAGTCGTAATCCGGCGACACTTTCCTATGTGTCGGCCCACCTAGGAGTGGTGGCAGGGTGAGTTTCCGATATACGGTTTTTCGGCTAGTTTCTGTAACACCACAAAACTTTATATAAATTATTTTAAGGTATTTCTGAAAATTTTGGGAATTTCTAAGATTTTTCTAACTAAATAAGGGATTAATTAAAGCTTAAATAGAATATTGAGTGAATTTTAGGTTAAATACATTATTCTAGAGGCCCAAAATTATAACCAGTTAATTTGGACAATTAAATAAGTCCAAAGGACCCAAAATTAAGCCCACTAGTCATGGCCCATATTCTAGAAGCTGGAAATTAGTGTAATTACGGAATTTAGGAGATAATTACTTCTTGGGATATAAATAAAAGGATAATATTAGGGATAATATCAAAAGAGTTTGAAGTATTTCAAATTCGGCGCTCACAGCATAAAACGGTCTATCGCAAGACCGCTAGCGTTCTGTAAACGGTCGTCCAATGACCGCTAACGAATGCAGATTCCGTGAGAAAAAGAAAATGTGAAAAGGTTGGATTTTTAGCATCCAAATCATCTTGGATCGACTATATCAACCAATTAGATAGGTCTAGAAGGATTGTAGATCGAATGGAAAGTCTAATTGGGACTCTACAATTGTTCTAATCCTCAAAACCATACCTAAACCCTATAAATATGTCCCAGATTTGACATACGCGACCCCTACTTTGACTCGCGTGGAACTCAGGTAAGGAGGCAGAATTAGTGGTAAGTTTCTTCTAAAAATTTGTTCATTATAGTTAGAACTAACTACCCTCCAATTTTTGTTCTAGAAGATCAAGTATGTAAAGAGTTAGAGTCTTCCAAAGTTGTTGATTCTACATTAAGAACTCAAGAATTAGTGCGGCCGACCCTGATTGATCAAGGAATTCAGAGCCCTAAACGAGGTAATTAGATAGAGGTTTTTTAGAACTCTATGTTCCCCTTCATATCCCCTTCTTACCCTCAAAATTTCACGTCCATAGGTCAAGGGAATCAGGAGATAGAGGGACGTGAAGTTACTGATCTAGCACAAGAAAGGGCAGAATTAGGGCTGACTTCCAGTCCGAAATTGGCTATCTAAGATGAAGTAATTGAGGTAGGTTATCTCATGAAAGGCTTAAATTTAAAGTCAGGAACAAAAGCCCTCTTGTTTCATTCGTTTTCATGTATTGTACCTTGTGAATTTCATGTTTTACTTAAGGATATGCATATAGTATATTCTTCGTGCATGAACTAGCCCTAATGAAGTAAAAATATGAGTTTTTCTTGTAATCACATAAACCTATGCATATTGTTGGTCTTAAATTGTTCTATCATGATCATGGAAGTTAGAATATGTTGATTTTCAGACATGATATGTCTTAGTTAGCATTTTTGTTTAGTTATCTTTTGAACTCGGATTTACGCAGGAAGAAACGATCTTCCTATGGACCGCTAGAGAACTGTCACGGTCGTACGATAGACCGCTAACCGCAAAGTGACGGTCTTCTAGTTGACCGTTTTCAATTTCTGAATTTCTGCATTATTTTAACCTGAGACTTAATGCAGATTTGCCATAATTATTCTATGTTAAGCCTAGTTAACTAAGTCTTATTCCTGATTAAATTATTGGTTTTATATACTTAGTTAATGTACTTGTTTATCATAATAGATTTCATGTTTCATGTACAATGGTATTATTTTAACTTATGTTAATTTATGCCAAAAAATCGTATACTCTTGTAATTAAATACATATTTCTAAATATATATGATTCATGATTTTAACTTGATCACGATTTTACATGATTTTCTCTCTCTTCTAAGTGTTATTTTCTTAAGTACATGGCACATATCCCAGTATGTTGTCATTAGTTACACTTTTACACAATAGGAACACAAGCTTGGACATGATGACATCTCTCTTGGATATTCCTTCCAATGGACTAGAAAATCTTGTTTCAAGACCTTCGTAAGACTCCGCGAGCCTGGGATTCCCACTAGGACGCCGAGCTGGTTATACCATTAAAGCCCAATTGTCTAGAATGCACTTATACCAATGTTTTATATTCTGGATTATTAGCGGCCTTCTGGTTGACCGCTGAAGACTGCTAGCGGCCTTACATTTGACCGCTAATAAATCCTAAACGATACTGCATTTGACCGCTAAAGACTCCAGATATCCTATTTTAAAATATCAAACTGTCTTATCATTAACGGTCCTGTACTAGACCGCTAGGGATAAGAGACGGTCCAGTAAATGACCTCTAGCGTCCTGAATTTGATTAACCCAGGATTTGACTCAAGGGTTGATTTTCCTATATTCCTAGATGGTCCAATTGATTATCTAGAACCTGTCACATTATTCCAAAGATACCTAAGTAATTTTGAGAGTTAAAGAATGTACCGTTATGTTGCCGGTCTACCGCCATAGCATAATATACTTTAAATCTTTCTTTGATATCTTATGTCAACTTTGGTACGTTCTATACCTTGGTTACTTGATCATGAAACTTGTTATTTGGAATTGAGTTATTGGCCATACTTTCTTGTTATACTCGTGAAAGTAGCTTGATTTATACGTGAAGATGTAGTTCGGGCGCTGATTGTGTCCAAGGGCTCTATGCTAGTCCCCTCGACTGATTGTCGGAAACATACTATAAACCATGGGGTATGATGCTACTGGCGTCGCATTACGCTGGGAGTACTTTCTTTATAAATAAGTGAAATTCACGAGGAGTCTAAGTGGCTATCTCATAATTGAATTGCTACATGCTTGTTACATGACATTCTAGTGCATAACCTTTTATGGTTATGAAAAGTGAAAAGTGAAAGTGAAAGTGCGTTCTTGATGCATGCAAGCATATTCTTGTTCGTGAAAGGCCAAGTGACATTCTTGTTATATTCAACTTGATCTTGTTCATATATCATTTCTCATCATCTATCATGATCTTATCGTCGCTTGCTTTATTAGCATGTTTTATCGTATTTGCATGATTTATCTTATTCTCTAGAGCCAAAATGTTAATTACTTAAATATTACCTTCATGTTGTTACAAAGATACCTACTATGCAAGTGTGCTCATTACCCTACTTTTCAATCTTTTTCAGGAAATTCTAGCATGTTGGATTCAGATTACTCAAGTGATGGATCCGAGAGTGATTGATGGTTCGAGAGAAGTCATAGTTAGCCTAGTCAAGAGTCAAATATGTAATTTTCACTTTATTGAGTCCAGTTAGTCAACCCATCAAGATCATGTACTAGATGATTATTATCAATAAAAGTCAGATTTTTGATCAATTATTATTTCCATTCATCTTATGTGTGGATGATTTGCGCTCTGATTATTATCGTCACTTGAGGCTTCTCTTGCCGGTTGTTCACATTCCCGATTGTTTCCGCTGCATAATCTTGGGACGTGACCATTAAAGTGGTATCAGAGCATAGGACTAGAAGTCCTAGGGAAAAGTCATGTCATAAGTTAAGTTCAAGGTTTAAGGACCCATACCTATGAAACTAAGAAAGAAATTCCCAACCTATGAGAGGAATTGGATAGAACCGGGGATGAGATAGTCATTAGAATTAATTCTAAGATCTACCCCACTCATTCTAATAGAATTTACCAATTCATTACTCTTCTCAGGTGCCTCATTCTTACGATGGCTCATTGCGTAGACTAGAACGGTATGCAAGAGACCGTTGTAGGTCTTACTCAAGCGTTACAAACCATGGCTCAAGCTGGTGCAAGGGCCGGCGCGGGTAGCTTGCACAGTAATTTTTGGAGTTTAAATCCTCCACAATTCTCTGGATCCTCTAACCCTGACGAGGCAGAGAATTGGATCGACTAAATGAATCGTATATTCGATGTCATGCAATGCACTAATCAAGAAAAAGTTCATCTTGCCACATTCCAACTCAATAAAGATGCACGTACGTGGTGAAAGTCTATTCCGGCACCACCTGCAGATGCACCACACACGTGGGATGGATTTCTTATTCTTTTTCGAGCAAAGTACTTGGAGAGGGAGATTTCTGCAGCCCATTCAAAGAGCAGCCAAACTAGGCCCATCAGGACCAAACAAGGCCACGCTCGCCCAAGTGACAGCCCATAGGGCCCACTTAGGACAGAAAGCCCAATAAAAGATTCGCTCGAGGATACTACCTTCCTAGGCGGCCTCTAAGCTCGGAAGGCCCGAGCGTCGGTCAGGTCACAGGAAAGGTCCATGCCCGAGCCATCTCTCTGCCCAGGGGAAGAAGGCGCATGTCGACCAATCCGACCCATCTTCGTCCGAGCTAAGCCTACCGCCCGGATAGGGCTGGCCTCTCTGAGCTCGGTACGGCTGATGATTGCTTATCCATGCAGCCGTTAAGAGTCATCTGTGGGCAGGAATTTATAAAGGTGAGGGACTCCCGCTCCCCAAGGTGATAATGCTCCCACGATAAGGCAATAAAAGCCCACGTCGAGGACGTAACCCCCACCTGAAACCCCTCGACTTACAGGACTCCAGAAGACGGCGCACTATTTAACCCAGGGATACCCTCCGGCAAAAGGTAAGGGCAATCACACGCTCAAAACTCCTGAGCAGGAACCACTTCACCATTCTGGTGGAGAGGGATCTCGCGCAGAAGCTACTTCTTCCCTATATTGCTCCCACCATAGCTCTACTGACTTAAGCATCGGAGGGTTTTCCCCAGGGACTCATCCCTGGGCCCTCTGATCCGTTTCCCTTTCTTGCAGTTCACTATCCGGTGATCCACTGCCCGCTCAGGACCAGCGTGAGATCTTGCCTCTTCATCTGGCACCGTCTGTGGGAAACGTACAAGAAGCCAGTATGGTGCGAAGGAACTCAGGGAGGAGGTCCACCGGCGACAGGGGAAAGGCCATGGTAGCGGCAGGGGATGGCCCCTCCCGGGCCTCACAGAACCCTCCCTCCAACGCCAGCGCCCCTGCCTACGAACCACCACCCCCTCCTGCGGCAGTAGGGCTACCTCTCAATGATGGCGTCGAAGCCTTCCAGGCCCTGAACGCGAAATTGGATGTCCTCGTGGAACTCATGCGGACCCAGGCGGCTAGGGATGGAAGGTCTCGCGCCCCGTCAGGGAGCCCTCCCCGCGAGAATGCATCCCAGCACACCGCCGGAGGCCGCTTCACTCTCCGTGGCCAGGAGATCATCCGCAACAGGATTGGAGGACCCTCGCAGGCTCCGCCTCCAGAGCAAGAGGCTTCCTCCACACCAAGGCGGGGAAAACCTGGGGCGCGCCGTCCGAACCCAGAGACCGATGTTCCCGAGGATCACCAAGACGCTCCTCCCAGCCCCACGACACGACAACAGCCGGAGTTATCCCTCCGACTGTGAGATTTCGAGAGGCGTTTCGCAGAGCAGGAGTGCGCCCTCCGCGCCCTGCAGAAGACCTCTTTCCCGGAGGATGAGGAGAAATCCCCGTTCTCCGAATGCATCTTGAAGGCAGAGGTGTCTCCCAGAACCTCCATCTCGACCTTCAAGCTCTACGACGGCCAGGGAGACCCAGCCGATCATTACGACAGCTTCGACGCTTTGATGACCTTGCATGGAGCGTCGGACGCCATCAAGTGCCGAGCCTTCGCGACCACCCTGGTCCAGGGCGCCCAGGCGTGGTTCCGGGCCCTCACCCCCGGATCCTTCCGAGACTTCAAGCAAATTGGGGCGAGTCTTCAAAGAGAGTTTCGCCGAAAGTGCCCCCCCAAGGTCGGTAGCGGGGCTCCTGGCCCTCAAACAGGCGCAAGGGGAAAGACTCCGGGCTTATATTCACCGATTCAAGTCGGAAGCCCTGAGAATCCCCCGCCTGGACGTGGCCTCAGCCATAACCGCGCTGACTGGGGGCACCCGGGATGAGAATCTCCGCCGCGAACTTGTCCTCCACCCTCCCTCGACCCTTGCCGAGCTAGTGACTCTGGCATTACGCCACGCCGAGTGCGAAGAGGTGCTCAGTGCTTGCCGAGACGCAACCGGCTCGGGTCGGGAGTGGGACAAGAAGCGGGCTTCCGAGCCAAGCTCAGGTTCGGGGAAAAGGCGGAACCATGACGGGGAACGCAAGGAACCGTCACGGAAGTACGAGCGGTACACCCCACTAGCCGCGCCGGTCTACGAGATCTACGAAGGCATCAAGGACTCGGGCCTCCTCCGCCAACCCGAGCCAATGAGATCGAAGAACCGTAATCGCAACAAGCACTGCTTGTTCCACAGCGATCACGGGCACCACACCGGCGACTGCCACCAGCTCCAGGACGAGATTGAGCGCCTCATCCGTCAGGGACATCTAGCTCAGTTCATAGCCAAGCGTAAAGAAGACCGAGGCGCCTCAGAGGAGATCGACAATGCCCCCCGCGGGGTGCACATCAATGTCATCTCCGGAGGAGCAGCATCAGGCGGCGATAGCAGCCGAGGAAGGAAGCGTCATGCCGAGTGGGTGAGCCGGGCCATAGAGCCTCCCAAGGCCCCACCGAGTGAGCCCCAGGTCATAGTCTTCTCCGATCGAGACCTGGAAGGGCTGAGCACCCCGCATGACGATGCCCTCGTGATTTCGGCTACGATAAACCATTGTAACGTAGATAGGATTCTAGTTGACAATGGGAGTGCTCCTGATGTACTGTCTTATGATTATTTCCTTAAGATGGGGGAGGAACCATCCAAGCTCCGCCCGATCCGAACCCCTCTCTGCGGGTTCAATGGCCTGGCCACCTATCCGAGGGAGCCCTAAGCCTGCCGGTTACCCTCGGCACCCCACCCAAAACCGTTACGGTCATGGTGGACTTCATAGTGATTAAAGGTATGATAGCATACAACGCCATCTTCGGCCGGGGAATCCTCATCCGAATAAAAGTGGTGCCATCTACCTATCACTAGAAAATGAAGTTCCCCACCAAAAACGGGTTGGGGGAAGTCCGAGGTAACCAGGCCGTGGCCAGAAGGTGCTACAATATCTCGGTAGAGGCCACAAGGCCGGACGGGAAGGACAAGGGCCCCCGGGGAGTCGAGGATAAATCTGCAACCATCGAACCTGGTGGTGAATTGCTGGCAGTTTTCCTAAACGATGACCCGGCCCTAGGAATAAAGATCGGAGCCGACCTACCGTCTGAGGTTCAATAACAATATAAAAAGTTCCTTTCTGAGTGCATCCGAGTTTTTGCTTGGGCTGATGATCAACTCTCTGGGATACCAGAGGAGACTGTAATGCACAAGCTCAACCTCGACCCCGCCGTGAAGCCTGTACAGCAGCGCAAGAGGAAGCATGCACCGGAGAAACAGGCGATCATCAAGGCGCAGGTCACCAAGGGGCAAGAGACTGGCCTTTTTAGGCCGGTCCTGTACCCGAGGTGGCTAGCCAACGTCGTCATGGTACCGAAAGCTTCAGGCAAGTGGCGGATGTGTGTGGATTTCACCGACCTGAATAAGGCCACCCCTAAGGACTGTTATCCGTTGCCGAGCATCGACCAATTGGTTGACTAAACCTCGGGCAATGAGATACTCAGCTTCCTAGATGCCTATTCAGGTTACCACCAGATCAGAATGGATCCAGAAGATGTCGAGAAGACCACCTTCATCACCGACTACGGCGTATACTGCTACACCCGGATGCCTTTCGGGTTGAAAAATTCCGGAGCAACGTACCAGAGGCTGGTCAACCACATGTTTAAAGGACAGCTAGGTCAGAATGTCGAGGCCTACATCGACGATATGCTCGTCAAGACCCCCAAGGCCGAGGACCACTTCACCGACCTCACTGAGACCTTCGACACCCTCCTGAGGTACAACATGAAGCTCAATCCTGCCAAGTGTGCCTTCGGAGTGAGATCCGGGAAGTTCTTGGGTTTCCTAGTCACTCAGCGTGGGATCGAGGCCAACCCCGACAAAGTCCAGGCCATCTTGGACATGCGCCCGCCCACCTACATCAAGGACATCCAATGCCTAACTGGGCGTGTCGCCGCTCTCAGCCTGTTCCTGTCCCGTGCGGCCGAATGATGCTTGCCCTTCTTCAAGCTGTTGAGCGGGCCCAAATTGACATCTGCTACGTTCGCATGGGATGAGGAATGCTAGAGAGCGTTCACCGAGCTCAAGGAGTTCTTGGCCTCACCCCCGGTGCTCTCCAAGCCCGTTCTGGGTGAAGTCTTACTGCTCTATCTCTCGGCAACACCATCTACGGTTAGCTCGGTCCTAGTCAGAAATAACTAGGGAGTCGAAAGGCCGGTCTACTACACCAGCAAGGTGCTCAACGAGGCTGAAAGGAGGTACCCCGCAATCGATAAACTCGTGCTAGCGTTGGTTACCTCCGCCAAGCGCCTCCGGCCTTATTTCCAGGGTCACCCCATCACCGTACTAACCGGTGAACCATTGAAGAAGATCCTGGCCCACCCCGAAGCCTTGGGACGACTCGTCAAATGGGCCATTATGCTTGAGGCCTACGATATATCCTATAGGCCGCGCTCAGCTGTGAAAGGCCAAGCGCTCGCCGACTTCATCACCGAGAGCACCATCCCGACTGAAGAAAGATCCCCATCTGCGCCCGGGCCGACCTGGGAATTGTTCGTTGATAGATCCTCCAACTCGGTCAGTAGTGGTGTCGGAATCCTCCTGAATTCCCCCGAAGGAGTAGAACTGCAATACGCCTTGAAGTTCAGCTTTCAGGCATCCAACAACGCTTCCGAGTACGAGGCCCTTATCTCGGGAGCGCGCATGGCCTGACGGTTGGGGGCTGAGCGAGTCAAAATCCATACTGACTCCCAGCTGGTCGCTAGCCAAGTCAACGGTGAGTACGAAGCTCGAGAGGCACCAATGATCAAATACCTCCAACTGGTCAGAGACCTGGCCCAACAGTTCGAGAGATTCGAGGTAGTCCGAATAGCTCGGGAGGAAAACTCACGAGCGGACGCCCTCTCTCGGCTGGCCTCCTCTCTCGACCCCGAAGGTACCCGATCGGTCCTCCTTGAAGAGCTAGAGCGCCCGAGCATTGACTCGGAGCTCATTACTGTTGACTCAGCCATTCCGAGCGACTGGTGCACCCCCTACCTGTCGTGGCTCCGGGACTCTCAAGAGCCTTCCGACCCTCGAGAGGCCCGCAGATTGAAGTACCAAGCTCGGCGCTTCGTCGTTCTAGACGACACTCTCTACCGGAGATCTTTCTCCGGGCCCCTCCTGAAGTGGCTCGGCCCCGACGAAGCCAACCGAGCTATCCAAGATATTCATGAAGGCCTGTGCGGAGCGCACTCAGGAGGAAGGTCACTCACCCGGATCCTGCTACGGCAGGGTTACTGGTGGCCCACTCTGCAGCGCGACTGCACGGCCTACGTGCAACAGTGCGACCGATGCCAGCGATTCGACCACTTAGTCCATCAGCCGGCTACGGAGCTCGTCACCCTGACCGAGCCATACCCCTTCGCTCGGTGGGGGATCGACCTTCTTGGGCCGTTCCCTACGGCTCAGGCCCAGAAGAAGTTATCATCGTCGCCATCGACTACTTTACCAAGTGGATCGAGGCCGAAGCCACGGCGAGGATCACCGAGACAGTCGTCTGGAGTTTCGTCTGGAAGTCGATCATTTGTCGTTACGGCATCCCCCGGGTGATAGTGAGCGATAACGGTCGGCAATTTGACACTCATTATTTCTGAGACAGATGTGCCGACCTAGGTATTCGCAACCACTTCACTTCGGTCGCCCACCCTCAGGCCAACGGGCTAGTCGAGAATGCCAATAAGACTATCTTAAAAGACATAAAGACTAGACTCGGCAAGGCCAAGGGCAACTGGCTCGAGGAACTACCTAGTGTACTTTGGTCCCACAGAACGACTCCCAGAATGGCAACCGGTGAGAGTCCTTTCCAGTTGGTATATGGCACCGAGGCCGTCATTCCGTTGGAGATCGCCAATCCCTCCCTCCGAGTCATCTGCTTCTCGCCCAAGGTAAACGAGCAAAAATTACTCGAGAACCTTGACCTAGCAGATGAACTCCGAGAGATTGCCAGCATCCGAACAACGGAGCACCATCGCCGCCTCACTCGATACTACAACGCCAAAGTCCGAGACAGGCACTTCCAACCGGGAGACTTCATCCTTAGGAAAGCCGAAGCCTCTCGACCACTAGAGGCGGTGGGCAAGCTATCCCCTAACTGGGAAGGCCCCTACCGAGTGGTCGAGATGCTCGGGAAAGGAGCATACCGGCTATCTACAATGGAAGGGGAACCCATCCCTCAGACATGGAATGCAGCCACACTACGCAAGTTCTACTTTTGAAGTTGTGCAAACAATTTGAGTGGAATAAAATTTTATCCTTTTCATTCAAACGATTGTTGGTACATCAGAAAGGCAAAAGCCAATACATTACACAACAGAAAGTAAAAAATCCATCTGGCACCACTGCAAGAGGCCATTGCTCGGTTGACTCGGTTGATCTCCTTGCGTCCAGCCACTGACTCTGCCTCGCATAGAAACTGGCTCGGATAAAAGGCTGTCGACCCAGTTGGCTCTGGTGGCCCATGACAAAGGTGACAGAAGGGACTGCGGAGGGGAAGGCTACCTTCCAAGTTGACAGAGGCTGGGGAAGAGGGAACGCCTATGAAGGCCTCCCCTCTTCCAACCTACCAACTCTTTGGAATGTACAGAGAGCAAGCACCCTCCGAAGAGTGAAAGAAAGGAAGAGCAGAAGAGAGAAAAAGAGGCTGCCAGAAAGAAAAAGAAGTCCAGCATAGCTGGACGAGGAGGCAGGGGAAGGCCCGGAAAGGAGGGAGCTTAATTTTCTTCTCCCCTCATCCCTGAAGCGAGCAGAGAGGGATGGGCGGCGGAGATGCCGGATGCCCCCATCCGTCTTCCATCTCGCCCCCCTCCGGGAAGCCTCGCCGGAACTGATAGAGGAAACGGTGTGATTTTTCCGTCAAAATACTCTCCAGATTCGCACGACGACCATCGGACCCGCTTCAAACCCGCGCGACGACCGTCAGACCTACTCAAAACCTGAAGCGGCAAAAACCCGCCGCCCTCCATCATCGGCAGCATCGTCTTCCGAAGGATCTTCCATGCTCTGAATGCAAAGGCTCAGCACTACGAGAAATAGAGAGAGGAAAGATCGCCCTAGAAAACCCTAAAGCGATGTAGATAGAGAGACGCCCCAAAGTCCCTTATAAAGGCGAGGGGAGGCCGCCTGCCTTAAAAGACTCTCTCCTCAAAAACACACCGAAGGGATTTCCCCTTTATGAACGGTCACCTCAAACTTCTCATCTTCCGCCTCAGCGGGACACACGAAGCAGCCAAGCATTCAAAGCGTAATTAAATGGAAAGACACCCTGGCAGAGGCTCGCCCAACCAGCATGCGAAAACCACGCAGGGCGTATCGGCACTTTCCAACTACTGCAGATACACTGGTCAAATCACGACAAGTACAGCAAGAAGCAAGTAAGATTTTATTTGTTACCTTATAAAGATGAAGTCCTTTTTTGGAAAAGAAAAAGAAGCAAACAAAAAAAGGAGGCAAAACAGGACGATACATCAGGCCTAGGGCCACTTTGAAGATCGGAAGTGGAAGGCGCAGATGTTTCGCCCCCGGCGCCCTCGGTGACCACCGGCCCTGGCACTGACCCAGCCTGCGCGGGAACTGCCTCGGTCGCGAGTCCTCCCGAGGCAGCCGGAGTTGGCGATCCCTCAGGAGAAGAGCCCCAAAAGTAAAGAAGCGAAGGAAAGCCAAAACCCTAACAACGGAAAGAGTCTGGGATGACAACCAGCGCCCAACGCCTATAAACCCACGCGGGAGGCGGCGCGTCGTTCCGACCTCCGAGAAAAGGGGGCCCCTTCATTTCAAATCCGTCAGGATTGCAATTATTACGGGCCCAGGTGACCACGACATGTGGCTTCATAACACTGCCAGATCTCCACCCACCTGAGCCACGCTGGTCTAAAACCCTAAAAGGCTACTCATCCGAGCCTCCTTTGGCTCGGGAGTAGGAGGGGGACAAGTGGAGAGGGGGATTTCTGCATCCCATTCAAAGAGCAGCCGAACTAGGCCCATCAGGACCAAACAAGCCCACGCTCGCCCAAGTGACAGCCCACCGGGCCCACTTAGGACAGAAAGCCCAATAAAAGATTCGCTCGAGGATACTACCTTCCTAGGCGGCGTCTAGGCTCGGAAGGCCAGAGCATCGGTCAGGTCACAAGAAAGGTCCATGCCCGAGCCATCTCTTCGCCCAAGGGAAGAAGGTGCATGTTGACCAATCCGACCCATCTTCGTCCGAGCTAAGCCTATCGCTCGGATAGGGCTGGCCTCTCTGAACTCGGTACGGCCGACGATTGCTTATCCATGCAGCCGTTAAGAGTCCTCTGTGGGTAGGAATTTATAAAGGTGAGGGACTCCCGCTCCCCAAGGTGATAACGCTCCCACGATAAGGTAATAAAAGCCCACGTCGAGGATGGAACCCCCACCTGAAACCCCTCGACTTACAGGACTCCAGAAGACGACGCACTATTTAACCCAGGGATACCCTCCGACGAAAGGTAAGGGCAATCACACGCTCAAAACTCCTGAGCATGAACCACTTCACCCTTCTGGTGAGAGGGATCTCGCGCAGAAGCTACTTCCTCCCTATATTGCTCCCACCATAGCTCTACTGACTTAAGCATCGGAGGGTTTTCCCCAGGGACTCATCCCTGGGCCCTCTGATCCGTTTCCCTTTCTTGCAGTTCACTATCCGGTGATCCACTGCCCGCTTAGGACCAGCGCGAGATCTTGCCTCTTCAGTACTTCTCTGAGCATGTAAAGGAGAGGAAGACGACAGAATTTGCCTCCTTAAGATTAGGTATGATGTCCGTGGCAGAATATGAGCTCCAATTCTCTTGCCTAGCACCTTATGCTCCCCACCTGGTAAGCACAAACTTATTGAAAGCCAACCGATTTATGGATGGTTTAAGGCCCGGATTTATTCAACAACTTGGGTCTCAAAATATCCGAACATATACGGAGATGGTTCAAATGGCACATCTATGCGAAAGAACCATGGAGAAGGTGGAAAAGCTCCGAGGGAAGGAAGAAAGGTCAAGCCAAAAACATGATCGGCGAGAGGAGAAAGAAGTGGATGAGGATGAAAACCGTCACATTAAGAGGTCCCGCAATGGAAACGGTAATGGAAAAAGAAATAAAAATGGAAATGAAAAGAATAAAAAGGTTAAAGAAGAAGAAGGAACGCAAGTCGCCACGGCTTGCTCATTTTGTGAAAAGTTTGGGCACTCGGCCAAAGAATGCTGGAAGCGTCTCGGTGCCTGTCTCAAATGTGAAAGTCGGGAACATCGCTTGCCTATGTGTCCTTTCCTAAAAGAACAATCTTCGAGGGATAACAACGGATGCGGGAAACAAGGCCGACTAAATGTTATTCTAGACGAGGAAGGTAAAGTACTTAAAGGTACCATCTTAACATATTCACCTTACTTTAATTTTTAGTGTAGTTAATTAATAAATTAGAACATGCACACTCTCCGTAAAAACTGATGTTATGAATTTGAGGATCAAATTCTCTTAAGTGGGGGAGGGTGTAACACCCCAAAATTTTATATAAATTATTTTAAGGTATTTCTAAAATTTTTGGAAATTTCTAAGATTTTTCTAAACTAAATAAGGGATCAATTAAAGCTTAAATAGAATATTGAGTGAATTTTGGGTTAGATACATTATTCTAGAGGCCCAAAATTATAACCAGTTAATTTGGACACTTAAATAAGTCCAAAGGACCCAAAATCAAGCCCACTAGTCTTGGCCCATATTCTAGAAGCTGGAAATTAGTGTAATCACGGAATTAAGGAGATAATTACTTCTTGGGATATAAATAAAAGGATAATATTAGGGATAATATCAAAAGAGTTTGAAGTATTTCAAATTCGACGCTCACAGCATAAAACGGTCTATCGCAAGACCGCTAACGTTCTGTAAATGGTCGTCCAATGACCGCTAACGAATGCAGATTCCGTGAGAGAAAGAAAACGTGAAAAGGTTGGATTTTTAGCATCCAAATCATCTTGGATCGACTCTATCAGCCAATTAGATAGGTCTAGAAGGATTGTAGATCGAATGGAAAGTCTAATTGGGACTCTTGAATTGTTCTAATCCTCAAAACCCTACCTAAACTCTATAAATAGGTCCCAGATTTGACATACGCGACCCCTACTTTGACTCGCGTGGAACTCAGGTAAGGAGGTAGAATTAGTGGTAAGTTTCTTCTAGAAATTTGTTCATTATAGTTAGAACTAACTACCCTTCAATTTTTGTTCTAGAAGATCAAGTCTGCAAAGAGTTAGAGTCTTTCAAAGTTGCTGATTCTACATTAAGAACTCAAGAATTAGTGCGGTCGACCCTGATTGATAAAGGAATTCGGAGCCCTAAACGAGGTAATTAGATAAAGATTCTTTAGAACTTTATGTTCCCCTTCATATCCTCTTCTTACCCTCAAAATTTTACATCTATAGGTCAAGGGAATCAGGAGATAGAGGGACGTGAAGTTACTGATCTAGCACAAGAAAGGGCAGAATTAGGGCTGACTTCCAGTCCAAAATTGACTATCTAAGAAGAAGTAATTGAGGTAGGTTATCTCATGAAAGGCTTAAATTTAAAGTCAGGAACAAAAGCCCTCTTGTTTCATTCGTTTTCATGCATTGTACCTTGTGAATTTCATGTTTTACTTAAGACTATGCATATAGTATATTCTTCATGCATGAACTAGCCCTAATGAAGTAAAAATATGAGTTTTTCTTGTAATCACATAAACCTATGCATATTGTTGGCCTTAAATTGTTCTATCATGATCATGGAAGTTAGAATATGTTGATTTTCAGACATGATATGTCTTAGTTAGCATTTTTGTTTAGTTATCTTTCGAACTCGGATTTACGCAAGAAGAAACGGTCTTCCTATGGACCGTCGGAGAACTGTCACGGTCGTACGATAGACCGCTAACCGCAAAGTGACAGTCTTTCGGTTGACCGTTTTCAATTTCTGAATTTCTGCATTATTTTAACCCGAGACTTAATGCAGATTTGCCATAATTATTCTATGTTAAGCCTAGTTAACTAAGTCTTATTCCTCATTAAATTACTGGTTTTATATACTTAGTTAATGTACTTGTTTATCATAATAGATTTCATGTTTCATGTACATTGGTATTATTTTAACTTATGTTAATTTATGCCAAAAAATCATATACTCTTGTAATTAAATAAATATTTCTAAATATAGATGATTCATAATTTTAACTTGATCACGGTTTTACATGATTTTCTCTCTCTTCTAAGTGTTATTTTCTTAAGTACATGGCACATATCCCGGTATGTTGTCATTAGTTACACTTTTGCACAATAGGAACACAAGCTTGGACATGATGACCTCTCTTTTGGATATTCCTTCCAATGGACTAGGAAATCTTGTTTCAAGAACTCCGTAAGACTCCGCGAGCCTGAGATTCCCACTAGGACGCCGAGCTGGTTGTACCATTAAAGCCCAATTGTCTAGAAGGCACTTATACCGATGTTTTATGTTCTGGATTATTATCGACCTTCTGGTTGACCGCCAAAGACTGCTAGCGGCCTTACATTTGACCGCTAACGGATCCTAAACGATACTACATTGGACCGCTAAAGACTCCAGATATCCTGTTTTAAAATATTGAACTGTCTTATCATTAACGGTTCTGTACTAGACCGCCAGGGACAAGAGGCGGTCCAGTAAATGACCGCTAGCGTCCTGAATTTGATTAACCCGGGGTTTGACTCAAGGGTTAAATTTCCAATATTCCTAGATGGTCCAATTGATTGTCTAGAACCTGTCACATTATTCCAAAGATACCTAAGTAATTTTGAGAGTTAAAGAATCTACCGTTATGCTGCCGGTTTACCGCCATAGCATAATATACTTTAAATCTTTCTTTGATATCTTATGTCAACTTTGGTACGTTCTATACCTTGGTTACTTGATCATGAAACTTGTTATTTGGAATTGAGTTATTGGCCATACTTTCTTGTTATACTCGTGAAAGTAGCTTGATTTATACGTGAAGATGCAGTTCAGGCGCTGATTGTGTCCAAGGGCTCTATGCTAGTCCTCTCGACTGATTGTCGGAAACATACTATAAACCATGGGGTATGATGCTACTGGCATCGCATTACGCTGGGAGTACTTTCTTTATAAATAAGTGAAATTCACGAGGAATCTAAGTGGCTATCTCATAATTGAATTGCTACATGCTTGTTACATGACATTCTAGTGCATAACCTTTTATGGTTATGAAAAGTGAAAAGTGAAAGTGAAAGTGAAAGTGAAAGTGCGTTCTTGATGCATGCAAGCATATTCTTGTTCGTGAAAGGTCAAGTGACGTTCTTGTTATATTCAACTTGATCTTGTTCATATATCATTTCTCATCATCTATCATGATCTTATCGTCACTTGCTTTATTCGCATGTTTTATCGTATTTGCATGATTTATCTTATTCTCTAGAGCCAAAATGTTAATTACTTAAATATTACCTTCATGTTGATACGAAGATACCTACTAGGCAAGTGTGCTCATTACCTTACTTTCCAATCTTTTTCAGGAAATTCTAGCAGGTTAGATTCAGATTACTCAAGTGATGGATCCGAGAGTGATTGATGGTTCGAGAGAAGCCATAGTTAGTCTAGTCAAGAGTCAAATATGTAATTTTCACTTTATTGAGTCCAGTTAGTCAACCAGTAAAGATCATGTACTAGATGATTATTATCAATAAAAGTCAGATTTTTGATCAATTATTGTTTCCATTCATCTTATGTGTGGATGATTTGCGCTCTGATTATTATCATCACTTGAGGCTTCTCTAGCCGGCTGTTCACGTTCCCGATTGTTTTCGCTGCATAATCTCGGGACGTGAAAGTTTCCGTGCACTCCTTTGCCTTGCAGTAGCGTCCTACTGGGGGAGAAAACTAGCTAGAGGCTTGGCTCAAGGCATTGAGCTTGTGTGTGCACACGTGGTCAGGGGCGTTTGAACGAGCGCCAACGGGCGTGACCCTGACTAGTCACTCATTACTGTGGTGCCTTGTCCTTAGTTCTGTGGTACCGTTGCTCCTAGTACTTGGTACTGTTGTTCCTCGTACTTGGTTTTGTGAGTGTCTCAGTTGCCACCGTTCTCGGTGTGTGGGAGATACTTGTGGCGTAGTGTAAGACGTCAGTGGACGTATCTGGCTGTTCTTCTAGTGAGGAGGTGGTTCTGTGACTTGACACATAACTCTCGTGACGCGTGTTTTCATCATCGATTTCCGAGTAGCCTGTGCGTGGTTTCACTCGAGGTCCAGTCGTGTGTCGCGTACACGACGGTGAGTTCGTGTATGCCCGTGCCTTTGACCGTGTAGGTCTTTTGTAGGCTTTTTACCTATTTTCATAGACTTTTCATAATAAGGTTTGTGATTGGACGATAGATCGGTAACGCCCGACTTTGTGAGATCGGGGTTCGCCTTTCTGTTGTAGTTTGGAGTAGCATAGAGGGCCGAGGTTCGATCGACATCCGTGTTTCTGGTTAGTACGGCTTTGCTCTTTCTTGTAGTTATCTTTACTCCTTCTTTTACAGCTTTAGTGTTGTAGTTAGTACTGCTGTTACTTTTGCTCTTCCTATTTTACTGTTTAGCGTGTTACTACGTTGTTTCCAGTGGGGATCCGCGTGACCTCTACTGAGCCAGTGACACGAGACTCACCCCAGCTTTTCAGGTGTGGTCGTTCTTCTTCCTCGTGGTTCATGACGCGGTGCGTCTCTTCGTAGTTGCCAGCGTTGCCTGCATTGGGCTTCTCCCAACTTCAGTGTACGTTCTCTTTTCTGTTGGACTGTACTTGTCTTTAATTTGGACTGGACTCTGTTAATTTAAATTATTAATTAAAAAGTAATTTTATTTCTGTTACTTTAGCAAACTTGATCAATGAAATATTAATTGCTTACGGCTTTATCTAGGACTTCAATGTACCACACACACTCCTTTTATCCCTTCGGAGCTTTATCGCTCTTGGGAGGCCTCGCAGGATCCAAGTGTTATCGGGTTTACTCGGTATCTAGACCCTGGGTCGTCACAGTTGGTATCAGAGCTGTGTCGTATGAAGGTACATGGGAATTCGAGATATTGCATTATTCATAGTCCTTAAGGTCCAGTACAGTTGGCAGCTGGCGTAAGTTTTGCGATTGTTTATCACTTTATTTTCGCGTGTGGTCTTGTGCGTGCTATGTTGGCACTGTGCGATATGATTTTGCTCTCGTCAGGATGTGACGGAGTGCTCTTCTTTTGTTATGGTGTTGTTGGCACCGGCTTATTTTCTCGAATTAATCGAGGATTAAGCATAGGGAAATACTCCCTAAATGGAGCAAAATGGCACATCGCCAAAGCTGCTCTACCAGTCAAGTTGAGCTCAAAAATCGAGACACTTCTTCAGGTCAAGCGACGCAACATAACAACCGGGCATCGGTCCTGAGTAAATGGCACTATGCCAGCCTGTTTCTCGACAACCGAGTCAGTTTTGGGATTCGGGACAACCTGCCGTACCTTACAGCACTCTGTGAAGATTCGGGATTTACACCCGGACACCCTGCATATGGTGTCACACCACCGGCGCCTCAACAACCGGGTTAACTCGGGACTCAGAATAGCTTGCTGCATCATACGGCTCTTCGCCAAGGAGCGAGGGTCACCCCGACCACCAGACAAATGGCATCATCATGTCAACGTCCCAGTCAGCAGGCCCAACCAAGGGTCCTAACCAGCTAGCCGCGACCTGTGGCGACATCAGCAATCGATCGGGCCCACCCCCGATCACTCAGTTTGCTGGTTTTCCCGCGTTCAACACAGCTACCCGAGTCGACCCGGGGGCACCCTTACTACAAGCCACGTCATGTGGCACCCAGCAATGAGGCCGGGGTCTACCCTCAAGTCGCCTCCCTCCAGCCCTCTGAAGTCAAAGGAAGACCCATTCGGGCCAACCACAAGCTTCAGGAGCTCACAGCACCCGTATACGGCCCACACACGCGTGTCGGGAATTTCCCCGAGCACCTGGTGTGCGCGCATGCTCCAGCCACTCTACAGCAAGTCCGAGCCCGACTCGGGACTCCCAGCAACCCATCGCGTCATGCACCACCATCGTGCGCCCTTGCACGCGGATCGACCCTTGCTGGGGTCAAGGGGGCAACGCCCCTTGCCGGGGTTTCCGGGGGCAGAGCCCCCGGAAGAAAAATTCATGTTTATAAACCCCAGTCTAACCCTCAGTCGACCCCAATCAAACACGCTGTCAAACCCATGGTAAACCCTCGGTCAAACCCGTGTAAACCCCTCCGGGGAGGGGTTTAGGCAGACCAGACCCAGCCTTGGACCTGGTCTGCCTAAACCCCCCTAGGGGGAAGGGTTTAGGCGGACCAGCCTCACCCCCAAGGCTGGTCCGCCTAAACTCCCATTAAACCAAAAAAAAGTTTTTTTAATTAAAAAAGACGCCCAAGCCAGTCCGCCCAAACCCCCCCTAGGGGGGGGGGGGGTTTAGGCGGACCAGACCAGCCCCTTGGGCTGGTCCGCCTAAACCCTCCCTCCCCCACTCCGTAACACTCTCCCAGGGTTTACCCAGACCAAGTTGGGCCCCCAACTTGGTCCGCCTAAACCCCTTCCACCCCTTCACCTTCCACTATAAAAGCCCCCCCTAGGGAGCTCAAGATGCAATGGAATGGCAATGCAATGGAAGATGAAATGAAGGATGCAATGGAACACCCTCCGACCTAACTGCCACGCCCTCAGACTCCCAAGGCCTTCGGCAAGGTTCGGGCACGCGAGGAACTAAGTGCGCGCGTGGTTGGCTTGTCGATCGGCTTATGCATGCCGAGGGTATGTCATACGTACTTCCCTCACGCGGCGTCTAGCCATCTCACACAAGTCCATGCCCATCGCACGAAAGGCACTATGACGATGGTGAATACACCCGCATCTCGGGTCCGCCCACGTGTAACAACCCACGATGGCTATACACATGCCCTGATACTGCACCTACTTCTGACACGGAACTACGTGCCCACCGCCCGCTCTAAGCTAGCCACCGATCGCTCGGACTGATGACTCGAGTTAGCCGGACCTTGGCCCGGGAGTAATATTCCCGGGGCCGGCCTCGACTCCCCAACATGACGACATTCGCCTTCCGGAGCCCGGACCCGACCGCTCACCTTGAGCCGCGTCCAACCTCCGTCAGGCGCCAGCCCACGACCGCCTCGGCCACCTAGGCAGTTGGGCTTGTCTCGATCTCCTCACGAGGAGCCTCTGTAAAACACACGGATATCCGCCATATCCCGCATTGACCCAAGGACCGATCCACGTGTCGAAATTGTCCCGTGGCTTGTGCCAGTTGTACTTTGGCCTCCTTGGCCCATTTGTAAAGCCCATGTGGCTCTCATATAGCATGAAACCAGTTGAACACATGCACCTGTACTCGGGTCTCAGCCTCTTCACGGCGCCCGCCTCCTTCAGTCACAACGGTGCCTCCGGCACCCGACTCCAGTCACATCGGTCCCCGAGCACGACCATCGAGGTCTCCTGACGCCCGCCTCCTTCAGTCATAATGGTGCCCCCGGCACCCGACTGTCAACAACTTCAGTCACAACGGTGCCTCCGGCACCTGACTCCAGTCACATCGGGTCCCGAGCACGACCATCGAGGTCTCCCGGTGCTCGCCTCCTTCAGTCACAATGGTGCCCCCGACACTCGACTGTCAACAACTTCAGTCACAACGGTGCCTCTGGCACACGACTCCAGTCACATCGGGTCCCGAGCACGACCATCGAGGTCTCCCGGTGCTCGCCTCCTTCAGTCACAATGGTGTCCCCGGCACCCGACTGTCAACAACTCCAGTCGCAACGGTGCCTCCAGCACCCGACTCCAGTCACATCAGGCCCCGAGCACGACCATCGAGGTCTCCCGACGCCTGCCTCCTTCAGTCACAACGGTGCCCCCGGCACCCGACTGCCAACAACTCCAGTCACAACGGTGCCCCCGGCACCCGACTGCCAGCTACTCCAGTCATATCGGGGGCCACGGCACCCGACCACTAAACAACTCCAGTCACAATGGTGCCCCCGGCACCCGACTGCCAGCTACCCTAGTCAGAACGGTGCCGCTGGCACCCGACTATCCAGCTACTTCAATCACAACGGGGCCCCCGACACCAGACTGCCAACAACTCCAGTCACAGCGGTGCCCCCGGCACCCGACTGCCAACAACTCCGGTCACAACGGTGCCCCCCCCCCCCACCCCGGCACAAGACTGCCAACAACTCCAGTCGCAACGGTGCCCCCGGCACCTGACTGCCAGCTACTCCAGTCACATCGGGGCCCGCGACACCCGACCACTCAACTTCCCAAGCACAATGGTGCCTACGACACCCCTACTGCCCCGACCTCGACATTGTCTCATGTCGGGAATACATTATGACGCCCCTCGGGCGCCATCCTGCTCAGTCACAGGTCCTCTGACAGACACTACGTACAGATACGGAACTACCCATACAATAACGCAATGACCCGGGGACCGTCACAAATGACGGAATTGTCCCGCGGCTTGCAAGCGCTTGTAATCGGGCTCTCACGCCCCCATATAAATGCCTTTCATGGCATATAAGTCATGTAATCCTGTCAAGGAGCGGATTCCCCTCCTCGCTGGAACTAGTCTCTCTGTCCCCAGTTATCCTTGTTGTGTTGCTGTTGCCCTGTCGCTGTTGCACGGACTAAGCCCTTCCGACATCGCAGCTACCAAGGTCCCTAACTCACTCTTTGGCAGAAGAAACAAAGGTATTCAGATTCAATCCGATGTAAAATAAACATCGGTTGCTTGCGACCGGTGAGGAAAAATGTCCAGTACACGAATCCCCATAATCACCTACGCACTCGCACCCGTGGAACCCCTTCTATCCACGTGTCACCCGATCCCTCGAGCCACGTGCCGCGTCCTGGTGACGCTTCCCCAGTCAATCCTCCGTTCCATAGGTGATTGTCGAGAAATCGATTGGCACGCCCGCATTCCACCCAGCCATCCCTGTCCCAGTCTCCCAGAATGATGGACCATATGCCATCCCTTCCAATGCGTTCCCATCGTTCTCTCTGCCTTCCTCTCAATACCCCCGGAATCCCCGCGTGCCCAGTCAACCTATCTCGACCTTCCGTAAAAGGCGAGTCTACACCCCCGCCGCGAGGGCAAAATGACAAGTGACTCCCCCGCGGTCCCAAACTAGGATGGCACGCCCAGTGGGACGTCTCCTACCTTTCTTCTTTCTGCCGAAGAAGAGTTACACCCGTCAAGTGTGCGCCGCAATGCCCTCACCTTTTCTTATCGGAGAGGAAGAGGAGGGCCCCTGTCCAAGATGCAACATGCAACTGGTCATCATCAAGCAGCCAACATGCACCAGCAACAGCAACAACAAACCAGTTGTGATGGTGACCTGCGGTTCAATCATCATCGCCATCCACGCCAGGCACGTACGGTTGGCAACACCAGCCTTGTTCGGCAATGCTGCCTTGGCCTTCGGCTAGCCCTGATCCTCGGGCGCCATTGCCGTGGCCGACAAGCAACCCAGTCTGACAACTGCCCATACAGGCAGCTGGCCCCTCTTCTCCTCCAGCAACAAAGACCCATGCGGTCATTGACCCCCGGGTCCCCAGCTCCGCCAGCACCCGACACGGGCTTTCTGCCACGAGTCTCCAGCTCCTCAACACCTCACTCGGGCTCTCAGGCCCAAGTCCCAACCAAGCCTACCCCCAGCACGGGTTTCCCACCCCGGGGTCAAGGCCTCCTGGCATGCTATTCGGGCCTCTCGACCCGAGTCTCGGATGAGCCGGCACTCAATACGGGCTTTCAACCCCGAGTTCGAGGCTCCCCAGCATCTGGCTCGGGTAGATGACCTCGGGTCTCATCAAGGTCGGTCCCCGAAGCGGACTCTCCGCATTGGGCCCCTGGCCTCCCAGCTCTACAACGGGGTCTTTACCCCTACGATCCAGCAATGCCAACTCCCAGCAAAGGGTTTCCTCTTCGGGACAAGGCCACCTCAACACCCAAGATGGGCGTCTAGCCCTGGGTCTTGGCTCCAGCAACACCCAAGACGGGCATCTAGCTTTGGGTCTCAGCTCCAGCAACACCTAAAATGGGCATCTAGCCTTGGGTCTCAGCTCCAGCAACACCCAAGACGGGCGTCTAGCCCTGGGTCTCAGTTCCAGCAACACCCAAGATGGGCGTCTAGCCCCAGGGACCAGCTCCAGTAACACCTGAGATGGGCCTCTAGCCCTGGGTCCCAGATACATAAACACCCAAGATGGGCTTTCCGCCCTGGGTCCTAACTACATCAACACCCAAGACGGGCTTTCCGCCCTGGGTCCCAACTACATCAACTCCCAAGAAAGGCTTTCCACCCTGGGTCCCAACTACAACAACACCCAAGACGGGCTTTCCGCCCTGGGTCTCAGCTACATCAACACCCAAGATGGGCGCTCCACCCTGGGTCCCAGTATTCCCACATCCCCAGCACCCAAGACGGGCGTTCAGCCCCGGGTTCTAGTTCCAGCAATACCAAAAAAGAAAGGGGGCAGTCCAGCTCTGGGATCCGGCTCCAACAGCACCCAAGGCGGGCGTTCAGCCCCGGGTTCCAGCTCCATCAATACCCAAGACGGGTGTTCTGCCCTAGGATCCAGTTCCATCAACACCTAAGACCGGGCGTTCAGCCCCGGGTCCCAGTTTCAACCACACCCCAGACGGGCGTTCAGCTCCGGGTCCCGACTTTATCGACACCCGAGACAGGCATTCGGCCTCGGGTCCTAGTTTCATCAGCACCCGAGACGGGCCTTCAGCCCCGAGTTCCAGTTTCGACAACGCCCAAGACCGACATCCAGTCTTGGGTCCCAACACCATCAATATTCAAGACGGGCTTCTAGTTCTGTAACCCAGCGTCGTCAAGCACTTAGTTTGGGTTTCTAGTCCCAGATCCCAGCTTCATCAACTCCCAACACAGGCTTTCAGCCTCGGGCACTAGCTTCGTCAACACCCAGTACGGGCGTCAAGCTCTAGGTCACCATCCCTCTGACATCCTCAGTTCACAACATGGGTCACGAACCCCGGGTTCCGACAACAACTCCGACGGCCCAAGTGAACACCAAGTTCCAGGTCGCCATTCTGTCGGCCCCAGCTCGGGCGCTGCACTCCCGAGTTCCAACTACATCGACACTCACCAGAAATGCCGTGCTCCAGACAACCCCGGATTGGGTTCATTCGGTCCACCACATTGGTGCTGAGTCAACCTCGGCCCTGCAAAAAAAAAGGGGTGCCATAGCGGCTGTAAAAATGGGTGACCCATCGCCGCCACCCCCGCCTCCAAAAGACAAGGTGAGGCTCAGAGAAGCCGATGCATCAGTATCACACTGGGGGCAATCACCCTGGTCCAGTATCCAGCCATCCAAGCCCAAACAATGGGGGCAACTCCAAGGAGGAGCGTCGGTCCTCCCTCAGAAGAATATGGGTCATTAGAAAAGAGGCCCAACCCATTCGAGGGTCCCGAGTCAAGAGGTCCCTCCACTCACCAGAATGGTACCAAGCTCAAGAGCCAGCAGAGTTAAAGAGGGTGAATCCCGCCGACACCCGCCCAGTAGCTCCAAAGAAACTCCACATGCGTCAGCTGACGACTCGGTGGAATCCCTGCCAACGCCAAGTGGTGACGCCGGTGAAGCTCCGTCGGGTCCCCCACCGGTGGCTACTAGCAAACCCTGGCGGGAGGTCTATCCTTTCGGTATTTACCATGTCCCAACGGGTAGCAACGCCCAGGCGGACACCCTGTCCAAGTGTGGCTTCGGCCATCATGTTCAATAAGGCCGAGCCACCCAGATCCCAGTCAAAGTCCCAGCCACCTACAGCAAAGACCAGCTAGACTCTGGATCCACCCTAAAGTCTCGAGCTACTCGTTGGAGGGTCGATCCACAGTCGCTTCTACAACAGCAACAAGTTGCCAATGACGCAACCCCCGGGCAACGTCCCCCGACAACAACAAGCTAAGGACGACAGCCGCAAGGCTCGCAAGTACCAAAAAACAAAAAAAACAAAAAAAAGGGGGCTAAAAATTGAGATGCCCCGGCGGACTCAGCCACTCTCTCCGTAAGGTGGCTGGGGGCAAAAAGACCACAAACCCAGCTGAGGTGAAAACCCGCGAGGGCACCTCAGGCAAAATTGGGTTACCCCTCGGTGTGAAAACCCGTAAGGGCGCACCGGAAAAAGCAAAAGGGGGCCAGCTCTGGAGAAAACCCGAAAGGGCGGTAGAGCTGGTAAAGAGAAAAATAAAAATCTCTCTTCCTCTCTAGGAACAGCCAACCACCTCACCCTAAATCCCTGACCGGTCCGCCACAATAGTGGGTCAGCATACCTTCTTTTGACCGTCACACCATGATGGTCGGCCCACACCCAGTCTTTGACCGATACACCATCATGGTTGGTCACCACCCAGCATCCAGGTCAATACACCATCATGCTCGACCTACCTGTTCCTCCTAGTCTTACACTATCCCTGTTTGCCGCTACCCTTTTGACCTATATGCCGCCTTGGCTGGTCAAGCCTCCACCTTGGTCGTCCTCCTTCATAGTCGACCTACACCTACCTTTGACCAAAACACCTCCACAGTCGGTCAAATACCTGATCTCTGGCCAAAACACCACAATGCTTGGCCTACACATCACCCAGTCCCTAACCAATACACCTTCCTGGCCAGTTAAATCCATAACCTTGGGCCAATACACCTCTTTGGTCGGCCTACGTCAATTCTTGACCTATACACCACCACAACCCAGAAACTCAGCCTTTGTATCACCAAAGTCGATCTGCTCAAGCTTCAGTTCGAGCTCCAACTGCAAGCTACACGGATCAGCCAGCCTAAAGGTCTACATGAAGCTCCAGATTGCTTGGCAACCAGCCAAGCCCCAGCGAGCAACTCCAGTATCAACAACATAGGATCAACAACAATGATCCCACCGACAGCGTCCTTCGACAGCAGCAAGCTAAGGACACCCAGTGCCAGTCACCGAAAAGCCAAAAGGCTCTCAGGTAAACAAAAAAAATAAAAATAAATGGGGTTAAAAATAGAGATACCCCGGTGGATTCAGTCGTCCTCTTTCTCAAGGAGACGGCTGGGGGAAAAAAGGGCAGTAACCCGGTTGAGGTGAAAACTCGCAAGAGCACCTCAGGCAAAATTGGGTAACCCCTCGATGCGAAAACCCGCAAGGGCGCATCGGAAAAAGTAAAAGGGGGCCAGCTCAGGCGAAAACCCGAAAGGGCGGCAGAGCTGGTAAAGAGAACAAAAATAAAATTTCTCTTCTCCCTCAGCTGGGGACAACCAGCTACCCACCTTCCAGCAACCATATCCCAGCCAGTTGGCCCACACCAGTCCCTGACTAATCCCCTGCTCCAGTTTATAAATCTTGCACCTTCCTTTCGGCCATATACCATCATGTTCGGCCTAAACCATCTCCCCAGGCCGCTCCCCCCATGGTGGCCTATACCAGTCCCTGGCTAGTATATCTCTCTAGCTCATTGATCTTACACTTCCCATTTAGCCATACACCACCTCCAGTTGGCTTACACTTCCTCCGGCCTCACACCTCCACGGTCGGCCCATATACACCAGCAATTCATGCACTAGTCCAGTCATTCATTCCAGCAAACCTCAGCCTACACGCCACCTCGGTTGGCCTCTACATCACAACAACCTTGGATCCATCTATCATGAGAATCCATCAACCCATAATTCCCAGTCACCAGCCTATCATGCTCAAGTCACCATGAACCCGGCCATAACTCCAGCAATACGCTGTAAAGGCATACCAGTTCCCAGATCCCAGTCAAGATTCTAGCAATACGCCACTAAGGCTCACCGATTCCCAGATCACTAGTCAAACTGTAGATTACTCTGTAACCAGCCAAAGCCACTACCATGGCTACGACGACGACAGGCCATCAACAGCATAAACTCCAGGTCACGTCCCCTGACAGCAGCACGCTACGGACGGTAGCTACAAGGACCCCAGGTCAAAAAAAATGGGGTTAATAATAGAGATACCCCGGCGGCCTCAGTCAACTCCCTCTACGAGGCAACTGGGGGCAAAAATTGCCACCAACCCAGCTGAGGTGAAAACCCGATAGGGCGCCTCAGGCAAAATCGAGAAATCCCTCGGTGTGAAAATTCGCAAGGGCGCACCGGAAAAAGCAAAAGGGGGCCAGCTCTGGCGAAAACCCGCAAGGGCGGTAGAGCTGGTAAAGAGAAATCAAAAAAAACTCTCTCCCTCTCTACTCCTCACTGATGGAAGCCGTCAACCGTGACATCTCGCCGATGGCGACCTCAGCATCACTCCACAACACTGGTGGCCACTACGCCCCCGAGGGTTGGCCATCACCAATTTCAGCTCCAGTATTTCGGCTACAACGCCTTCGCAGGCCAGCTCCAGTCTCCAGTTCTAAATTCTGGCTACAACACCTTCGCAGGCTAATCGGCCATCTCCAGCCCCAGTACTTCGGCTACAGCGCCTTCACAGGCCAGCCGCCAGCTTCCAGTCCCAGTCCCGACTACAACGCCTTTACAGGCCAGCTGTCAGCTCCCAGTTCCAGTTTTGGCTACAACGCCTTAACAGGCCAGCCGCTAGCTCCCAATTCCAGTTCCAGCTACAACGCCTTCACAGGCCAGCCGCCTAGTCTCCAGTTTCGGCTACAACACCTTTACAGGCCAGCCGCTCAGCTTCCAGTCCCAGTCCCGGTTACAACGCCTTCATAGGCCAGCCGCTAGCTTCCAGTCCCAGTCCCGGCTACAACGCCTTCATAGGCCAGTCGCCAGCTCTCAAGTCCCAGTCCCGGATACAGCGCCTTCACAGGCCAGCCGCCAGCTTCCAGTCCCAGTCCCGGCTACAACGCCTTCACAGGCCAGCCACCAGCTCTCAAGTTCCAGCCCCGGCTACAACGCCTTCACAAGCCAGCCGCCAGCTTCCAGTCCCAGTCCCGGCTACAACGCCTTCACAGGCCAGCCGCCAGCTCTCAGCTCCCAATCCCGGCTACAATGCCTTCACGGGCCAGTCGCTCAGCCCCCAATTCCAGTTTCGGCTGCAACGCCTTCACAGGCCAATCGCCAGCTCCCAGTTCTAGTTTCGGCTACAACACCTCAATGGCAAGCCGCCCAGTTCCTGTTCCAGTCACCAGTCCTAGTATTTCGGCTACAACGCCTCCACAGGCCAGCCGCCCAGTTCCAGTTCCAGTTCCAGTTCCAGTTACCAGTCCCAGTATCTGGCTACAACACCTCAACGGTTAGCCAACCAGCTCCAGCTCCAGTCCCAGTCCCGATCTCTGGCTATGCCACCATGACAGCGTGCCAGCCAACCTCAACTCCAACTCCCAGGCTAAACAATACCAGCAACATAGGCCAACACACCCTTTCGGGTCGGCCTCCAGCTTCCAGACTCCAGCAACATAGGCCAACACACCCTCTCAGGTCGGCCTCCAGCTTCCAGTCTCCAGCAACATAGGCCGAAGCACCCTCACGGGTCGGCCTCCAGCTCCCAGCCCCCAGTGATATAGGTCAACACACCCTTACGGGTCGACCTCCAGTCCCCAGCAACGTGGGCCAAAACACCATCGTAGGTCGGCCTCTAGCCTCAGGTCACCAGCAATACATGCCAACACACCATTACGGGTTAGCCTCCAGCTTCTAGCTTCCAGTCCCCAGTCCTCTGGGTCAACACCTCCTTATGGATTATCCTCCAGCTTCCAGTCTCCAGCCATCCAAGCCAACATGCCTCATTCAGGCAGGCCTCCAGCACCCAGCCTTCGATATCCAACTTCCAGTACCCAGCTTCCAGTATCCAGCCTCCAGTATCCAATGTCTAATACCCAGCTCTAAAATCCAGCTTCCAGTATCCAGTTTCCAGTGTCTAGTTCCAGTACCCAGCCACTAACATCCAGTACAAGTACCCCGATTCCCAATATCCAGCACCAGTACTCCGCTTCCATCTCCCAGTTCCAGTTTCCGGTTCCAATGCCCAGTTCCCAACATCTAATTTCCCATTCCCCATTTCCAGTTCCAGTTTCCTGCAATGGGCTAGCATGCCTCAAAGGGGCAGGCCTCCAGTCCCAGAACCCAGTATCAAATTACCGGTTGTCATATCCAACATCCAGTTCCCAGTCCCAGCCTTCCATCCTAGCACCAAGTGGCCAGATTCCAGTCTCCAGTCCCGGTACCCAGTCCCGATGTCCAGTTCCCGGTTCCCAGTCTCCAGCCCCAGTACTTTGTCTCCCGTATCTGGGTCACAATCTCCAGTCCCAGGATCCAATCCTTGCCTTCCAGTCTCTAGCCTCTGACCTCCAGTTTCCATCAGTAGACCAGCATGCCTTAGCCAGGAGGGTCCCCAGTCTAAGTATCCAGGTTTTTAGCCTCTAACTTCTAACGGCCAACAACAGGCCAATACACCTTACTCAAGCAGACCTCCAGTATCCAGTTCCCAATCTTTGGCAACATGCCACTACACCTCATAGGCTGATCAACAACAACAACCACATGAACAAATCCAGACACCTTACAGACTAGCACGCCTTGAAGGCCAGTCAACAGCAGCTCCAGACCAACATACCCCCAGGGGTCGGTCTACCACACTCCGACCATCACACCTCAATGGTCAGCCAGCAACCACGCCTTTTGCGGCACCTCAGTGATCAGCTGATCGTGGCTCCCAGTCAATATACCTCAGTAATCAGCTGAGTGGACTTCCTAGTCGATACACCTCGGCAGTCAACCAGCACACTAACAGGTACTATCCACCACGCTATGATGATTATGTGTCTAACATCATTTGTGGTCATTGTACTTTCTAAAGGGCCGGACGACCTTGACTTCGGCTATTTTACCATGACGGTCAGCCGACAGCATCAACATTCGGCCATACACTGCGAGGATCGGCTGAATACGATTCCAAGCCAACACCCCTCTCTGGGGGCAAATCCAACAACTACAGACCAAGACGCCTTTCCGAGACAGGTCTCCAGCAACTTCAGACCAAGATGCCTCACTGAGGCAGGTCTTCAATAACCTCAGACCAAGACGCCTCTCTGAGGTAGGTCTTCAACAACCTCAGGCCAAGACGCCTCACCGAGGCAGGTCTCCAGCAACTCCAGACCAAGACGCCTCACCGAGGCAGGTCTCCAGCAACTCCAGACCAAGACACCTCACCGAGGCAGGTCTCCAGCGACCTCAGACCAAGACGCCTCACCGAGGCAGGTCTTCAACAACCTCAGACCAAGACGCCTCTCCAAGGCAGGTCTCCAGCAACTCTAGACCAAGATTGATGTGACACAACCTAGGACTTAAACAAACAAACACAATCGCAATCAAACGGACCGATGTCGGCGACCGCTCACCCGATGCTCACCAAGACCCGGGGTAACTTGGCAATGCCAAGTGGAGGTTGTGTGGGCTGGGCCCTTGCTGGTAGAGGGCCAGCAAGGCCTAAGTTGATTCCCAAGGGTAATGCCAGCCCAATTCAAGGGAGCCGATGTCGTGCCGAGGGCACGGGTTCCACTCTTTTCCCACGGTGATCACTTATAGCAAAGGAGCTTAAGGATCGGGCTCTCATTCACGGCCAACGGAGTTTATGAACTAATATTGAAAGAACAAGCACAAATTAGAGCAAAGTTTGGAGCACTTACTCGACCGGTTTGAAGAAACCGGTCCCGCTCGGAGACGAGGGCGAGCGGGGAGGCGAGTGGATCCCCACACGCCGCGGCGGTGTAGCTTGACCTGCTCAATCAAATTACAACACTACTCCTCTCACAGGAGGGGGACCTTGGGGTGGGGGTTAATGGGTATTACAACCAAAACTACCTCCACACAGGGAGGGGCCTTCAGCCGGCCAAGCGGGGAGGGGAACTTGAGAGAGGAACACCGAAGATGGGAGGTCGCCGGTTCTGTCCACGTTCTGTGGGTGCTAACAGATGATCGAAGAAATGGTTGCTGTGACTGATGCTGAATTTTTTTAGGGATGAAACCACCTGGAAAATCTTTGTAGGAGGCCAGGGAAGTCGTCCAAATTTTATTAATTTCTTCTGTCGTCGATGCTGGTCTAGGTGGAGGCCCGAACAGGGAGGCAGAGTCTCAGACTGGCTGCTCCTGGTTTCCAACAGCAGGTTGCAGAGGTTTCCTCGATAGCTCCTGAACTTAGAATCGAGCACCGTCAGAATCGTTGGAACCGTGGACGAGTCCTCTTCGTAGAAAAACTGACGGGGAAGCAAAACGATGCCGGAGAAGACCAGGGGACTCTGGACAATGACGACAGTTCGGTGCAGACTGTGGGAAGCAGAACCGCGTGGCTGAGGGAGAAAATTGATAACTCCTGCTACAGGATGCCGAACGGAGTTCTACTTATTGATTCTGAAAGTAGACAAAATGAGAAAGAACTTTACAGAAGAGCTCTTGAGCTGATTCCCCCGAGGTTCATCGTGGCAGAGCTTCTACTCCGATTCAGGTCCTCAGCAGAGGCAGCACTGTGTAGTTGTGAGAGAACGGACCTCCCGGGCGGCTCGGAGCTCGGATGGGGATGAAATTACCGCCGTTGCGAAGTAGACCGGTAGACGCTTCCGTGGATTCCTCTTGGGCCTTCAGATTTTTTTGGGATGTGGTCGGGGTCGCCTCTGCAAACTGCTAGTCTTCTGCTGCCAGCAAACTAAAAACTGGAGGTTGAAGATGGTGGGGGGAAATGGGGTATATGGGAGGGGAAATGGAGGTGGATGAGTGTGGGGAGAACCCTGGCTGTGAGGGGGTCTAGGAGGGGGTGTTCCAAGGTGTGGGAGGGGAAGAATAGGGTCTGGAAGGAGGTCTAACATGTGGTGGGAGGAGGAGCTATGAATTTGGGCTCGGAGGGAGAAGGAGGAAGGTGGGGGGGGCACAAGTGGGTGGAGGGCATGTGAGTTTGAATTTCCTTTAATGTGGGGTGATCAATGGTGGTCTTGGGAATGGGAAGAGGTGCCTTGGGAAGGTGGAGGGCTGCTTTGGGTAGTGGGAAGGGTGCTTGGGGAAGTGGGTGGGGTAGTTGGGGGTTGGGAGGTGGAGCTAGGATTGGTGGAAGCTCTCTTGGGACTAGGGGGTAGAGTAATGGGGTGTGTGGGGAATGGGAGTGGCCTTTAATGGGGGTAGGTGGGAGAGTGGTGGTTGGGAAGGGAGGAGAGAGAAAATTTTTGAAATTGGGTGTGGAGGAGAGAGAAAGTGGAGTGAAAAGAGAGATTAAGAGAGGGAAGGGTGGGGAATCTCTCCCCTAGGGTCTCTCACCCAAAAAATGGAATCTCTCCACTAGATAAGAAGTGTAAACTCTCAAAATGGCAAGTTTTTCATTCATTGATTCATTAGTTCAAATATAGGAAATGGGGTCCTATATATAGGCAACCCACATTTCTACAAAAGACCTTGACTCTTAACACAATGACAAATAACCAAGGGAAGGGGGGGTGCCCTTGGTCCAAGCCCAATGAATTGGGCCCATAAACTAATCTATCAACATAATGACACTTAACCTAGGTAAATGACTCATTAACCTAGTTACAAGACTCAAATAAAAGGAAAATTACATAATTATGACTCAAAGAAAATATGAAAGTTACATGAATTGACTTAGAAAAATGTGACGGATGTAATGGAACCATGCTGGCGGGCAACCGGGGCTTTGAAAATATATGGGGCGAGAGATGCCCCCATCATACTCCCAGGGTGCGGAGAACTCGACTCCGTCGAGTAAGAGTCCTTCCCTCCTTGGAGGGTGTAGAATTGGTATCGCCCACAAGTCTTCCGAACGAGATCGATCCATCCACCTGCCGAGATAGCGCTCGTATACCTTGCTTCTGGTGGTAGTGACCTGTTCACCCAATATTCATTCAATGCGCTCACGCTGGGCTCTTTTGGCTGGTGGTCTCTCCTCTCGGGTGGGTGCTCTCTCAACAGGAGGAATAGGCTCAATATTCTCACTGGGTACCACCGGGGGCCCCTTATATGGCACTAGGTCGGCTACATTGAATGTGGGACTTACTCCATACTCCTTGGGAAGATCTAACTCATAGGCATTAGTGCCAAGGCGTCTCAAAACCCGGAAGGGACCAGCCCGATGATGCCTCAACTTAGAGATGGCTCTCGGGGGGAGCCTCCTCATCCTCACCATCACAAAGTTACCCACGTGGAATTCTTGGTGCCGTCGATGAGAGTTGGCTTGCCTTTTATGAGTCTCATTCTTTTTGCTTATGTGCTTGCTAAGATTTTCATGTAATTTTGTGAATGCTGACATTCTAGGGGTGATGGGTGGACCTGGGCAACCAAAAGTAGACCAATCATGCTTTGATGCCAAGAAGACTTTAATAGAATTTGGAGGGCTGGGGCAACCATATGTGGACTTATCATGCAATGTTGTCATGTAGACTTTGGTGGGCCTAGGTGGGCCGGGGCACCCGTAGGTGAACCTATCATGCAAAGTGGTGATGAATGTAGGGGGACCCGGACATCCGTAGATGCTTTTGGCATGCTTAAGACCCATGATAAATGAAGGTGGACCAATACATCCGAATATGGGTCACTCATGCTTTCTACTTGACATGTGGGTGGTATGAATGAATGGACCCCTCATGGTGTTCATGCCAAGTGGTGTGGTAAGCCTAGACACATGCATATTTTTCTTAAGGGTGACTTCCATGTGTATAGGTGTGGGACAACCTTTGAACTCCCATTGGAAAGGATCGAACGGATCTAAGAATGTGGTCATCATGGGGTGGAGCACAACCTCATTACCTAGGGATATGTGGCCCAAGGTCATGGCTCCCAAGGTGTAACCCAGGTCTAGGATGGAGTGGATTGGGTCAAACATGGTGAGTTGGTGTAGGGAAAGGTGGGTGGTGGATAAAGTGTTTGGGTCACACGAGTCTCTTGACTGCCATTGGAATGGATCATATGGATCATAAAATGGGTTACCTAGGGGGAGGAACTCCATGTCCTCAAGATCCTCAAAAGGTGCTAAGTCATCCTTCTCCATGATAGTTGGGCCAATGTTCTTGGCAAGTGGGTCGGCCATGAGTGGAGGGCTTGGCTTTCTACCCAAGATAAGAAGCTCTAAATCAAGGAGAAGGTTGAGCTCATCGGGTGTAGGGAGGAATAGAAGGAGGTCGCTAGTGTAGCAACCAATGGTGCAAACCGAGGTGATAGACCCTATGCATAGGTGTAGAAGGCTAAGGCTCCTAGGTTGTTCGACCATAGGGGTCAACATGCTAGTCATCTCTAATTGCCATGCTATGCCCTTGAGAAGGTCCTCTAAGGTTTCCACTTGGTAGGAGTTTTGGATTATGGTGTGATAAGAGGAGATGGGCGCTATGGGATGGTTTTCCTTCATGAGTGGGAAATTGTGGTCCATGATCTCTCTTATTGGGCTCTCATTTAGCCAACTAACAAGGGGTTCTCCTAAGATGAGCTTGGTCCCAACTAGAGAGGGTGATGTAAGGGGAAGACCATCGTGTGATGTTTCTTTTTCAACTTGGACTTGGGTTTCCTCCAAGGTGGGGAGTGGGTTTAGAGTGTTCTCAACTATTGAATCGAGTATGAGTTCTTCTACCAAGGAGGTGAGAGGGTCTTTTGGGGTGATGAGGGTTGGTGTGTGGTGCTCCCGCGGTGGAGGGTACAGGGAAACTTGGATTGGTAGGGTGGGGTTTGGGAGTGGAAGTAGTGGAGGCCTAGGTTGGGGTAGGATTTGGGTTGGAAGTGGAAGGTGGATTGGGTGACGAGATTTGGGTTGATGGGTTTTGAGGGGGGTACCTCTTTTTGGGGATGATGGAGGGGTAGTGGTGGGGACCAAGGGAAGATGTGGGGTATGGGTTTGGTGAGGGATTGTGGAAGGGGGTTTTGGTTGGAGTGCGGGGACCCTTAGGGGATTTGGTGTAGAGGTAGGTGCTTGGTTTATTTGGGCCTTAAGGGAGAGGACTTGGTCGCGAAGTGTAGTTATGATGGTTGAGAAGTGATTTGTTGGGAGTGGTCGAGGAGGAGGCCTAAAGGTGATATCATGTTGGTCGGATGGGGATGGAGGAGTGGTAGTGCACCTCGGGCTAGGGGTGTTAGAGTAGAAGGGGTGGGAATATTTGGGGATGTAGATTTTTCTAAGTTCTTTCTTCATATCATCCCATGAGGAAATGGGTTCTTGTTTCCTAACGTCCCTTAAGCCCACTATGTTCCTCCATTTTTGCTTGGCTTGACCCCGAAATTGCCCCATGGCAACGCGGACTCTTGCGGGTCCATAAACCATAGTTCTCTCAAAGTGTTTTTCCATGGTGACCTCCCACTTTAGGTAGACACTATAGCATGATCCATCGAAGAGGAGATCCTCAAAAGAGATTATGTCAAATGGAGGGTTGATCAGTCCCTTATGGGGGGTCGAGTGGGATGAATGTGACGAAAGAGAGGTAGCCATGTTGATGAATGCAAATGTGCCCAAGGACTAGACTTAGTAGAGACAAGTCTAAAACTTGCTCTGATACCAATTGATGTGACACAACCTAGGACTTAAACAAACAAGCACAATCGCAATCAAACGGACCGATGTCGGCGACCGCTCACCCTATGCTCACCAAGACCCGGGGTAACTTGGCAATGCCAAGTGGAGGTTGTGTGGGCTGGGCCCTTGCTGTTAGAGGGCCAGCAAGGCCTAAGTTGATTCCCAAGGGTAATGGCAGCCCAATTCAAGGGAGCCGACGTCGTGCCGAGGGCACGGGTTCCACTCTTTTCCCACGGTGATCACTTATAGCAAAGGAGCTTAAGGATCGGGCTCTCATTCACGGCCAGCGGAGTTTATGAACTAATATTGAAAGAACAAGCACAAATTAGAGCAAAGTTTGGAGCACTTACTCGACTGGTTTGAAGAAACCGGTCCCGCTCGGAGACGAGGGCGAGCGGGGAGGCGAGTGGATCCCCACACGCCGCGGCGGTGTAGCTTGACCTGCTCAATCAAATTACAACACTACTCCTCTCACAGGAGGGGGACCTTGGGGTGGGGGTTAATGGGTATTACAACCAAAACTACCTCCACACAGGGAGGGGCCTTTAGCCGGCCAAGCGGGGAGGGGAACTTGAGAGAGGAACACCGAAGATGGGAGGTTGCCAGTTCTGTCCATGTTCTGTGGGTGCTGACAGATGATCGAAGAAATGGTTGCTGCGACTGATGCCGAATTTTGTTGGGGATGAAACCACCTGGAAAATCTTCGTAGGAGGCCAAGGAAGTCGTCCAAATTTTATTAATTTCTTCTGTCGTCGATGCTGGTCTGGGTGGAGGCCCGAACAGGGAGGCAGAGTCTCGGATTGGCTGCTCCTGGCTTCCAACAGTAGGTTGCAGAGGTTGCCCCGATAGTTCCTGAACTCAGAATCGAGCACCGTCAGAGTCGTTGGAACTGTGAACGAGTCCTCTTCGCAGAAAAACTGACAGGGAAGCCAAACGATGCCAGAGAAGACCAGGGGACTCTGAACAATGACGACAGGTCGGGGCAGACTGTGGGAAGCAGAACCGCGTGGCTGAGGGAGAAAATTGATAACTCCTACTACAGGATGCCGAACGGAGTTCAGCTTATTGATTCTAAAAGTAGACAGAAGGAGGAAGAACTTTTCAGAAGAGCTCTTGAGCTGATTCCCCCGAGGTTCGTCGTGGAAGAGCTTCTACTCCGATTCATGTCCTTAGCAGAGACAGCACTGCGTAGTTGTGGGAGAACGGACCTCCCGGGCGGCTCGGAGCTCGGATGGGGATGAAATTATCGCCGTTGCGAAGTAGACCGGTAGACACTTCCGTGGATTCCTCTTGGGCCTTCATATTCTTTGGGATGTGGTCGGGGTCGCCTCTGGAAACTGCTAGTCTTCTGCTGCCAGCAAACTGAAAACTGGAGGTTGAAGATGGTGGGGGGAAATGGGGTATATGGGTGGGGAAATGGAGGTGGATGAGTGTGGGGAGAACCCTGGCTGTGAGGGGGTCTAGGAGGGGGTGTTCCAAGGTGTGGGAGGGGAAGAATAGGGTCTGGAAGGAGGTCTAATAGGTGGTGGGAGGAGGAGCTACGAATTTAGGCTTGGAGGGAGAAGGAGGAAGGTGGGGGGGCACAAGTGGGTGGAGGGCGTGTGAGTTTGAATTTCTTTTAATGTGGGGTGATCAATGGTGGTCTTGGGAATGGGAAGAGGTGCCTTGGGAAGGTGGAGGGCTGCTTTGGGTAGTGGGAAGGGTGCTTGGGGAAGTGGGTGGGGTAGTTGGGGGTTGGGAGGTGGAGCTAGGATTGGTGGAAGCTCTCTTGGGACTAGGGGGTGGAGTAATGGGGTGTGTGGGGAATGGGAGTGGCCTTTAATGGAGGTAGGTGGGAGAGTGGTGGTTGGGAAGGGAGGAGAGAGAAAATTTTTGAAATTGGGTGTGGAGGAGAGAGAAAGTGGAGTGAAAAAGAGAGATTAAGAGAGGGAAGGGTGGGGAATCTCTCCCCTAGGGTCTCTCAACCAAAAAATGGAATCTCTCCACTAGATAAGAAGTGTAAACTCTCAAAATGGCAAGTTTTTCATTCATTGATTCATTAGTTCAAATATAGGAAATGGGGTCCTATATATAGGCAACCCACATTTCTACAAAAGACCTTGACTCTTAACACAATGACAAATAACCAAGGGAAGGGGGGGTGCCCTTGGGCCAAGCCCAATGAATTGGGCCCATAAACTAATCTATCAACATAATGACATTTAACCTAGGTAAATGACTCATTAACCTAGGTACAAGAATCAAATAAAAGGAAAATTACATAATTATGACTCAAAGAAAATATGAAAGTTACATGAATTGACTTAGAAAAATGTGACGGATGTAATGGAACCATGCTGGCGGGCAACCGGGGCTTTGAAAATATATGGGGCGAGAGATGCCCCCATCAAAGATGCCTCGCCGAGGTAGGTCTCCAACGACTCTAGACCAAGATGGCTCGCCGAGGCAGGTCTCTAGTAACCGCAGACCAAGATGCCTCGCCGAGGCAGGTCTTCAGCAACCGCAGACCAAGACGCCTCGTCTAGGCAGGTCTCCAGCAACTCCAGCCCAAGATGCCTCGCCGAGGCAGGTCTTTAGCAACCGCAGACCAAGACGCCTCGTCGAGGCAGGTCTCCAGCAACTCCAGCCCAAGATGCCTCGCCGAGGCAGGTCTCCAATGACTTCAGACCGAGATGCCTCACCTAGGCAGGTCTTCAACAACTCCAAACCAAAATGCCACATCGAGGCGGGTCTACAGCAACCCTAGGCCGGCATGCTTCCCTGAGATAGGCCCTCAGCAACACCGGGTCAATGGCCCTTGTCGAGGCTGATTCCCAACAACACCAGGTCAACATGTCTCGCCGAATCTTGCTTCCAACATCATCAGACCAACACACCTATGACGTCGATTGTCTTCGGTAGCTTCGCCCTATTTGTCAGATCACCCTACTCCTTGGGTGTGGTCCCCGTGGCTGCTCTACGGCTGCCCACTTCTCGGTTAACATCATCCATCCCCCTGTTGCTCCGGCCTCTCCTGATTCCCTGACACCACTAGCCAACCAGCCGGCCCCTACCACTTCGACCGTGCAATGGCGGCCCTGGCAGAAGCTGGAATCTCTCAGCCTCGAAGCCCTAGTATAATCCCAGTTCCCTTGTAACCCCTGACCCACTAGCTATAATCCCAGTCACATCCAGCCATGACAAAGTGGCCTCTAGCATCATAACGTGATGATTTGTAAGCGCCCTACAACACAACTCCAGCTACAATGCTTCGGAGCTATGACCAGTCTGTCCCACAGGACGGTGGGCGCCAAGCTTGGCAAATGCGCCCCCATGGGCGGTCAACAGATGATGCCAGCATCCCACAAGAAGAATCAACCACCACAGCAGTGGTAGGCTGCTAACGACCGACCATAGGCTTTGCCACAAAGCCCCGGTCAGAGCAGCGGTCATCTTGTCGCTAGCCAGCACTCCCGGGGGCTGAGAGATAGGTGGCCCTCCAATTCCCAAGATAGGGAAGTCTCGAACCCCCTCACACAGCATCGTCGGGTACGGTCACGACCAAAGGGGAACAGGCTAAGGAGTGAAAAATACTCAAGGCACTCCTCGACTCAGACAAGGTGGAAAACCTGAGAAAACACAGATCTCAGTCTACAAGTCCACCTCCGGGGGCAAGACATGACACCGCCAGTGCAGCCTCAGATAATGAAAAGAGAGCCACAAGTGGTCTCCCATTGCTCGCCAGCCACCCTACGAGGCGGGGTGGATTCGACAGTCCTGGCCTACCCCTGTCTTAGATTTGTAATGGGGGAGGGTCCTTTCCAACGAGTCACCTCTCCTCAAAAAATCCACAAAGCCCGCTGCGCAAGGCAGGCTCCATACAAAGGCAACAAAGCCAGAAGCATTGTTATGTTGGGCTCCCCCGGCCTTCTAACGCCATCGGCATTGGCGTCCAGCCCAGTCATATCATCAACCGCCGAAGTCACCACTTGTATGGAGAGTTTGGCATCCATACCAGATTACTCCCGCGACGCGGGCCCTGCACACCTCTGCCACAAGCCCGACACGCGAGACAAACGGGAACAAAATTCCCAAGTCGCGGATAGCGGGCTCCAACTTCAAGCACCACGCATGTATCCAGCCACGCAGATCTCTCTGAAATCCGGTTCTACAACCTCTCGAACTTAACGGTCTTCTACAAACGTACCATTGTCGCATGAAGGACCGCAACGGGAGCGGAAAACCTCAGAACAAGTAACTCCTACACGCCAATAAGGTCGGGAGAAATCAAGCTTGAAAGGCGCATGGGCCGCACGCCATCGTCGTCGCCTCCGACGTACGCCCCGTGGGGGGCATTTGTTGGCACTGACTTATTTTCTCGAATTAATCAAGGATTGAGCATAGGGAAATACTCCCTAAAAGGAGCAAAATGGCACATCGCCAAAGCTACTCTACCAGTCAAGTTGAGCTCAAAAATCGAGACACTTCATCGGGTCAAGCGGCGTAACATAACAACTGGGCATCGGCCCCGATTAAATGGCACTATGCCAGCCAATTTCTCGACAACCGGGTCAGTTTCGGGATTTGAGACAACCTGCCGTACCTTACAACACTCTGTGAAGATCCAGGGTTTACCCCCGAACACCCTGCATACGGTGTCACACCACCGGCGCCTCAACAACTGGGTTAGCCCGGGACTCAGAACAGCTTGCCGCATCATACGGCTCTTCGCCAAGGAGCGAGGGTCACCCCAACAACCAGACAAACGGCATCATCATGTCAACGTCCCAGTCAGCGGGCCCAACCAAGGGTCCTAACCAGCTAGCCGCGACCCGTGGCGACATCAGCAATCGATCGGGCCCACCCCCAATTACTCAGTTTGTGAGTTTTCCCGCATTCAACACAGCTACCCGAGTCGACCCGGGGGCACCCTGACTACAAGCCACGTCATGTGGCACCCAGCAATGAGGCCGGGGTCTACCCTCGAGTCGCCTCCCTCCAGCCCTCTAAAGTCAAAGGAAGACCCATTCGGGCCAACCACAAGCTTCAGGAGCTCACAACACCCGTATACGGCCCACGCACGCGTGTCGGGATTTTTCCCAAGCACCTGGTGGGCGCGCATGCTCCAGCCACTCTACAGCAAGTCCGAGCCCGACTCGGGACTCCCAGCAACCCATCGCGTCATGCACCACCATCGTGCGGCCTCGCACGCGGACCGACCCTTGCGGGGTCAAGGGGGCAGCGCCCCGTGCGGGGGTTTCTGGGGGCAGAGCCCCCAGAAGAAAAATTCATGTTTATAAACCCCAGTCTAACCCTCATTCAACCCCAGTCAAACCCGCGGTCAAACCCATGGTAAACCCTCGGTCAAACCCGCATAAACCCCTCCGAGGAGGGGTTTAGGCGGACCAGACCCAGCTTTGGATCTGGTCCGCCGAAACCCCCCTGGGGGAGGGGTTTAGGCGGACCAGCCCAGCCCCCTAGGCTGGTCCGCCTAAACCCCCCTAGGGGGAGGGGTTTAGGCGGACCAGCCTCACCCCCAAGGCTGCTCCGCCTAAACCCCCATTAAACCAAAAAAAAACCTTTTTAATTAAAAAAAGGCACCCAAGCTAGTCCGCCCAAACCCCCCCTGGGGGGGGGGGGTTTAGGCGGACCAGCCTGACCCCTCAGGCTGGTCCGCCTAAACCCCATCCAAAACAAAAAAAAAGATTTTTTAAGCAAAAAAAAATCCTCCGTGAGGGGTTTAGGCGGACCAGACCAGCCCCTTGGGCTGGTCCACCTAAACCCCCTTGGGGGAGGGGTTTGGGCGGACCAGACCAGCCCCTTGGGCTGGTCCGCCTAAACCCTCCATCCCCCACTCCGTAACACTCTCCCAGGGTTTACTCGGACCAAGTTGGGCCCCCAACTTGGTCCGCCTAAACCCCTTCCACCCCTTCACCTTCCACTATAAAAGCCCCCCCTAGGGAGCTCATGATGCAATGGAATGGCAATGCAATGGAAGATGAAATGAAGGATGCAATGGAACACCCTCCGACCTAATTGCCGCGCCCTCGGACTCCCGAGGCCTTCGGCAAGGGTCGGGGACGCGAGGAACTAAGTGCGCACGTGGTTGGCTTGTCGATCTGCTTATACACGCCGAGGGTATGTCATACGTACTTCCCTCACGCGGCGTCTAGCCATCTCACACAAGTCCATGCCCGTCACACGAAAGGCACTATGACGATGGCGAATACACCCGCATCCCGCGTCCGCCCGCGTGTAACAACCCACGATGGCTATACACACGCCCTGATGCCGCACCTACTTCTGACACGGAACTACGTGCCCATCGCCCGCTCTAAGCTAGCCACCGACTGCTCGAACTGATGACTCGAGTTAGCCGGACCCTGGCCTGGGGGTAATATTCCCGGGGCCAGCCTCGACTCCCCAGCATGACGACATTCGCCTTTTGGAGCCCGGACCCGACCGCTCACCTTGAGCCGCGTCCAACCTCCGTCAGGCGCCAGCCCACGACCGCCCCAGCCACCTAGGTAGTCGGGCTTGTCTCGATCTCCTCACGGGGAGCCTCTGTAAAACACGCGGATATCCGCCATATCCCGCATTGACCCGGGGACCGATCCACGTGTCGGAATTGTCTCGTGGCTTGCGCCAGTTGTACTTTGGCCTCCTTGGCCCATTTGTAAAGGCCACGTGGCTCTCATATAGCATGAAACCAGTTGAACACATGCACCTATACTCGGGTCTCATCTCTTCACGGCGCCGGCCTCTTTCAGTCACAACGGTGCCTCCAGCACCCGACTCCAGTCACATCGGGCCCCGGGCATGACCATCGAGGTCTCCCGGTGCTCGCCTCCTTCAGTCACAACGGTGTCCCCGGCACCCGACTGTCAACAACTTCAGTCACAACGGCGCCTCCGGCACCCAACTCCAGTCACATCGGGCCCCGAGCGCGACCATCAAGGTCTCCCAGCGCCCGCCTCCTTCAGTCACAACGGTGCCCCCGACACCCGACTGTCAACAACTACAATCGCAACGGTGCCTCCGGCACCCGACTCCAGTCACATCGGGCCCCGAGCATGACCATCGAGGTCTCCCGGCGCCTTACTCCTTCAGTCACAACAGTGCCCCCGGCACCCGACTGCCAATAGCTCCAGTCACAACGGTGCCCCCGGCACCCGACTGCCAATAACTCCAGTCACAACGTGCCCCCGGCACCCGACTGCCAGCTACTCCAGTCATATCGGGGCCCACGGCACCCGACCATTAAACAACTCCAGTCACAACGGTGCCCCCGGCACCCGACTGCCAGCTACTCCAGTCATATCGGGGCCCACGGCACCCGACTACCCAGCTACTTCAGTCACGACGGGGCCCCCGGCACCCGACTGCCAACAACTCCAGTCACAGCGGTGCCCCCGGCACCCGACTGCCAACAACTCCAGTCACAGCGGTGCCCCCGGCACCCGACTGCCAACAACTCAGTCACAACGGTGCCCCCGGCACCCGACTGCCAACAACTCTAGTCACAACGGTGCCCCCAACACCCGACTGCCAGCTACTCCAGTCACATCGGGGACCGCGGCACCCGACCACTCAACTTCCCAAGCACAATGGTGCCTACGGCACCCCTACTGCCCCGACCTCGACATTGTCTCATGTCGGGAATACATTGTGATGCCCCTCGGGCGCCATCCTGCTCAGTCACAGGTCCTCTGATGGACACTATGTACAGATACGGAACTACCCATACAATAACGCAATGACCCGCGGACCGTCACAAATGACGGAATTGTCCCGCGGCTTGCAAGCGCTTGTAATCGGGCTCTCACGCCCCCATATAAATGCCTTTCATGGCATATAAGTCATGTAATCCAGTCAAGGAGTGGATTCTCCTCCTTGTTGGAACCAGTCTCTCTGTCCCTAGTTATCCCTGTTGTGTTGCTGTTGCCATGTCGTTGTTGCACGGACTAAGCCCTTCCGACATCGCGACTACCAAGGTCCCTAACTCTCTCTTTGGTAGAAGAAACAAAGGTATTTGGATTCAATCCGATGTAAAATAAACACCGGTTGCTTGCAACCGGTAGGGAAAGACGTCCAGTACATGAATCCCCATAATTGCCTGTGCACTCGCACACGTGGAACCCCTTCTATCCACGTGTCGCCCGATCCCTCGAGCCACGTGCTGCGTCCTGGCGACGCTTCCCCAATCAATCCTCGGTTCCATAGGTGATTGTCAAGAAATCGACTGGCACGCCCGCATTCCACCCAGCCATCCCTGTCCCAGTCTCCTAGAATGATGGACCATACGCCATCCCTTCCAATGCGTTCCCATCGTTCTCTCTGCCTTCCTCTCAATACCCCCGGAATCCCCACGTGCCCAGTCAACCTATCTCGACCTTCCGTAAAAGGCGAGTCTACACCCCCGCCGCGAGGACAAAACGACAAGTGACTCCCCCACGGTCGCAAACATGTGTCTATCTCGGTTATGTTGTACTTGGCAGAGTTCGCCGATAGGCGTGAATCTGTGGTACGGTGTTTGACCTTTTTCTATTATTTGTTCAGGCGGCTGGTGATTTTCCCGTTGGTATGATGGCCGTGCACGTTCTTATGTTACTTTGGTCGTCCCAGCTTGAGATTTGTTCAGCCCCTGAGGTGTTAAGCTTGCATCAAAGTGTTCGATTATATGCCTTGTTTGGAAGAATGCTCATGCGAACCTAGGATTTTCCTTCCTGGTGAGCTATTGTTAGTCGAGCTTGATTCTTCTTCTCTTGTTTGGTGGCGTCTTTTCGAGGTAAGCCTTGGAAGTGCTATCTTGGTGAAGCCTTTGTCCTATGTCTGCTTAAGTGTAGACTGTGTTAATTCTGAACCTAATTTGCCTTTGTTCAATGGTTGCTTGGCTTTGGACCCAGATTTTATGTTTGGGAGCCGTTGTGCACAGTGTTCGATGTGTCGTGTTTGGCAGCTGTTGTGTTTTGAAGGTTCAATAATCGTTCCAGGACATAATGATAAGCTGAGATAGGTGTTCTTTGTGCTTTGTGCTGAAGCTGATGCTCTCCATGGTTTGCACTTTGGTGACTTGTGATCGGTTGTTAGTAGGATCAGTACTCGAGACTTGGTACGTTGCAGTTTTGTGAGTTGCAATGGCGCCGAGTGTGTGTTGAGATGTGGATGCCGAGTTGTCCTTGAAGCATGTGTGTGTTGTGTTGAGCGTGCAGCGGAAGTGTGTGGGCAGATAACCCACGGTTCTGGATCGTGAAGTAGGCAGATTCCGGTTGGCCGAGAGGTTTATTTCCTCGGTGTATCTTCATCTTGACAATTTGTGCCTTGGTGTTGTTGGTTGCCATGCCGTTGCTGGAGGCATTATGGTTGTTGGCACTGGCATGTGTGAGGATTAGGGGGAATCTATCAGCATATTCGCTGGTTGAATACCCTTTCCTCTTCTCTGTAACTTTTCTTGGACGTTGTACTCTCGGGACGTGATCATGGTCCTCGAGATGCGTTTCCCAAGATTGTTGTTATTGTTGTGGGTCTTTGTTGGTGAGCTGTTCGTGGCATGGCTTGTGCATGTTAGCCGTGTGTTCAGCTGTAATTGTGCCTTGATGTGACCCAACTTGCAGTTGTGTCTCGTGGTTCTATGTTCAGTACGGAGCCGAGATTCTGCAAGTGCTGTTATTGTTGTCGTTGTTTGTTGGTGGTCGTGTTCAGCTTGGGAGGATTTCCCTATGAGTCTGATTTGGCATTGTGTGGACCGGGGTCTTGTCAGTTGATTTTACTGTACTCTTTTGTTGTGATAGAGTTAGCATGCGACTTGAATCAGATGTAATGTCTGAGTGAGGACTGACTTGATTGTGCTCGTGGTCCAGTGCTGTCGTTGGCATTCTACGTGCCAGTCTTGTTGTTCTTGACTCGGAAGCTGATGGTTCGAGCTGTCAGCTGAGGACTATGTTTTCTTGTCTAAGCTGATGCTTGTCGTGTCTGTCGTGTTTTGTTGATAGATGTTGTCGTGGCATGGGTCGTGTCTCCTTTCCCTGTGAGACGGAAGTGACGTTGCCTTATTTCGGAGGTGTCAGACTTGTGTTCACTTGGGTGCCATGCTTGTTCTTTGGATCGACTTGCTTTGAGATCCAGAGCGTGTGCCTGTGATTGTGGTCTGGCAGTGTTCCTCTGAATTCTATTTTTCAAGAATCGTGTTATCATGTTTTGTGTTTTGAGGCTTGGCTGATGCTTGGAAAGCGTAGCCGATGTTTGGGTTTGTTCTTCCCTACTTCCTCTTGTTAGTTCTTTTAATTTCAACGATGAAATTCCTGTAAGGAGGGGAGGATGAAATGCCCTGAGTCTTTCGGATCCTTATCGGAGAGTTTTGGATCGCTTTTGTGGGTCCTGAGTTGTGTTTTACGATCCGCGTAGATTTTTCTCCCGTACGAGTTACGGAACCCAGTGGAGAGTTTATTATTGAGTTCATCGACTCGAGGACGCTACAGTTGCGCTGCATTCTTTCCGAGGACCGTTTAGACTATTTTATTGTATTTTTCTGAATTAGTGTATTTTCGGGCTAAAAATCAGATTTTTCAAAAATTGCAAAATTTCCCAATTTATTTTATATTTCTTCTTCTTTCTCCTTCCTCTCTCCTCCCTCACGCTCACTTTCTCTCCCTCGTTCTCTCTCCTCTCTCCGCAGGGCACGCGACCGTGGCGAGACTGGCGAGGTAGGAACGTCGTGGAGTTGATCTGGCGCATGACGGTGTGATGGATGGAACGTGGCGTTGGCACGATCCCTCAGTGGATTCAAAGCCGATGTGTTCGGTTTGTTTGATCCATTTCGGCGTGGTTTAGTCACTTTGGCACGCTAGAACATCGGTGGAGGGAGATGGATGCCCTACTCTTCTTTTGCGTTTCCTCGCGATTTGGAGCCGAACGGTGCACGTATGAGCGGGTTTGACATCGTTTTGGGCAAAAGCATGTTCGGGGGGCGTGAGACGAGTTTGCCTCTTTTGGCGACGGTATCTTGCTAGATTAGTTTCATTTGAACCCCTCGAATGTCAGCATTCCATTTCCGCTGGTTTCATTGCGATTGGTGGTCATTTGGGACCGGTGTGAGCCCGGGAACCCATGTGACTCATTTTGGGTCGATTTGGTAGAATCACCCGTTTCTTGGGTTTTTGGTGTCGTTTGGACCCCTTCCGGTCTGTGGAAGGTTTATTTGACTATTAGGGTTGTTTCCCCTTCGTTTAGAAGCGAACGGGGCGTGGAACGGTCGGATTCGGTCATTCCCCTATTTTACCCGCCGTGATGCCCTAGCGGTCGTTCCAGCGACCGTTTGGGTGCCTCTAGCGGTCCAGTGGTGACCGTTTGGAACTCTGTGAGTTCTATGTCGATTTGGGTCTCCGCGGTCACGCAATGGACCGTTTGTGTTGGCTAGCGGCCCAATGGAGGACCGCTAAGCTTTGTCCAGCGGTCCATTGTTAGACCGCTAGGTTTAGGTGTTATGTCGGTTTGGCCAAGCGGTCACGCGATAGACCGCAAGACTGGTCTTGGCGGTCCATTGCTAGACCGCTAAGCACCGTTTATGTCGGTTTGAGGTTTTTTAAGTCGGTTGGGCTAGCAGTCCTAGCCCTGACCGTCTAGCATTCGTGGCGGTCCTTTGGGTGACCGCTAAGATCTGTTTGACCGGTTAAGTCGATTTCACTGTAGAGAATTTGACTGGGTCTGGTGGCCTAACGTGTGACCGCTAGGGTTTCTCTTGCAGCCCTGCGATAGACCGTATCCCCCTATGCTTTCTGTTTTCCATTATTTTGGCCTCCATTTGTCTTGGCTTACTCTGGTGGTTTGCCCATAGTCTCGTGGATGTCTTGGACATCTTATGAGGGTGATGACCATGTTGTGAGGTAGCCGGGGAGTGCCATTATATCGAGTAGTGTTCCGTATTGCTTCAGAGTCATTATTAGTTTCTGGTCAACCCGGTGTGATCCAGTGGTTGACACAGGACCTCGTGAGTGTCTCGTCTATCCTGTATAGATCGAGAAATGGTTTTGGACGTCTTGAGGTGTTGTCTTATCTCGATTTGCACGTCTATGTGCTTTGAGAGTCTCGGTGATCCCTCAGGTCTTCGTGGTTCATGTTATGCGGATATATGGATCCCGCTGTTCTGTGCCGTTTCCTTTACATGTGTTTTATCGTGACTTTGGCTTAGGGATTAGGCTGATTGGCGGCATGTTACCGCTTTTGTGCGATGATCTTGACCCCGAGTCTTGTGACTCAAGGATCGTTGTGTCGGCAGGTCTAACTGTCTGTCCTGAGTCTTGTGACAGTCTGGTATGCTACCTTGTGTCTCGTGCTTGGTGCTTTGTAGTACGTGCGACAGTGCATGCTTAACCTTCTCTGTGTGTCTTGGAGTCTCTGTGTGTCTTGTGAGCCTCCACTAGTCGTAGCCCGACGACACTTTCCTGTGTGTCGGCCCACCTGGGAGTGGTGGCTGGGTGAATTTATGATATACGATTTTTTGGTTAGTTTCTGTGGACTCCTTTGCCTTGCAGTAGCGTCCTACTGGGGAAGAAAACTAGCTAGAGGCTTGGCTCAAGGTATTGAGCTTGTGTGTGCACACGTGGTCAGGGGCGTTTGGACGAGCACCGACGGGCGTGAGCCTGACTAGTCACTCGTTACTGTGGTACCTTGTCCTTAGTTCTGTGGTATCGTTGCTCCAAGTACTTGGTACTGTTGTTCCTTGTACTTGGTTTTGTGAGTGTCTCAGTTACCACCATTCTCGGTGTGTGGGAGATACTTGTGGCGCAGTGTAAGACGTCAGTGAACGCATCTGGCTGTTCTTATAGTGAGGAGGTGCTTCTGTCACCTGACACATAACTCTCGTGACGCGTGTTTTCGTCATTGGTTTTCGAGTAGCCTATGCGTGGCTTCACTCGAGGTCCAGTCGTGTGTCGTGTACACGACGGTGAGTTCGTGTATGCCCGTGCCTTTGACCGTGTAGTGTTGGACAAGCGTATAACATGTATAACTCCATTGTTTTGATAATGGCTGACTATGTATGTTGGGCTTATGTATAATATTCTTTTGTTTCAATGATGTCTGACTATGATTCATTAATAAAGTTTGACCTGCATTTAATAGAGACAAACACTCATGCATTTCAAGTCAAGCCCACACTGGCAACAAAGTGTGTCTGCAAAGATAGAAAGAAATCAAGTAAGTCACACAGCTGAGGCATTAGGCTGCACAAGAAAGAAGGACCAAAGTCGATGCAAGAAGGTCAAGGAAAATGACTAAGGTCCGTGCATGTCTTTATTGCGATACAACAAAGGAAGATCGGTGCACATCCAAGGCTAATCTGTATCAGGTCGGTGCAAGTTTCTGTTACAATGAACTAAGGTCTGAGCATACTCCAATCAAGGGCTGAATTAGAAAGAAAATATCTCGACACCTTCGGATGACAACTCTGCACATAAAGCATTGTGAACACCTAAAGAAGAAGATGTCACACCGACATTAAAAGAAGAAAAAGAAAGAAAGAATATCAAAGGGGGAGACTAAGGGGATGAAGAAAAGCTAAACTAAAGGAGCAAGAGATTGCTATATGGAGGGTGATCGCCAGAGGGGTTACCTCAAAAAGAAGGGAAATTGATCGCGAATACCTGGTGAGAAAAGGGATGCGGGATGATTATGGATTTCTTCTTCCTCCTTCTACCGGCCGGCCGATGAAGGGGGTTTCTCTCTTTGATTACCCTTAAACAAATCACAAACAACCAAAGATAAAATATGATTAGCCAAAGTGTAGTATCAATCCTCAAATAGAATAAGATGGTGAAATAATAGCATGAATTGTGCACCTTTTGGTTTCTTTAAAACCCCTAAGAGAACTAGGGAAAAGAGGAGATGTGATGCAAAGCCAATGCAAAAGACTGTGATGAACGATGATGAGATGATAAGATAAGCTAACATAAAGAACTCCCTACTGTTCCTGACAACAGTAAAGGGAGAGAAAACCAAGATGATGGCCGTGGGATGCTGTATCCGGAAGGAGGAAGAATCAATCAAACAGCAGCAATCTGTTTCTTTCTGTAAAAAATAAACTCTCTGCTCAACCTGTTGCTCTGCTAAGCTCTTCTCTGCTTCTAACTCCTTTTCTAACCTCTTGCGCGAGCTCAACCCAGGGGCTATTTATAGGGTGCAAAACACAGATCTGATGGGATAAGAACAGGCAAGACTCATCTACGGCAATGTCTCTACCTCCCCAATCGAGCATGGTGACCAAAACATAGCAGGGAACTCTCTAGGAAAGGTCTGTTCAAGCAGGACTCGGAAGGGCGGAAGACGACCCATGGAAAGGCGTTATTCAAAATTGACGACCTGGGACAAGGCGTTAATTAAAATCACGACTGGGACAAAGGCATCAATTCATAGATTTAGTTTTAGTAATGAAAACATTCTTTTTTTGAAAATGATGAAGAGACGCCTGAGAGAGAGGCGTTAATTCAAAACATGACCCATGGAGGGACGTTAATTCTTATTTTCTAATTTTGAGTAGGATTTGTAAAAGTCCAGAAACTGACGCCTTTTGGATCAGTCGTCCTTTCTTTGAGAAACGTCCCGGCCCAAGCCGTTATTTAAAACACGCCCTACGTAGAGTCGTGAATTACAAAAATAATTAGAAAATGGCCTAAAAACACACAAAAATAGAAAAACTTCATATTATGGAAATATTGAAGTTCACTTTGGGGCGTTAATATGGTGACATGAGATTTAATCAACATAGTATCAATTTTGGCGTGTCTACAGCTGCCCCGCCTTGGCGTCTGCTTTGCAAGGGAGTGAGATAAAATGAAGTGAAAGTGCAACAAGCGAAATGAAGTAGAATGAATTGATAAGTAGATGCCAATGTGTGATGTGACACGCCTCTGACACTAAGCGTTAAAAATCTTTCCAAGATTCTGAGTGAAACAACTCCGGGTGATTCCAAGAAAGCATCGATTGGCTGGATGTAGGAGACTAAACTAAATAAATAAAATGTGCGCGAGGGCACGATAGGGAGGCACCTTTGGAGAGCGGTTACCAGCCAATGTGGACGTGCTACAACCAAGGTGGATTTACAGAAAATTAAAGTGAATGGAGATGAAGACCCAACAAAGGGACGCTTTCAAGGAACTAGCCTGAGCGGTTTCAGAGAGAATAAAGTACTTGATTTGGAGTGGAATATCTCATGTCAACTCAATCAAGAGCGAGTGACCTTCATTATTGCCGAAATATGAAGATTTTCATCATTAAGCTCAAAGTCCTACATGATGCATGCTGGGCTAAAAGAAAAACTAAAACAAACTAAAAATAGAAAATAATCAAGGATAATATTGCCAAGCCATCTAGATTTGGTCAAGAATCTAGATCTCCGAGCTGACACTAAGCCGAAGCCCGTTTGTCCGCGCATCAACCCAGAAAGTGGAACCATCGTCCCAGACCTTTAATGACTCAACGGTCTATCCGTGTGATCAAGATTCTCCTGGAATTATCACTATTTTTGATGAAGGGGAACTCAAATTCCAGGTTCGTCAGAACCACAAGGTCCTTGATATACTATAATAGCGTAGAGTACCATATAGTAACAATGCTTACATGAAAGAATACAAGAACGGAATGATGTTACTCCCATGCATCTCGAATCCTGCACTCTTCTGCACTTGAAAATTCATTAGTCCTCATGATAGAAAATATCCTCAGTTTAAACATGACATGACCATAAGTGCATAATCATAAATAAATTCCACTTAAAAGACAACACTTAAGTTCATTAAAAATAGCATAGAGAAGCTGAATATGCGAGCCATAAATTGACGACCGATAGCAGTGGCGTCAAAAGGATAAAAGACGACTAGCATCAAGGCGTCGATTGCTTTTGAGATTTCAACAAAAAGACGACCCTCATCAAGGCGTGAAATAAAACACGACCTGGAGCAAGACGTTAATTCAATAAATGACGCCCTGAACATCGTCGTTAATTAACCATAATTCGAAACACACGCTTCCGACTTTGAATCAGAAAGCTTAAACCCAGTTATGTTCGTACTTTGATTTTGCTGTCTCGAACGGGCATAAGATCCTTCAAACTTTTATAAAAGGAAGGATTTCCTTCAGCAAATCAATCGAATCCTCCATTCTGTTTCTTCTTCTTCTTCTTCTGCTTTCACAGGTGTTGCTTGTTCCGTTCGGCTTCTTTCTGCAGACAGTTACTCAGAAGATGGAGAGAGCTATCAAGAAACCGAAGATTTCCACTCCTAGGCTGTCCGGAATTAATGGACATATTAGCAACAGGATCGTTTTGAACCGGGTATGTTGAGGCTTGAGTTGTTTGTTTTCTATTTCTTCTCTTCTACCTTCAACTCTCATCCCTCTTATCCTCTGTACTTTCTTTTCTTTTCTTTTCTCAAGATTATCCAAATATTCCAGGGGCAAGGAGATTCACTAAAAATAAATGGCTTCCCCTCTTGCTCTCCAAATTTAATTCGGACATGAGGGCTTTCCTATCTAGATGGCATCTCCTAGGTTTAGTTACCCATGTCAAACATTATGACCAAATCCACCTAGATTGGGCAGCTATAGGAGCTCTTGTTGAGATATGGCATCCTTCTACTCACACCTTCCTCTTCTCTACTTTTGAAGCCACCATTCTATTAGAAGAGTTAGAGATGATTTTAGGCATAAAGAAGATGAAACAAGGGGATGAGGAGAAGATGGCCATCCTGCCAAGGCAAATCTCTTCTCATGAATTGCTAACAAGCTTGAGTCCTAGCCCCAACTTAGTGAGCCAGATCAAAGCCACCAAAGGAATTAACCTTTTAAAGCTTGCCTCATGGGTCTACAAAAGGTCCGACCAAGCCAAAGAGGATGATGAGATAGAACGGGTAGCAAAAGCCTTTGTTGTGTGCTTGGCGGGAGCAATCTTGTTCCCCTCCACGGAAGATTTCTTGGAAGAGTCCCAATTGAGTGCTATAGCTAGCCTTTGGGAAGGAGAGAGAGTGGGACCGGCGATATTAGCCTTTCTATATAGTGGGCTTACTTCGGCATCAATGGGGAGACCAATTTATGGATGCATGCTTGCACTTTCTAGTTGGGTAGATCTCCACTTCAAGTTCGATCCATGTGAGGAGGCCCAACAACCATCAAGGATATTCTCAAAAAGCCCTCTTTCTTACATGACCAGCTCATTGGGGTTGAGCAATAGAGTGGTGAACCGGATTCCTCAAATCAAGAAAAGGGTGGAATGGAGGGAGCATCTCAAAGTAATGCCTAAGAACCTCTTCACATGCGTCCCGGGATTACTCAAATTTCAACAACTCCGCGCACGATTCTCTCCCGGGACGGATCTTCGTCTAATAGGCGCCACGAAATTCGTGTTATACAACTCTCATAGGTGCCTTCCTCAACTCGGGCTTCCACGGCGACTATTCGAGGATTTGTCTCATCTCCCTCCTATCAAGACAAGGGACATCGGCTATAATGAAGATGGAGAAGAAAGCACAACAATCCAAGCACTGTGGAAAATCTGCAAAACTCATCAGCTCGTGGATAACTTAGAAGAAGACAGGGATCAGTGGAAATCATATGTAATAGCTTTAAGAAGTTTAAGGCCCAAAATGGCTCATTAGATGCATTGTAATCTTTTCATCAATAATAAACAATGATAACATTCTGATCGAGCCATATTATGTTGTTTCTGATGAATTCTTTCAAAAATCTGTGTTTCTGTTCTGAATAACGACTCAGAGAATGACGTTAATTCCACAAATAACGTCTCAGAACTTGTCGTCTCTCATTGATCTTTTTTTTCTGAAAATCAAAACATTAATTCCCATAATTGACGACTTCAGCAATGGCGTTAATAGAATCACGCTTTAAGACAAGGCGTTAATTTGATTCAAATTCCAAAAAGTATTCGTTAAATATCCGGGAATAACGCCTTTAGATAAGCCACTTCTCATGTAAATAACGCCTGCATCAAAGTCGTTAATCAAAAACAACAATGATTATTCCAATCACGTCAATCAACTCCCATTGAATGCAACTGTCGACAATTGTCATTCCCCATGCGAAAAGAAATCACGCCTCAAAGCTCGTCGCCAAATCTGGAAGTAACGCCCTGTGGCCTAGTCGTCCCTTTAACAAGACACGCCCTCCTCTCAGGCGTTAATTCTTTTCGAATACTAAAACACTTTCCCCCCTTCTTTCTTCTTCTTCCTCCGTCCATTTTTCCCTCTTTCCCTCTTCTGCAACCCTAACCGAACTCCATCCTCTCTCTCCCATTCTCTATCTCCCTCATTCTCTCACCCCCTAGCCATGGCCGGCGGTGGACTTAAGCGCCAAAGGGTTTCTGCTCCCGATGTTGTGGACTTGGGCGAGGACGAACTCGCCATGGAGGAAGCTCCTCCCGTGGCGGCCGAGGAGGCTCCGGTGGCAGAGCACGACGACGAGGGAGAACCCGGCGAGGAAGAATGAGAAGACGAAGGTGATGAAGAAGATGATGGAGAAGACGAAGAAGGAGAAGACGAAGAAGGAGAAGACGAAGAAGAGGAAGGGGATGAAGAAGAGGAAGAAGAACAAGGAGAAGAACAACCGGCGGCGGACGTTCCTCGCCGCGGCCAACTCCAACGGCCACGGCAACCCCGGCCGCCCCGCCGTGGAGGGATGGTTGGACCTAAACAACAAAAGGTAGGCCCCCAAACCTTCATTTCCATTTTTTTTATTTAAAATTTTTCCATCTTGTTCCATTTCCATAGCTCTCGATGGGAAAAACCAGTGACTCAGAAAAGAGACGCCCCCAGGGGTGTCGTGAATTAAAGAAAAGACGCCCAGGCCTGGGGTCATCAATTCATTTTGAAAAATAATTAATCATATGAGAACACGCCCTGCAGCATGTCGTGAATTTGAATTATCATGTCTAAAATCATGCTGGTAATTTCCATGCTTTTTCAATAATTTATTTTTCAATATGTCTGCCCTGATTATCTCGCATGCTGTTTCATTCATTTTTTTAAAACCCTGGGAAAACAGCGCCCCCCATCGGGGCGTTAATTCATTAATCAACGACACAGGGGTGGTCGTTAATTCAAACATTCCCAGAATAGGTTCCAAACCAACGCCTCCCATAGGGGCATCTTCTAGATAACCAACGACCCAGGCTGGGTCGTTAATTCAATAAACATAGAGAACCATTTAGAAATAACGCCACCCTCAGGGGCGTTAATCAAGCAAGCCACGACCCAAGGTTGGTCGTTAATTAAATCAAACAGCAAACATCTCAGCAAATGCAGTTAAATGAATTTTCACATGAAATTTAAACAATTAAGCAAAAATTCTTTTTTATGCATGCAGGGATTGATGAGGACATGCATTTCCTGGGTCCAGGTCCGGGCAGCATATTATGGTCTCCCCGAGTTTCAGAGAGCTAGGGTAGATGCCATGGGATTCAGGACTTTCCTCAGCATAGAGCCAGTTAGGCCAGACCTAGCACTGATCTAGATTTTGAGAGAGAGATGGGATAGGACTAGCCGGGCATTCTTGATGCCGTGGGGTCATATGATCCCCACCCTAGAGGATGTGGCTAGGATTACCGGGCTGAGGGTAGACGGGGAGGCTGTGAGCGGGTTCACCTACCCTAACTACACTGAGCTTACCCAGAGACTGCTAGGGTTAGAGATGGTTTACGAGACACCTAGCGAGTGCAGGACCATCTTCCGCACCGACCTCACCACAGCTATGGGATTGGGCGATGCGAGGCAGAGACCCAGGGAGTCCTTAGAGAAGTTTTTCCAGAGATTGATGGATGGGGCTAGGGCAGCCTATTGCCAGGATCCAGCTGACAGAGAGAGGGCAGACAGAGATCTAAGGAGGTTCTTATTTCTGATGCTCGGGAGGCTGCTGCTCGGCACGAAGGGCGATGTCATCAATTGCCGATTCCTAGGGATACTCGAGGACTTGGAGGGAGTCGGCAGATATGCCTGGAGAGCAGCGCTGCTGGCACACTTGATAGCCGACCTCTCCATGGGGACAGGTCGAGAGATGACTGTCAGTGGCTTCTCACCTTTTCTTCAGGTATGCATTTTTCTCTTTTATGTGTTTTTTCTTTTATTTAGAATACATATGCGTATGAATGCTTTGCTAATATGATGCATGGATGCAGATTTGGAGCCACTTGTACATGCCCATGGGGCGCGTCGACCCACGGCCTAGAGGTGAGGGATCTTTCCCTCTAGCGCGGCGCTGGCTGCCGGTGGTGTTTGGTGCCCCACTTGCCTATGAGTTGTGGGTGTTACGTAGGGAGCTCCGAGACTTCCCCGCCTCATTTGTACGCAGGATCAATGTTATGCATTTCTTTTTATGTTTATGTTATACGATGGATATGATGGATGTATGCATGCTTGTGAATGCAGGTGCGGTGGAGACCCTACGAGGGGATGACCGCCGAGGGCCAGCCATGGGTCGTAGCGGGCCGACCTCACTTTGAGCATGAGCTTTGGGTTCATTGCCTGAGCGAGATTGAGCCGTTACGGCTTAGGCTGGTGATGAGGACTCTCGGCCTTCATCAAGAGTGGATAGAGGTTGGAGAGCCGCGAGGGATTGGGAAGAAGACGCGTGGTCGTACCAAGGAGATCGACTGGAGAGTGCGGTTCGCGGACCAGTACGTCGACTGGCAGCGAGGCGGGACCCGAGTCACCTCTCAGGCAGCGGACAGCTCCGAGTACCTCCGGCGCTACTGGGAGGTTTATGCCGGCCGACCCCAGATTAGGGTCTTGGGGTATGTATGAATGCACTTATTTCTAAATTGAATGCAAATGCTTATGTATCTATCATGTGACTAATATGTAATAGATGTAGGATGCGCGGGATATAGCAGCGATGGATGCACAGGCCCACCTACACAGCCTGGAGGCACAGCTGGCCACCACGCGGGCAGACCTTGAGACCCTGGTGAGTGTTTAAATTATTCTTATATGCAAATGAATTTTTGTTCTTGAATTATTGGTGATTAGCCACTGACAATCTCAATAAATGCAGCGTGCCCAGTAGGGAGCAGTAGGGAGAGATACGGGAGAGGCCTCCAGCTCGAGAGGGCCTAGTGCAGAGGCGACTGCACTAGCGGAGCAGCTAGCAGGGGTAGTGACACAGGCCGAGGTAGCAGAGCGCGACCTCGCCTCACGGGTAAGTTCAAAACTCAGACCTCATTCAATTATCTATTATTATGTGCTGATGAAAAAGTGTTTTGCAGACGGAGGAGCTCCGAGCCGCTTTTACTTGCATCGAGGAGGGCCAGCAGGCGATGGCCACACGGGTGAGTTTTACTTTTAACCTTGCATTCATTTCATGAATTGTTGAATTATTGCATTAAATGTGGAACTGATGACTTCTTTACCTGTTTGTAGACTACACAGTTACAGGCGGCTCATACCCGGGCTTCCCTAGTCGGGGCGGAGTTAGCGATCCGTGAGCAGCGGGTCGCGGAGCTGGAGAGGGCTTTGAGGCGGTGGGAGGAGCTGCCTCAGGACGTAGCGGAGCTGCGGGTCGCTCTTGAGCTGGAGCAGAGAGAGCGTGCGTGAGAGCGCGAGGAGCGTGCTCAGGAGCGTGAGGAGCACCTGGCAGACCGTGACAGGCACCACGAGCTACAGCAGACGGACCATGCCCGGTACCAGGAGCAGGTGGCAGCGCGCGAGCGTGAGCTGGCAGACTTGAGGACCCAGCTAGCCGTTACCTAGGAGCGGCTACGAGCGTCAGAGGAGCGTCTTCAGCTGGGGCGGGAGCGAGCGCGAGCTGCGGGGTACGCCTTCACCAGCTCCACCTTCGTGGCGGGCTCTTCTCTTCGAGAGAGGAGCGAGGCAGGGGACCAGGTTCGAGTTCCAGCTTCTTCACGGGGGCCCATGCCCCCTCCACTAGCGCCTCCTCGGGACGGCGAGGACGAGGTAGAGAGTAGGAGAGAGGAGGGTGGAGGCGAGAGCTGAGAGAGACTTACTTGTACTCCTCCACCCTCACACCTGTACTCAGATATTTATGATGTATATATATATGAGATTGAAAATTTTGTTACCTGAGCACTTGTGTAGTTGTGTACTTGTGGTTGTGTACTTTGCTCCTTTTCCACGTTCTTTGCTTTTGCTTCACTTTTCCCTGTGCCTGCAGCCGTAGTTCACACTTAAGCAAACAGGTTAATTCATCTGTTCGACTTGGCCCCTTGCTCAATAAGCAAGGGATGTCTTTACTTTGACTTTGATAACGGGTCAAGGGGCCAAGCCTCTAATCAAATAAGGCAAATGAAATAACCAATAAAGAGAGATGCAACACGCAAGCAGTCATATGCAAACCATAATAAAAGATGACCATACAAGATGCAAGCACACATCATGAACGATAAACCACCACCACTCTTTTATTTTCTTCTTTTCTATTTTTCTTCTTTTCATTCTTTTTTTTCTCTTATTTTCTCAAAAAGACGCCTTAGACTAGGTCGTTTTTCAAATAAAAGACGCCCTCAGTGATGGTCGTTAATTTTGAAAAAGAATTTGATTTTCATGGAAATGACAACCTACCTAGGGGCGTTATTTGAGAAAAGATGACTTTCACACAGGCGTTAATTCCATAAAAGGCACCTTACTCAGAGGCGTTAATTTTCTTGTCTTCAGAATTGGGTTGACAAAGCTACTAAGGCACTGGGTCCTAGTGGTCATCATTGAGGATTCATTGATCTTTCTTGAATAATCAAAAGGGGGTCGACGTGCTATTGGTTAAACTTATACGCAAGATCTCGCACGGTGCAATCTCCTAGGTCACTCTCGACCATTCTGCTGGTTTATGACTTACCACAAAGAAAGAGATGGAAGAGGATATAAGGAAGCCCATAAGGGATTCTGAGAAGCTCGAGGCAAAACTACCTCCGCTACCCTATGCCTGTTGGGGTTTAGTCTTCGGCATAGGGAAATTTTGTTACCTTTTGCCTCTTTTATATTGCATGCATACGCCCAAGGTTTTCCTTGCGGGGACTTTGCCCTCTTGACATGCTTTTCTTTTCACGATTTGACTTTCTCTTTGAAACTGATTTGTACTGATGAAAAACCTAATTTTACTTGGGCTTTTGCGGCATTTTTGTTCCCTTTTGGGCCCTGACTTCCACTTACTAAGGCGGCGGGTAGGCTTGGCGGGTCTACCCCGAGACCTCCCTTCCTCCCTTATGGGCCGAAGAGGAAAAGAATGGGTATTGTCTTCACCTTTAGTCAGGTTTTAGCTTCCCATCGGATTTTACACCGCTTGACTTCGAGGTTTAAGTGTGTAGTGTGTGCGGGAGTCGACCCCATTTTAAGTTAACAAGACTGATGAATGAATACTGAATTTTGACCTTTCAGACTTTGCGTCCTCGTACGCCATGGCAACCATTTTGGAAATTGGAAGATTTTTTTTGGATTTTGGAGAATTTCTATTATTTTTTGGGTTTTGGAAATTTCAATTTTTTTTGTTTTTAGATTTTGGATTATTTATTATTTTTGGGTTTTGAAAAATTTCAATTTTTTTTTAGATTTTTGGAGATTATTTATTTTTTTTGGGTTTTTGGATTAGGGGTAGTATTTCTTAAGGTAGAGACCATTCCAAGGATGAGCTAGCTCTTCTCCTTCAACATTAATCAATTTATAAGCATTACCAGGATAAACATATTTTATAACAAAGGGTCCTTCCCAGTTTGGTTGGAGTTTTGAACGGGGTCCACCAGGTTTTACGAAGATTCTCTTGATTACCATCTCACCGATTTTAAATTTCTCTCAATTACTTTCTTTTGATAAAAACGTGAAAGCCTATTTTGATAAACGCGCGCATGCTCAGCGGGCGACCAGACGCTTCTCATCTAGGAGTTCCAACTGGGCAAGGAGTGAATCACGACGCTCATCAATAGAGAATTCCTTGTCCAATTGTACTCGCAGAGAGGGAATGAGAATCTCATAAGGAACTACCGCCTCCATTCCATAAGTAAGGGCGAAAGGGGTTTGCCCAGTGGGGGTACGAATGGAAGTGCGATAGGCCCAGAGAGCTTCAACTAGCTTGTCTGGCCAATCCAAAAATTTATTAGCCTCACACGTTTTCTTAACAATTTTGATCAATGTCTTATTAGTTGCCTCTGCTTGACCATTACCCTGCGGATAATAGGGAGAAGAATGATGCAATGCAATGTTATACCTGTTGCAGAGATCCTTAAGCTCTTGAGAGATGAATTGAGGCCCATTGTCGGTGATGATGGTACTCGGGATGCCGAACCTTGCGATGATGTTCTTCATTATGAACTTGCAGATGGTTGATGCTTTGATCTCCACGTATGCTTCTGCTTCCGCCCACTTGGTGAAGTACTCCGTTGCCGTAAGGATGAATGACTTTTATTTTGTAAGGAGGTTCGAATCACCAAGGGGTCCAATGATATCGAAAGCCCACATGGAGAAAGGCCATGGGGAGGACATAGGATGGAGTGAAGAAGCAGGAGAATGAATCTTGTCGGCGTGCAGTTGGCACTTAACACACCTTTGAACATAGATGGAGCAATCCTCTTCTAGAGTTGGCCAATAGAAGCCTAGCCTAAGGATCTTCTTAGCTAGCATCTGGCTGTTCACATGACCACCACACACCCCGAAATGCACCTCTTCCACGACCTTCCAGGATTCATCATCGTCGAGGCATCTTAATAAAACACCCGTGAGCCCTCTTCTATAGAGCACACCTCCAACCAAGACATAACGTTGAGCCACTTTTCTAATTGCTTTCTTCTCTTCTGCAGTGGCTTCTTCGGGATAGGACTGATCATTGCAATATCTGGCAATCTCATAATACCAAGGTTTCTCCTCATCAGCCAATTCTTCTTCCCAATCTAATAACATGACCTCTTTGCCTTTAAGAGCTTCACTCCGCCTGACCTTCTCAAGCACCTTGTCCCTAATGTCGAGGAATGCGCGATCCTTAATAGCTGGAGTGTCACGCTGATGAATGAGAGGAACATGGAAATCTCGTTCAGGAGGGAAGACTAAAGCAGAGGCCAATGAGGCAAGAGCGTCAGCTAAGATGTTCTGGCTACGAGGGACATGGACGAAGATCAACTTGGTGAAGAGTTTGGCATAAGCTGAAGCAAGTTCCTGGTATGGTTTGAGCTTAGGATTGATAGTGCGACATTTGACAAGCACCTGGCGTAGAATGAGCTGACTATCACCAACAATTCGTAATTGGGTAACACCATATTTATGAGCAGTTTGAAGGCCGGCCAAGAGAGCTTCATACTCAGCTATATTATTTGTGACAGGGAAAGTAAGCTGAGTGGTGAATGGGATGGTGACCCCTTCTGGTGTTAAAAGAACCATGCCGATCCCTCTTCCTTGGGAATTTAGAGCTCCATCAAAATTTAGTGTCCACATAGGATCGTGGGGTTGATTGATGGACATTAATTCTTCATCTGGAAACTCCGAATTGACAGGATCAAATCGGGGTAGAGGGTGGTGAGCAAGATGTTCGGCAATGGCGTAGCCTTTGATAGCTTTCTGTTGAATGTAAGTGATGTCAAACTGTGAAAGAAAACTTTGCCAGCGTGCTAATCGGTCAGTAAGGACAGATTTTTCAAGAAGGAATTTAATCGGATTCATGCGTGCAATGAGATGAACCTCGTGAGCTAAGAAATAATGCCTTAACTTTTGAACTACCCAGACTAAGGCGGCGCAAGTCTTTTCCATAGCTGAGTACCTTTACTCACAGGGGTTAAGAAGTTTAGACAAGTAGTATGCTGCCCTCTCCTTCCCTTCTTCATCCACCTGAGCTAGGACAGCACCCACAAAGTCATCCAGGACAGAAACATAAAGGATGAGCGGTTTGCCTGGAACTGGCGGCCTCAGGACAGGAGGATTGGCCAAATAATCCTTCAATCCGTTAAAAGCTGCCTGACACTTGTCATCCCAATTAAACTTGACCACCGGCTTAGTAAGCTCGTAAAACGGCCTACATATTTGTGAATGCTGGGAGACAAGACGGCAGAAAAATTGCAACCTCCCGATTAATCCTCGAACTTCCTTCAAATTCTTGGGAGGAGGCATATCTCTGATGGCCTTTGCCTTATTGGGATCAACTTCAATTCCCCTTTTGCTGACAATAAATCCAAGCAACTTCCCTGATGAAACACCAAATACGCACTTCTTGGGGTTCATTTTCAACTGATACTCTCGTGATCTTTGCAAGACTTTAGCTAGAACCCCAGGATGCTCAATCCTTGTTCTTGATTTTATCACCAGATCATCCACGTACACCTCAATATAAATGTGGATCATATCATGAAATATTGCCATCATAGCCCTCTGATAGGTGGCTCCAGCATTCTTAAGTCCAAAAGGCATGACCACATAGCAGTATGTTCCCCACGGTGTAGTAAACGATGTTTTTTCTTGATCTTCCTCAGCCAAGCGAATCTGATTATAACCCGAAAAGCCATCCATGAAGGAGAGAGTCTCAAATCCTGCCGTATTATCAATTAAAACATCAATATGAGGGAGGGGGAAGTCATCCTTAGGACACGCACGGTTGAGGTCCCGAAAGTCTATACAAATCCGAACCTTTCCATCTTTCTTCATGACTGGGACGATGTTAGCCACCCAGTTAGGATAGAGGACAACTCTAACAAATCTAGCCTTATGAAGCTTGTCGACCTCTTCTTTCATTTTTAAAGCCATGTTAGGGTGAAAACGTCTCAACCGTTGTTTGACCGGGACAGACCCTGGCTTAAGTGTAAGTCGATGTTCAACGAGCGCAGGGTCTAATCCAGGCATATCTTCATAACTCCATGCGAACGTGTCCTTGTATTCTTGGAGTACCAAAGTAAGCGCCTCCTCTTCGGAGGGCGGCAAGTTCTTTGAAATGAGGACAATCCTGGGGTCTTCTTCCATACCCAGATTTATTTCTTTGGTAGGCTCTTCTACTGAGGCTGATGGTTCATCAAATCTCCTCATGCCACTAGCAAAGGCATCAGCCTCGTCCTCATATTCTTCGTAACTTTCATCCCCCTCTTCAGTAGGGTCTTCATCATTCATAATCTCATAGACACCCAAACCCTCATAAGAAGCACAAGTACCCTCATATTCTATCTCTGGCAGGATGATCGCATTCTCTAGAAATTCCGGAAGAGTTGAGCATGCCTGGAACCTTTTAGCCAATTCTAACAGGAATCTATGGGGAATCTACTTACCCTTGGATTTCTTATGTGAAGCTACCCCATGAATTTTATTAGAAGAAGAAGAGGAGCAACTAGCTTGATCATTAGAAGAAGAAAAGGAAGGAGGTGAAAAAGTGGATACATGAGGGGATACAGATGAAGACCCCTCGTAGGAGGGGTAGAAAAGATTTATCAATGAATCCTGGAAGAGCGGCCCCTGGGTCGGGACACCCTCGGAAAGGAGATAAGAGGTCTCCTCAACGGAGATGGAGGTTTGAAAAGTTGAATTTTTGGCGTTTTTTTTCTTCATTTTTATTTTTATTTTGATTTTCGAGGAGGAAGCAACGCGAAGAGGAAACAAGAGGTGGAGTGGAGATTGACAGATTGGAGAAGGGTTGAATTAATAACGACCCGCGCGGGGGTGTAATGGAGAGTCTGGAGAATTGCTCGAGGAGCAAGGGAGGAATTGGAGAAGAAACTCGAAGTGAACTTGGAGAAAAGATGACCATGATTGGGGGCGGTCTGGGCACACATGGAAACATTTGGGAATACAGGGAGACAAGAAGAGACGGATGCATGGAAGTGAGAGAGAAAAGGCCGGCCCACGGCCCGTCTGTCGTGAAACCTTCTTCGTATGGCACATCAGGCTCTCCAGTGTCTGTATAGTTGCTCAATAACTGCCTTTTATCTGTTATCACAGCAGGTTTTTCAATCAGCTCATGGATCAATGGGGGCCATTCTGGATCAGTTGGCATAAATAGACGGCTCAAAGCAATAGTGATATCATTCATATCAAACCATCTATATCAGTCACACTCAGGATCATCCATCTTCCTCCTTTTATCAGGCCTTAGAGACTCGAGGGCTTTATAGGTGGCCAATGGAGCAATATGACGAGCAAACTGTCTAGCATGAACATCTTGACAGTCTAGCATGGAAGTGACTATTGTAGTCTGCTCGTTGTTTTGAGTGCCACCTTTGACAAAATGTGTTTGCAGTGTCCATGTAAGTGGCTGGCGATCTGTCTTCAGAGTAGACGTCATAATTGCCCATGGTTCTTCTTCATTCTTGCTTGGCCCTTTATAGCCTAGGCCACCCCGTACAATTAATTTTTGTGGCTTGACAGGCTTAGTTCTGCCTTGGAAACTAACACCCAGGCCTTTACCAGCTTGGTACCCCATTTTTATCAGAATATTCCAGTCAGGGGTATTTATTATGCTCTTCTTCTTCTTCCCCTTGGAAGTCAGAGGTGTCATAGCAACCGTTGTGACTGTCTCTGAGGGCATCGGCCGTGGGTTAATGACATCTAACACTGATAACAATGGTTTGTTGGAAGGCCAAATAGACGGAACTGATGTTGCTAAGTGTATGTCTTCATCTGGCAAAATCGGCATGCTAGTGACTTTAATAATGCGGCCCTTATGTGGAAACTTGAGACATTGATGATTTGTAGGAGGCACCGCATCCAGCTGTTGAATATAGGGGCGACCCAGGATGCCATTGAATGTTGGATCCATGTCCAAGATGTGGAAATCTACTGTGATTGTAGCTGGACCCAAACTGACTTTTAATGTTATCATACCCAAGGGAGGCTTCTTGGTGTTATCATATGCCGTGACTGTTATAGTGGATAGCCGAACCTGACTTTCCGGAATGCCGCACATCCTTAAAGTGCTAGGCGGCAATACATTGATGGATGCCCCAGTGTCCACCAAACATTGTTTTACTGCCACCTTGTTAATGTCCACTGTGATACATAGAGCATATTTCCGAGCTGGTTGAGGTGCTAGTTCATGTTCATGAAAAATAATTGCTGGCTGACCGCTAGCAGGTGTTAGGACCGTGGTTATATGCTCGGTAGGAATGTCTTCATTAACCATGACCTTCTGTAGATATTCTTTTAAGGCCAATTGATGGGTTGTCGACCTTTTGATCAGCTCTAAAATAGAAATTCTTGCTGGAGTCCTGTCCAGATGCTTTAATAAATCGTATTGAGTGCCCGGGATAGACTCCTGCTCATGTTCTTGCTCAATGGGCCCCTGTGTGGGCTCCTGCTCCCTCTGAGGAAAAACACGGTGGAATATCCGTCCACTGCAGAGTACCATAGTTTGATTCGACGACGCCTCTGTCGGGGCAAGGGTGGAGGGAGGTTTAGAGGATGAAGAAGGGACATTATTGTTGGCAAGTGGTGGAGAAGTGTTCAAAGAAGGAGCCCCCGTAGGGGGTGTTGGGGAAGGATTCAAAAAAGAAGCCCCCGTAGGAGGCGTGGGAGTAGAAAGGGGTGCCCGAGTGTGGGTGGAGATAGTTGGTTGAATAAGGAGAGACCTGGGTATAAATGGTGGGTGAACTGATGGTGGAGGGGTCCTTGCCGGTGGAGGAGTAATGGTGGTGGATGTAACAGGTGTTGATGATGGGCCGATGAGGAGTGGCCTAGATGGCAAGGGCGAAGGGTTGGTGATGGGTGGTGGAGTTTACTGCGTGGTAGGCTGCGGAGGTGGAGAACGGGTAAGGAGAGACTGGGTTGGCAAGGATGGAGAATTAATTGGAGTAGATGGGGTTTGGTTAACAGGGCGTAGAGGGGTGCGGATTAGCTGGGGAGTGTGAAGCGTGCGTTAGAGGCGCGGAGGTTGGTTTGGATTGTGGTTTAGTGCCCCGACAGAGGCGTTTTCTTCGTGCCATCCTTGCCCCCTCTCCAACTCATGGAGGGTTGTGACAGGGTTCACATGCTGGTTTAGCGGGTGCTCCGGCAGTGGATTGTGGACAATCCCATATCTTGCTGTGGTGCTGGAGCTTGCTGTTGTACTTGTGGAGCTGGTTGCTGCGGCTACTGAGTCTGTTGTTGCCGAGGAGGTTTTCTTGTTTTCAAAGAGGCGATAAACTGCCTCATCTCATCCCAATTAATACCACCTTGGTCATTTAAGTCATAAATATAGTCTTTTAAATGAAAGCAGTGATCAATATTGTGACCAGGGGAGCGGTGGAAAACACAATAGCGGGACGTGTCAACATTAGCGGGCCACGCCGTCCTTTCCTTTGGTAACATGAGCAAGTTGGCGGCCATAAGGGCATTTAATATATCCGGGAGACTTTCGGGCAATGGTGGATAGTGGGCCCTTTTAGGGCCTAGTGGTCTCCTTTGTTGTTGTTGTGGTGGGCCGTAGTTGGCGGGTGGTGGTACTTGGTTGTATTGGTGAGGAGCTGGGGGGTCGGGGTGCGGCGTTTGGTTTTGTGGAGGAGCAAAGGAATGTTGGGGAGCAGATTGGTGTTGTGGGGGTGCATTGAAGAGGGTGCTTTGCTGTGGAGGTGGCGGAGGTCGTGGGTTAGATTGGCGAAAGGGTGTGGGGTTGCCAACCACGCCAACTTGTTCGTTAGTAACGGTGCCCTCAGTCGTGGGTCCGCTATTGTTGACATTTGTATTCTTCTTAATCAGCCACGGTTTTGGTTCAAACATGCCCATGATGGGCAAATCTTTCATCTGGGTTTGAATATATCGAGCTCTCTCATAGAGCTCCTCCATGGTAGTCAATCTATTCATGGCCAATATATGTCGGAACTGAGGGGTTGCATTTGAAATGATCATCTTGACCTGTTCCGGTTCTGACAATGTATCTTTCAATTTTTCGGCCATTGATCGCCATCTATCAGCAAATATAATGAAGTCCTCCTCAGGCTTCATCTTTTCTGCAACCAGATCAGTAACTGATAGGGAGGGTCCGACCCGGTCCCTATATTTCTACAAGAATTTCTTTTGGACCACATCAAAGTCACTAGCATCTGCCGGGTCCAAAGAATAAAACCACTCGAGGGCTGGCCCCTCTAGAGACCTTCTAAACAAATAAGCCAATGAGGCTTTGTTGCCAAAAGGAAGTTTCATACATAAAATCTTTCAAGTGAATAAATGGATTGCCAGTTCCATTATATCACCGAAAGTTTGGCATTTCAGAAGGTGGTAGATGAAATACTGGCAATGTAGGGAGAGAAATCTCTGGGGCATTCTTTGCAGCAGTAACTTTCTTGAGTTGTTCTTCCATGCTAGCCAACTTTTGAAGGAGTAGAGCATTGGTGTCTGACTCGACTGGGGCCGAATTTGGAATGAAAGAATTTGGCATAGGAGTCCTTAGAATTTGGGGAGGTTGAAGGAATTGAGGCCTAGCCACAGAATAACTTGCCTGTTGGGCCGGCATGGCCACAACGGGCGTTGTTGGACGTGAAGGAGTTTTGTGCAAGACCGCCTGGTCATTAACAACATGATGGCCACTCGCGACCGGAGGGGGGTTGGAAGATGAAGAGGTAACAGCTTTCCCTTTCAAATCGGCTTGAACTGCCTGCCGTTGGGAATCATCCAATTGAGCTAAAGCATGAATCAAATCATTGACATTGAATGATGGTGAGGTGTTCCCTGATGCGTTTTGGTTGGAGGGTAAAGCCTAAGAAGAGGGTTCAACCTCATGAGTTGTGGTGTCAACCACATGAACTTGGGAATAATGTGCATGAGACGGGGGGTAGTTTCCCTCGTGGTAAATGGAATCCTGGAGGGGAACCTCATAAGATTGACTAAAAATATTCTCGTCCATATCATCATAGGAGTACCCGTATCTTGCCATGTTGATGATTTTACCTGAGCGAAGTTCATGTTTAAGAGGAGAGAAAGCTTATCTTGAAGGGATTATAACCACAATAATCACTCAACTAATCAAGTTTATGCAAACAAGTTGTGATGAGCGCAAGCTTTTAGATTTAAGTTTGAGGTTAGGGTGAATTAAATTGAAGATCAATCCACTCCCTTTTGCAATGTGAACCCTAGTTATGAATTTGAGTGTGATCTCCGGGTTAACTAGGTTCTTTCTCTCTCCTCACCAATGATGGGTTGTCTAAGCTCTGGGTACTTCAAGGTACAGCCAGCCTGGCGTCTGTGAGGGAATCCACGGGTGCGGGGACTTACGGAGGTCTTGGAAAAGGAATTTCCGGTCCAAAGAGACGGAATGCTCAATGGAAGGTTATTCCAATTCCAAGAAAGGTGTGTGGAATCCTAGTGTAGAGAGAGGAGGTCTCTCAACCAAATGCCACAAAATGCAGAATAATATGATCAGATCAAACAGGTATAATCAGATGATGAACATATAAATCAATCCAGCATGAATAGATAGAGCAAATCGGTTTTTGTAAACACACAGGTAAGAAGCGACTTAGCAGCAGTCGCAAAAAGCAGAAGCAATTTCAGGGGGGCTACCGCTAATCTGTGAAGTGCTGACCGACAGTGCAGAAGAAGCGCCTTGGTGTGAGGCGCTGATTGTGAAAAGGACACCTCTGGCAGAGGGCGTCAAAAGAAGATAGTGCACAAGCTCAAAATAAAAGACGCCTTGATGCCAGGCGCTGCATTAACAAAGGACGCCCAGACCAAAGGGCGTGAATTCTCAGGGAGTGATAAACCAAATCAAGAGATATGATGAATAGCGCCTTTGCAGAAGGAATTATATAACAGAAAGATGCCTTGGGTAGAGGCATAAAATTATGAAAAATGCCTTGAGGGAAGGCGTTAAATAAGAAAACAGCAGCGATGTTCACAAACTGGCTAATCTGCGGTGGACAATGGAGGGTGCCCGTGGGGCACAATGGAGGGGTACCGTGGGTACCAAAGGGAGGGGCACACGTGGGTGCCGATAGGAAAGGGCACACGTGGGTGCCGATAGGAAAGGGCACACGTGGGTGCCAATAGGAGGGGGTAATCAAAAGAAAAACAGTGGAAGTCCCACCGTGATCGCCAATTTGTGAACACCTAAAGAAGAAGATGTCACACCGACATTAAAATAAGAAAAAGAAAGAAAGAATATCAAAGGGGGAGACTAAGGGGATGAAGAAAAGCTAAACTAAAGGAGCAAGAGATTGCTATATAGAGGGTGATCGCCAGAGGAGTTACCTCAAAAAGAAGGGAAATTGATCGCGAATACCTGGTGAGAAAAGGGATGCAGGATGATTGTGGATTTCTTCCTCCTTCTACTGGCCGGCCGATGAAGGGGGTTTCTCTCTTTGATTACCCTTAAACAAATCACAAACAACCAAAGATAAAATATGATTAGCCAAAGTGTAGTATCAATCCTCAAATAGAATAAGATGGTGAAATAATAGCATGAATTGTGCACCTTTTGGTTTCTTTAAAACCCCTAATAGAACTAGGGAAAAGAGGAGATGTGATGCAAAGCTAATGCAAAAGACTGTGATGAACGATGATGAGATGATAAGATAAGCTAACATAAAGAACTCCCTACTGTTCCTGACAACAGTAAAGGGAGAGAAAACCAAGATGATGGCTGTGGGATGCTGTATCCGGAAGGAGGAAGAATCAATCAAACAGCAACAATCTGTTTCTTTGTGTAAAAAACAAACTCTCTGCTCAACCTGTTGCTCTGCGAAGCTCTTCTCTGCTTCTAACTCCTTCTCTAACCTCTTGCACGAGCTCAACCCAGGGGCTATTTATAGGGTGCAAAACACAGATCTGATGGGATAAGAACAGGCAAGACTCATCTACGGCAATGTCTCTACTTCCCCAATCGAGCATGGTGACCAAAACATAGCAGGGAACTCTCCAGGAAAGGTCTGTTCAAGCAGGACTCGGAAGGGTGGAAGACGACCCACGGAAAGGCGTTATTCGAAATTGACGACCTGGGACAAGGCGTTAATTAAAATCACGACTGGGACAAAGGCGTCAATTCATGGATTTAGTTTTAGTAATGAAAACATTCTTTATTTGAAAATGATGAAGAGACGCCTGAGAGAGAGGCGTTAATTCAAAACACGACCCATGGAGGGACGTTAATTCTTATTTTCTAATTTTGAGTAGGATTTGTAAAAGTCCAGAAACTGACGCCTTTTGGATCAGTCGTCCTTTCTTTGAGAAACGCCCCGGCCCAAGCCGTTATTTTAAACACGCCCTATGTAGAGTCGTGAATTACAAAAATAATTAGAAAATGGCCTAAAAACACTCAAAAATAGAAAAACTTCATATTATGGAAATATTGAAGTTCACTTTGGGGCGTTAATATGGTGACATGAGATTTAATCAACATAGTATCAATTTTGGCGTGTCTACAAGTATGTGTCGACACATCTGACAAATGTCTCGACACCTTAAGAAGAAATCAGCTGAAGCAGAAGCCGTCCTCAAGACCGTTCAATGGAATGTCTCGACACATTGACAGGAAAGTGTCGACACATCTAGGTTCAACCAGAAAGTGCATGAAATCAAGCCGAAGCTGTTCTGTCTAAAACTCTGGACTCACTAAATGTCCCGACACACTGACAGGGAAGTCTCGACACATCCAGAAGAAATCAAGCCGAAGCCGTTCTGTCTAAGACTCTGGACTCACTAATGTCTCGACAACCTCACGCGAGAACTCTGCTCATGGCTCACATGTCCCGACACCTTTTGGTGTTGTCTCGACACATCAGCCATGGATCCTCAAGACACTCACTAAATGTCCCGACACACTGAGTGTAAAGCGTCGACACATCAACGTTCAACCAGAACGTGTTTTTAAATCGGCAAAAGCTATCTTCAAGGCCTTCAAAGGAATGTCTCAACACGCTGACAGGGAAATGTCGACACATCCACGTTCAACTAGAACGATTCTTCAAGGCTTTCAATGGGATGTCTCGACACACTACTAGGAAAGTGTCGACACACCCTTGTTATTCTAGAAATCCTCAAGCCAATACACTGTCAGATCAGTGGGCCATCCAGAGAGAGAAAAAGGAACCGCAAATCATTAAAATTAAGGATTTGGGGGTCTGAACCACGTTCCGAGGTCTGACCCTTGCTTTACCATCATATCACTCATTTTTCTACCTTTTGGAGATGGTTTTGTCAGAAATCCAGCTGGAAGAGCCACTTCAGTCTGTCGCGATGTCAGTCTTATCTGTCTGTCTGTCCAGACTGTCTGCTGTTGGGAATAGGACACTTCACAGTCTATCACTATCTTGCTGTCGACTAATGGGCTGTCCGACCAACCATTGTACGTAGAAGAGTACACTTGAGCAGAATGAGAAGACTGCATTTCTGAGGGAGAGTTATTGTAAATATCTGATATCGTCTAAAGGGAGATCTAGTCTTTTTCTTCCCACTGTCTGCCAACGTACCTTCCTTGTACTAAAAGCTAGGCTCATCCAATGGAAGACAGCAGGCCTGTAGGAGCATTTAATGAAAAGATCTCCAAGCATCCAAATGAGAAGACTCAGTCACTTCTTCCAGGTGCTGCCACCGTCGAACATGGAACTTGCCTGGAAGACTCCAAGCTCTCACTTCTCCCTAGCGCAAGCTTCAAGGGAAATTATGGAGGGAAAAATACAGTCGGTACAATGCTCCATCAGAGACTTCTGGGCGCCATTTTCTCCCTAGATTTACAACTTATTTTTTACCTATTTATATAAAGCTTCCTCAACTGAAGAAGCTGCTGCTGCTGCCATCCACACAGTGCCACGCTCTGGACCATTCACCAAAAAACATTCCTAAGAAAGCGTGAGAGCAGCCCCAGCACTTGGTTGACATAGTCCAGTGCTGTGAGTAGAGAAGAAGAAGAGAGAGCAGCCTTGAGGGAGAAGACAAACCATGCAGTCTACCAGTGTTTGAAGAAAAGGATCTATGGATCCAATCTTGTAGCTGCACCCACCAGCTCCGTTGTCTTGATCCATTTTCTTAGCTGGTGTCTACAAAATCTCTAATCTTTCTCCACTGCACTTGCAGTATATAACTTCTATTTGTTACGGTTCGTCTATCACCAATACATCTAGCTTTTTCGATCCCCTGTTTAGGGACCGGATTCCCTCTATGGTTTCAGAGGAAGAGATGATCAGATCCTCTGGGTAATTTAAACTGTTAATCAGCAGAAAGCAAGCTGTGTTGCTCAGCTGTGAAAGCAAGCTATGTTCCTCAACTGTGTAAGCAAGCTGTGCTGCTCAGCGGATCAAGCCGTGTGTCAGTCGGAAAGTCACACCGAATTTGGTGTGGGGTGGACGTAGGTTGTGGGCTAACAACCGAACCACCTTAAAATCCTTGTGTTGTGGGTTGTATACATTGTGAGCTTGTTCTATAACTTCTATCTCCAATTCACAGGTTCGTGTGCTACTTACGCTATTTATTTTCTCTGCACACTCAAGCGTTCCGCTTGCACAACTGTCTCATCTTGATCCTCATGCTATCGTTGCTAACATGCATCTTCTCAAGTGTCTGCAGCACTCTTGCTTACAGACACTTTGAAGCATCTCCCTAGTAGAGGAATGTATCACGATGGGTGAGCAGCCCTCTCTCCTGTGTCTTTAAATGCATTAGCTCCTTGGGTTGCCTGCTGCACCATTGCACACAGGTACCAAGGTGAAAGCTCTGCCAAGGGAATTCACCTTGTTTGACACTCATGCACCTTAGTGATCACCTCAGCTCTCACACACTAAGCAAGTCATCTCACAATCAGCTACTCTGATTTAAGATCTCTGTGGTTCATTGCATTACATCTCATTTGGATCTTAGTTGCTCATAAAAGGTGTGTAGACCTGCCAGCTGGCAGTATCGACCTGTGTTGATTCATATACCTAGGATCCGTAGAAGGTGTGTCAACTTGCCCGCTAAGAGTGTCGACATGTTTGAACTGAGCATCGTGCTTTAACATTATTACTTGCTCCATTCCTATCTATTCCGTTGCGCCGTGTGTCTAAGGGTTTTATTGGTTTATAGGAGCGATTCATGTACTTTGGGGTCAAGATTTAAATAGGCCATCGTTATCAATAGGAACTATTCAACCCCCCCTTCTAGATCCGATTGCACTCCGTGAGACCCAACAATTGGTATCAGAGCCTAGCTCTGCTATTCCTAGATCCTACGATCTGTAGGGAAAGATCCCAGTGCATTTTGAGAAAATAGCTTCATCTGCTAAAGATGCTTCGAAGGTCTCTCCGCCTATGTTTGATGGTTCAGATTTTTCGATATGGCTGAGAGAAATGTACGTCTATGTCAAATTCACAGATCCACAATTATGGAACCTTATATACATTGGTCCAAATGAGCTGCCATCAGATTCAAATGTATGGTCAGCTGAACAGATGACCAAACATGACAATAACCTTACTGCACTCAACTTAATCAAAGCTGCGGTTGATGACAGATTACTTGATCTTGTGTCTAGCAGCAGCACAGCTACGCAAGTTCTGGAAGTGTTGATGAACATTCATGAGAAAGAAGATCAAGAGCATCAATGCCTTATGGCTGATCAATCAGAGCAGTCAAGCAATCCATCCTCATCTCAGGTAAGCTCTGATTCTGAAGACTTTACTTTTGAAGAGCCTATGGGTGCATATAATCAGTTGATCGAGCAGTACAAAAAGATGAAATCTGAAAACAAAAGATTGAAAAAGGACTTGAAGAAAAGTAGTTAAGGTAAGAGTCATGTTTGTGAAAATTGTTCCAACCTTGAAGAGCTCAACAATACTCTTGCTTTTGACTTGGATCTAAACAAACAAACCATCGTATATCTAAGCGATGAAATCAAAATCCTTCAAGAAGAAGTCATAAGGTTGGAAGAGACTATTCGAAAACTTAAAATCCAACCAATCCGTCAGAATGAAAGTCCTTTCTGTAACAATTGTTCAACTTTTGAAGAGCTAAATGACACTCTTGCCTCTGACTTGGATGTGAGTAAGTAAACCATTGCATGCCTAACAGATGAAAACGGAATCCTTCAAGCTGAAATCACTAGGTTGGAAGAAATCATAAGAAAATTTCAAAACCAACCTAAATCAATCTCTAATGAACAAACCATGTCGGACAAGCTAATCCCTAATACAAGGTTGATTGAAGAAATAAAAATGGTAAAAGAACAAAACGACATGTTGCTTGAAAAACTATCTATTTATGAGAAGGGCAAGGGTATTGCCCATGACAGTTCTGAAAAATTGAATGAACTTCAAATGGAGATTGAAAATTACAAGGGGGTTAATGCTATGCTCAATGAGCAATTGGCTATGTGTGAGGAGGACCTCGCTGAAACCGATCTACACGTCTCCTCATTGAAGAATGAAATCAAAGATATAAATGACTCTCTGTCTAAGTGTATGCAGGATAAGGAAAGCATGAACAGACTCTTGGAAACAAGAGTAAGTCATCACGAGGGAGATTTGGGTTACAAACATGAAAACCAATGATTCTTCGGAAGTAAGGCCTACATCACCTCTGTCAAGGGTAAGAATGAAGCCAGCACTTCTTACCGCCTCCCAATACCGCATGCTGATCAGAAAAATCAAAAACGCATTGGTAAGCAGAAAGGGAAGGCTCTCATGCAACAACAAATCCCTAAGTCTGCTAGTCTTGACATGCATAACAAGAAAAGCCATGATGACTACCATGCCTCTCATAAAATGAATGTTTATTACTTTCATTGGGGCATGCTTGGTCACACTGTACATGACTGTCTCACCTTGAATAATGATGAACTAAGAGCAGGAAAGAATTCAAGAATTGCTGCTGAAATCAAGGGCAAAAGACAGGTCAACCCTGGCAGTGGTCGTATGCAGCATAACTCTGCACAGAATCGCATGGGGAATCAGAAGAGTCGACACTTCCATTCGGACAGGTCGACACTCCCCGTGGCTTTCAACAGAAATCACCCTCCTTGCTGCTACCACTGTGGAAAGATTGGCCACACAGTCCATGACTGCTGGCGACTGAGAGGTAGGAGCTACTCTCATAATCAACATGATAGTATATATGCTCACTCGCAATGGAACAATGCATATGTGCACACAAAAAATGATAAATACCCTGTGCGTTGCTTCTATTGTGGTAAATATGGACATACATACATTAATTGTCCCTGGACGAGAGTGGGTGACCAGAAGGCAACAAAGAAAAGAAGATCAATTGCTAGAACTGCTGCTAACCAATAAGGACCCAAGCAAGCTTGGGTACCAAAAAATTTCAAATAAGAATTTCGGGTGTAGGGTGCCTTGGAGCTAAACACAAGATGCTCACGGAAATAAAAGCTCAAGGCACAGGTATGTAGATAATGCCATTTGTTTAATTGCTGCATGATAGGCTTGCATTGTAAGTCTCTGCATATTAGGGTGTTATGTGGCAATAAATCATGCAAGAAGTTGTCTCCCTGAACTGCCGAGTTATCCTCTTTGTGCAAGATAAGTTTCTAGATTAGATTAATTGCTTGCACCTTGCGTGACCTTTGGTATTTCAAATGGTCTAGAGCAGAAAGGCAAGTCAAGTTTGCCCGGAGCTCTCACTATGCGTGAGCAGGATCTCAGATCCACACCTCCGCCTTGTACCAAAGTTCAATTGGTTCAGTTTTGTAATTCATGAAAAGTTTGTCATGTTGATGAGATTGTTATGATAATTGAGTTGCTGTTTAAATCATGTCTTCCATTTATCAACCATGTGAGCTTCTTCCTTAGCATTGATGATCACTGTTTTGATGATATCTTGCATGGCTGCACATATCCCAACTCATCATCCTTGTGGTCAAATATGATACTGATTGCCTGTCCTAACTTCCATGAGCACTGGACAGAGGGGGAGTTTAAGAGTTTGCACCTAAGGGAAGAAATGCATTGCATCTCGGTGTGTTGTAGTCCATGAGCATCTACCTGAAATTTCATGCCACATCATGCATTTCATGATCAAGGGACCCAACTCTGCATGACCTCTTGGTATATAAAATGGTGAGCTGGAAGAAGGACAGATCACTTCTATCTGGAAACCCACATCATGCGTGAGGTGGTCTTAAGACTTCAGTTCTCCGCCAGGTACCAAAGGTCAACCCATCATGAGAACAATCTAGATGTTCATATGAATAGCTCATCAAATTCCATACTTTGATCCCACTGCATGTGAGGCACTCTGAATTTAGACACTCAATGCACATAGTCAGGGGGAGTTCTTGCATTTCATGGTTTACCAACTTGCATGTCTATTTAGAATGCGTTTCAGAAAATCCATGATTGCATAATATTGTGGTTTCATACACTCCATTGCATATCATGTTTGAGAAACACAAAAATGCATAATCATCTTGTAGCATTTTTATTACATTATGCATTCATTCAAGTCATATGCTGCACATTACATTGCAACCCATGCATGGAACAAGGGGTTGTCAACATCAAAATTCTGCATGCTTCATTCTACATATTGTTGACGTCCTTGCATAGATTGCATCCTTTCAGGGGGAGTTTATCTTTCATGACAAATCAGTCAAAACTCTACCCTACTGTCAGAAAGGTTGACCTCACAACCTGACAGGTCAAACCCTCAGTTCAGCCTGGCTGAAAACTGCATTATGTCTGAGCTCAAGTGTCGACATATTCCTGTGCAAGTGTCGACACTTCCTTACATATGTTGAACATATCATTTTCATTCCAGTCTGAGCTCAGTGCATCATCTTCAGGGGGAGTGTTCATCACCAATTCCTACTTTCAATTCACGCTACACTCTCTTCTTGAACCAATCCACCGCATCATAATGCCTATCTCTGTTGTGGTTCAACTTGGATTCAAATTATCTTGAACTTCTTGGAGGATTCTCTATCTGCTATCAAGGATTGTTTATCAGAGTAAATCTTTAAGAGGAATCTTCTTTTATAGAGATTTGTGATTGCCTCGAACATGAATGAATCTGGTTTAGCATTAATGATTTCATGTGTCTTGAAGTCTAACTATCTTGAAAATGTTTGTGATCGGGCTTCATAGACTTAAACCAATTTCTCATGTTGTTGTCCAGTTATGCCTTCTGAAATCTGAAAGTTCACCTTAAGTACAAATGCAATTATGATTGAGAAACTTCTGTCCAAATATTATTTTTAAACAATCTATTTTTGTGGGATTTCTAATGGCAAAAATAGTCAGAGCAATGACATTGGCTCACTGAAAAATATGTCTCCTCATAAATGAATTGAGATAAGGCATGTCATGAAGTGCCCTTGTTAACTCTGCTATGTTTGAAGGTATATTATGAGGCAGAGTAATGGCTAGTTGCTGAGAAACATGTCCCCTCATCAAGAATATGTGGAATGATATGTCATGAGGTGACAATGCTATCTCTGTTCTATTTGAAGCATGACAGTCAGTCTTACCAATTACCTAGAGATACTTGCATCTAAACAATGTGTGTCCTTACGGATATGAGGCATGCACTAGACTTAATTGTTCATAAAATCTTCTCATGTACTCATTGAATATTTTGGTTGAGATTGCAAAAGCTAAATGCACATCTATCGAAATTCTAAAATTCCATTTTGTCTTCATGTTTGTTTAATTTCAATACTTTTTAAGAGTTTCTCTCAAATGAGCCAATGGAATTGAATGAGTAAGATAAGAGAAGGTTAATCTAACGTTGATATGAATTTTTAGTTCATCTCTCTCAAAGTTGAATACAAATGTTTTCATGTGATTCTACTGAGTAGGCTAGAATTCATTAACATTAAACCAATCTAAGTATAAGGGCTAGTTCATTCGGGTTCTATAACTGAAAATTCTCAAAATTCCATAACTCTGATTTATGAACTTGGTCTCAGGTTAAAAAACCTTCATCTTCTATAAAGACAAGCTGTCTTTCTATATCCCCTGATCTTTGCCCTCTCTAGTCAAATGGCATCAATGCTCTTTGAAGACTTCGAACATTAGAAATCATTACACTCCTATCAATTATGGTCAGAGCATGCCATCCCTTCTTAAAATATCACTTCTTGATGCTCCTTGGTGTTTACCTTGCATGAAACATATTTGCATCAGTCATTGCTAGCATTGTTGCATGTGTATAACTTTGCAATCATCCATTGGACATAACAATTGGAATCATCATCCATGCGCAACTGCCATAAGTTCTAGCACCATTGGCATTATGGTTACAACTCAACTGGTTTCAGCTTTTCATGCAATTGGGTGGACTACATTCTTAAACTGTGTACACACAGATCTTGCATAGCAAACCCAGAAAGTCCCATGCATTGCATAGAAAACCCAAAAAGTATGAAAAATAGAAAACCACTAAAAATCTTGAAAAATCTGAAATCAAAAATGTGCTCTTTGGCTGCTATATTGCATCATGCTGCTGTAACCATACCTTCAAATTTTAACTATCTTTGACAAGCCAACGGACAATACCATTGATTCTAACATTTGGCCATGTTCGATAAATCCATATCACTCTTTGGTGTTTGTCCTAAAACTACCTCTCCAAGTTTGGTTGTTCACATCGGTTAACTTGTCAACTTTAATAAGTGTACAATCATTAGCATGTATTTTCACATCATTTTCTGAAAGTCTGGGATATTGACTGCACTGCTTGTGATCATACCTGCCCATAATTTACCGACGAAAGATATATCTTTCCATCAATTGGCATTCGAAAGGAGGAGAGATTTAGGCATCTTCGGAAAGGTATCTCAGGTTGCTGCACTCTAAGTTGCTCCCTCCATGTATCTAATCTCTTTTACACTATACATCTTGTGCTAATAATTTTCAACAATTGATGTGCTGCAATTTCCTTCACTCCTACCTTCCTAATTATGCCATATATTCTCTCTAATATGATATTTTGATGATGTCAAAGGGGGAGAGAATTGTATATGTCATTGGCATAGGGGAGAGAGGGAGAGAGTCTTGAATACTTGCATAAGATTATGTGGGGAGGAAATTGTATGGAGAGATAATCATTGAAGGTCTTTGTGCTTTAATTCACGATTACGTTCTTTTAATCTCTGACTTTCAATATACTCATAATGACTCAAAGCTGGACATCATAATGACTCATAGCTCATAAAAAGGGGGAGAATGTTGGACAAGCGTATAACATGTGTAACTCCATTGTTTTGATAATGGCTGACTATGTATGTTGGGCTTATGTATAATATTCTTTTGTTTCAATGATGTCTGGCTATGATTCATTAATAAAGTTTGACCTGCATTTAATAGAGACAAACACTCATGCATTTCAGGTCAAGCCCACACTGGCAACAAAGTGTGTCTGCAAAGATAGAAAGAAATCAAGTAAGTCACACAGTTGAGGCATTAGGCTGCACAAGAAAGAAGGACCAAGGTCGATGCAAGAAGGCCAAGGAAAATGACTAAGGTCCGTGCATGTCTTTATTGCGATACAGCAAAGGAAGATCGGTGCACATCCAAGGCTAATCTGTATCAGGTCGGTGTAAGTTTCTGTTACAATGAACTAAGGTCTGAGCATACTCCAATCAAGGGTTGAATTAGGAAGAAAATATCTCGACACATTCGGAGGACAACTCTGCACATAAAGCATGTGTCGACACATCTGACAAATGTCTTGACACCTCAAGAAGAAATCAGCTGAAGCAGAAGCCATCCTCAAGACCGTTCAAAGGAATGTCTCGACACATTGACAGGAAAGTGTCGACACATCTAGGTTCAACCAGAAAGTGCATGAAATCAAGCCGAAGCTGTTCTGTCTAAATCTCTGGACTCACTAAATGTCCCGACACACTGACAGGGAAGTCTCGACACATCCAGAAGAAATCAAGCCGAAGCCGTTCTGTCTAAGACTCTGGACTCACTAATGTCTCGACACCCTCATGCGAGAACTCTACTCATGGCTCACATGTCCCGACACCTTTTGGTGTTGTCTCGACACATCAGCCTTGGATCCTCAAGACACTCACTAAATGTCCCGACACACTTAGTGTAAAGCATCGACACATCAACGTTCAACCAGAACATGTTTTGAAATCGGCAGAAGCTATCTTCAAGACCTTCAAAGGAATGTCTCGACACAATGACAGGGAAGTGTCGACACATCCACATTCAACTAGAAGGATTCTTCAAGGCTTTCAATGGGATGTCTCGACACACTGCTAGGAAAGTGTCGACACACCCTTGTTATTCTAGAAATCCTCAAGCCAATACACTGTTAGATCAGTGGGCCATCCAGAGAGAGAAAAAGGAACCACAAATCATTAAAATTAAGGATTTTGGTGGTCTAAACCACGTTCCGAGGTCTGACCCTTGCTCTACCATCATATCACTCATTTTTCTACCTTTTGGAGATGGTTTTGTCAGAAATCCAGCTGGAAGAGCCACTTCAGTCTGTCGCGATGTCAGTCTTATCTGTCTGTCTGTCCAGACTGTCTGCTGTTGGGAATAGGACACTTCGCAGTCTGTCACTATCTTGCTGTCGACCAATGGGCTGTCCAACCAGCCATTGTATGTAGAAGAGTACACTTGAGCAGAATGAGAAGACTGCATTTCTGAGGGAGAGTTATTGTAAATATCTGATGTCGTCTAAAGGGAGATATAGTCTGTTTCTTCCCACTGTCTGCCAACGTACCTTCCTTGTACTAAAAGCTGGGCTCAGCCAATGGAAGATAGCAGGCCTGTAGGAGTATTTAATGAAAAGATCTCCAAGCATCCAAATGAGAAGACTTAGTCACTTCTTCCAGGTGCTGCCACCGTCGAACATGGAACTTGCCTGGAAGACTCCAAGCTCTCACTTCTCCCTGGCGCAAGCTTCAAGGGAAATTATGGAGGGAAAAATACAACTGGTACAATGGTCCATCAGAGACTTCTGGGCGCCATTTTCTCCCTGGCTTTACAACTAGTTTTTACCTATTTATACCAAGCTTCCTCAACTGAAGAAGCTGTTGCTACTGCCGTCCACACAGTGCCAAGCTCTAGACCATTCACCAAAAAACATTCCTAAGAAAGCGTGAGAGCAGCCCCAGCACTTGGTTGACATAGTCCAGTGCTGTGAGTAGAGAAGAAGAAGAGAGAGCAGTCTTGAGGGAGAAGACAAACCATGCAGTCTACCAGTGTTTGAAGAAAAGGATCTATGGATCCAATCTTGTAGCTGCACCCACCAGCTCCGTTGTCTTGATCCATTTTCTTAGCTGGTGTCTACAAAATCTCTAATCTTTCTCCACTGCACTTGCAGTATATAACTTCTATTTGTTACGGTTCGTCTATCACCAATACATCTAGCTTTTTCGATCCCCTGTTTAGGGACCGGATTCCCTCTGTGGTTTCAGAGGAAGAGAGGATCAGATCCTCTGGGTAATTTAAACTGTTAATCAGCAGAAAGCAAGCTGTGTTACTCAGCTGTGAAAGCAAGCTGTGTTGCTCAACTGTGTAAGCAAGCCGTGCTGCTCAGCGGATCAAGCTGTGTGTCAGCCGGAAAGCCACATCGAATTTGGTGTGGGGTGGACGTAGGTTGTGGGCTAACAACCGAATCACCTTAAAATCCTTGTGTTGTGGGTTGTATACATTGTGAGTTTGTTCTATAACTTCTATCCCCATTTCACAGGTTCGTGTGCTACTTACGCTATTTATTTTCTCTGCACACTCAAGCCTTCTGCTTGCACAACTGTCTCATCTTGATCCTCCTGCTATCATTGCTAACATGCATCTTCTCAAGTGTCTGCAGCACTCTTGCTTACAGACACTTTGAAGCATCTCCCTAGTAGAGGAATGTATCACGATGGGTGAGCAGCCCTCTCTCCTGTGTCTTTAAACGCATTAGCTCCTTGGGTTGCCTGCTACACCATTGCACATAGGTACCAAGGTGAAAGCTCTGCCAAGGGAATTCACCTCGTTTGACACTCATGCACCTTAGTGATCACCTCAGCTCTCACACACTAAGCAAGTCATCTCATAATCAGCTACTCTAATTTAAGATCTCTGTGGGTCATTGTATTACATCTCATTTGGATCTTAGTTGCTCATAGAAGGTGTGTCGACCTACCAGTTGGGAGTATCGACCTGTGTTGATTCATATACCTAGGATCCGTAGAAGGTGTGTCGACCTGTCCGCTGAGAGTGTTGACATGTTTGAACTGAGCATCGTGCTTTAACATTATTACTTGCTCCATTCCTATCTATTCCGCTGCGCCGTATGTGTAATGATTTTATTGGTTTATAGGAGTGATTCATATACTTAGGGGTCAAAATTTAAATAGGCCATCGTTATCGATAGGACCTATTCAACCCCCCTTCTAGATCCTATTGCACTCCGTGGGACCCAACATGTAGGTCTTTAGTAGGCTTTTTACCTATTTTCGTAGACTTTTCACAATAAGGTTCGTGATTGGACGATGGATCGGTAACGCCCGACTTTGTGAGATCGGGGTTCACCTTTCTGTTGTCGTTTGGAGCAGCATAGAGGGCCGAGATTCGATCGACAGCTGTGTTTCTGGTTAGTACGGCTTTGCTCTTTCTTGTAGTTATCTTTACTCCTGCTTTTACAGTTTTACTGTTGTAGTTAGTACTGCTATTACGTTTACTCTTCCTGCTTTACTGTTTAGCACTGTTTAGCATGTTACTGCGTTATTTCCAGTGGGGATCCGCGTGACCCCTACTGAGCTAGTGATATGAGGCTCACCCCTGCTTTTCAGGTGTGGTCGTTCTTCTTCCTTGTGGTTCGTGATGCGGCGCGTCTGTTCGTAGTTGCCAGCGTTGCCTACGTCGGGCTTTTCCCGACTTCAGGGTACGTTCTCTTTTTTGTTGGACTTTACTTGTCTTTAATTTGGACTGGACTCTGTTAATTTAAATTATTAATTAAAAAATAATTTTATTTTTGCTACTTTAGCAAATCTGATCAATGAAATATTAATTGCTTACTGCTTTATCTGGGACTTCAATGTACCATATGTAAGGTTCCGCACAGCACCGTCGGGCAACGCAGCGGATAACAAAAATTTTATTTGCCCAAACCCGACTTCATGGAATCCCAGATCCATGCTCTGATCGATGTTTTAATCACCCCAACCCCTAACTACGGGTTGCGTATTTATACCTTGCGCGGAACGACGCTGTCCGCAGTGCCCGATACATAATACCGTGAATACCGAGCCGCACAGATGCACAACCTCTAGAGCAGATCCACACGGATCCTTGCGCAGCGACGGTACCTCCCGGCACGACCTTCCCCGACCCTTTCACCTTCTTGAGAGAGAGAGAGCAAGAGGGAGGGAGGGGGGAGGAGCTAATCCTCCTTCTCTTTAGCTTTAATGCTTGATTAGCCAAGAGGGAGGAGAAGCTCTCGTAAGGCCCATATATATAGGATTTGGTTATTTTCAAAAGAACCCATAAGGATCAAAATCACATATATGTCCTTTTATTATTGTACATATATATTAAGCCATCTTTTAAACTCCTTTCCAAAAGGAATTCAAGGGAATTAATATATACATTTGTACAATAATAATCCGTCACCCAAGATTCTATTGTGTGTGATCCTCTAGGCCCTTAGTCACTCTAGTTTAAGGTCCATTAACTTCTAATTCCCAATTAGAAGTAAATTAAACTTATTATTCGCTTCTACTAGAGCCGAATAATAGTTTAATTTATTCCGAACCTTTGATCACGTTGGGTCAAGCAAATCCACGTGATCCTAGAGGACGCTGGGTTTAAACCAGCCTGTCTGGTACTTGTAAGTCTACAGTTATCACATCGATATAATCCCTCGCTCCTTCTATGAGTCTTGTACGATCGAGGGTATGGTTTCTGTCAAACTCCATGATCGTGCCATTTGACCATGACCTCCTTATAGTGTATGACGTCCATTCTAAACGAACTCACACGACCCTGGCCAGGGATTTAACGGAGCGTCAATGTCATGACCCATTAACTGTCTGATATATACCCGACAGTGAGCGATCCCCTCTTGACCATTGATGATCTTCACATATATTCTGGAGTGGTTAATGACTCGGTAACTCATGACTTATGATTAAAGTCACTTAGCCAAGTAATTAAACCACTCCAGTCCTCGTGTAAGATCTGATCAATATCTCAGTTCAAAGGACCAACGATGCTATTGAGACCGTTAGATCTTCAGTTGACATTAGGTATAATCAACCATCTGAAGATCCAATAGCGGATCAGTTCAGTGCACTTCCTCCCAGGACGTACAACTACACATATGTGTTGGTGTCCCACACCAGTGACCATGAGACTGGTCCTTAACACATCATGTGTACTGGTTTAATAGGTAATCAAAGTCCCCGAGTGATTACCCTCCAACTAGCAACAGTTTAAGGTATGTGTCCATGTAAAGTCAGTCTCATGATCGAGATCCCATCTCGAGTTGACTTTACAACCACATATCCTAGGGACATCGTAAAGTAATATACAATCACATATTTATGCTCAAATATCACTTTATTAATAATGAACAAGATCGTACATCTATCGGGCCTACCCGACCCAAAATTGGCCTGTAGCACACCAAAACTAACAATCTCCCACTTGAACTACAGCCAATTACCCACAACTTTTAGGCACATCTTATCCCAATGGCGCTCAAATACAGTCTGTGTCAAAGGCTTAGTTAGTGGATCTACTATGTTATCTTCTGACGGTACACGCTCTACCGCCACATCTCCACGATCAACAATCTCCCGAATAAGGTGGAAGTGCCTAAGAATATGCTTCGACCTTTGGTGAGATCTCGATTCCTTTGCCTGGGCGATGGCCCCATTATTATCACAAAATAATGGGATGGGAGCTGATATCTCAGGAACTACACCGAGTTCCAAAATGAATTTCTTCATCCAGATGGCTTCCTTAGCAGTTTCAGCTGCAGCAATATATTCTGCCTCCATCGTCAAGTCCGCAGTCGTATCTTGCTTGGAGCTTCTCCAACTGACTGCCCCTCCATTCAACATGAATACAAACCCTGACATGGATTTCTAGTCATCTGGATCTGATTGGAAACTAGAATCTGTGTAAGCTCTAAGCTGTAGGTCCTCTCCTCCATAAAGCAGAAAAAGATCCTTACCCCTTCGCAAGTACTTAAGGATGCCCTTTACTGCCTTCCAGTGCTCTTCGCCTGGATTTGCCTGATATCTGTTGACAATGCTCAAAGTATTGGCAACATCAGACCGTGTATATAGTATTGCATATATGATTGACCCTATGGCCGAAGCATAGGGTACCTTATTCATGTGTGCCACCTCCTCAGATGTTTTAGGGCTCATCCCCTTAGATAGGCAAATTCCATGTCTCATAAGAATGAGACCACTTTTAGAATTTTTCATTCTAAACCTTTTGAGGATAGTGTCTATGTACATGGATTGGGATAATCCTAGCATCCTTTTAGAACTATCTTGATAGATCCTTATGCCCAGCACATAGGATGCTTCTCCCAAATCTTTCATGGAGAAGGTCTTGGACAACCAAGACTTAGTTGATGTCAACATCCCTACATCATTCCCAATGAGTAAGATGTCATCAACATAGAGGACCAAAAAGGTCACATAGCTCCCACTGACCTTCTTGTAAACACAGGGTTCATCTTCATTCCGAATGAAGTTGAAAGATTTGGCAGTCGCGTCAAATCTTAAGTTCCAGGTTCGAGATGTCTGCTTTAATCCATAAATGGACTTGTGAAGTTTGCATACCTTATTAGGATGTAGCTTGGAGGTGAATCTTTCAGGCTGTACCATGTACACCTCTTCTGACAGATTTTCATTAAGAAAAGTTGTCTTCACATCTATTTTCTAGATCTCATAATCCAGGTATGCAGCAATGGCGAGAAGGATTCTGATAGACTTAACCATGGCTACTGGTGAAAATGTCTCGTCATAGTCAATGCCTTGCCTTTGACGATATCCTTTCACCACTAGTCTAGCCTTGTATGTGTCAATCTATCCATCTGTACCGATTTTCCTTTTGAAAATGTATTTACAGCCGATAGGGACTTTCCCTTCGGGTACATCAACCAAGTTCCAAACTTTGTTAGTGTACATGGACTAGATCTCTGAATCCATTACCTCTTGCCATTTCTCGGAGTCCGCACTACGGATTACATCCTGGTACGATTGAGGATCTTCATCCTCATCGATACATACCTTAGAGGACCTCTCTGAGACATGTCCAACATATCTCTCAGGTTCTCTTGGTAGTCTACCAGATCTCCGTAGTGTCTGTGTTTCACTCTGAATAGGATCAACCGATACAGTCTCATCTAATGAGTTTGTGTCTACGGGTTGTGGCTCTTGGACATCGTCCAATTCTATCTGGCTCCCACTATTTTTTTGGAGAAGATATTCTCTATCTAGAAATACAGCTCTCTTAGCCACTAAGACCCTTTGCTCAGAAGGGTGATAGAAATAATATCCAAACGCCTCCTTTGGATATCCTACAAACATACACTTATCGGTTCTTGACTCAAGCTTATCACTATCGTTATTCTTTACATGAGCAGGACACCCCCAAATTTTAATGTGATTAAAATTTGATTTCTTGCCCTTCCATATCTCATATGGTATAGAAGGAATCGATTTACTTGAGATCCTGTTCAGTAAATAGGTTGCAGTCTCTAATGCATAGCCCCACAGAGACAAGGGTAGTCTTGACATAGACATCATGGATCGTACCATGTCTAACAAGATCTTGTTTCTCCTTTCGGATACACCATTGTGTTGTGGTGTATACGGTGGAGTCCACTGAGAAACAATTCCATTGTCTTTAAGATAAGAAGTGAATTCATGGCTAAGGTATTCACCTCCTCGATCCGATCGAAGAGCCTTAATACTCTTGCCAGTCTGTTTCTCTACTTCATTCTTGTCTTCCTTAAACTTCTCAAAGGCTTGTGATTTATATCTCATTAAATACACATAGCCATATCTTGAAAAGTCATCAATAAAAGAAATGAAATAGAGGTGACCCCATTTTACCTCCATGGACATGGGTCCACACACATCCGAGTGTATGAGCTCGAGAAGGTCAACAGCCCTCTCACCATGTCTACTAAAGGGAGCCTTGGTCATCTTCCCCATGAGACACGACTCACAGGTATCAAATGGCTTGTATTCGATGAATTCAAATACCCATTTGAGTGTAGGTGAGGGACTCTTTTCTCGCCTACATGACCAAGCCTGCAATACCATAGATATGCAGAATTCACTTCATCAGTATTGGAAACTTGCATAACACTATAACGTGTATCTAATACATAAAGACTATTGACTAATGAACCATTGGCAATAATCAAACCATTATTCATTATAGAGCACCCAGTGCTATTAAAAGCCAATGTATATCCAATGTTATACAAACCAGAGATTGAAATAATGTTCTTAATAATATTAGGAACATAATAACAATCATTTAGCTCCAGAATGACTCTTGAAGGCAAACTAAGATGTGCAGTCCCAACAGCTTTGGCAGCAACTAAAGCTCCATTGCCCATCCTCAGTTCAATCTCCTTTTTACCGAGCCGCCTTCAATTTATCAGCACCTGCACAGAGTTGCAGATATGAGATGTACATCAAGTATCCAATACCCATGATGTGGATTCCATATATGATAAATTAAGGTCAATGACAAAAATACATTCATTTAGAATTACCTTGCAATTCCTTTTTCAATGCCTGTTTCTCCGCATCGAAAACACTTGTCTTCTTTTTCATTCTTCTTGCCCTTCCCTTTGTCAACTTTGGCGAGTTGCTTACCCATGACCTTCTTCTTTACCTTCCCTTTGTCACCTTTGGTGGATATCTGGGTGGCCTTCCTTTTCTTGTTGGCCCGGCCAACAATCATTACAGAAGAAGATGGTTTATCTTTCAGCATAGTCCCTTCAGCACTCTTTAACATGTTGAGCAGCTCCGGGAGAGTTGCATCAATTCTATTCATGTTAAAGTTTATGATGAAGGAAGAAAAGGAATCGGACAATGACTGGAGTATAAGATCAATGCACAGTTCAAGATCCAACTTGAACCCCAGTGCATTGAGTCTCTCTATCCACTCCATTATTTTCAGTACATGAGCCTGTACTGAAGCACCCTCTGACATCCATGTCCTGAAAAATCTCTTGGAGAGATGCCATACCTCTCAATCCTACCATGCTCCCCGAAGAGCTGGCGTAGATTAAGAAGTATGCTTCTACAATCAATCTTTTCGAATTGCCTCTGCAGCTCGGGAGCCATAGAGGCCAACATGTAACATTGGGCAAGAGAAGAGTCTTCAGACCATTTGGCATAAGTCATTAACTCTCCCTCGTCGACATCGGGAGCTGGCTCAGAATGAACCGTGTCCAACACGTAAGCTATTTTTTCGGCGGTGAGGACTATGCGTAGATTACGCAGCCAATCCGAGTAGTTCGGTCCAGTCAGTCTGTTGGCATCCAAGATGCCGTGGAGGGGGTTGGACGATGACATTGTAATCTGGATAAGAAATAAAAGATAACTTTGCATGTGTTCAAATTCTAACTTAGATGTGATTTTCTATCTTAGTTAGTCCCACTATTTTTCGATCGAGCTATATAACCCTCAGTATATAGAACGGGAGATCAACGAGATCAACCTAGTGGGTCAGAATCCCAACGAGACTGAGGTACGACCTTGTAGAAAGCACAACAAGCCATACAACATCTCAAGGGCAGTCAACATGCACTTGCATCTAATACAATATCTGATATTCGGTCCCCGAGAAATCATCCCCTTATGAAAAGCACAACAAAGGATATTCTCGGTTAGATCTAACCATCATTACTACATAGCAATGAGTTCATGACCCGACCCTTGTGGAAAGCACAATAAGACCGAGTTCAATTCCTCACCCCATTGAGGCCCAAGCCTCGGAGTTGTATCCCGCCCCCAAACTCATGGACTTTGTGGAAAGTACAACAAATCCATGAAATGAAGATGTTCATTCACTTCATAATGATGGAGGGCCACGACGACTCTTAGAGCCACACTTACCAGATCTAAAATTTAATCGTGAGGGAATTTGATTTTATCTTGATCTCACCCTAGGTGGTAATATAAATATATCCAATATATTTACCATACCTAGTAGTTTGCACAAAATAAATGCATCCAATGCAGAAATTAAATCGCAAGTGATCATGGACTTTATGCCTAATGTAACTAAGACATCCGGCCCGCTTCCGAAGCAGCTGGATCGTCCTCGTCGGGTGTGCTCCGCGCTTTCAAACTCCGATGCCGCATTAATTACAACTTTTACATGGCACACAGGCCAGGAAAATGTAAATTAATGTCAATGAAATTCCAATAGCCCTTAGGGCGAGTACAACTGTAAAGGGAGATAGAAGTACATAGGAATTTTAACAGAGAGAGAAAGGAGGTTCGCAGACCCCACTTAATTACATTAACCAAGTCCAGGATCACTTGCCAACCCATTCATATAAAATTCAATCAAGGGTTATTTTATGAAAATAATCCTTACTTTTGGATTTAAAAATGGGATGTGTAAACAAAAATAGGCTAGCTTTGTTTAATTTTAAAAATCGAAACAAGATTAACTAAAATTAAACACATAAGCAAGTCAATACAAGGTAAATAAAGCAAATCACGTAAAGAACCATCATTTATAACAGGGGCATGTATATTTGAATCTGATTCAAATAAGTCAGATAATTAAGATAATTATTTAAATTTAAATTTAAATTTAATTATCTAATAATCAAATTTAAATTATAAATTTAAACATGACAATCATTTAAATTTAAATTCAAACTAATTATCCAATAATTTTGTTTGAAAGTAAATTTAAATAATGTAATTATCCTCAATTATTAATATTCTAAAATTTAAAATTTGAATTTAACAATTATCTAATAATTAAAAATTCAAATATTTAAAGTTTATACATTTAACTTCAATGAAATTCAAATTCTGAATTTATTAATTATCTAATAATTAAAAAGTTAAAAATTAAATTTTACTGAAGTAACTTCAATTATTACCAATTTATCTCAAGGTAAATAGTAATTATCTTACCTCAGTAAATTCAAAAAGGTTAAATAAAATTTAACATTTAAATTTTACTATTGAGATAGCATAATTATTATTTGAGATAAAAATTACATTAATTTATTGTGCATTTTTATATATATATCACATGTGTATATATATTTACACAATTAAGTTAACCAAAAGCAATTTTTTTAAAATAATAAAAAAAATTGGCAGACACTCGCGGGCGGCGCATGCCCCGGGCGTGCGGGGGGGCGCCAGCGTCGCGGGCGGCTCCCGCCACGCGGGCTGGGCCCGCCACGCGGGTCAGCGCCCGCGGGCGGGCGGTGACCCGCGTGGCGCCGGCGTGCGTCGCGAGGGCGGCGCACGCGGGAGGGCGCAGTGCGCCCAAACCGACCAATTATTATTATTTTTTTTAAAAAAATTTGCTCTAGAGATGCCCCGCATCCTGGAAGAACAGAGATGCCCAGCATCCCCTCCTAACAATAACAATTGAACATTTTAATTGCCCCTAAAATATGGTTCTATACGGTGATAAAACACCGACCAGAGCGCGAACCTTTCTCTGATACCACTGTAAGGTTCCACACAGCACCCTCGGGCAACGCATCAGATAATAAAAATTTTATTTTCCCGAATCCGACTTCATGGAATCCCAGATCCATGCTCTGATCAACGTTTTAATCACCCCAACCCCTAACTACAGGTTGCGTATTTATACCTTACGCGGAACGACGCAGTCCGCAGTGCTCGATGTAGAATACCACGAATACCGAGCCGCACAGATGCACGACCTCTAGAGCAGATCCACACGGATCCTTGCGCAACGACGGTATCCCCCGGCATGACCTTCCCCGACCCTTTCACCTTCTTGAGAGAGAGAGAGCAAGAGGGAGGGAGGGGAGAGGAGTTAATGCTCCTTCTCTTTAGCTTTAATACTTGATTAGCCAGGAGGGAGGAGAAGCTCTCGTAAGGCCCATATATATAGGATTTGGCTATTTTCCAAAGAACCCATAAGGACCAAAATCACATATATGTCCTTGTATTATTGTACATATATATTAAGCCCTCTTTTAAACTCCTTTCTAAAAGGAATTCAAGAGAATTAATATATACATTTGTACAATAATAATCCGTCACCCAAGAATCCATTGTGTGTGATCCTCTAGGCCCTTAGTCACTCTAGTTTAAGGCCCATTAGCTTCTAATTCTCAATTAGAAGTAAATTAAACTTATTATTCGCTTCTACTAGAGCCGAATAATAGTTTAATTTATTCCGAACCTTTGATCACGTTGGGTCAAACAAATCCGCGTGATCCTAGAGGACACCGGGTTTAAATCAGCCTATCTGGTACTTGTAAGTCCACAGTTACCGCATCGATATAATCCCTCGCTCCTTCTATGAGTCTGGTACGATCGAGGGTATGGCTTCTGTCAAACCCCATGATCGTTCCATTTGACCATGACCTCCTTAAAGTGTATGACGTCCGTTCTAAACGAACTCACACGACCCTGGCCAGGGATTTAACGGAGCGTCAATGTCATGACCCATTAACTATCTGATATATACCCGACAGTGAGCGATCCCCTCTTGACCATTGATGATCTTCACACGTATTCTGGAGTGGTTAATGACTCGACAACTCATGACTTATGGTTAAAGACACTTAGCCAAGTAATTAAACCATTCTAGTCCTCGTGTAAGATCTGATCAATATCTCAGGTCAAAGGACCAACGATGCTACTGAGACCGTTAGATCTTCAGTTGACATTAGGTATAATCAACCATCTGAAGATCCAATAGCGGATCAGTTCAGTGCACTTCCTCCCAGGACGTACACCTACACATATGTGTTGGTGTCCCGCGCTAGTGACCATGAGACTGGTCCCTAACACATCATGTGTACTGGTTTAATAGGTAATCAAAGTCCCCGAGTGATTACCCTCCAACCAGGAACAATTTAAGGTATGTGTCCATGTAAAGTCAGTCTCATGATCGAGATCCCATCTCGAGTTGACTTTACAACCACATATCATAGGGACATCGTAAAATAATATACAATCACATATTTACGCTCAAATACCACTTTATTAATAATGAACAAGATCGTACATCTATCGGGCCTACCCGACCTAAAATTGGCCTGTAACACACCAACACTAACACCACACACACTCCTTTTATCCCTTCGGAGCTTTACCGCTCTTGGAGGTCTCACAGGATCCAAGTGTTATCGGGTTTACTCGGTATCCGGACCCTGGGTCATTATACACTTCACTAGCTACACCTAGCCTATCAAGACCTCCACCTTGTAGTGCCCCAGAATGTATGTAATAATTTTTGGATCATTTATAGAATTTTCTGAAATTTATTAGAAATTTATAAAGACTAAATAGATTTATAAATAGATTATTAGATTAATAAGTCATTATAAGGCCCAATTGTGTCAAATAATTAACCTAGCCTATTTAAATAAGATCCAAAAGGTCAAAGGACCAAGCCCATAAGTTTGGCCCATATTCTAGAAGGTTATTTAGTCTATTCACGTATTTTAAGGATAAATACTATTTTATAGATAATTATATTGGATAAACGAATAAAAGAGTTTTATTAATTTAAAATTCTGCCCACGTTGTATGTAACGGTCTATCGTACGACCGCCACATGCATGTAACGCACCTAGACTGATGCATTACACCATGACAGTTCCATGAATGAAAGAACGAGCAAAAAGATTAGAACTTTGGGATCCTATCTGCAAGAGATCGACTTGGGAGAGTTTATAACATTACTAAAGACTCTTAGGGATTAGGTTCTGTCAATTAAGGACTCTAGAATCGATCTAATCTTCAAAACCCTATAAATGGGACCTAGTTCTGAACTGAGCGACCCTTACTTTTGGCTCGTAAAGAATCAAGGTAAGGAGATAGAATTTCGGGTAAGTTCTTTAGAAGATTTTATTTAGTATACTTTAGACTAATAGTTCTCCAAATTTCATGTTAGGAGATCAAGCAACCAAGGAGATTGAAACTTCCAAAGTTGCTGGTTCGACCATAGTAACTCAGGATTCAGAGTAAAAGGCCCCTGAAGATTAATAGATTAGGACGTCTAAACGAGGTAATTAGAATTCAATCCTTTAGAACTTTTTGATCACCGTAGTTTCATATTCTTACCTTCAAAATTTCACATCTTTAGGATAAGAGGTTGGAGAGATAGAGCAACAGGAAGTTGCTAGAAAATCACTGGAAAAGGAGAGCAAGGGCTCGATTTTCAGATTCAAATTAGAAGCTTAAAGCCTAGTTAAATGGTAGGTTATCTCATGATTAGTAAAAACATCTTGTTAGGGATAAAAGCCCTCTGGTTTTGATTGATTTCATGCATTATGAATCATGAATTCCATGTTTTAGTGGGTTCATGCATACATACATATCCTTAGCCCTAATCAATGATCAAAGATATTATCTTGTCTATTCACTAAAACCCATGCATGTAGTTGGCCCATACTTCGTTTATCATGCCTAGAATAATTGTAGTATTTTGATTTCCAGGCATGTTATGTTTTCATAAACTTTTTCTTTATTTTACTGTCAGCAGACGATCTGACGCATCAAGGTAAGACCATCACAATGATATAACGGCCTTACTATAAGTCGTCACACCTTCTTTGGTGTTTGAAGTTCTCTGTTGTCTCTGACGCACCATCGATGGAGCGTTACATTACTGTTACAGCCTCACGATAAACCGTCACAGTCACTGTGACGCACCCATTCTAGACCGTCAGGGTAACTGTAGACAGAATGGGAAACTAGTTAATTTAACTTATAAATAAGCCTAGTTATCTAAGTTTTGACCTGATTTCATGTCTTTAAGATTATTTACTGATTCATGATAGAAATTACATAATTTAGGTATCTTAAGTTATTTTAAGTTATGTTAATTTCATGTGACAAAATTCTATGGTTTTGTATCTAAATCATGATTTTTCAAAGATGTATTGACGGAGTTCTATCAAGATTTCCTATTGTTACACATCCTCTCTATCTATAGAGTCAATTCTTTAAGTACATCGCACATATTCCGATATGTTGTACATTAGTTCACTTTACACTATAGGAACATTATTCTTGGACATGATGACCTCTCTATTGGATATTACTTCCAATAGACTACAAAATCTTGTTGCAAGGCCTCCGTAATTCTCCGCGAGCCTGGGATTCCCACTAGGACGCCGAGTTGATTGTACCATTAAAACCCAATTGATTAGATTACACTGTTGAGGTTTCTGGTTATCAGTAGTGTAACGAATCTATATTGGACCATCAGGCACATGTAACGGCCCAATATACGACCGTCACATTTAACTGAGTCCGATTTCTTGGTTCTGGATTCAGACTAATGTAACGGCCCAATACTGGAGCGTCACGTTATGTAACGGCCCAGTACAAGACCGTCACAAGGCTTAAATATGTTAACCCAAGGTTTGACCCAAGGGTTGATATTCCAAGGTTTCTAAATGGACTATTGATGATCTAAAACTTATCATATTGATCAAGAAACCTAATATAATGAATGGAAGATAAAGAACGTACCGTTATGCTACCGATTTATTTCCATAAGCATAACATAGTATAAGTGATGGGGACATCACCGGCGATCTCATTTGTTCAAGGATCCTGATGCTCGCCAGCAGTGCTACATCTTGTTTGCCACTTTATTCCGAGTCATATGATGTATTTTTTATTTTCTTATTATGTAATTTTTCTTTTATTTGAGTCAAGTCCCTAGGTTAAGGTGTCATCTACCTAGGTTAATTGGCATTAGAGTGGTTAATGAGTCAGTTGGGCCCAATTAAGTGGGCTAGGCCCATGGGCACCCCCTTCTCCCTTAGTTTATTGTCACTAGTCTAAAACTCGGGGTCTTATGTTAAATTGTGGGATTCCTATAAATAGGACCCCAATCCCACCATTTGAAGCTAATGAATGAATGATATTGAGTTGAGTTTCCATAAAATTTGTGAGTTTCCCCTCTCTCTCTCTCTAGCTCTCTCTCTATTTCTCTCTCTCTCTCTAAAGGGGGCGAACCCCATTCTCTCTCCTCCCCACCCCCAATTTCAAAATTCACTCTTTCTCCTCCCTATTCACCTCTCATTAAGACCCCTCCCCCTTCCCCATACCTCCCATTTAATTCCCCTCCAACCCCTAGGTGGAATCCCCTTCTCCTAGGCACCTCTCCCTCCTCCTAAGCAACCTTTCCCCTTCCCCATACAACCTTTCATTTTTCCAAGGGAGAATCCCTTCTCCCAAGCACCCCTTCCCCTCCCCAAGGCAACCCTTCCCATTCCCTAGGCCCCCATTAACCCCTCCATTAACCCACCATTCAAACCAAAGGAGAGATCTCTCCTCCCTCTCTCCTTCCCAACCCAAATTCGCAGCTCCCCCTTCCTCCACTTGCTAGACCACCTCTCAGCCCCCTTTCTGCCCCTCCCACACCTTGTATCACCCCCTAACAGACCCCCACATAGTCAGGTGCCACCCCCACACCCATCCACCCCATTTCCCACCCCATCTACCCCATTTTCTATATACTAGTGAGCAGCTGCAGTTCTGCAGAACCGCCCCCCCTGTTGTAGTGGCAGCCACGCCCTCGTCCCGACGTTTCTGGAGGTGTACCATACATCGATGGAAAGATCTTCCAGTCGGCTTCGCAGGCGAGGTGGTCCCGCCTCAATCCGAGATCGGAGTTGCCCGGGAGAGCCGTTCTTCACCGACTGCACAGAACCAGTCCGGTCTACAACCAGAAGCGACTTTCAGAAGCTCCTGCGACGACATCCCACCTCCCCTCGGTGCACCCTTTGACCAGGGTGAAGCTCTACTAGTCGCCTGTCTAACGCATCCAGCGGAACGCCGATCGGAGTCCGGAGCAGTTCGTTCTGATTTTTCTACTCCAAGGTTGCAGATCAAGGCAGTCAGGCTCCACCCAGACCCCCTCTCACTCAACGGGCTCCCTCTCTCTGCCCCGACATCATCTGGTGCTCCCCCTGGAGGCTGCTTGAAGAAGACTCGTCCACGGTCATACTCGTTTTGGTCCCGCTGCGTTTTGACATCGGGAGGGGGCATGGTGACTACTTCCACCTGATGCTGCACCCTGGGACCAGTCCGAACCAGACTGCCAGGATCCTGTTCCAGAGCTCGCCCCAGCCGGTGACGACGTTGGGACCACCCACAAAAATTCACAGGCATTCTTGGGTCTGTCAGCGACGTTTCAGCACCAGTGTCGTCGAATTCTGAGTTCGGTGGAGTGCGTGGCGTTGTCTACATCGACTTCCTGTCCGGTTATTCCAGAACGGGCAGATCGTTCGGTGCTAGCTTAGTTAACCTCCCCTCCCCGCCTGGCCGCCTTAGCGCCCCTCCCTGTGTGGAGGTAGTGTTTGGTGTAAGCCCATTCCCCCACCCCGAGATCCACCCTCCTGCGTGGGGTGTAGTTTTGTACTAGCAGGTCTTCGGTTGAAGCGTCATCGGCGCGACGTGCGGGTAGCCCACGCTTCCCCGCTCGCCCTCGTCTCCGACTGGGATCGGTGTCTTCACACCGATCAGGTGAGCTTTGAGCCCCCATCCTCTACTGGTTTCACTATTGCTTAGCTTAGTATTATCTCTAGTTGCGCCGTCGGCAGTGAGAGAGTGCTCGTCCCAACATTCCGTCTAATCGAGTGCCACCGCGGGTGAGTTGTGAGAGTGTCATTACATCCCACGCCCTCGGCGTGCCGGCCGCCCTTGAAATTGGGCATCCCTGGCCCATTGGGGTCCATCCCTAGTGTTGAGTCTTTACATGTTTTGAGGATGACAACACTATGAGCCTTAGTGGAGAACAAAAAATATTTCTCTGTGGAAAATAAACTTTCGAGTCACTTCAGTTATTTTCAGGGGTTGTCTTCGTGCTGTTTACTGAAGCAGCTCGATTTGTTCTGATGAACCTCGAGTCGTTTTCCTGTGAACCTCGTGTCGTTTCTTCAGTATCTAGTTGCTCATCTCGAGTCATCCTTTTTATTTTTGCTCTTGTGTTTTCGTGTCATTTACTGTAGTTACTCGAGTCGTTTTCCTGCTTTCACTGTTTTATCACGTGTCGTTGTAGCCGTTCCTGTCTTCTATCTTCGTGTTATTTTTCCTAGACCCCGTGTCCTTTTTGCTTTGTCACAACACTTCGTGTAGGGTTCTGTTTTCATCTTTGAGTTGGTTTCAGTCCGTGCCGTTTTGTGTCGTCCTCGTCTTCGAGTCGTTCGTAAGTTCGAGCAATTTTGTATTCGAGTCGTTTTTTTTATGTCTTCGTGTTGTTTCTGTGTTTGTGTCTTCGTGTTATCTTTTGTGCTTGTGTCTTCATGTTATCTTTTGTGCTTGTGTCTTCGTGTTATTTTTTGTGTTTGAGTCTTCATGTTATTTCTGTGTTTGTGTCTTAGTGTTATTTTTATGTCTTCGTATTGCTTCTTTCTATCTTCGTCCAGGTTTCCTCTGATCGCGTGTTTTACTACCGTTTTACTCCGTGTTATTTCCTTCTCACCTCGTGCTATTCTCATCTGACTTCGTGTCGTTCTCTTTGTAGTGTTAGCTTTATTACTGTGGTATCTCGTGTCGTTCTCTCTTTATCTCGTGCTGTAGTCATCTTATGTACCTCGTGTCGTTCTCAGTATAGTGCACCTTTTGTTGTTCCTACACACCTCGTGCAGCTTTAGCTTGAGTGTCAACCGACTTATTTCAGGTATATATATATAGAGAGAACCCTGAGTATTAATGGTTTTAATCTCTTTGCAGAAGAAGAAGAAAAACAAAAAGAAGAAGGTGGTCCGAGGAAGAATATTCCCCAGTGACTGGGCTGCACGTAATCCAATACTAAAGGAACCAATGCTATATGGGCACGTGGAAAGAAGGTTCTGGATCGAGTGTGGGAGGCACACGCATTCTGTACCTTATCCACCTGCTGCTGCTATATATTGAAGCCTTCGTCCACAGATGAAGGTTGATCGAAAGGGAAAAAGAAAAAGCAGAAGTGCAGAGAGTTCGATCCAGCAAAAGAAGAGAAGAAAATAGAGGGCAGAAATTGAAGAAGAGGAAGAAGAGAGAATATCAGAGAGTGTGAGAGAGAGAGAGCTCGAAGCTGAGAGTTCAGAAAGAAGAAGAAGAAGAAGGATTCTGGTTTCAGGATCAAATCCGAACCAGTTTGCTCTATTGTGAGCTATATTCCGTATTTTGTCGTTCCAGCATTCAGTTTGCTGTATCTTTTTAGTTTCTTGTTTTTGATCTTTCTTTACTGTTCTAGTTTTGTCTCCGATTCTCAGGTTGAGATCGGTGGTCCTCCTGTTCTGTTGGTTCAGGAGAAGGGAGACGCTGTCTCCAGTTGCAAGTGGCCGTGTGCTGCTTGTGGGTTCCCTCTGGGCTTCAGAGGAAGAGAGACCTTGGTCTCTGGTTCTAGTGACTGCAGATCACTAGTGTTCCCTCCGGTTGGAGGAAGAGGAACTTGTTTCCTAGTTTCTAGGGACTTGGCGTCCTTAGGGTTCCCTCCGGGTGTGGAGGAAGAGGGGAGGGTGTTCCCCTGGTGAAGCTGTGAATCAGCCGTTGTCGCAGACTGAGTCTGCTTGGCTAGCCGGTGCTAGTGGAAGCCTCACTTCAGTTTGAAGTGAGGGGTGGATGTAGACAGGCTGGAGGTCTGACCGAACCACCTTAAAAATCCCTGGCGCAGTGTGTTTGGTTTCTATTCTGGCTTTGGATCTATTCGGTAGATGCTTGTCTAGGCCGATCCATCTCTATCTTCCTAGCTGATCGTTCTGCGCGGTTAGTGTTTGACCATTAAGATCTTTTTCGGAAACTCCTAATTAAGAACTTATTTTTTTTAATCCTCAATGTTTTACTGGTAAAGGTCCATTCACCCCCCTCTGGACCTATCAATTGGTATCAGAGCGGTCTCTGGTTCAGAATCCAACGATTCTTAGAGGATCCTCTACGTGTTTTCTGTGTGCATTGTTTTGCTTGTGAGTTAGTGTTTGATATCTGTTCGTTTCAACTGATGGCAATGGCTAATCCACCGATTTTTAAGGGACCTGATTTTGACATATGGTTCCGTGTTTTTTGCATGTTTGTTAAACAAGTTGATAAGGACTTGTGGAAGTTGATTTCACAAGGTCCGTATGAACTGCCCAAGAAAAGGTCCAAGTGGACGGACAGTGAGAATCAGATGTTCCAAGAGAATCAAAAGGCCTTAAACCTAATGTTAACAGCGACTGATAAAGCCTTGCATTCTTCTTTCCATGATTGCAGATCCACCAAGGATATTATGGACCAGCTGAAGCTAGCCCACAGAAGAAATGAAAGCACATGCATGATGGTTAGCAGAAGTGACCACAGTACCAGCCAAGAGGTGGAGGAGAATGAAGAAGAGGTAAACCTCTTCGAGAACTTTTCTATAGAAGATTGGGAAAATGCTTACAGCGATTTATCTGAGTCATATGAAAAATTGTAAAAACAATATAAAAAAATGAAAAGGAATAAGGGATTAGATAATTCAAGGTCTGACTGTAAAAAATGCGCTGAATTGAAGAGTTCTCATGATGCCTGTGTGTCTAATCTACAAATGTTGAAAAAATAAAATGATGTGCTAATCAATGGAAATAAGAATCATGTGAGTGAGATTGATTCCCTGAGAAAATCCTCAGCTGAAAGCAAGGAAAGTTTAGAGAAGCTCAGGATTGAAAATAAAGTACTTGCTGAAAAATCTGAAGCCATTAAGTCTGTCAACTTTGAATTACAGAAAAACATTGAGAAACTGCAAAAAGACTTGAAAACTTTTAAGGATGGAAGAAAATCTGAAACTGACTCTGATGATCAGATTTTGATAAACGAATTAATTCAGAATGACAGACTAAAGGAAGAAATTGAGAAACTAAAACAGTTGAACACCATCTTGTCAGAGAGATTGCTGACATTTGAAAAGGGTAAACATGTGGTGTCCAATAATTCAGAAGAAATTGATGAGTTGAGAAAGGAAGTTGAGAAATACATAATTACCAACAAAGTCTTGAATGAGGCTGTCAATTGCAGTGAACAAGAGACTGCAAGTTATGAGTTACACATTGCCTCTTTAGAAGAAGAAATCCAAGACTTAAGGGAATCTTTGTCTAAATTTGTTGATGGGCAAGAAAATCTGAACAAACTGCTGGGAGTAAAAGTCAATTTTCAGAAGGAGGGGTTAGGTTATAACCCTGTAAATAAAAGACCTTTGAAAATAAAATTCAGACATATTCTGTTTCTAGCTCTACTTTTAAGAAAAAGGGACTGGGCTACAGTCCAGTCATGAGTAAGGTCTATAGATCAAATTTGGAAACTGTTTTTGTTAAATCATCTGAACAGGAAAAACCTTCTACTTCTTCTCCACCTCACTATAAGGCTAAGAAAACACAAGAACAGGATAAAAAATAGAAAATGAATAAAAAGGGCTCATCTGTGCATGTTGATCACAGTCCGCACACACACTCATCTAAAAGGAAAATGTCATGCCACTACTGTCATAGACTTGGACATTTAATGCATGAGTGTAAATTGATGGAGAAAGATGATATGAGGGCCGGGATAATGAATGCTAAGAAACTTCATGATAAAAATTCTTCATTCCAGAAAAAAAAATTGAATGTCTGCACTGTGGCAAACTAGGACACATCATCGCATAATGCTGGTTTGTAAATGGTAAGAAAATATATTCTTCACATCATGCTAAATTTCCTGCAAACCATAATGATGTTGATAGGAATAAAGTTGCTACAAATAGAAAATACTCTACATGTGTCAACTGTGGAAAGACAGGCCACAGGGCCATTGAATGCTGGCATGGTCAGGGTAGAAAAGAGAATTTTAAGAGAATGAACTCTTCTCATTGTTTTAACTGTGGAAAGCAAGGTCACAGGGCTGCAACCTGTTGGCTGGCAGGATACCAAAGCAATGCTGGTTTTGGTAAACAGAATTTCAATTCTGTTAACAAAAATTTTCATACATATGTGCATAAAAATCATGTTAATAAGAATGTGCATAAATCCAATCTGAAACCTGCTGCATCTTGCTATTATTGTGGTACAATTGGTCATTCAATGAATAATTACTATCTGATGAAATCTGATGACCATGCTACTAGGAGATTGGTTAGAAAACCTGCTAGGAATGTCACTGCTAACTCAGGACCCAAGACTTCTTGGGTGCCTATTCGTGCAAAATAGTTTGCTAACCTATAGGTGTGCCTTGGAAGCTGAAGAAAAAAAAAAGAGGAGTAATAAGCCAAGGCACTCGAAAAGAAAAAACTCCAGGATCTTAATATTCAGGTCAATTCCCAATACCTGCTTTAATTATGCTTTATTGTGATTTAAATTTGGTTCTGTGATGTAGTCTGTGTGCAACTAAATATTCCATGATCACGAGTGTCCTCCTCTGACTGCTTTGCTAAAATCTCTCTTGGTTGGATACTTGGTATCACGTTGTAATTCATGCTCATAGTCAGGGGGAGGCATACAATTATTGTGTCAACTTACTGATTCGTGCTCATTGCATCACATTCCATTTATTTGAAAAACCATAAGTTTACTTCAACGTATTGCATTTCAGCTGATAGCATGTATGTTATTCAATAAATAATTAATATTTCCAAGAGTTGTGTGTGAGATGTCCTAGCGTGGGCTGAAAAAGAGCTTGTCAGGTCATCTGGTATCTGAAGAACCATTGTCTGCCGATGTGGTTAGTTGGTGTTGAGTTCAGACATCTCATGAGGTTGCAGCTTATTGCACAAGAGCATTCTCTGGTTACGAGATTGAATTTCCTCAGGAAGATTTCATTTGTGAGCTCCTTGGTCTTTACTTTCTAGAGTAATCTCTCACTTGCTGCTTTGCTGTTAGGAGTGCTTCTCATCTCATCTCTCTCCATTCTATTTGTCACATTCTTATCCTTCTCTTATCCCCTTTGGTTCAGGAATATTCTTGAAGAAAAATTCCTTCTTATAGCTTTGTTACTCTTATCAGATTTGATCAGAATACCTTAAAGCACCCAAAATCTATTGTAACAAGTTACACCTGTTAATAAAGAACTTTAATGTATGGGGGTTATATCTTGTCCTTTAATCCTTCTAAGTTATCCTCTCTATTGTTGGTCAACATATTGTAAAACTTTCTGTTAAATGGAAAAATCTTGCGGAGGATTTCGTTTTAACTGAAACTTATGTGAAGAGGGCTATGAAAAAAAAATTGTGTTAAGTAAGGGCTCTGTCTTTTGTCCAAGATCATGAGAGGTGTTACCAGGGAATACGCCATATTTTGTGGCAGAGCAATGGCAATTGTGGAGAAATAGATATTCTAGATCAAAGAAGTTTAGAGTTTCTGTCATGATACAATTAGCTATCTCTGTTTCTTATAGAAAAGTTAAAATAAAAAAAAAAGGAAAGAAAAGTCAACAAAAATTCATTAGTTTTCATTGGCATAAAGGTAGCCTGTCCTGAGTAACCAGGGATTCTGGTGTCTTATAAACATGTCTCCTTGTGTAAAAAGGGACAATTCTACCTAAGTGCTCAACAAATTGGTTGACTCTGTATGCCCTCTCTTGTCCTTTAAATGAAGTAATGAACCCTGCTTGACTATCTATTTGTTATTTCTTTGCCTGACAAACATAAGGAGTATTTTAATCATGACCTTCTGTAGGCTAAGTACCTTTAACAGCTAGTTTTGTGATCTTGTTAATTTAATGTCTTGAGGTAACTGACCAAGGTATTCGGAAGAATATAATAAATCCATATATTGAAGAGCGAACTTTAACGGGCAATGGCTGTGTTACATATTGAATGAGGGTAGTCTGGGTATTTCCTGAAAAGTTCGATAAGAGTGAAAAGTGACCCCCCAAAACCCTTCTTGTTCCTCAAGGTTACATCCAAAAACCCTCGTGTGCCCTTGCCGCTTCCTGTTCCTCCTCGTGCCGATACGTCTCGTATGCTCCTTCAAACCCTTCTCTCCCGCTCATTTTTCTTCACGAAAATTTCATCTCCAGCAGCAACCAGCAAGAAAGAGTTGATACTCTGGGAGTTACGGCAAATGGATCAGCTAGAATCCGTCGCTCCTGTTGAAAGGAAGAGGAAGAGAAAAGAAACAGTTGAGGAGCCTTCGTCCAAGCAGCAAAGATGTCTAGAACCAGAAATAGCTGTGGAAATTTCTTCTGCACAAGGTACCAGGCCTTCTCAGTCTATCGTGTTTTTAGAGAGTGGGAAAATTATTCCTCCAAGGATAATAGATTTCGGCGATGAATCCATGGTTTTCAAGTTTCCAGAACTTTTGGAGATTTTTGAGTTTCAGGATTGGAGGAAATTCCTAGAAAATCACCGTGTCTACTACCCTAGCCTGGTAATGGAATTTTATAATAATTTGTCTTTGAGCCGAGATAGGTCTGCTCTGATCTCGTCTGTTAAGGGGATTGAGATAGCAGTAACGTGTGACTCTCTCCACAAAGCTCTTAGTATTCCAGAAAAAGGGGAGGTGGAGAGAGGGTTTAGATATAGTCTGCATGAAGCTTTTTCGGTAATTACTGGTAAACCCAGTAACATTCATGACAAGGGGCAATTGAAGCTAAAAGCTTACCAAACCTTATTATTTCCCCCTCTTCACAAGCTTCTTCAGAACATCATTGCCTCTATAGTCACCCCATAGACTGGAGCTAGAGGAAGAATCACAGACACTCAGAGATTTCTTTTGTTCTGTCTGATTCAGCATGTAAAGATCTGTCTGCCTGAAATTATTTTTTCTGTCATGAAGGGGTGTATTGGGTCCAAAAGACACCTGCCCTACGCCGCCCATCTGACAGACATCTTCAAGTATTCAAAGATTTCCTTGGATGGAGAGGCCATGTCTGAAGTTAAGGGTCGAAACATATTTAACATGGATTTTGTTTCAGTATTTTTGTGCTTGGAGGGTTCTTCTCTCATGGGGCAGGTTAAGGCCCAGAAAGTCAAAGAATCACAAGCTCAGAGAGAGCTTCTGGAACACCCTCAAGAATCTGCCCAAACAGTTTTAGAATTAGCTTCTGAGGTTGCTTTATAGGAGACACCATCTGAACAACCACTGTCTGCTACTTCTGCTGCACCTACTGAAGCATATCTATCTTTTCAGAGGCTTGTTGAGATTGCATCTGAAGAAGTTAGGATGTCTGAAAACAGCATTCAAACTGAACTAGATACAAATATTGGTGGTTTGTTTGATTCCTTTGGGAAGACATCAGAAGAAGTAAGGCTACCCGTGGAACAGCCTGCTCAAGAGCAAGAAAGTAATGAGCAAGACCTTGCTGAGTTTGTTAATTTCATTCTTAGAGAGACTGTGGAGAAAAGCTTGGAAGAGGCTGACAACGTGGTTACAGCTGAAATTATAGAACAGGCACCTGTTGAAAACTCTGCAGATGATGATCTCATGGAAGAAAGAGTGGATGAGTGTCAGGAGAAAGTTACTGACATAGAACAAGAAGCAGAATCATCAAGTGAAGAAGAAGCACCTGAAAATGTATTTCCTGAAAAAGAAATCCAAGCTGAAGATGAAGATCGGGTTCCAGCAGGGGACAGCCAAACGCCAGTACAAGAAGAAGCAGATGAGAGGACAGCACATGGCTGTGAATCTTATGGTACACCCCTAGGTCAACCTCGACTTCTATCTGCTCGGGCGCCCAACATTGAAGAACTCCTTATAAATTTGACTCAGCAGATGCAGAGACAGGATAAGAAAATGGATGATCTGCTCAAGTATGTCACTCTAAATATTAATCAAGTTCATTCCAGGCTACTGAAGCTTGAAATTTCTCTCCTGACTGAATGGAAAAAGTTCCTGCTAAACAAGAAAGCTTCAGATGATGCCACCAGGTCATCGATGGAAAGCTTGCAGGAGGTATGTTCAAAGATAGCAACAGCACTTCGTGAATTACAAGATGCTCATCTTTCCTCCTTTAAGTCATCTGTCAGCATTATAGATCATTGTTTTGAGATCAGGACATCCTTAGAAGTTTTGAAGGGGTCATCTAGTGCCCTAGGTCCAGATGTCCAGAAGATCTATGACAAATTGATCGCTTTCTTAGCAGAAGTGAGAACTCTGACTGACAGATATGAATCTGTTAATATTCGCCAAGAAGACATCATTTCAGAAGTGGCACATGTCAGAAGCTTCGTTGTGTATTGGCTAGCTGAATTGTCCAATGACTTGAAGGATCTTCACTCTGCCTTGGGTTCAGCCCCTGGTTAGGCATCCTCCAGCAGAGGTCCAACTCAAGATTTCTCCTCTGTTGCTCCTAGGGGTAGACCACCACAAGACAGGCCGCGTGGCCCTTCCAGCAGACATGCTAGATTCTTTTCTCCTTAAAAAATAGTGTTCTGTATTTTTTTGCCCATTTTGAGGCTCTCTCACACTCTTGGACTTGTTAATTACATCTCATATCATTTGCATTTCTGCCTCCTTTTGTTTCTTTCTTTTTGATGTTGACAAAGGGGGAGAACTCAAGTCTTTGCTACTACTACGATTGAGAATGATTTTTTTGTTGTTAATGATTCTTTAATATTCTTTAATGATGATTAATGATGGTGCTGATGATGTTTAGCTTTGAACAGGTTGAAATTTATTCCTGCAAAGACTCAAGACTCATAGTGTTGTCATCTATCAAAAAGGGGGAGATTGTTGAGTCTTTACATGTTTTGAGGATGACAACACTATGAGCCTTAGTGGAGAACAAAAAATATTTCTCTGTGGAAAATAAACTTTCGAGTCACTTCAGTTATTTTCAGGGGTTGTCTTCGTGCTGTTTACTGAAGCAGCTCGATTTGTTCTGATGAACCTCGAGTCATTTTCCTGTGAACCTCGTGTCGTTTCTTCAGTATCTAGTTGCTCATCTCGAGTCATCCTTTTTATTTTTGCTCTTGTGTTTTCGTGTCATTTACTGTAGTTACTCGAGTCGTTTTCCTACTTTCACTGTTTTATCACGTGTCGTTGTAGCCGTTCCTGTCTTCTGTCTTCGTGTTGTTTTTCCTAGACCCCGTGTCCTTTTTGCTTTGTGACCACACTTCGTGTAGGGTTCTGTTTTCGTCTTCGAGTTGGTTTCAGTCCGTGTCGTTTCGTGTCATCCTCGTCTTCGAGTCGTTCGTAAGTTCGAGCAATTTTATATTCGAGTCATTTTTTTTATGTCTTCGTGTTGTTTCTGTGTTTGTGTCTTCGTGTTATCTTTTGTGCTTGTGTCTTCGTGTTATCTTTTGTGCTTGTGTCTTCGTGTTATTTTTGTGTTTGAGTCTTCATGTTATTTCTGTGTTTGTGTCTTAGTGTTGTTTTTATGTCTTCGTGTTGCTTCTTTCTATCTTCGTCCAGGTTTCCTCTGATCGCGTGTTTTACTACCGTTTTACTCCGTGTTATTTCCTTCTCACCTCGTGCTGTTCTCATCTGACTTCGTGTCATTCTCTTTGTAGTGTTAGCTTTGTTACTGTGGTACCTCGTGTCGTTCTCTCTTTTTCTCGTGCTGTAGTCATCTTATGTACCTCGTGTCGTTCTCAGTATAGTGCACCTTTTGTTGTTCCTACACACCTCGTGCAGCTTTAGCTTGAGTGTCAACCGACTTATTTCAGGTATATATATATATAGAGAACCCTGAGTATTAATGGTTTTAATCTATTTGCAGGAGAAGAAGAAAAATAAAAAGAAGAAGGTGGTCCGAGGAAGAATATTCCCCAGTGACTGGGCTGCACGTGATCCAATACTAAAGGAACCAATGCTATAAGGGCACGTGGAAAGAAGGTTCTGGATCGAGTGTGGGAGGCACACGCATTCTGTACCTTATCCACCTGCTGCTGTTATATATTGAAGCGTTCGTCCACAGATGAAGGTTGATCGAAAGGGAAAAAGAAAAAGCAGAAGTGCAGAGAGTTCGATCCAACAAAAGAAGAGAAGAAAATAGAGGGCAGAAACTAAAGAAGAGGAAGAAGAGAGAATAGCAGAGTGTGTGAGAGAGAGAGAGCTCGAAGCTGAGAGTTCAGAAAGAAGAAGAAGAAGAAGGATTCTGGTTTCAGGATCAAATTCGAACCAGTTTGCTCTATTGTGAGCTATATTCCGTATTTTGTCGTTCCAGTATTCAGTTTGCTGTATCTTTTTAGTTTCTTATTTTTGATCGTTCTTTACTGTTCTAGTTTTGTCTCCGATTCTCAGGTTGAGATTGGTGGTCCTCCTGTTCTGTTGGTTCAGGAGAAGGGAGACGCTGTCTCCAGTTGCAAGTGGCCGTGTGCTGCTTGTGGGTTCCCTCTGGGCTTCAGAGGAAGAGAGACCTTGGTCTCTGGTTCTAGTGACTGCAGATCACTAGTGTTCCCTCCAGTTGGAGGAAGAGGAACTTGTTTCCTAGTTTCTAGGGACTTGGCGTCCTTAGGGTTCCCTCCGGGTGTGGAGGAAGAGGGGAGGGTGTTCCCCTGGTGAAGCTGTGAATCAGCCGTTGTCGCAGACTGAGTCTGCTTGGCTAGCCGGTGCTAGTGGAAGCCTCACTTCGGTTTGAAGTGAGGGGTGGACGTAGGCAGACTGGAGGTCTGACCGAACCACCTTAAAAATCCCTGGCGTAGTGTGTTTGGTTTCTATTCTGGCTTTGGATCTATTCGGTAGATGCTTGTCTAGGCCGATCCATCTCTATCTTCCTAGCTGATCGTTCTGCGCGGTTAGTGTTTGACCGTTAAGATCTTTTTCGGAAACTCCTAATTGAGAACTTATTTTTTTTAATCCTCAATGTTTTACTGGTAAAGGCCCATTCACCCCCCTCTGGACCTATCACCTAGCTGGCCATATCCTTGGAACCTCGAGGTCAAACCTCGGACCCTCACTACCATCGCCGGTCCACCTATGGAACCGGGTGTGCCCGACACGGGTGAACCGCTTGTGAGAGATCGCTGTTCGGTCCGGTTGCTTGCAAATCTAGGTCCAAGGAGTGGTGTCACATCAAATGGTATCAGAGCAAGTTCATAACTTATCTCTCTACAAGTTGGTCCTAGGGTGCATTTGCATTTAGAGTCATCATCGGGCCACCTAGTGCATCATCATGTATACTCCCCATTGGTTAAGTCCCCTCAACACGGCCTTCCACAAGAGTCTGATTGACCCTCTCCTCATGGACATCATCCTAGAAGGGGACCTTAGTTTTGACGGATCTAGTCCTAATGCCTACCTAAAGTGGAAAACTACCATGGATAAAAACTTTGATAGGACTAGGGTCTATGGACATGCTAGAGTCTGCATAGCCGAGGAGCGGCTTCGGGGACAAGCCAAGAAGGGGTGGGAACGCATAGTGGGCTTAAGAAGGATTTGGAGGCAAGAACCCATAGGATCATGGGAAGAGATGAAGATTGAGCTTAGGAAGATCTACGCTCCCCGACCTTCCCACTCTTACCTTGAGAACCATAACCCGAGGAGCACTCCCACTCCTCTTTTCTCTCCCAGTCAACCCAAGACCTCCCTTAGGGTCCAAACTCCACCACCCCAAATGATTCCAATCCCGATCACCACCACCATTCAAACCAAATTGGCTCCCATCCCTCCCCAACCGGCCGATCCCAAGGGCAAAAGACCCCTAATTGACCCGATTTCCCCCATGAAGGCCACCACTCCCCAACCCAAAGCCACTCAACTAACCCTCACCTTTCAAACCCAAGTGGACAACGTGTCCACCCCTTCCCCTAGGCCCATGATGGCCACCACCCAACCCAAAACTCCCCATCAAACCCACACCCCACAAGCCTCCATGGTCCCCACCACCACCCGCCATCTTCCCCCGTAAGGGACACACCTCCCAAGACCAACCAACCCAATCCTCCTCAACCCGCCCATCTCCCACTACCAACCCCAATCCTACCCCAACTTAGGCCTCCACTACTTCCACTCCCAAACCCAACCCAAGTTCAAACTCCCTCACCACCCCGGGTGCACCATGTCCCAACCTTCATCACCCCATCCCCAAAAGACCTTCCATTTCCCTTGGAGAGTAAAACCTCCACACCCCAAAGGCATGAGAATGTGATTGAGGTACATGACGCCTCTCCCGATTGGGAAGAAGAATACGAGTCACAATGTCATGAGTTAGGCCAGGAAGTTCCCATCCCATGTGTAGAAAGCATCATGGCTCACACACCCGACCACCTAGAAGAGGAGAACACCATGGTCACTATCCCAACCGTGGGGGAAACACATGTCCAAGTTGAAGAAAAAACCTCACACGGTGGTCTTCACCCTACGCCACCCTCCCTAGTTGGGGCCGAGCTCATCTTAGGAGAACCCCTTTTACGTTGGCTAAAGGAGAACCCAATTAGAGATATTATGGCCCAAGTTTGCCCTCCTATAGAACAAAACTTTCCTATAGTGCCCCTCTCCTATCACACCACCATCCAATCATCTTACCAAGTGGAGACATTAGGATATCTTCTTAAGGGTCTATCTTGGCAAATGGAGTTAACTGGCATGTTGACCACTGTAGCCGACCGACCTAGAGCCTTGACCTCCTACACCTATGTGTCGGGTCCATCTCCTCGATTTACACTGTGGGTTGCTACACTAGCGACCTTCTTCTATTCCTCCCTACACCCGATGAGCCCGATGCTATCCGCAAACTAGAGTTGCTTATCTCGGGTAGAACATCAAGCCCTCCATTCATGAACTTTGACCCAATTGTTCGATTAGAGGAGGATGACTCACCACTATGTGAGGACCATGAGGACCTAGAGTTCCTCTCCTTAGGTGACCCTTACCTTGACCCCTTCGATCCCTTCCTATACCCACCCACCTTACTCACCACCAACCTTTTCCTACCCCAACCAACCATGTTAGACCAAGCCCACCTCTCTCAAAACCCAGCCCACACCAAGGGTACCATGACCATGGGTGAAATACACCTAGGAAATAATGAAGTGCCCCACTCCATGACACATACCTTCTTTGACCCCTACGACCCTTTTGAGTGGAAGCTCGAAGGCCACCCCACCACCCCACACAAGGAAGTCACCTATGGGAAAGGAATTCATGTGTCTTGTCACATCACACCACTTGGCATGAATAAAAAGTCGGGTCCTTTCATACATGACACCCACATGTCAAGTCGGATGCATGATTGGTCCAAAGGTCCTCCCACATTCATCATTGGTCTTAGGCATGTTACGAACATTCACGGATGTCCAGGACCCCCGGCATTTGCTATACCCATGCGCAATAGATTCCCCTACGGATGCCCCGGCCCTTCAACCATTGTTATGAAGTCCATGCATGATAGGGCCACTTGTGGCTGCCCCGGTCCACCTAAGTTCATCAAGGTCCACATGGCATCAAAGCATGATAGATCAATTTATGGTTGCCCCGGTCCACCTTTTCACACTACCCACTTTCACAACCACTCACCGCATCATAATGCATGGCATGAGGATACACGCAAGCAAATCACAACGAGCGGTGAGGTTCACAAAGAGTGAGAAAAGGCTCGCGAGCGCCACTTGGAATTCCAAGTAGGCAACCTATTGATGGTGGCATTGGAGTGGCTCTACCCTAGAGTCGCGTCCAACTTGAGGGCACGAGGACTTGGACCTTGCCAAGTTCCGAGTGACTTTGGCAACCCGGCTTACGGGTTGGACTTGCTAATGGGGTTTGGGATACACACAACTTTTGGCGCGGCGGATCTGGCACCCTATATGGGCACCGCGGTGGAACCCAGTGAGCACCTTGAGCCTACCCCCACCTTTGTGAGTGATACCCTCGGAGAGCCTCCACATATCAGCCTGAGAGCCCGACGTGTGCACACGGAGGCAATACGGGGCAAGCAGGGTACCATCGCCAGCAAGAGGGTGTGCCCAAGCCACCGTGAGAGGATGAAGGACCATCCCCTGGTTGCGGATGTAGGGTTGAGTTTGGAGGTTGAGGTTCACCCCGAGCTGCTTTAGAGGACCACTTACCCGGAGGACCCATACTCGACGGAGTCGAGTTCTCCGCACCCCGAGGGTATGATGGGGACATCACCGGCGATCTCATTTGTTCGAGGATCCGGATGCTCACCAGCAGTGCTACATCTTGTTCGCCACTTTATTCCGAGTCATATGATGTATTTTTCATTTTCTTATTATGTAATTTTCCTTTTATTTGAGTCAAGTCCCTAGGTTAAGGTGTCATCTACCTAGGTTAATTGGCATTAGAGTGGTTAATGAGTCAGTTGGGCCCAATTAAGTGGGCTAGGCCCATGGGCACCCCCTTCTCCCTTAGTTTATTGTCACTAGTCTAAAACTCAGGGTCTTATGTTAAATTGTGGGATTCCTATAAATAGGACCCCAATCCTACCATTTGAAGCTAATGAATGAATGATATTGAGTTGAGTTTCCATAAAATTTGTGAGTTTCCCCTCTCTCTCTCTCTCTCTAGCTCTCTCTCTATTTCTCTCTCTCTCTCTCTAAAGGGGGTGAACCCCATTCTCTCTCCTCCCCACCCCCAATTTTAAAATTCACTCTCTCTCCTCCCTATTCACCTCTCATTAAGACCCCTCCCCATTCCCCATACATCCCATTTAATTCCCCTCCAACCCCTAGGTGGAATCCCCTTCTCCTAGGCACCTCTCCCTCCTCCTAAGCAACCTTTCCCCTTCCCCATACAACCTTTCATTTTCCCAAGGGAGAATCCCTTCTACCAAGCACCCCTTCCCCTCCCCAAGGCAACCCTTCCCATTCCCTAGGCCCCCATTAACCCCTCCATTAACCCACCATTCAAACCAAAGGAGAGATCTCTCCTCCCTCTCTCCTTCCCAACCCAAATTCGCAGCTCCCCCTTCCTCCACTTGCTAGACCACCTCCCAGCCCCCTTTATACCCCTCCCACACCTTGTATCACCCCCTAACAGACCCCCACATAGTCAGGTGCCACCCCCACACCCATCCACCCCATTTCCCACCCCATCTACCCCATTTTCTATATACTAGTGAGCAATTGCAGTTCTGCAGAACCGCCCCCCCTGTTGCAGCGCCAGCTACACCCTCGTCCCGGCGTTTCTGGAGGTGTACCATACATCGACGGAAAGCTCTTCCAGTCGGCTTCGCAGGCGAGGTGGTCCCGCCTCAATCCAAGATCGGAGTTGCCCGGGAGAGCCGTTCTTCACCGACTCCGCAGAACCGGTCTGGTCTGCAACCAGAAGTGACTTTCAGAAGCTCCTACGATGACATCCCACCTCCCCTAGGTGTTCCCTTTGCCCGGGGCGAAGCTCTACCAGTCGCCTGTCTAACGCATCCAGCGGAACGCCGATCGGAGTCCGAAGCAGTTCGTTCTGATTTTTCTACTCCAAGGTTGCAGATCAAGGCAGTCAGGCTCCACCCAGACCCCCTCTCACTCAACGGGCTCCCTCTCTCTGCCCCGACATTGTCTGGTGCTCCCCCTGGTGGCTGCTTGAAGAAGGCTCGTCCATGGTCGTACTCGTTTTGGTCCCGCTGCGTTTCGACATCGGGAGCGGGCATGGTGACTACTTCCACCTGCAGCTGCACCCTGGGACCAGTCCGAACCAGAGTGCCAGGATCCTGTTCCAGAGCTCGCTCCAGCCGGTGACGACGTTGGGACCACCCACAAAAATTCACAGGCATTCTTGGTTCTGTCAGCGACGCTTCAGCGCCAGTGTCGTCGAATTCTGAGTTCGGTGGAGTGCGTGGCGTTGTCTACATCGACTTCCTGTCCGGTTATTCCAGAACGGGCAGATCATTCGGCGCTAGCTTAGTTAACCTCCCCTCCCCGCCTGGCCGGCTTAGCGCCCCTCCCTATGTGGAGGTAGTGTTTGATGTAAGCCCATTCCCCCACCCCGAGATCCACCCTCCTGCGTGGGGCGTAGTTTTGTACTAGCAGGTCTTCGGTTGAAGCGTCATCGGCGCGGCGTGCGGGTAGCCCACGCTTCCCCGCTCGCCCTCGTCTCCGACCGGGATCGGTGTCTTCACACCGATCAGGTGAGCTTTGAGCCCCCATCCTCTGCTGGTTTCACTATTGCTTAGCTTAGCATTATCTCTAGTTGCGCCGTCGGCAGTGAGAGAGTGCTCGTCCCAACATTCCGTCTAATCGAGTGCCACCGCGGGTGAGTTGTGAGAGTGTCATTACATCCCACGCCCTCGGCGTGCCGGCCGCCCTTGAAATTGGGCATCCCTGGCCCATTGGGGTCCATCCCTAGCTGGCCATATCCTTGGAACCTCGAGGTCAAACCTCGGACCCTCACCACCATCGCCGGTCCACCTACAGAACCAGGTGTGCGCGACACGGGTGAACCGCTTGTGAGAGATCGTTGTTCGGTCCGGTTGCTTGCAAATCTAGGTCCAAGGAGTGGTGTCACATCAATAAGTCATTCTTGATTTCTCATGATTCTTATTAAAGCATTCATTCATTGAATTATTGTTATCAAGAGCTTGTTGGAATTGTATATTCTTGACCATACTTTATTGTTACATGCATGGAAAAAGCTTGATTTATACTTGAAGATGCGATCGAGCACTGATTGTGTTCAAGGGCTCTATGCTAGTCCCCTCGGCTGATTATCGGAAACATACTATTATAAACCATGGGGTATGATGCTACTGGCGTCGCATTGCGCTGAGAGTACTTTCTTTATAAATAGGTGAAGACCCACGATACATCATGATTGATACTTATACATGACTTTCTTAATATTCCATATAAATTCACGAAGTACTTACTCATAAGCAAAAGATACTGGAGTGATGATTATGTGACTTGCTAGTACATTCTCGTTACATTCTTGTTCATGAAATGCCATATCATGTTCTTCTAACATTCTTGCTAGTTCATACTTGCTCTCATTCTATCTTACATACTTTGGTTTAATCGCATGATTGATCGCATTCGCATGATTTTACCTTATTCCTCTAGAGCAAAAACGTTAATTACTTTAATGATGCCTTCATGTTGATGCAAAGATACCTACTGGGTAAGTGTGCTCATTACCTATTTCCATTCTTTTTCAGGAAATGGAAGTGAGTCAGGTTCGGATTCGGAATGTTCAAGTAGCGGATCCGAGAGTGAATAAAGAATGAGCGAAGACTTAGGAAGTTTATATTGTTTAGATCGAGTCTATGTAATTTCTTATTTCTTGAGTCTAGCATGATGGAAGTTGAATTAGTGGTTGTATTCGAATATTGGATTTGATTATTAATGAAAGTTGAAGTTGAGTAAATATTGTGCGATTGCATTCTGTGTGATTGACTTGCGCTCTGATCGTTCTTGCTTGCAAGAGGCTTACCATGCCGGCTGTTTACGTTCCTCCAGCGAGTCTTCCGCTATAATAAAGGCTCAGGACGTGACAGTTAAGTTGGTATCAGAGCCTAAGTCTCAGGACTTAGGAAGAAGAGTTATGTCATAGGATAAGTCTAAGGTTTAAGGACTCCTACCTATGAACTAAGGAAGAAATTTCCACACCCATGTGAGAATTGGGTAGAGCCCGGGATAAGATAGTTAATTAGCTTTAAGATAGATTGATTTTCCTTCCAATTCCATGAGAAATAACAAGTTGTTATTTTTCTCTTAGGTACCCTATCATTACCATGGCTCATCGCATAAATTGGGATGGCATGCAGCAAACAGTTGCTGGCCTCACTCAGGTATTACAAACCATGGCGCAAGCTTGCGCAGGAGCAAGGGTTGGTGATTTACATCGTAACTTTCGGAGCTTAAACCCTCCGCGTTTCTATGGTTCTTCTAATCCGGATGAAGCGGAGAACTGGATAAACGAAATGAATCGTATCTTTGATGTTATCCAATGCACCGATCAGGAGAAGGTGCGTCTCGCAACCTTTCAACTCAACAAAGATGCCCGTACATGGTGGAAGTCAGTTCCAGCACCTCCGGCCGATGCACCTCATACATGGGATGGTTTTCTTACCCTATTTCATGCCAAGTACTTTTCTGAGCACATAAAAGAGAGAAAGGCTATGGAGTTCACCGCTCTTCGGCAAGGAATGATGACGGTTGCCGAATATGAACTGCAATTCTCAAGGCTTGCACCATACGCACCGCATCTTATCAACACCGATTTATTGAAGGCAAATCGGTTCATGGACGGGTTATGACCCGATTTCATTCAGCAGCTCGGGACCCAAAACATCCGTACTTATGCGGAAATGGTTCAACGAGTGTATTTGTGTGAAAGGACCTTAGAAAAGGTCAAAAAATTAAAAGGGAAAGGAGAAGAATCCAGCCGACGCTCAGATCGGCGTTATAATAAAGAAAAGTTCAGCATCACGGAGCCCTACAAGAGCCGTGATAGTAAGAAAAGATCCAGGAATGGGAATGATGGAAGTTCCCATAAGCAAAAGAAAGTCAAGGAGGAGAAGGAGCAGGTCGCCACAGCTTGCACATTTTGTGAAAAATTCGGCCATTCGGCTGAGGAGTGTTGGAAGCGCCTCGGCGCTTGTTTACGTTGTGGAAGCAGGGAGCATCGCATGCCAGATTGCCCCCTTATGAAAGACCAATCGTCTGGTGGAGGACGTAAGAGGCAGGCTCGCCTCAATGCCGTTCTAGAAGAAGAGGAAGCACCCAGGGATGGTGGGCTTATGGAAGGTACTCTTCAAATTTATTCTCGTCCTGCATTTGTGCTATTTGACACTGGTGCCTCTCATTCTTTTATCTCCACTACTTTTGCAAAAATATTACCAATTGCATCTGTCCCCTTACCTTCAGATCTCGCTATTTCCACACCCTTAGGTTCTGGAACAAAGCTTATCGACTATTATCCTGATAGCGAAGTGATAGTAGAAGGTCATAATCTCCCCGTAAACTTAGTATGCCTTGACATGAAAGGTTATGATGCCATTTTAGGGGTAGATTGGCTTGTAGATCATGATGCTTATATCAATTGCCGAAATAGGATTATATCCTTTCGAAAGCCCGATCTTCCAAGATTCTCTTTTCTTGGCATCAAGTACCAGAAGCATCCTACTATTATATCTTCTCTTCACGCTTGCAAACTTATCTCGCAAGGATGTGAAGCTTTTCTTACTTCTGTCATTATTACCGAATCCAAGGAGATTATCTTAGCGGACATTCCTATTGTAAATGAGTTCCCATATATGTTTTCATCCGAATTACCCAATTTACCGCCCAAGAGGGAAGTAAACTTCACTATTGAACTCATCCCAGGAGCAGCACCTGTTTCTATAGCCCCTTACAGGATGTCCCCCACAGAACTCAAGGAATTAAAAAGGTAGTTGCAGGAATTACTAGACAAAGGCTTCATCAGACCTAGCACATCCCCTTGGGGTGCGCCGGTTCTATTTGTCAAGAAAAAGGATGGTTCTCTCAGGCTATGCATCGATTACCGGCGACTGAATCAACTCACAATTAAAAACAAGTATCCGTTGCCGCGTATTGATGAGCTCTTTGATCAGCTTTCAGGAGCAGAATATTTCTCTAAGATTGACCTCAGATCAGGTTATCATCAGCTTAGAATTAAAGAAGAAGACATTTATAAATCGGCTTTTCAAAGTCGTTATGGCCACTATGAATTCGTGGTAATGCCATTCGGGTTAACTAATGCCCCGGCAGCATTCATGCAACTTATGAACAGTGTCTTCCAGCCATATCTGGACCAGTTTATCGTCGTCTTCATTGATGATATCTTGATATATTCCAAGATAAAGGAGGAACATTAAGAACATTTAAAAATAGCTTTGCAAACACTTAAAGAACATAAACTCTATGCCAAGCTAAATAAATGCGAATTCTGGCTTAAGGAAGTTTCATTCCTAGGCCACATTATTTCAAAAGAAGGTATTGCGGTGGATCCTTCTAAAGTAGAAGCTGTCAAGAATTGGAGCCGGCCAACGACCGTATCAGAAGTACGAAGTTTTCTGGGTCTAGCTGGTTATTATAGAAGATTCATTAAAGATTTTTCAAAGATTGCAGTTCTTTTAACTAGACTCACGAGAAAAGAAAATCCTTTTGTCTGGTCCAAGGAATGTGAGAAGAGTTTCCAAACTCTTAAGAATCATCTTACCACAGCTCATATTCTATCACTACCGATGGATGGTGGTGGATTCGAAGTATATACGGATGCATCAGGTATTGGCTTAGGATGCGTTCTCATGCAAAATGGAAAAGTAATATGTTATTCTTCAAGACAATTGAAACGTCACGAGGAAAATTATCCTATGCATGATTTGGAGTTAGCAGCTGTCATTTTTGTCTTGAAAATTTGGCGTCATTATCTTTATGGAGAAAAGTTCACGGTCTACTCGGATCACAAAAGCTTGAAGTATTTATTTTCTCAAAAAGAGCTAAATATGAGGCCGAGAAGATGGTTGGAATATCTCAAGGATTTTGATTTTACTATTCAATATCTTCCTGGCAAGGCTAATGCTGTTGCGGATGTACTCAGCAGAAAACCAATGGGTATGCTGTCAAGTCTCATAATTAGTATGACTAATCTTATTCCTTAATTTGCTCAGTTGAACTTAGATATTGACAGGAAGGAAGAAGATTGCTTCATGACTAATATCCGAGCTCAACCTACTTTAATAGAGGATCTAGTCAAGTTGCAAAATGATGATCTCGTGTTACTAGAAATTAAAGCTAATATTGAACAACGGCCCGATTTCTCTATTACGGAGGATGGAAGATTGCTATTCAAGGGCCGAGTGTGTATACCGGATCATGAAGATACGGAGAAATTGATCCTAGAAGAAGCACATAATTCTAAGTACACAATTCATCCAAGTGGTACAAAAATGTATCAAGATCTTAAAAGAAATTTCTAGTGGCCCAACATGAAGAGAGAAATAGCTGATTTCGTGTCTCGCTGTCTCACTTGTCCACAAGTAAAGGCAGAGCATTTTAGACCCGTAGGTAAACTGTATCCTTTAAATATTCCAGAATGGAAATGGGAGAGTATAGGGATAGATTTCATTATGGGATTACCTAAGACAAGAGGTGGACACGATGGTATATGGGTAATCATGGACCGATTGACTAAATCTGCACATTTCATACCAATCAAAAGTCGATGGTCTGTGGATATCCTGGCAGCATTATACATAAAGGAAATTGTCAAATTACATGGTGTCCCCGTCACTATTATATCTGATAGAGATCCTCGATTCACATCACAGTTTTGGAAGGGTCTACAACAGTCACTAGGGACTAGATTGAATTTCAGCACAGCCTTTCATCCACAAACCGATGGTCAGACAGAAAGAACGAATCAGGTGGTAGAAGACATGCTCAGGGCTTGTGCTATTGATTTTGGAGGTAGTTGGCATGATCACTTGCCTCTGGTAGAATTTGCATATAACAACAGTTATCAGGCCAGCATACAAATGGCACCTTTTGAAGCTCTATATGGAAAAAGTTGTCGATCACCAATATGTTGGATCGAAATAGGGGAAAGACAATTCCTAGGCCCCGATATTATCAGAGATTCTACAGAGAAGATCAAGCTTATTCAAGAGAGAATAAAGATGGCACAAGATAGGCAAAAGTCTTATGCTGATAATCGTAGATGCGACTTAGAATTTCAAATAGGAGACCATGTGTATCTCAAGGTTTCTCCAGGTCGTGGTATTCGGAGATTTGGCATTAAGGGCAAACTAACTCCAAGGTTCATTGGTCCGTTTGAAATTCTCGAATGGGTCGGTGAAGTGGCTTATAGACTGGCTTTACCTCCATAATTAGCAGGAGTTTATGACGTATTTCACGTCTCTATGCTAAAGAAGTATGTATATGATCATGACCATATTATCACTTATGACAATCTAGAGATTCAGAAGGATATGACGTACGAGCAAACGCCAATAAAGATTCTGGAACGAGAAGTGCGTCAACAAAGAAATAAAGTTATTCCTATGCTCAAGATTCAATGGAAGAAAACATGGCCATATGAAGCAACATTGGAAACCGAAGCAGCCATGCAGAAAAGATTTCTAGAATTATTCAACTGTAAGTACACTCTCCATAATCCATGTATTAAATTTGGGGACCTAATTCTTCTAAGTGGGGGAGGGTGTAGTGCCCCAGAATTTATGTAATAATTTCTGGATCATTTATAAAATTTTCTGGAATTTATTAGGAATTTATAAAGACTAAATAGATTTATAAATAGATTATTGGATTAATAAGTCATTATAAGGCCCAATTATGTCAAATAATTAACCTAGCCTATTTAAATAAGATCCAAAAGGTCTAAGGACCAAGCCCATTAAGTTTGGCCCATATTCTAGAATGTTATTTAGCCTATTCACGTATTTTAAGGATAAATACTATTTTATAGATAATTATATTGGATAAACGAATAAAAGAGTTTTATTAATTTGAAATTCTGCCCACGTTGTATGTAACGGTCTATCGTACGACCGCCACATGCATGTAACGCACCTAGACTGATGTGCTACACCCTGATAGTTCCGTGAATGAAAGAACGAGTAAAAAGATTAGAACTTTGGGATCCTATCTGTAAGAGATCGACTTGGGAGAGTTTATAACATTACTAAGGACTCTTAGGGATTAGGTTCTGACAATTAAGGACTCTAGAATCGATCTAATCTTCAAAACCCTATAAATAGGACCTAGTTCTGAACTGAGCGACCCTTACTTTTGGCTCGTAAAGAATTAAGGTAAGGAGATAGAATTTCGGGTAAGTTCTTTAGAAGATTTTGTTTAGTATACTTTAAACTAATAGTTCTCCAAATTTCATGTTAAGAGATCAAGCAACCAAGGAGATTGAAGCTTCCAAAGTTGATGGTTCGACCATAGTAACTCAGGATTCAGAGCAAACGATCCCTGAAGATCAAAAGATTAGGACGTCTAAACGATGTAATTAGAATTCAATCCTTAGAACTTTTTGATCACCGTAGTTTCATATTCTTACTCTCAAAATTTCACATCTTTAGGACAAGAGGTTGGAGATATAGAGCAGCAGGAAGTTGCTAGAAAATCACTGGAAAAGGAGAGCTAGGGCTCAATTTTCAGATTCAAATTAGAAGCTTAAAGCCTAGTTAAAAGGTAGGTTATCTCATGATTGGTAAAAATATCTTGTTAGGGATAAAAGCCCTCTGGTTTTGATTGATTTCATGCATCATGAATCATGAATTCCATGTTTTAGTGGGTTCATGCATACATACATATCCTTAGCCCTAATCAAAGATCAAAGATATTATCTTGTCTATTCACTAAAACCCATGCATGTAGTTGGCCCATACTTCGTTTATCATGCCTAGAATAATTGTAGTATTTTGATTTCCAGGCATGTTATGTTTTCATAAACTTTTTCTTTATTTTACTGTCAGCAGACGATCTGACGCATCAAGGTAAGACCATCACAATGATATAACGGCCTTACTATAAGTCGTCACACCTTCTTTGGTGTTTGAAGTTCTCTGTTGTCTCTGACGCACCATCGATGGAGCGTTACATTACTGTAACAGCCTCACGATAAACCGTCACAGTCACTGTGACGCACCCATTCTAGACCGTCAGGGTAACTGTAGACAGAATGGGAAACTAGTTAATTTAACTTATAAATAAGCCTAGTTATCTAAGTTTTGACCTGATTTCATGTCTTTAAGATTATTTACTGATTCATGATAGAAATTACATAATTTAGGTATCTTAAGTTATTTTAAGTTATGTTAATTTCATGTGACAAAATTCTATGGTTTTGTATCTAAATCATGATTTTTCAAAGATGTATTGACGGAGTTTTATCATGATTTCCTATTGTTACACATACTCTCTATCAATAGAGTCATTTCTTTAAGTACATGGCACATATTCCAATATGTTGTCCATTAGTTCACTTTGCAATATAGGAACATTATTCTTGGACATGAGGACCTCTCTATTGGATATTACTTCCAATGGACTAGGAAATCTTGTTGCAAGGCCTCCGTAATTCTCCGCGAGCCTGAGATTCCCACTAGGACGCCGAGTTGGTTGTACCATTAAAACCCAATTGATTAGATTACACTATTGAGGTTTTTGGTTATCAGTAGTGTAACGGATCTATATTGGACCGTCAGGCACATGTAACGACCCAATATACGATCGTCACATTTAACTGAGTCCGATTTCTTGGTTCTGGATTCAGACTAATGTAACGGCCCAATACTGGAGCGTCACGTTATGTAACGGCCCAGTACAAGACCGTCACAGGGCTTGAATATGTTAACCCAAGGTTTGACCCAAGGGTTGATATTCCAAGGTTTCTAAATGGACTATTGATGATCTAGAACTTATCATATTGATCAAGAAACCTAATATAATGAATGGAAGATAAAGAACATACCGTTATGCTGCCGATTTATTTCCATAAGCATAACATAGTATAAGTCATTCTTGATTTCTCATGATTCTTATTAAAGCATTCATTCATTGAATTATTGTTATCAAGAGCTTGTTGGAATTGTACATTCTTGGCCATACTTTATTGTTACATGCGTGGAAAAAGCTTGATTTATACTTGAAGATGCGATCGAGCACTGATTGTGTTCAAGGGCTTTATGCTAGTCCCCTCGGCTGATTATCGGAAACATACTATTATAAACCATGGGGTATGATACTACTGGCGTCGCATTGCGCTGAGAGTACTTTCTTTATAAATAAGTGAAGACCCACGATACAGCATGATTGATACTTATACATGACTTTCTTGATATTCTACAGAAATTCACGAAGTACTTTCTCATAAGTAAAAGATACTGGAGTGATGATTATGTGACTTGCTAGTACATTCTTGTTACATTCTTGTTCATGAAAGGCCATATCATGTTCTTATAACATTCTTACGAGTTCATACTTACTCTCATTCTATCTTACATACTTTGGTTTAATCGTATGATTGATCGCATTCGCATGATTTTACCTTATTCCTCTAGAGCAAAAACGTTAATTACTTTAATGATGCCTTCACGTTGATGCGAAGATACCTACTGGGCAAGTGTGCTCATTACTTATTTTCATTCTTTTTTAGAAAATGGAAGTGACTCGGGTTCGGATTCAGAATGTTCAAGTAGCGGATCCGAGAGTGAATAAAGAATGTGCGAAGACTTAGGAAGTTTACATTGTTTAGATCGGGTCTATGTAATTTCTTATTTCTTGAGTCTAGCATGATGGAAGTTGAATTAGTGGTTGTATTCGAATATTGGATTTGATTATTAATGAAAGTTGAAGTTGAGTAAATATTGTACGATTGCATTCTTATGTGTGATTGACTTGCGCTCTGATCGTTCTTGCTTGCAAGAGGCTTACCATGCCAGCTGTTCGCGTTCCTCGAGCGAGTCTTCCGCTGTAATAAAGGCTCGGGGCGTGACACCTACCTCATGACCCTGAAGTAGAGGAAGGGGGGAAAGCCTTAGGTCCTACCTGGGGTGGTTCCACGCCGAGGCCCTCCAAATCCAATAGCTGGACGTCTCGACAACCATCACGACAATGTTCGATATGACTACCAACATCATCCTCTTAGACTCTTTGGCCAAAAAGCCTCCCGCCACCTTCCCCAAGCTGACATCCAAGGCCCAGAGGTACAACAATAAGGATGACTTTCTCTCCTCCAGCTCAAGGGAGAGCTCCACCTCCGACGGACCAGAAAAGTGCTCCAGTGAGAAACAACCTGTCACAAGACACTCGAAAGTATGGTAACCCCTCAAACTTCGAATGCAGATGACCTCCGCTGTTATCTTCCCTAAAACCTTGTACTCCTATTCTAGAATTATTATAAAGAACATCAATTCTTCCAAATGTTTGCCCCTAATCTTCAGGTGCGGCCAATTACCGACCTTAGTCCCGGTTATGTCTCACTATTTTGACTTAAGCAATTGACGGCCATAGCCTGGTTATCTCTTAGTGAGTAACCTCTAGCCTAGCCGATCAATGGCCTTAGCCTTGGTTATCTCTTGTTATTTTGACATAAAATTGGTGACTCAAAGTTTCCAGCATAGTTCTCAAGAATAAAAATGGTGACTCTACCTGTGTGACTTTCTGTTCCTGTTAGAAGAGCTCAATCCCTGGCTCGGTGGCCTTGCCTCATTTGCATTACCTTCACATACCTGGAAGAGGCCTTCAGAGACCCCTTTTATAGCTGGTGAGGAGCGGTTGGAAGTGATAGGGATCCAAACTAAAAAGACCACCTGAGTGGCATGGTAGTCAGGGCAGTTTGCTTAGAGCGCAAAGAATGCCATCGGGCTGGAGTGTATCGCGGTCTCGAATATGGTGCTGATTTGCTGACATTGGCAAATAATGATGGCGCTTTGAAATTTTGAAACCTAGTGGGAATGCCGAATTTGACAAGATGCAGGCCAGGTGACCAATATCAGAGAGACGCACGCATCAAATAGTATTAACACTAATTCTATCACTTTAAAAAAAAATCAACTTTCAAAAATAGTATTAACACCAATTCCATAGGTTTAAAAAAAACCTAAGAGAAGGTTTAATGAGATGCTAGTCCTAGCCGATAAACTATTATATGTAGTGTTTATTTAATACAATTTCCCTTCCTTGTTTAGACTATCATTGTTAATGGTTGTTTGATGTAATTTTTATTTTTAAATATATGTTAAAGTGTATCTTTTATACTTTTAAGCTGCTACTTAAGGTATATTAACATTCTATAGACATATGATATTAATTTTAGCTGTTCTAATCTAATAGGGTCACAGGTACCATGATCCACTAACTTGTACGAGTCAAGCAACAGTTTGAGTATAAAATCTTGTCTTAGTTAAGCAACGGTTTAGGTATAAAACAGTACTTAAATACACCTTCAAAATTGTTGGGATGAGGGAAAGTAACTTGGCTGAGTTTGCTAGAGTTAGGTGCCTTGCAAGCCAATCATTAATTAGTGATGAGACTTATCACATGTAATCTTTATTTGTCTTATGGCATTTCATTCATTATGTTCATTATTATCTTCTTCGGTTTGTGCAGGATGAAGTCCACGAACTTGTACATATGAGAATCAGATCATAATGAGATTATGATTGTGAGACCGATCCTCTATAAACATAAGTTTAAAATGTTCCCAGTCATAGAACACTCAGAGGGACATCAAGTAAGTCGGATAGACCGGTGCATGATATACTTGTCCATATGATAGAAGTGGTTGATCTCGCAATTACTTATGTGGAGACACTAAGGATATCTTTCAGGTGCTCATTGGAGAATGAGTTCACTGAATTGATCCTCTATCGAGAATCCTGAGTGGTAACAGATACCTGACTGCAAGTCAGGATTCCCTTGATCCTTAGACTCGAGACACAAATGATGTCTTGCATGAAGAACTCTGTACTTTGACAACGAGTTTATAGGTTTGCACTTTGCTGGCCTAGTACAGTCTGGCAATTGGGCATATGGCAAGTCGTGCGAAGATAATTGAGTGGTCAACATGGAATCATTCACTCTCGGTATCTTGAGAGAGAGTGTCCCACAAAGTCATATTTGGAAAAATCCCTGGCCAAGGTTACTCAGTTTAGCGAAAAAGAGTTTTCGACGAAATCCGAATCAGAGTAGGATTCGGATCCGACTACATGATGGGTTTGACAGTATACCATGCTTGCATGCGGAGTCGAGGACATTGTGTGAATAGAGGATCATAGTTGCATAGTAATTGTGGATTTGCAGGTTCCAATAGATTACGAATCTCCTGTATCGTCTGGGGGTCATGGCATATTGTTTGGTGGACCAAAGTGAATTAATTATGTAGATAATTAATTCAGTAAGCTGAAAAGCGTATTGAGGTTAGTCGGTTCATGGCTAGCTCGATATTGGGGCTAGAGAGTCACACACATAAGAGTAGTGGACTAGATGGTAGTGGAACAAATATGAGACATTTATTTAGCCTTATTCCGAGTATGGGACTCGAAATCCTTGCACTGATTCGCGATCAGATTATCCGACCAATCCAAATTAGATTTGGATTATTGGGCTAAGCCTACTAAGAAAGGATGGTCCAATCCCACTATGAATAGAACCCAATTACTAGATCTAGTGTGAATATGACCTAGGGGCAATTCAGTCGTAGTCATTGTTTAAAAAGGCGGCGTCTCAAGGCACTAAGGCTTAAGCCTCAAGGTGAGACACTAGAAAAACACCTTGAGGCATACGCCTCATGTCTTTTACTTGAGACTTACGTCTTTTTTTGATTGAGGTGGTACGCCTCACCGCCTTCACCGTCTCAAGGTATTTAATTGAGACGTGTGCATCACTTGAGAAGATGATGTAATGAGGTGTAATAGGATACTCCCAAGATTTACGTTTCTTTTGTTATCCTTAAAACATAATTCAATACTTTTCTTCTTGGTAGGTACTTTTTTTTTAACAGAGAGGGGATAATCGAGCTCGAACTCGCCCCCCCCCCCCATATGGGGAAGGGTGACAAACCAGCTGCACTAGACAGCTAGCTCATAATTCTCTATTAAGACTTACGTCTCGTTATGCCTTAAAACTTACACCTTATGAGATTTACAGAAAGTGCCTCACAATCGCCTCAAGACCTTTTAAAGTATGGTCGTAGTCAGGGTAGAACTTAGGGTTTTGACAACACTATACATAAAGAGGCAGGGCTAGGACTTGGCCAAGCATCAAGCCTCCTAGCCCAGTCGCCCCTCTCCCCTCCCTCTCTCTCCTACGCCCAGGTTGAAGGGGCATTCCCTCTTCTGTCTCTCTCTCTATCTTCTTCCATGAGACGTGAGAAGTTACGCATGTGGAGTCCGAGGCGGAAGGCGTCTTATCCGACTACTCGTGTAGAAACCGCTAGAGGTCGTACACGTGTGCGACTTCTATCTATGAAGAGTTTCTGCATCAAATGAAGGAGATCACGATCTTCGCGGGGTGAAGATCGGATCTTCTCTTTCTAACTTAATCGCAATCTTCCCGTAACAATATGTGAAGAAAATCTCATTTTCAAAATTTTAATTTTCACTGTGTTTTCACGGACCCCGATTTCCTTACAGAGTCGGGCAACGATTTAGGTATAAACATTAGTTAAATATAAAAAATGAAGTACGGCCATTGGCAGTACCTGCTCCTTATTTTCTTTCCCCGTTCTCCACCACAATTCATTTTATCCTCACATCTTGTCTCATTTTCGTTCTTATTAGATCTCCAAAATAGGGTAAGGCGTGCCAGGATAAACTCGGTAAAATATTTAAGAGTTAAGTTTAATCGAATTTGATAATCTTATATTACATGACTTAGAATAAGAAAACATATAAAATAAATAAGATTTTAAAATATCATTAGTAATAAATCCACGGGATCTTACCCTACTCGATCCTGAATAACTTATTCAACCACTTTGGCCGAATAAACTATCCACCCTATTTTTTCACTTACCTTATCCAATCTCGTATAGCTCATCCTACGTACCCGACCTCGGAAACCAAAGTTGGATAAGCTCGGGTCTCACCCCGACCGTGTTCCGTTGTCCAGCGGCAACTATTGTACTGTACAGCAATATTAGGTTATATTTTTTTTTTTTGTGAAACCACTAAATATAGGTCTTACAAGTAGTTGACGTTCAAGTGTTAAAATACTATCAACATATTTTAAGATTTATGTCAGCAAAATACAAGGTTCCACCACTCCGGAATGTTACGTTAAATTCTCACATCGACGCTTCCAAAAAATAAAATCGAACGATACGACAAGGGAAGATGAGAAAAGGTGAGGGGCCAAGAGGCGAGATAAAACAGTGTCAGTCAATTATGTGCGGACGGATGGATCGGGTGGCCGTGTGTCCTGCTTGTTAGCTGGAAGACGTATGGACAACATCCAGTCATGGAAACTGATACACGAGAGAGAGAGAGAGAGAGAGAGAGAGAGAGAGAGAGAGAGAGAGAGAGAGAGAGAGAGAGATGGCAAACTCTTAGACCTGCTTTGATATTGAAATAAGGTAACTAAATTGGAGAGAGAGAGAGAGATAAATCAGTCTCAGTTACACTTCTCACACACAAGTATATGGACATTAATCGGGGTCGAGTAACGTATTCGCGGCACTGAACGTGAATTCGTTATCCTAACCCAATATTTTAAAAGGGCTTTAAACGAGTGAGTGGATGGGCGAGAGAGTACGATTGTTGGAATTATATTGTAATTTACCAGTTACCACCGTATAAATCATTTTTTAGACATACATCTTCTTGTTAGGACATGATTAGACGGAGAGCACATCCCCACAAACAACGCATATTTGTAAAAGAAAAATAAATAAATATTTGGCATGCTGATGTGGCATGTCAGATGCATATACGTACCTCTATAGGTCTTCTTGGACCAAAGTAAAGGATTAGAAATTCACATGATGGGGAAATGAAGCATAAAGAGAGGGCGTGGGGTTATCAACAAATTATAAGGGAGGCAGGGCGGGGATCTAAAAGTGTATAGCTATCTATGTAACTCGATTAAACTTGACCTAAGAATAACTTATCCGAGTTTACTCTAACGAATTTACCTCGATCGATTACCAAAGTCACACACAAAGTCATCATCCGAGGTCGGGTAGGGCGGGAATACGCTGCCACGACCCATCTTCAAACGGACCTAAAAGTATATATTAAACAAATAATATTCCAGATACTCAATTTGTCGTCTCCCACGTGCCCACGCAAGATCGTGGAATAGCACGAGAAGAAATCCAAGTTGGTCACCGCCACCGCCCACAAAGAGCAAGTGGACATGTAGATCTTCGCCGGTCGTCCAATCAATCTTTGTTTTTTTAAATTCCCGAAAGGTCGTATGTATGTCCTTGTCCTTCACCACGTAGACAAACGTAAGAGGGGTTCAGAAAACAGCACGGTGAAGGGTGCAGGCTTGCAAAGGACGCAAATGGCTGGCCAAGAATGTGACATGGAAAGGTATTGGATTGGCGCCTTCCGAGATACCCATTATCAGGGTCCCCGTGAATTGACGAACGCAACTCTTTCCGTGTGGCCAGTGAATTTTAGTTTACTTGACATTTTATCTGTTTTATTTAATTTGGAGAGATTTTGAATTATAATCTTACCTTTCACGATTGTACCAGAAAAATAAATAGTCATCCGTACACGTAACAATTTTGAACTATAATCTTTCTTATCTTTCACGATTGTACAAGAAAAATAAATAGTCACCCGTACACGTAACAATTTTGAACTATAATCTTACTGGAGAGGGGAATTTTCGCAGCTCACCACAAAGGCAGCCCAACAAGATCCACAAGGTCCAACCAGGCGAGCCCACCCGAGAGATAGCCCACCGGACCCACTTAGGGAAGAAAAGCCCAATAAATAAGACTCGAGGAACTAACTCTTCCCAGCGGCCTTCTAGGCTCGGAGGGCCCGAGACAACGGTCAGGTCCCAAGGAAGGTCCGGCCTAAAGCCCTCTCCCCGTCCGAGAGAGATAGGCTCCAGCCGACCTATCCGACCCCACCCTCGCCGGGCCATGCCTATCGCTCGGACATGAGCTAGCATCCCCGAGACTCGGTAAGGCCGGTTGATTATCCGCAGGTGCAGCCGTTCAGAGTCCTCCGCCAGCGGGAGAGTCAGGGGAGCCGCCGGACTCCAAGGGGATAACGTTCCCACGATTAGGCCATGAAAGCCCCCGTCAAAGACGTAACTCCCGCCGGGAACCCCTCAGCTTACATGACTCTTGAAGGCGGCACACTATTTAAGCAAGGGATACCCTCCGGAAGAAGGTAAGAGAAACAAGGTATTCACACACCCTTAGCTCCCGAGCACGATTCGCTTCACCCTCTGGTGGAGAGGATTCTCGCGCATCAGCTCTCTCCTCCTCCCATTATCGCTTCCACCATAGCTCTACTGACTTAGCCATCGGAGGGTTTTCCCCCAGGGAGATCCCCTAGGCCCTCTGATACGTTTCCCTATCTTGCAGATTCATCTTCTGGTGATCCACAGCCCGCTCAAGATCCAGCGCGAGATCTCGCCTCTTCATCTGGCGCCGTCTGTGGAAAACGCACGAAGAGCCGAGATGGTGAGAAGAAGCTCAGGAAGGAGATCCGCCGGTGGGGCAGGTAAGGCTGTGGCGGCGGCGGGAGACGCCCCATCTAGGGTCTCGCAGAGCCCCCCCTCCAACGCCAGCATCCCCACCAACAGGCCACCCCCCCCCCGGCGGAGACAGGGGTACCCCTCGACGGTGGCGCCAACGCCTTCCAGGCCCTCAACGAAAAGATGGACGTCCTCGTGGAGCTCATGAGGGCCCAGGCGGCTAGGGACGCAAGGTCCCGCGCCCCGTCAGGAAGTCCCCCTCGAAGGAGTGCGACGCAGCACACCGCCGGAGGCCGCTTCACCCTCCGCGGCCGACAGCTCCTCCGCAACGACGTCGGAGGACCCTCGCATGCTCCGCCTGCGGAGCAAGAGGCTTCCTCCACGCCGAGGAGAGGGAAGCATGGGGCGAGGCCGCGGCGCCCGGGCACTAGTGCCCCGGGAGATCGCCAAGACGCCCAGCCCCACGGTGCGACTGTAGCCAGAGCTGTCCCTCCGGCTGTGAGATTTCGAGAGACGGTTCGCAGAGCAAGAGCGCGCCCTCCGCGCCCTGCAGAAGACCTCTCTTCCGGAGGACGAGGAGAAATCCCCTTTCTCCGAGTACATCTTGAAGGCAGAGGTCTCTCCCAGAGCCTCCATTCCAACCTTCAAGCTCTACGACGGCCAGGGCGACCCAGCCGACCACTACGATAGCTTCGACGCCCTGGTGACCCTTCATGGAACGCCGGATCCCATCAAATGCCGAGCCTTCGCGGCCACTCTGGTCCAAGGTGCTCAGGCATGGTTCCGGGCCCTCGCCCCTGGGTCCATTCGAGACTTCAGGCAATTCGGGCGAATTTTCAAGGAGAGTTTCGCCGGTAGCGCCCCCCCAAGGTCAGTAGCGGGGCTCCTGGCTCTCAAACAGGCGCAAGGGGAGAGGCTCCGGACTTACGTCCACCGATTTAAATCGGAAGCCCTCAGGATCCCCCGCCTGGATATGGCCTCAGCCACAACCGCACTAACCGGGGGCACCCGGGATGAGAATCTCCGCCGCGAGCTTGTCCTCCACCCTCCCTCGACCCTTGCCGAGCTAGTGACTCTGGCACTGCGCCACGCCGAGTGCGAAGAAGTACTCAGCGCCTGCCGAGACGCAACCGGCTCGGGTCGGGAGGGGGACAAAAAGCGGACCTCCGAGCCAAATCCTGGCTCGAGTAAGAAGCGCGATCGAGAAGGAGAGCGCAAGAGAAAGTACGAGCGGTACACCCCCTTGACCGCGCCAGTCTACGAGATCTATGAAGACATCAAAGACTCGGGACTTCTCCGCCAGCCCGAGCCAATGAGGTCGAAGAACCGCAAGCGGGACAAGCATTGCCTGTTCCACGGCGACCACGGGCACCACACCGGAGATTGCCATCAGCTCCAGGACGAGATCGAGCGCCTCATCCGTCTGGGGCACCTAGCCCGGTTCACGACCGGGCACAAAGAAGACCGAGACGCCGCAGAGGAGATCGACAACTCCCCCCGAGGGGTCCACATCAACGTCATCTCCGGAGGAGCGGCATCGGGCGGCGACACCAGCCGAGGGAGGAAACGTCATGCCGAGCGAGCCAGCCGAGCCTTAGACCCCCCAGAGACCCGCCGATGGAGCCCCAGGTCATAGTCTTCTCCGACCAAGACCTGGAAGGGCTGAGCACCCCGCATGACGATGCCCTCGTTATCTCGGCCACGATAAATCACTGTAATGTAGACAGGATTTTGGTTGATAATGGGAGCGCCCCCGATGTATTATCTTATGACTGTTTTCTCAAGATGGGGGAAGACCCGTCCAAGCTCCGCCCGATCCGAACGCCCCTTTGCGGGTTTAATGGCCTGGCCACCTACCCCGAGGGAGCCCTAAGCCCGCCGGTCACTATCGGCACCCCACCCAAAACTGTTACGGTCATAGTGGACTTCATAGTGATTAAAGGTATGATAGCGTACAACGCCATTTTCGGCCGAACAATTCTCAGCCGAATAAAGGCCGTACCATCTACCTATCACCAAAAAATGAAGTTTCCCACCAAAAACGGGTTGGGGGAAGTCCGAGGTAACCAGGCCACGGCTAGAAGGTGCTACAACATCTCGGTGGAAGCCTCAAGGCCGGACGGGAAGGATAAGGGCCCCAGGGGAGTCGAAGGAAAAGCCGTGACCACCGAGCCCGGTGGCGAGTTATTAACGGTATTCCTGAACGACGACCCGGCCCTAGGAGTAAGGATTGGCGCCGACCTACCACCAGAGGAACAGCAGCAATACAAGGAATTTCTTTCTGAGTATGTTCGGGTCTTCGCTTGGTCCAATGATCAACTCCCTGGTATACCAGAGGAAACTGTGATGCACAAGCTCAACCTCGATACCACCGTGAGACCCGTACAGCAGCGGAGAAGGAAGCATGCGCCCGAGAAACAGGCGATCATCAAGGCGCAGGTCACCAAGGGACAAGAAACTGGTCTTTTCAGACCGGTCCTGTACCCAACGTGGCTAGCCAACGTCGTCCTGGTGCCGAAGACTATAGGCAAGTGGCGAATGTGCGTAGACTTCACCGATCTGAACAAGGCCACCCCCAAGGACTGCTATCCGCTACCGAGCATCGACCAATTGGTTGAATCAACCTCGGGCAACGAGATACTCAGTTTCCTGGATGCCTATTCGGGTTATCATCAGATCCGAATGAACCCTGAAGATGTCGAGAGGACCGCCTTCATCACCGACTACGGCGTGTACTGCTGCACCCGGATGCCCTTCGGATTGAAGAATGCTGGAGCCACATACCAGCGACTGGTCAACCATATGTTCGAGGGACAGTTAGGTCGGAACGTCGAGGCCTACATCGACGACATGCTCGTCAAGACCCCGAGGGCCCAAGACCACTTCACCGACCTCGCCGAGACTTTCGGCACCCTCCTGAAGTACAGCATGAAGCTCAACCCCGCCAAGTGCGCCTTTGGAGTAAGATCCGGAAAGTTCCTGGGTTTCCTGGTCACTCAGCGAGGGATCGAAGCCAACCCCGACAAGGTCCAGGCCATCCTAGACATGCGCCCGCCCACGTGTATTAAAGACGTCCAGCGTCTGACGGGGCGTGTCGCTGCTCTCAGTCGTTTCCTGTCCCGTGTGGCCGAACGATGCTTGCCCTTCTTCAAGCTGATGAGGGGGCCCAAGATAGCATCTGCTACGTTCGCATGGGATGGGGAATGCCAGACAGCGTTCGCCGAGCTCAAAGAGTTCCTGGCTTCGCCCCCGGTGCTTTCCAAGCCCGTCCCGGGCGAGGTCTTGTTGCTCTATCTCTCGACAACGCCATCAACGGTCAGCTCGGTCCTAGTCAGAAATGACTCGGGAGTCGAGAGGCCGGTATACTACACCAGCAAGGTGCTCGGCGAGGCCGAGCGGAGGTACCCCTCAACCGAGAAACTCGTGCTAGCGTTGGTTACCTCCGCAAAGCGCCTGCGACCCTACTTCCAGGGGCATCCCATCACCGTGCTAACCGGCGAGCCACTGAAGAAGATTCTGGCCCATCCCGAAGCCTCGGGGCGACTCGTCAAATGGGCCATCATGCTCGGGGCCTACGACATCTCGTATCGGCCGCGATCAGCTATCAAAGGACAAGCACTCGCCGACTTCATCGCCGAGAGCACCGTTCCGGTCGAGGACAGGCCTCCGACGACAACCGGGCCAACCTGGGAGCTGTTCGTAGATGGATCGTCCAACTCGGTCGGTAGCGGCGCAGGGATCCTCCTAAAGTCCCCCGAAGGAATAGAGTTGCAATACGCCCTAAAGTTCAACTTTCTGGCGTCCAACAATGCTTCCGAGTACGAGGCCCTTATCTCGGGAGCCCGCATGGCCCGACGGTTGGGGGCCGAGCGAGTCAGGATCCACACCGACTCCCAGCTAGTTGCAAGCCAGGTCAGTGGCGAGTACGAAGCTCGGGAGGTACCTATGATCAAATACCTACAGTTGGTCCGGAGCCTGGCCCAGCAGTTCGAGGAGTTCGAGGTAGCCCGAATAGCTCGAGAGCAAAACTCTCGGGCGGACGCTCTCTCCCGACTGGCCTCCTCCCTAGACCCGGAAGGTACACGATCGGTCCACCTAGAAGAGCTCGAGCGCCCGAGCATAGACTTGGAGCTCCTCGCCATTGACTCGGCCACTCCCGGCGACTGGCGCTCCCCCTACCTGTCCTGGCTACGGGACTCCCGGGAGCCCTCCGACCCTCGGGAAGCCCGCCGAATGAAGTACCAAGCTCGGTGCTTCGTCATCCTCGACAACGCTCTCTACCGAAGGTCGTTCTCCGGGCCCCTTCTGAAGTGTCTCGGTCCCGACGAAGCAAGCCAAACTGTTGAAGAGATTCATCAAGGCCTGTGCGGAGCACATTCAGGAGGTCGGTCGCTGGCCAGAATCCTGCTAAGACAGGGGTACTGGTGACCGACCCTGCAGCGCGACTGCACGGCCTACGCACAACATTGCGACCGTTGCCAGCGGTTCGACCATTTGGTCCATCAGCCGGCCACGGAACTTATCACCCTTACCGAGCCCTACCCTTTCGCTCGGTGGGGGATCGACATCCTTGGGCCATTTCCAACGGCTCAATCCCAGAAGAAGTTCATCATCGTCGCCATCGACTACTTCACCAAGTGGATCGAGGCTGAAGCAACAGCAAGGATCACCGAGACAGTCGTCTGGGGTTTCGTATGGAAATCGATCATCTGTCGCTTTGGCATCCCCCGAGTGATAGTGAGCGATAACGGGCGGCAATTCGACTCTCGGTACTTCCGAGACAGATGCGCCGACCTAAATATCCGCAACCACTTCACTTCGGTCGCCCACCCTCAGGCCAACGGGCTGGTTGAAAATGCCAACAAGACCATCTTGAAGGGCATAAAAATCAGACTCGGCAAGGTTAAGGGTAGCTGGCTCGAGGAACTGCCTAGCATACTATGGTCGCACCGAATGACCCCCAGGACGGCAACCGGTGAGACCCCTTTTCAGCTGGTATATGGCACCGAAGCCGTCGTTCCGTTAGAGATCGCCAATCCGTCTCTCCGAGTGATCAGCTTTTCGCCCGAGGCAAACGAGCAGAAGTTGCTCGAGAACCTCGACCTGGCAGACGAACTCCGAGAGATCGCGAACGTCCGAGCTACGGAATACCAGCGCCGCCTCACTCGGTACTACAACACCAAGGTCCGAGGCAGACAATTCCGACCAGGGGACTTCGTCCTCAGGAAGACCGAAGCGTCTCGACCACTGGAGGCGGCGGGCAAGCTATCCCCCAACTGGGAAGGCCCCTACCGAGTGATCGAGACGCTGGGGAAAGGTGCGTACAGGTTAGCCACAATGGAAGGGGAACCCATTCCCCGGACATGGAACGCAACCACACTACGCAGATTTTATTTCTGAAAACTGTATCAACAAATCGGGTGAAATAAAACCCCATTTTTTTGCATTCATACAAGATAATTGTTGGTACATCAGAAAGGTAACTGCCAGTACATTACATAGTGAAAAGCAAAAATCCATCTAGCACCGCGGCAAACGGCCATCGCCCGGCCGACCCGGTCTTGACCTTCTCGCATCCAGCCACTGACTCTGGCTCGCGTAGAAACTGGCTCGGACAAGAGATGGTCGACCCAGTTGGCTCGGGTGGACCGTGACAAAGGTGACAGAGGGACAGCAAGGAGAAGGCCACCTTTCACGCGAGGAAGGCTACCTTCCAAGTTGGCAACAACCTGGAAAAAGGAGCGCTGTGAAGGTCTCCTCTCTGCCAAACTACCAACTCTTTGGAGGCGAACAGAAAGCAAGCAGCCCCCGAAGAGTGAAAGAAATGAAGAACAAAAGAGAGAGAAAGAGGTTGCGGACAGGGGTGAGGAAGGAACTGGAGCCGCCTCCTCCCTTCCCACGAAGGGGAATGGCGGCCGGCATCCCTAACTCCCCCATCCGCCCTCCATCTCGGCGTCCGCCCGGAAGCCTCGCCGGAGCCAAGAGGAGGCAAACGGCGTGCCCCCGCACGTCGAAGCCCTCTCCAGATCCGTGCGGCGACCGTCGGACCCGTCTCATGCACGCGCGGCGACCGTGGGACACGACCGATATTCCCGGACAGCTAGAACCGGCCGCTCCCCGTCGTCTGCGGCGTCATCTTCTGAAGGGTCCTCCATGCTCCGATCGCGGCGGCGCAACGCAGAGCGAAAACGAGGGAACAAGAGCAGACCGCCAGTGAGAGTCCTAAGTGTTAAAAGGGAAGGAGCACCCTTCGGTCCTTTTTATAGGCCAAGGGAGGCCACGCGCCTTAAATGACTCCCCCCTCGAAAACACGCTATAGGACCTCCCTTGGAAGGTCACCTCCAATTCCTCGGCCCCCGCCCTAGCGGGATTCGTGAAGCGCCTCGACTTTCAAAGCATGGTGGAATGAAAGGACGCCCCGCCAGAAGTCTCCCGAATCGGCATGCGAAAACGGTGCAGAAAATATCGGCACCTTCCAACTGCCCCCGATACGCCAGCCAAATCACGGCAAAGATAACGATCAAACGAAGTAAGTCCTTTATTGCCTCCCATAAAGAAATCCTCTTACAAAAGGAAAAACAGACAAAAAGGGGAAGGGGTAAAATAAAGCATAATACATCAGGCCTCGGGCCCACTTTGAAGCTCGGGAACAGCAGTAGGGGACGCGTCACCCCCGGTACCTTCGGTGACGGCCGGCCCGGACACTGACCTCGCCTGTGCGAGAACTGTCCCGGTCGTGAGCCCTCCTGGAGCCTCCGGAGTTGGTGACCCCGCTGGAGGTGACTCCTCCGGTTCTTCCCCGGCCGAGGATGAGGAGCTGGAATCTGACTCATCCGAGTCATAACTCTGGCCGTAAGGAAAATCGCCCCCGGCAAGGTGCTCATTGGCATAGCTCATCGCCCGGCGATAGCCCTGCCTGAATCCCTTTCGGGCACCCCGGCGGAGCGCTACCTCGTAGTAGGGTAGGGCAGCTTCAATCAGGTCGGCCGAGTAAGCTTCCGAGCCTTTGTAGCGCTCGATCGCCTCCGCCTCGACCTGCCCGTCCCGAGCCCGCTCCGCCTCGGCCGCACGCTCTTCCGCCCTCGCCAGACGCTCCTCTAGCTCGGTCATCCTCCGCTCGGCTTCGATCGTCCGGCCCTCCGCCCGGGCTCGGTCTGCCTCGGCCTCAGCACGAAGGCGCTCCGCGTCCTCCGCCCGATCCTGCAGCTCGCCGCGCTCAAGCTCCCAGAGGCCATCCAGCTCAATGTGACGTTGACGCTCGTCTTCTAGACGTTTGCTCTTCCTCTCGAGCGATTCTTGGGCCCTTGCTAGCTGCTCGGCCAGCGCCTCGGCTTCCCGTCGGCTCGACCGCGCCAACTCCCTGAATGCGAGGAACTCCCGCCAGAGCCCCTCATGCTCCCCCTTGAGCCGGGATTGTTTTCCCTCGCATCCACCAAGGGTCCAGGCGAGCCTCGACCGTTCCGCCTCCGTCCGGGCGTGCGCCTCCGCCATCACGGCCGCTGTCCGAGCTATGACCAGGTCGCCCTCCATCAAGACATCAAGGACCCCGGCGGGAGTGTTGCGCCTTTCTCCCCCCCTCTCGGTGATCGACCGGCAGAATCGGTACAAGTCGCCCGAGATACCGAGCCTGACCAGAGGTTCCGGCAAAGGGGACTGCTCCACCCTGGGCACCCCGCCTGAAGACCCTGTTCAGGCAGCGAAGCTGACCGCCCCGCGCGCCACGGTCGGTTGGGGTTGCAATGCCTCCCCGGGCGAACCCCCACCCTCGACCGGCGCCGCGGGATCAACCGCACCAGAAGCTGCCGACACTTGGGGTTGCGACGCCCTCGTGGGCGAACCCCCATCCGCGCCGACCAATCCCTCGGTCTCAGCGCCGGCCACACCGGCACCGGCCTTCTCTGCCCCCACAGAGGGGAGAGCCGACCCATCACCTCCCTCTGCGGGGCCCCTGGTCTCCTCGGCCCCCTCTCGCCCGGCGGATGGGAGAGCTAGCCCAGAGGGGTCGGCCCCATCCTGCCCCCGAGGGGGGAGCGCCGCCGAGCCAGAATCGCCCCCGACGGCTGTAGGAAAACCGGCTTTCTTGGCCCTTTTCCTGGCCTTCGCGGCCTCCCGCAACTTCCCCGCCAGGGGATCCTTGCGCTTCAGGCCGGTCGATCGAGAAGACCCCTCGGGGGCCGCCCCCTTGCCCTTATCTCGGGCATGGACGCGACCCACCGGGGCATCAGGCTCATCAGCTTCCGAGTCATCTCCCAGATCGATGACCTCGGCCGCCTCCTCCAGAGGCTCCCGCCTCACGTCTGCAACAAGAAGAAGCCCCGGTCAGGAGGAGGAAAAGAGCTACCACCCCCGAAAAAGAGCCTCAAGAGCTGTACCTGTCGACGTCAATCACGAGAGAAGACACCGTTCGATGTTCTCAGGCGTCACCAGCTCCTCGGTCGATTGACGGTTCTCCAGTAGACGAGCCACCTGCTGCTCCACGTGGGGAGGGAACTCCTCCTGGCGAGGGGGCAGATTCGGGTGAAAGTTGGGCGAGGTCCGGCATCTCCAGATCTCGTCCGTCGCCACCGCCTTCACCCAGAAGAATTGGGTCTTCCACCCCTTGTGCGAGGAGTCCTTCACCGCAAGCGAGATGCAGCTCCTATTCCTCCGCGCCTGGATGAAGTAGAAGCCTTTCCCCACCAACGGGTGCGCTTTCAACTCAAAAAAGAAGTGGAAGAGGTCCAAGGAAGGAAAAATGTCGTGCTGACGACAAAGAATCCGGAAGGCCAAGAGCAGCAGATATGAATTGGCCACCAACTGAATAGGCGCCAACCGGAAAAAATTAAGAAGCTGCAGCACGAAAGGATCGAAAGGGAGCCGAAATCCACTCTTCCAAGCCAGAAGGAAGGTGCAAATGTGCTCATCACGATCATCCAGACTCGTCTCGTACGGAGTGGCGGCAACAAAGCTGTATCTGAGAGGCAGGCAGAAACGATGCTCCAGCCTCCGCACCTCCGCTTCCCCCAACTCACTACAGTTGGGGACGGGTTCCCGCCTCACCGGCACAAGCTATGGACTCTGATCCGCCATCGAGTCAGGAGGAGGTCCCTCGTACGAGCTCGAAGACTCCGGGGGAGAAGGAAGTTGCCGGACCGCCTCTGCGGTTATCCTCGCCAACTCCTCGAACGCCGCCGCAAGGCTCCGCGTCTCCGCTGTGCTCTCACGGCGCATCAAGAAGCAAGGAAAGCCTAAAACCCTGGAAGCCTAGAACGATGAACAGCACCCCCTAAAAACCCCTGAGGGTGGCAGCGCGCCGTTCCGTGCTCCGAGAAAAAGGGGGGCCCTTCGTTTCGAATCCGTCAGGATCATCATTACGGGCCTCGGCAACCGCTATAAGCGGCTCCATAACGCCAACGGAATTCCACCCACCTGAGCCACGCCGGTCCAAAGCCTCGAAAAACTACTCATCCGAGCCTCCTTGGCTCGGGAGTAGGAGGGGGACAAGTGGAGAGGGGGATTTCCGCAACCCACCACAAAGGCAGCCCAACAAGACCCACAAGGTCCAACCAGGCGAGCCCACCCGAGTGATAGCCCACCGGGCCCACTTAGGGAAGAAAAGCCTAATAAATAAGACTCGAGGAACTAACTCTCCCCGGCGGCCTTCTAGGCTCGGAGGGCCCGAGACAACGGTCAGGTCCCAAGGAAGGTCCGGCCTAAAGCCCTCTCCCCGTCCGAGAGAGATAGGCTCCAGCCGACCTATCCGACCCCACCCTCGCCGGGCCATGCCTATCGCTCGGACATGAGCTAGCATCCCCGAGGCTCGGTAAGGCCGGTTGATTATCCGCAGGTGCAGCCGTTCAGAGTCCTCCGCCAGCGGGAGAGTCAGGGGAGCCGCCGGACTCCAAGGGGATAACGTTCCCACGATCAGGCCATGAAAGCCCCCGTCAAAGACGTAACTCCCGCCGGGAACCCCTCAGCTTACAGGACTCCTGAAGGCGGCGCACTATTTAAGCAAGGGATACCCTCCTGAAGAAGGTAAGAGAAACAAGGTATTCACACACCCTTAGCTCCTGAGCACGATTCGCTTCACCCTCTGGTGGAGAGGATTCTCGCGCATCAGCTCTCTCCTCCTCCCATTATAGCTTCCACCATAGCTCTACTGACTTAGCCATCGGAGGGTTTTCCCCCAGGGAGATCCCCTGGGCCCTCTGATACGTTTCCCTATCTTGCAGATTCATCTTCTGGTGATCCACAGCCCGCTCAGGATCCAGCGCGAGATCTCGCCTCTTCACTTACCTTTCACGATTGTACAAGAAAAATAAATAGTCACCCGTACACGTAATGATTTTAAACTATAATCTTTCTTACCATTCACGATTGTACAAGAAAAATAAATAGCCACCCGTACGCGTAACGATTTTGAACTATAATCTTACCTTTCACGATTGTACAAAAAAAATAAATAGTCACCCAACTATAATCTTTCTTACCTTTCACGATTGTACAAGAAAAATAAATAGCCACCCGTACACGTAACGATTTTGAACTATAATCTTACCTTTCACGATTGTACAAGAAAAATAAATAGCCACCCGTACACGTAACGATTTTGAATTATAATCTTTCTTACCTTTCACGATTGTACAAGAAAAATAAATAGCCACCCGTACACGTAACGATTTTGAACTATAATCTTACCTTTCACGATTGTACAAGAAAAATAAATAGCCACCCGTACACGTAACGATTTTGAACTATAATCTTACCTTTCACGATTGTACAAGAAAAATAAATAGTCACCCGTACACGTAACGATTTTGAACTATAATCTTTCTTACCTTTCACGATTGTACAAGAAAAATAAACGATTTTAAACTATAATCTTACCTTTCACGATTGTACAAGAAAAATAAATAGCCACCCGTACACGTAACGATTTTGAATTATAATCTTTCTTACCTTTCACGATTGTACAAGAAAAATAAATAGCCACCCGTACACGTAACGATTTTGAACTATAATCTTACCTTTCACGATTGTACAAGAAAAATAAATAGCCACCCGTACACGTAACGATTTTGAACTATAATCTTTCTTACCTTTCACGATTGTACAAGAAAAATAAATAGCCACCCGTACACGTAACGATTTTGAATTATAATCTTACCTTTCACGATTGTACAAGAAAAATAAATAGTCACCCGTACACGTAACGATTTTAAACTATAATCTTTCTTACCTTTCACGATTGTACAAGAAAAATAAATAGCCACCCGTACACGTAACGATTTTGAATTATAATCTTTCTTACCTTTCACGATTATACAAGAAAAATAAATAGCCACCCGTACACGTAACGATTTTGAACTATAATCTTACCTTTCACGATTGTACAAGAAAAATAAATAGCCACCCGTACACGTAACGATTTTGAACTATAATCTTTCTTACCTTTCACGATTGTACAAGAAAAATAAACGATTTTAAACTATAATCTTACCTTTCACGATTGTACAAGAAAAATAAATAGCCACCCGTACACGTAACGATTTTGAATTATAATCTTTCTTACCTTTCACGATTGTACAAGAAAAATAAATAGCCACCCGTACACGTAATGATTTTGAACTATAATCTTACCTTTCACGATTGTACAAGAAAAATAAATAGCCACCCGTACACGTAACGATTTTGAACTATAATCTTACCTTTAACGATTGTACAAGAAAAATAAATAGCCACCCGTACACGTAACGATTTTGAACTATAATCTTTCTTACCTTTCACGATTGTACAAGAAAAATAAACGATTTTAAACTATAATCTTACCTTTCACAATTGTACAAGAAAAATAAATAGCCACCCGTACACGTAACGATTTTGAATTAGAATCTTTCTTACCTTTCACGATTGTACAAGAAAAATAAATAGCCACCCGTACACGTAACGATTTTGAACTATAATCTTACTTTTCACGATTGTACGAGAAAAATAAATAGCCACCCGTACACGTAACGATTTTGAACTATAATCTTTCTTACCTTTCACGATTGTACAAGAAAAATAAACGATTTTGAACTATAATCTTACCTTTCACGATTGTACAAGAAAAATAAATAGCCACCCCTACACGTAACGATTTTGAATTATAATCTTTCTTACCTTTCACGATTGTACAAGAAAAATAAATAGCCACCCGTACACGTAACGATTTTGAACTATAATCTTACCTTTCACGATTGTACAAGAAAAATAAATAGCCGCCCGTACACGTAACGATTTTGAACTATAATCTTTCTTACCTTTCACGATTGTACAAGAAAAATAAATAGCCACCCGTACACGTAACGATTTTGAACTATAATCTTTCTTACCTTTCACGATTGTACAAGAAAAATAAATAGCCACCCGTACACGTAACGATTTTGAACTATAATCTTACCTTTCACGATTGTACAAGAAAAATAAATAGCCACCCGTACACGTAACGATTTTGAACTATAATCTTTCTTACTTTTCACGATTGTACAAGAAAAATAAATAGCCACCCGTACACGTAACGATTTTGAACTATAATCTTTCTTACCTTTCACGGTTGTACAAGAAAAATAAATAACCACCCGTACACGTAACGATTTTGAACTATAATCTTACCTTTCATGATTGTACAAGACAAATAAATAGCCACCCGTACACGTAACCAGTGTCGCAGATGCTACACTTGTATTTATTACGTGAGGTCCGATAGAGACACCGTGGCGGAGAACTGCAATGCCGAGGAGGGATAATCGAGCCTCATGACGAGAATCCTTGAGTATGGAGACTCATCTACCGGACACCGCAGTCGATCCTCCTGCACAGGAAGAGAAGTTCCTATCGGGGATAGAGATCCCGAGAGAATCCTTCGATACTTAAGTCATCAAAAGACAAAAGCAAAAGACATAAGAAGAAGACAGGGAGTTATGGAGAGAGCTAGTCTTGTGTATTTTGGGGAAAGCCATGACTAACCTTTTATAGGGGAGGACTCTGAGTCCCATCATTACTTCCCTACTTTGGAGATAGGATGTAATCGTGGAGATAAAGTAAACCGTGTAGAGATCCCAGGTCGATTGATTGTGGGATGGCCCAAATCTAAGTAAGTCATCCAAAGATCATGAGATTTCTTACCTCGGTAACACACGTAAGATCCGTGTCCCATAAGGAGAGTTGGGAAAGAGTTTCCTAATGATATGGCTGTGATCATCTGACGAGTCACGCCCTGAGATATGCAGCGGAATTAAGTCGGGAACGTGAACAGTTGGCAATACGCCTCAAGCTAGCAAGACAATCAGAGCGCTAAACATTCACACATAAAAGATGAATGCACAAGGTCAAATACTCAAAATTCTAACTTTATTAAATCATAATAATCAAGTTTACAAAAGACACTTAACTCCTGGACATAATAATTCACGAGACTCAATAAAAAAGAAAATTACATAACATGATCAACTTCACCACCTAATACAGTGAAGGAACTTAGCTATAATAAGACTCGTGACAGACTAGTTATGGCTTCTCTCGTCCATCAATCGCTCTCGCCCTCGGATCTGCCATTCGAGTAATCCGAATCCGATCCACTAGAGCTTCCTGAAAAGATTGAAAAAGTAGGGAATGAGCGCACTCGCCCAGTAGGTATCTTCGTATCAACATGAAGATATAATTTAAGTAATTAACATTTTTACTCTAGAAGGTAAGATAAAGGAATTACGATGAAACATGTGATAAAATTAAAGAAATAACAAGATATCAAGACGAGTGTAGAAATAATAGATAATGTGAGAGCATGATCAAGCAAGATTATAATGTGACATTTAATGTAACAAGAATGTACTAGAACACTACAAGAAAAAGTGGATTTAGCGACAGAATTTTTGACGAAAATTTTCTATCAGTATTTGAGACGAAAAAATTTCTATCGGAAAGACCGTATGAAGTTACGACGGATTAATTTTTGTCGAAAAAACCGTCTTAACTTCCGACGGTTTTTCCGATGAATTGAACTCCGCCGGAATTAATTTAATTTCCCTCCTCCGCTTCAAACCTTTCCCTCTCTCTCCCTCTCCTCTCCCTCTCTCTCCACCGCTGTGTGCCCCCTCTCTCTTAGACGGCGAACCGGTGGTCTCCCCCCTCTCTCCGGTGCGGTGGCCCCCCTCTCTCTCCGACGGCGAAGGCGTGGTTACCGTACCTGTCCGGTAACCATTTCTCTCTCCCTCCGGCGAGCGAGCGCGGACGTCTCCCCCTGCTCCGGTAAACCTCATCCTTCTCCCTCTCCCTCTCTCTGTAACGCTCTCCCTCTCCCTCTCTTAGTCTCCCTCACTCCCTCTCCCGCTCCCTCACTCCCTCTTTGTAACACACACACGCACACGCACGGCAGAGGGGGCGCCGACCAGGGGTGCTCAACCCCCTCCCTCTCCCAATCTCCCTCCCCCTCTCCCGATCATGTCCCTCTCCATACTCTCCTCCTCCTCTACGGCTCCCCCCCTCCGCTGCCGCTATCGAACCCCCTCCACGTGCTCTCTCTCCCTCTCCTCGTACACCAACGTTCGTAGGCAATCCCCCATAATCGCCTAACCCCACCAGTCACACACCATCACCGGGGCAGCCTGCCAGCACCCCTGCTCACTATAGAACTTCGGTTTGCTCCTCCTCCTTCCTGCCTCACCCATCCGAAGAGCCACTGCCGTCTCCACCAACCCGCCAGTGCTCATCCCACCCTTGCGGCACAGCAACCCCCTCCCGTCTCTCTCTCCTCAACCCCCGCGAATGCCCTCTCTCCGTCCCTTTTGGTCTTCTCTTTGGCATCAGGGGAGCACTAGCCAATTTTTGGATGCCCTTGCTTCTGCTCACACCTAAGCAAATCTTCTTGGGGAAGATCGAAGTTTGGGATATTTCATCAATCTCATCTGAGTGGAAGCCAAAGTACTGGTTGTGAGACACACCTTTGAAAATCCACATAATGTTAGATATATACTCTCTTTTGTGATCTTGATTAGAAATGTAGTTGACTTGTGAGTTTTGACATTTTTGTATTTTCTTTGGAACACTCCCATTTATATTCTTCTTTTAATGTCCTTTTGACATGTCATGCATGTCATGTTGGGCACTCTCAGTATCATCATAATTGCCACAGGTTCTTTTCTTATTTAGTATTGCCATATTACTTTTGGGGTGACCTAGCTTTTAGGAGTCAAATTAAGGAGTTGCCATTTCCACATCACTATTTGTTGGGAATGATGATTCAGTATCACCAATGATTTGATTAAGCAATGGTAGAGATGGTACGTTGGTTATTCAATGCAAGCTTCAAATTTTCTTTACTTCTTTACTTTTCTTCCTTATTTTCTCTTGTTGACACACACATGCACGCACTTGTTCTTATGTGGTGTGTGGGAAAGCCTCAACATCTATAGACTTCTCCTGAATGATTTAGGTGAACTGGCGTTCGTGACCTGGCTATACCTTTAATTTGAATTGCTGCCAACTTCTCAAATGTGATTTTGGCAAATGGATGAATGGAGAAAGTAGAAGCATTATGGCATCACATGATTAGCCTGTCATTTTGGATAAAAAAGAGAAAGAAGTAGGTTTTTATTAAGTAACTAATTAAGTGACTTCCTTAGGGTAATCAGTAAACTGACATGGCATTAAATGACCATAGCAACAGATTACAATGATGTCATCCTTTTTTGGTATGGCATGGGAATTGAGTGAACATCACTTTTTATGGAACATAATTTAAAGGGTACCACCAAAAATTGGTCTTTCAGCATCATCAATGATCCATGTGTCAACGGCAGCAAGGAAACTTGGCCCAAAAACTTCCTTTTTATTTGTTAGGTGTTTATTTTATTATTTATTTTGCTTACTTTCAATTGATGGGTATAACATGGGTCACATGAGAAGTTAAAATCAATCTCGGGTGAACTTCCCAAGCAACAATATTCTTATATTGTGGCACCCATTTATTCTTTATTCATGTTAACTTTTTAAACGCCAGGTCCAGACAAATGGTGTTATCTTTTAATTTACCTATTAATTTTGCCATAATATGAAAAATTGAGAAACACAGGTGCAGAGCTGGTTAGCGGAGTCTGTTACGTCAAGGGTGAATAGACCTTCAAGAAAGAGAAATGAAAGAAATAAACTTTAGATTAGAAAAAAAAACTCTTCAAAAGGGAGTACGACTACAACTATTCATACACATCCATTTCAATTGCGAGCACAATATATACTTTGACTATCATTAATCATTTTAGTTCTCTTAAACATTTTGTTTATTGGTTTATTGCTTTTGATCTCATCGCTTGCCATACATAGGCTGTTGTAAATTATTAATTTCATCCGTTAAGTAAAATATAATGCATTATATGTTGTATGGTTTTTTAAGATAGAGGGATAAATGCCAGATAAGGTCAAATTGAGTATTTTGCATATTCTTGCTGTAAGACCCGTGAAGTTTGGATTCTTACGGGTTTGGAAATTGGAAATTTCTGTGAATTTGGCTGATTTTTGTGGACTTTTTGGTGAGATATATGCTAATTATCCTCTTATGTAAAGATTATATGGAAATTATGATGGCATTATAAAAATATCAATTTCATTAAGGCCTTTTTATAATAAAAAGTTCTTTAACAAAAAAAACCTAATATTACCCACGGCTCTCTCCTCATGCACCCCTCTCTCTCTCTCACCCTCGTTCTCTCGGCGATCCTGCTTCCCTCGGCCACGGACGGCTTGGAGGAGGAGATCTCGGCGAGCCCGGGGTGACGTTGGAGTGACCGTGATGCCGAGAAAGGTGGTTCGTGTGGCTGTTGTTGAACCTCCGGCGTGGGAAAGGTTTTGGCACAGAAGGACGCATCTAAACGGCGTGGTTTAGCGATTTGAGGTAGGGGGATGGATTACTACTTCGCTCTCGCGCATTTTCCTATCGTTTAGGATGGTTAAAAGCATGCTAGAGTGGTCATTTTGCATGAAAATTGCATGTGAGTTGTAGTTCCTTAAAACCCTAAATGTTTAATCATGTTTAATGCTTCATTTTGTATGTTTTTGGAGCCCAAATGGTGTAGAAATGATGTATGATAGCAGGTAATAGGTTGTTTTTATGTAATCCCCTTGATTTGTTCAAGTGGGAAAGGGTTCCAAATAGATAGGGCATGTTTCGGTTCCGATGGGCAGGTAGCGGTCTCCCTCAGACTGCTACCTTGCCTCTAGAAGGAAGTGGCGGTCCTATCAGAAACTGCCTCTTAGGAGGCTTTGGCGGTTAGCAGGTAGCGGTCATCCCCAGACCGCCACCTGCAGGTGGCGGCCCAGCCTAGACCGCCACCTGATGCCAGTATGGTTTTCAACCATGTTTAGATTGGCCTTGTGTCCGGGGTCATACCATTAATATTTTCATGCGTTGTGACGATTCGTGTTATGCATTTATGTTCCATTTGAGTTAGTTTATCCTTCCTACGTGACTGACCGTAGACACGTCATTTTGGACATTACCATAAGTAAATCTCATATTACACTATGGTACCCCAAAGTGGCTCGCACATTTGAGTTATTTAAATGATTTACAATTTTTATATGATAATTTCGGTCATCTAGATAAAATTATTTCATAAGGGATTGTGTGATAATTATTTTCTACATAAAAAAAACTCATTATGTGTTGAAAGGGGCTAGACTGTAGTGTGATAATGGGCTTGGGACATCAAAATTCATGAAACTTAAAGGGGCTTGGCCCATCCTTTAATTCCTACAAAACAAAACAAAAAAAAGTAGAAAAACATCCCTTAACTCCTATCCCACTTATATAGAATCTTGTCTCCACACATCATTTAATTCTCCTCGACATCCTCTCCCCCTCTCACGGATCTCCCTCCATCCTCTCCCTTTCTCTCTTTAACAACCCACACACCACATGCAGTCGTCCCTCTCCACCGGCCATCTCTCACCTTCACACACATCACAACTCCCCCATCATCTCTCTCTCTCTCTCTCCCTCTCTCTCATCTCCCACTGCGACCCTCCTCTGCTTGCATCCCTTACCATCCCAGTCCCTCTCTCACCTTCACGTTGCCCTGTACACACCTGTCCGGAGCACCTGCTAGCCCCTCTGCCGGCCGCCATCTCCCGTTCTCTCCCTCTCTTCCCTCTCACACTGTGCACACACACGTGCAATCACATCTCCACCTCTCACACTTCACCGTGGCCGCGTCTCCATCGGCACACATACAGGCACCGCCCCCCCTCACCGCCGAGCCGCTCTCCCCCTCTCCCTCTTCTCTCACACGACGCACCTGCACCGCGGCTGCCTCGCCATGCACGTTCCACCCTCCGCCCGCACACGTCCACCACGTCATCTCTCTCCCTGCTAACCTCTCCCAGACGCACCTGCAACCTCCACCACCGGCGTGCCACCCTCCGTGCAGCCTCTCACCACTGGCGTGCCACCCTCCGTGCAGCCTCTCACCACTACAGCTTCCATCACCAGCCCTCTCACCCTCATCGTCTCCCTGCTCGTCCCCCTCTCCACACCCACTGCGGTCTCCACTCCCCTCCATCTACGACGCACCGTCTGCCATCACCTCCAGCCCCACGCGAGCCCCCGTCTCTACAGCGTCCTCTCCCCTCTGCCTTCGCTCTCAGCACTCTCTACCGCCTACACCCATACCCTGCACATCACCGCATGTACTCTCACCCCCGGTTCCCTCCCTCCTTCTCTCTCTAGCCGTCTGCCATACTTACGCCGACAGCCACAGCCAACGCCACCCCACCGTCTGCCTCTCCCCTTCGCGGCAACCCCTCTCCACCGGTGCCGCTCCCGCTCCCACAACACCCACACGCCATCATCTCTCACAGTCTCCCACCCTCTCTTCTCCACACACTCATACTTCCACACACACACTCACACACGGCCCGACTTCACTCTCTTTCTCTCCTTAACCCTCCAACACACACACACACACGTTCGCACCGAGTCGACTCCGCGCCGTTGCGGAGTCGACTCCCCTCCCCCTCCGTCTCTCACTCTCTCTCTCCATCTCTCTCTACACACGTGCACACACACGTGGGTTTTAATATATATATATATATATATATATATATATATTAACCCCTCCTCCCTACCTCTTTCTACTTTCTATTTCTTTTTATCATCTCACACAAAAAATCCCTCTCCCTAAAGCTCTCTCTCACGGCGGCGTCCATACCCCCACAAGCTCGTGAATTTTTAAAGGGGAGACTCTGCCGAATCCACGTCCGAGCCCACGAGTTCCCAAGAGAAGGTCCTGCCCGATTCCCGAGTACACGAGAGAAGGCCGTTACGTCCCACCGTCCGCCCACGCCGTTCCCAAGCTGCTGAAGCTCCCCCTCGAAGCCCGCCATTGGCGTCACCAATAAACTTTTTCTCACCCCATCTTTCTTTCTTGTTTATTCCTGTAGTCTTTGCATGCATTGTCTACCTTTATTTGTAGTTATCTTCTAAGTGCAACTCTTGCACAAATCTTCATTCATCATATCATTTGCCTACCCTTTGCATCCTAAAAGGGGTTTAAAACAACGCCAACCAGGTGTGTGTTTATTCATGATTTCATCATTTTTCTATCACACGGGACTGATACTACGCTTCTTTTATTCTGATCCATTTGGTGTTTGTTTCATCTTTCTTGCAAGGGTAACCCGAAGGATAGCCCTCTTCGTCGACTGGCCGAAGGAAGAGGAAGAAGGAACTCACATGATCTCCCGTCTTTGAGGCATCACACGATCACTTCTTTTTTATTTTTGGGGTCCTTGACCCCTGGCAATCACATAACCACACACATGCCCTCACGCGTGCATTTCTTTGTTTCATTTCCGCAATCCCCTTCCCTTTATATCATTTATGTTATCCCCACTCCCCATTTCCATTCTTCTTTAATCCTGCGGAGAGTAACCTCTCGCGGAGGTTTCATTTACGTCATTTCATTCATGTCATTTCAATTTCAGTTCAATCCCGTGGAGAATAACTTCTCGTAGCGGTTTCATTCTGCCATTTCAATTCCTATCTAAATCTCGCAGAGAGTAACTTCTCGCGGCGGTTTCATTCAAGCAATTTTCATTTCTGTCATTTCCCTTCCATTTTAATCCCGCGGAGAGTAATTTCTCGCCACTACAAGAAAAGGCAGAGTTTATGACGTGCACGGAGGTTTCATTCGTGCAACTTCCATTTCTGTCATTTTCATTCCAGTTCTAAAATCCCGTGGAGAGTAACTTCTCACGGAGGTTTCATTTGTGCAATTTCATTTTTTTGTCATTTCCATTCCTGTTCAATCCCGCGGAGAGTAACATCTCACGGTGGTTTCATTCACGTCGTTTCTACTTCTGTCATTTCCATTCCAGTTCAATCCCGCGGAGAGTAACTTCTCGCGGTGGTTTCATTCACGTCATTTCTATTTCTGTTATTTTCATTATTGTAAAAATCCTGTGGGGAATAACTTCTTGCGACGTTTTTATTCACGTTGTTTCTATTTCTGTTATTTCTATTTCAGTCAAAGCCCGCAGCGAGTAACATCCCGCTGGGGCTCTTCCATTCCGTGTGTTTTCCCGTCTCTAACCCCGTGGAGACAATCCTCTTCGGGAGTTTTTCCTGCATTTCACCACGCAACACGCCTCCACGACCGCTCTCTCAGTTCCCGTGATGTCGTTCACATCTCTTGGCGATCACGGTGGGACTTCTTTTGCTTTCCTTTTGGTTACCCGTGTATTTTGGCACCCACGTGTGCCCCTCCTTGTTCCGCCCACGCGCGTCGTAGTTGTGCTCCAAGCAACACCTTTTACTTTCATCCCTCGTGCACCACGTGCACTTCCCCACAGTCCTCTATGATTTCTCGAGAGATTTACGCCATTTTGGAAAGAAGAGCGGGCTTCAAATAGCTCGCTTACTATGTTGATTGTCTATTCTTCTTTGTTCTCCTGCTATTGTCCCTGTAAGAATAATTTGTTCAGTCCTACTTTGTTTTGCATAATCTCTATGCTTTTTGCTCTATTTGTATCTCATATATTTTCTTATATAGCACTGCATCGCATGCATTTTTCCCCTTTCTTTTCATTTTTCTAAGGATTACCCTCTCCCGGTGAAGGAAGGACTCTCCGTTCGGGAATTCCTCTCGACGGACTAAGATCTCCTTTATCGGGATCTCCGTAAGTCCCCGACAGCGAAGGATTCCCTCTTCGTTCACTGGGCTGGTTGTACCATTGAAGTTCCCTGGTGCTACTTGACCCATTCATGGTGAGACGAGTGTCCTTAGTTGGCACTGCGGTGACCAAAGTTGCAACTAGGGTCCTTCCTATTTTGTGTGAACTTCAGATCTGTTAAAAAAAACTTTTTTAAGATAAAAAAACGTAAAGCATCCACTTGTTTGATAATCTCTGTCAATTGTCTGCTGGTGTATGTTACTGCATTCCGGCAAAGCCTTGAAGATGGCCGGGTACGGTTATGAGGAGTTCGAGGTTGGGGCCTTTGAATTCGACCATTAGCCCCAGATGAACAGTCCAGCTCAGGGCTCCCATGAAGAGTACAACACGGACCATGGCTCCCAAATTCAGACATATGTCCATGTTGTGGGCGCAGGTCCATCCTACGAGCCCTCACATGAGGAGCAAATTGATGCCGGAGAAGGGAAAATCTGTCTCCCTTTCTCCCTAGGAGCCGACTCCGACTACCACTTCCATCCAAGAGCCTTCACATGCTATCCCTCTCCTTCATTTCAAGGGCAGGCGAGTGATGCGGGACGGACAACGAACCTGAGACTCTAGCTCGCGGACGTCCCTAAGCGAGGGAAACGTGGGACCTGCGCGGTTGAGAAATCGGCAATGAGTCGATGGTGTCGGCTTTACCGCGTGTACTCGGATTGAGTCACGGGACATGTCACACTCGCTCTCTCTCGCAGCGGTGATAAAAATATTTCGAGCTAGTTATCCTATCACTCTAGCAGCGGCATATGAAAATATACGAATTGAGCAAAATGCCCAAGTAGGAGGGTGGCGAGTGTACCTCCACGCTCCGGGCGTGGGGAAGACGATCCCGGCCAAGACTCGTACTCCCGGTACATAGTAATTAAATTATTAAAGCAATAATTTTATGGCCCACTCCACATAGGGAGGTAAAGGGTGATAAAAATAACCCGGGAATACCAAGCTTGGGTTGACGGGCAGCAATTTGGAACGCTCCCGGGCCGGAGATGAACTGCGGGTTCGGCTCGGTTCTGCGGGTCCCGCGGGACAACAGGTGGGTCCGACTGCTGGGACGACAGTGCTCGGGCATCTCCTTGCTGCGGCAGCTTGCTGGGACGCTGCTGATGGATTGTCGAGCGATCTCCGGGGGCGGCGGTCGCCGAAGGTATCCCGACGTATTTTACCGGGATTTACTGGTGGACTACTTTGCTGGCCTGTTCTCGGACCTGAACTGCGCGCCTTCATGAAAATAATTTCTGCGCCCAGATCCGGTGTCGGATCGACGCGAAATTGGTACCGATGGATAGAGGACTCAAAGGGCTACAACATATAATTATTTCAGATCTATCCAGTAGACGGATTAGAAATGAAAACAACTGTTCCCAATGTTTTTTTACTGACTCAGGTTATAGACAGTCAGGACAGAACATGATCTGCCTGAGAATGATTTTTTACCGACACAAAAATGATAGATCTAGGACTCTGAAAAAATTATGGGTGGAAGAGGGGGATGTGAGGAACACGTACGATTTTTTTGGGAATTTTTAGAGATGGCTAAGGGTGGGGGGAAAATACGACAACCAGACTTTATCTCGCAGATCTGCTGATTGGCAGACTGTCAGGGGTGGAACAAAAATTATGAGAAAAATATCAAACGGGATCTGAATGGGGCAAAATCTATATTGCTGGAAAGCTAACAGAAGAGGGAACAATCCCTCAAAATCTCAGCTCAATAAGTGCTGGGATCTGGGAGAACTGACCTTTTCTTTATCTTGTTATTCTAGACCTCGGAGTTCAGGACAGCAGGGTAAAGAGGTGGTGGTGGCGGCTCGTCGGCAGCACGAACGGAGGCGGCGGTGGCGGTGACTGGAAGTCGCATCCAGCGGAGGTGATAGAACTTGGAATCCACCAAGTTTATGGCTTCACACCATAGAAATTACAGCAGTCCATCTGCAAGGGGGAGAGAGGGAGAAAGGGGCGCCCAAGGCTCTAAGAACACAAATGCAATTATCTCTTCATTAATTCTACAAAATGGAAAATACAAAGGATATATAGAAATGTAAAAAGGACCAAACCTATCCTTAGATCTAGGATTTGGGAGGGGCAAATGGGGTATATGACATTAATCCCCCATGTGGTCAAATGACCAAAATATAAAAAAATACAACAAGTATTAAACAATATTAAATGGGGGGGCACCCCCTTGACTTAAGGGGCCTTCAATTTTAAATTTTCCATTTTTTGTCCCCCCTTGGTCCAAGTCCAATCTTGGACTTTGAACCAGCCCCACATGGGCCCTAGAACCTAGGTGGACCAATGGGAAAGAGGGTGGGAGACCCTGCTGGACCCACTGGCAATTTACATAGAAATCCAAAGACTTTAAAGACTAACCCTTTGACTTATAATGCCTTACAATTGCACACCCAATTAGCCAAGGGTATAAATGTAAACAAAAGGACACAAATGTAAAAATAAAATGTTAGTGTCCGGTGTTGATTCCCATCAATTCTCCTCGGGTGGGAAGAACTCGACCCCGTCGAGTAAGGGGTGCGGCTGCTCGTGTGGCTCCGGCGGATCTGTCACCATACTAGGTAGCGCGGAGTACGCTCCACTCCAAGTAATCGTCACCTGCTCATCCCGTATATATTCGATATGCACACGCTGCTGTGGGAATGAGGCTAGTGGTGGACACTCTCGGGTGGGGTCACTCTCAAAGGAAGGAGACGGCTCAATGACTCACTAGGAATCACCACTGGGTCCCTTTATGTGACTAGATCCGAGACATAGAATGGTAGAGCCGATCCGAAATTTCGGCAAGTCTACAACGTACGCACTTGACCCGACTTGCCTCACACTCGAAAGGGACTGACAACGCGAGCTGACATGAAACCGACTATGCGACTCCTAATATGCTCGACACATGTATGTATAGACTCTGAACAAATAAATAAAAACATAAACTCACACATGACCCTAGACAAACCTACTGTTAGTCTGACCCATACATATGCAATGGTGGACCAGGACATCCGAATGTATGCCATGCATACACAAGACGCAACCAATTGTCGGTAGAATCATGGACTCCTAGATATCCCAAAGTGCACCACTCATGCACTGACGGCCTTTTAGATTTGGGAGGTTTGGGTGGGCCAGGAGGGTTGAATGCACCGTCTTCCGTACCCCAATGAACGGGCTCCTTGCGGAGTGTAGGTGGATTGGCCGGTGGGGTAGTGGTGTGGTAGTGAACTTCCCTGTAGAAGTGGCGTAGATATGGTGGGTCCAGGGACTCACTAGGGAAGGGGTCAAAGGGATCAAAGAAAGTATGACCCCTTGAACTGGGTTCCCACATGTCACGGTCCCATGTCTGAGGCTATTGAAGGTGTAGATGATCACCTTCATCCATTATGGTGAGAGGGACGGTGATATCATGGAGTAGATATGGGTCCTCCCTCGGGACGGTAATACCGTAAGAGGGGGCAAAGTCAAGCTCATTGGGAACGGGGAAGAACAACAGGACCTCAGTGGTGATATGACCCAAGGTGTACACCGAGGTAACAGACCCCAAAGCCGGGAGCATGAAACTATGACTATGGGGTTGGTCAGACCCTGAGGCCAACATATATGTCAGCTCCCATTGACATTCTAAACTCCTTAGTAGATCCTTCACACTTTCTACGAAGCAAAAGGACTGAAAAGTGGTGTGAAAGGAGTTAATGGGTACTACTGGGAGTGCCGGGTCCATGGATGGGTAGCAAGGCGGTCTAGGGACCAAGCCTATCTTGAGCCAACTAAGTAGTGACTCGACGATGAATAGCTTTCCCGTTAGAAACACGGGGGGCTCCAAATGAGGTGGCTCCGAATAAAGATCGGACGGTGGGGGTGGGGGCAAAGGAGCTCTCATGGGTGGGGAAGGATTGTCCTCCTGGAGGGGAAGAGGTCCTTGGGACCCCATAGGTGGGGCCAGGTTGGGGCTACTGGCTATGACCTCCCTAGGCTCGGGTATGGCTACCTCCTATCTCGGAGGTGGGCAAGGGGAGACTAATGACTCAATATAAGCACACCTCCTATCCACCCGATCCGAAATCATTTGCACAAGTTCGGCAACGGTGCGGGTTGGAGTAGGGGTATCGTGGTGGACTCGCCCGTAATCAACCGGCCTAGGCTTGGGTCTAGGCTCCACTACGTGTGGGGCTCTTTGTCTCCGACTATGACCCACTTGGTTGGAGGTGATTGGGTGGGGTCAGTTGGAGGTGACCGGGTCGGGTAGGTAGACCTTCCTAAGCTCACCCTTCATCTCTCGCCACGACTCGATAGGCCATTGCCTCCTAATTTCCCTCAAGATTTCAATGTCTCTCCATTTTTTGGCGGCTTCATAAAAAAGCTGCCTCGTGGCAAAATCAACTTTCATGGCATCGGACATGATGTAATACCCAAAATATTTGTCCATAGCGGCTTCCCACTCTAGGTAGTTGCTCGGGACTTTGGAGACATAGAAGTCTGGGGCTTTGGGCCTACGGAGGTGGTAGGATTGGGTTCCCCATGCTTGGGTGTGTCACCACCATTCATACGACGTGGGCTTTTGGGGATCCATGGGACACGGGGAGCTATAGGATGGCCATGCCGACACTTGGTGACAAGACACTAGACACGACCCTAAACACTAATGCAAAGTTGGAGTACCGACTCGACTACAAACCTAGACTCAACCCATATCCGGTACTAGGCGGAGCTCCGGGATCCGAAGATCCTCTCACGCAAATGTGCGACCTTCCCTATAGGCGTAACATAACGTTCGGGCAACACCTTTTGATATACCGAATAAAGGAATGCAAATACAACCTTGGACCGACTTAGACTCTCTCTAGACTTAAATGATTTTTTTCTTATTTTTTTAATCAAAGACTACCCTAGACTCAACCTTAGGCTCTGATACCAATTTGATACGGGACGGACAGCGAACCTGGGACTATAGCTCGCGGACATCCCTAAGTGAGGGAAACGTGGGACCTGCGCGGTTGAGAAACCGGTAATGAGTCGAGGGTATCGACTTTTCTGCGTGTACTCGGATTGAGTCACGGGACGGGTCACGCTTGCTCTCTCTAGCAGCGGCGATAAAAATATATCGAGCTAGTTATCTTATCACTCTAACAGCGGCATATGAAAATATACAAATTGAGCAAAATGCCAAAGTAGGAGGGTGGCGAGTGTACCTCCACGCTCCGGACGTGGGAAAGGCAATCCCGACCAAGACTCGTACTCCCAGTACATAGTAATTAAATTATTAAAGCAGTAATTTTATGACCCACTCCACGCAGGGAGGTAAAGGGCAACAAAAATAACCCCAGAATATCAAGCTTGGGTTGACGGGCAGCAATTTGGAACGCTCCCGGGCCGGAGACGAACTGCGGGTTCGGCTCGGTTCTGCGGGTCCCACGGGACAGCAGGCGGGTCCGGCTGTTGGGACGGTAGTGCCCGGGCATCTCCTTGCTATGGCGGCTTACTAGGACGCTGCCGATGGGTTGCCGAGCGATCTCCAGGGGCGGCGGTCGCCGAAGGTATCCCAGGGTATTTTACCGGGATTTACTGGTGGACTGCTTTGCTGGCCTGTTCTCGGACCTGAACTGCGCGTCTTCACGAAAAGAATTTATGCGCCCAGATCCGGTGTTGGATCGACGCGAAATTGGTACCGATGGATAGAGAACTCAAAGAGCTAGACCATATAATTATTTCATATCCATCCAGTAGATGGATTAGAAATGAAAATGACTGTTCCCAAGGTTTTTTTACTGACTCAAGTTACAGACAGTCAGGACAGAACATGATCTGCCTGAGAATTATTTTTGACCGACACAAAAATGATAGATCTAGACTCTGAGAAAATTATGGGTGGAAGAGGGAGATGTGAGGAACACGTATGATTTTTTTGGGAATTTTTATAGATGGCTAAGGGTGGGGGAAAAATACAACAACCAGACTCTATCCCGCATATCTGCTGATTGGCAGACTGTTAGGGGTGGAACAAAAATTATGGGAAAAATATCAAACGGGATCTTAATGGGGAAAAATCTATATTGCTGGAAAGCTAACAGAAAGGGGAACAATCCCTCAAAATCTCAGCTCAAAATCTCAGCTCAATAAGTGCTGGGATCTGGGAGAACCAACATTTTATTTAACTTGCTATTCTGGACCTCAGAGTTCAAGACAGCATGGTAAAGAGGTGGTGGTGGCGGCTCGTCGGTGGCACGAGCGGAGGCGGCGGTGGCTGGAAGTCGCATCCAGCGGAGGTGATAGAACTTGGAATCCACCAAGTTTATGGCTTCACACCATAGAAATTACAGTAGTCCAGCTGCAAGGGGGAGAGAGGGAGAGAGGGGCACCCAAGGCTCCAAGAACACAAATGCAATTTTCTCTTCATTAATTCTACAAAATGGAAAATACAAAGGATATATAGAAATGCAAAAAGGACCAAACCTATCCCTAGATCTAGGATATGGGAGGGGCAAATGGGGTATATGACATTAATCCCCCATGTGGTCAAATGACCAAAATATAAAAAAATACAACAAGTATTAAACAACATTAAATGGGGGGCACCCCCTTGACTTAAGGGGCCTTCAATTTTAAATTTTCCATTTTTTGCCCCCCCTTGGTCCAAGTCCAATCTTGGACTTTGAACCAGCCCCACATGGGCCTTAGAACCTAGGTGGATGAATGGGAAAGAGGGTGGGGGACCCTGCTGGACCCACTGACAATTTACATAGAAACCCAAAGACTTTAAAGACTAACCCTTTGGCTTATAATATCTTACAATTGCACACCCAATTAGCCAAGGGTATAAATGTAAACAAAAGGACATAAATGCATAATGTTAGTGCCGGGTGTTGATTCCCATCAGCGAGTCAGTAGCCCCGCTCCTTCCAATTCCCTTCGCAGTCCCAAACCCCAGCCATTCACCAAACACCGATTCAGCCAGGTCCATCCACTAGCGGGCCGCAATACCCCTCCCATTTTAGGTTTCCTTCTCAGGCCTCTGGGAGGCCTATTCATCCTCAGTGGCAGGTGCCACCCTCACCAACCGATCCGCTCACCCAATCCCTTCTCAACAAATTGATCAAAATGGATGAGCAGTTTCGGGATCTAAAGAAAATCATGGACGTAAAGTCCACCCCTGAGGTCTCTCTGCTGGTCCTCTCGGTGTTCCATCTCCCTCCTTCTGAGATGCCCACGTACCGTAGGTACAATGGCACCGGCAACCGCTTCACCCATTTGAAGGACTTTATGTATGTGTCCTCGTTCTGGCAGAATGACAAAAGATCTCTGGCATACCTCTTCAAGAGATCATTGGATGGCCCCGTGCTGGAGTGGTTCTACGCTTTAGAGCCAAGCGAGGCTGCGAATTTTTATGGGGTCCAAAGAAAGTTCCTGCAGAAATACCGGGATCTGGTCAGACCATCCCTTTCCATTACTGATTTGGTGGCTGAAAAAATGAGGACGGACGAAGATTTCGTCCAATATGCTAACAGATGGAGGTCTCTGGCAGAGAAAGTGAGAGATACCCTCTCAGAGCCTGAGCAGGTTAAAATGATTATGTCTAATGCCGCACCGCAATTTAGACATATCCTGGCCATGAACAAGCTCAGCACAATGGAGGAGCTATCCGAGAGAGCTAGGTATATTCAGACATAGTTGAAGGACTCTCCTCTCATGCATATGTTCGAACCCCTAAAGCCCAGTGTGTTTAGGAAGACAAGCACTGGTGTCCAAGGTGGAGTGACAGAAGGGGTCGTAACAAATGAGCAACTGAGTGCAGTTTGCAGCCCCAACCAACCAGCCAACCAACCCAAGACCTCCATAAATGTCACGACTCCCTCTTCAGCAAGGTATACAACCCTATCGTCCTCCACCCCAAAACAACCTTTCCCAGAACAACAGGCCTCAACCACTCCATCCCTAGCAACAACAACAACCCCCACCTTAGTACAATCAGGTTCCACCCCTGGAAACTATGGCCTTCAACAACAGAGTAGGCCGATTGGCCCTAAGAGAGCTCATTACCCACCGTTGCCGGAAACACTGCCAGACATCTTCAACGCACTCATGGCCCCCAAATGTTGACACCTCCAGGTACTGTGTCTTCCACAGACAGCCAGGTCATACTATGGAAAATTGCTTCCATTTCAAGGACTACATTTATGATATGAATGATGAATGTGGAATCGACTGGGATGAAATGAGGTGATATATCGCCACCCTAAAAGCCAGGAGACCTTCTCCCAGACCCCAACAACAACATCAGCAACAACAACAACCACGACACTAGCAACAGCAGCAACCTCAACAGGCTCAACAACAGCAACCGAATATGGGCATCATTTAAAACCCACTCCGGAGCACCAACAGCCCAATCAACAGGTCAACCCCATCACCTCTTTCCCAGAAATTGGGAGAGGGCAAGGTTGGCATATGGAAAGCACCTTTGTCCTCGCTGCTAATCACACCTCTAGCCAACCCTCTCGCCTTCTCCGAGCCATACCTCATCCACCCCGGCCTACATCGCAATTCCTGACTGGACCTTCTCCATTCCCATAGCCATCACGCCCTCTCATCCGTGTGCCAACAACTAATTCCCCACCAATCCATCAACAAAGAGCATCTACACCTTCACCCATGCCCTCCAAACCTCTTATCATCCACCACCCATCCGGGACCCCATCTACCTCTACTACACCTTCACCTATGCCTACAAAGCCTCTCATCGTCCACCACCCATCCGGGACCCCATCCACCTCTACTACACCTTCACCTATGCCTACAAAAGCTCTCATCGTCCACCACCCATCCGGGACCCCATCTGCCTCTACTACACCTTCACCTACGCCTACAAAACCTCTCATCGTCCACCACCCATCTGGGACAGTTCACTGATGCACAATAAGGTCAGTGCACATAGTCATCTGTACATACTAAGGTCGAGGCACATGTTCATTGCTGCACAGTAAGGTCAGTGCACATAGTTATTTGTACATACTAAGGTCAGTGCACATGAAGAAAGTGCTGCATGCAAAGGTTGGTGCACATTGTCATTGTTGCATACTAAGGTCAGTGCACATGTTCAATGTTGCATGTAAGGTCTGTGCACATGAAGTCTAGGTCTGTGCACATGCATAAAGCAAGTATGTGCAAATGCATTGTCTGACGACTAAGGTCTATGCATACACATGATGTCTAGGTCGGTGCACATGCATAAAGTAGGTCTGTGCACATGCATTGTCTGACGACTAAGGTCTACGCATATGCATGGTATAGGTCTGTGCACATGCAATTTAAAGTCTGTGCACATGCATAAAGCAGGTCTGAGCACATGCATTGTCTGACGACTAATGTCTACGCATATACATGGTATAGGTCTATGCACATGCAATTTAAAGTCTGCGCACATGCATTGTCTAGTGTTTTAAAGTATGTGCATACACATAGTAAGGTTTGTGCATATGATGAATTTTAGGTCTGAGCATATGTGCATGAGCACACACTAAGGTCTACGCATATGTGCTAGCTTGCACAATAAGGTCTGAGCATATGTGCATGAGCACACACTAAGGTCTACGCATATGTGCTAGCTTGCATTATAAGGTCAGAGCACCTTTACTATAGTCAGTACACATGAAGGCATCAGGTCAGAGCATACTAGGCATGGTCGGAGCACATGTTTCATACAAGTCTAAGCATATGCACTCAAGTCGGAGCACATGCACCTTTAAGGTCTGAGCATACCAGTAGAAGGTTGATGCTAGTGTGTCAAGATTTCATATCATGTCAGTGCATCATATGTGTATAATGCTTAGTCAAGTCTGTGCATCTTTCACACTTGTTTGAAATTTATGTTGTACTATGATTTTTATCTCAGTAGGATGATGCATATTAGTTATCCACTCATGCTTACAAAGTGTCTGACAAAATGCTTTATGTCTTATGTTCAAATTAACAGGGACTTAAGTCACTGAAAGACCCAAGATTGAACATATGAAAGGCAACATGCCTTACACTCAGTATGGTCACGTGGGTCGAGGTTTTTATCCATAGGCACGTGATCCAAGGCAAGTCTAAACTAGAAATTCAGCCATGTGGATAGCGAACCTTCAACGTCCGACACGTGGACATCCAGTAGAACATTTTTTTAAAGTTCCTTGAGCGAGAACGTGTTTTCCACACGCCCAATCTCTCACGAGTCTATAAATAGAGGCCTGATCGCTCAAATGAAAAATAGAAGGTAGACAGAAGAAAAATAAGAAGAAGAAGAAGAAGGGAGCCAGTGTAGCCAGAAATTCCAGAGCAAAAAGAGTGAGGATAGAGAAGATCAGAAGCAGCGTCTGAGAGCTAGAGAAGCAAGTTGAAGTAGAAGCAGAAGCAGAAGAGAAGAAGAGTAGAAGAGCCCAGAGAAGCTGAGAAGAATTAGAGTCTAAGAGAGAAGAAAATAGGAGAGATCAGAAGAAAAAAAAGAGAGAGCAAGAAAGCGAGAAGAGTGAGAGAGAGAGTTCGCTGAAGGAAGAAGAAGGAGAAGGAGAAAAATAGAGCATCGTAAAATCAGAAGAAGTTTGAGGGTAAAGAGAGTGTGAGCAGAGAAAGAAAAAGAGAGTGAGCAAGAGAGAATAGAAAGGAAGTGTGAGCTCGAGGATATGTGTTTTCATCAGTTCTTAGATCAGATCCAGAACTGTTTGCTCCTATGTGAGTTATATTATTTTGCATTTCTCTTTTGGTTTCGTTCTTTGTTTTCTTTACTATTTTAAGCAAGCTGTGTTGCTCAGCGGGCGAGGTGTGATCCTCGGACATCAAGCTGTGACGCTCAACTGTAGCAAGCTGTGATGTTCGGCGGAAGCAAGCTGTGTTGCTCAACGGAAGCAAGCTATGGTGCTCAGCGGTGTAAGCAAGTTATGATGCTCAGCGGTTCAAGCTGTTTGTCAGCGGAAAGCCTCACTCGGGTTTGAGTGGGGGATGGATGTAGGTCTGTGGGTAGCAGACCGAACCATCTAAAAATTCTATGTGCAGTGATTTGCTCGCTTTGCTGATTCATGGTAGATGTATGCTTAGGCTCGTTATATTTGCATCTAATTAGCCTACAATTCCCTGAGCATACTAAGTGTTAATCAGAAGCCTGGTTGAGTCTATTGTTGCATTTGCTTTACGATTTACATTTACATATCTATACGCAATTCAGTTCAACACAGTTGTTTTACGCTATGTGTTCGAAGCTGGTTCAGTGTGAGTCATAAGTCTCACCTGGGCTTCCTTATCCAGTTTGTGTAGGACAAATTCTGGTTTAAAATTTTAATTCCATAATAATTTTTAAGGGGTTTCTTTTCATTTTTAAGGGGATTGTTTACAGGATCATGCCCCAACCGTTGCGCTAAAAGCTCGAGCTGGTAGCAAAGGCAGACCGTATTTCCTTATGGCATTGTAGAACCCCACATTATCGTGCTATGGGGGGACATGAGGGGGCTTCGCACATGGACCCCATAATCCATGCGGCGGGATGGGCTGCCAATGCACCGATGCCCCACATGGACCCCATAATCCACGTGGAATAGTAAATCCCTAAGGGAGACGCTGAAAAATCCAACAATCTCCCCCCCAATGGCACCTGGGGGATTTGAACCCGCAACCTCGCTCTGATACTAGTTTACAGGATCATGCCCCAACCGTTGCGCTAAAAGCTCGAGCTGGTAGCGAAGGAGGACCGTATTTTCTTATGGCATTGCATAACCCCACACTATCGTGCTTTGGGTGGACATGAGAGGCTTCACACATGGACCCCATAATCCATGCGGTGGGATGGATTGCTAACGCACCGATGCCCCATGTGGACCCTATAATCCACGTGGAACATCAAATCCCTAAGGGAGACGCTGGAAAATCCAACATTGCCCGCGTGCTAGCCTATCAGTAAGGACAGATTTTTCTAGGAGAAACTTGATAGGGTCATCTGTTCAATTAGCTAGACTTCGTGATCCAGGAAGTAGTGTTTCAATTTCTGCACCACCCAAACGAGGGCGGCACATATTTTCTCCATAGCGGTGTACTTCTGCTCACAGGGGTTAAGAAGCTTGGACAAGTAATAGGTTACCCTTTCCTTGCCTTCTTCATTGACTTGTGCGAGGACAGCTCCCACGGAATCGTCTAGGACTGAGACATAAAGGATTAAAGGTTTGCCTGGAGTGGGTGGTATCAGGATGGGTGGATTAGCTAGATAATCCTTCAATCCTTTAAAAGCTTCTTGACACTTAGGATCCTAACAAAACTCGGTTCCTGGTTTGGTCAATTCATAGAAAGGTTTGCACCCTTGTGAATGCTGAGACACAAACCGACGAATGAATTGTAACCTCCCAATTAATCCTCGAACTTCTCTAAGATTCTTCGGAGGTGACATATCCATGATTGCCTTGGCCTTAGTGGGATCTATCTCAATACCCCTTTTGCTTACAATAAAGCCAAGCAACTTGCCCGATGAAACACCAAATACACAGTTTTTTGGATTCATCTTCAAGTTGAATTCCCTCGATCTTCGCAAAACCTTAGCTAGAACTTTTGAGTGTTATGTCCTAGTTCTTGATTTCACCAATAAATCATCCACATACACCTCTAAATATACATACATCATGTCGTGAAATATTACCATCATAGCCCTTTGATATGTAGCGCCAACATTTTTTAGACCAAACGGTATGGCCAAATAACAGTAAGTTTTCCAAGGTTTGGTGAATGCTATTTTCTCCTGATCCTCTTCTGCCAAACAGATTTGATTATATCCCGAAAAACCATCCACGAAAGAGAGAGTTTCATAACCTGCCGTGTTATCAACTAACACATCGATGTGAGATAAGGGGAAATCATCTTTTGGACATGTGCGGTTAAGGTCCCGGAAGTCAATACAGATTCTCACCTTTCCATCCTTCTTCATGACCGGGATAATGTTTGCCACCCATTGAGGATACAGAACGACTCTAATAAACCTGGCTTTGTGGAGCTTGTCGACCTCTTCCTTCATCTTCAAAGCCATCTGGGGGCGGAAACGTCTTAACCTTTGCTTTACCAAGACGGACCCTGGTTTTAGAGTTAAACGGTGTTCGACCAGGGTGGAATCCAGTCTCGGCATATCCTCGTAGCCCCAGGCGAACATGTCCCTGTACTCCTTGAGAACCTCAATCAACTCCTCCTCTTCTAATGATGGTAAATTATCACTTATGAGGATGATCCTATGGTCTTCCTCGGTTCCCAAATTTATCTCTTTGGTGGATTCTTCTACAGCGGCTGACGATTCGTCAAACCTCCCCATCCCACTAACATACGCGCCAGCCGCGTCCTCATATTCTTCATCCCCTTCTTCAATAGGGTACTCCTCGTTAGTGAACTCCGTACCCTTCATCAATTATGGAATTTTCCTCACATTCTATTTCCAGCAGTTGGATGGGATTTTCTAACAGTTGAGGAATCTCTAGGCATGCTTGGCATTTGTTGGCTAGGTCTAAGAGGAATCGACGAGGGATTTGCCTACCCTTGAATTTCCTTTTGGGTACTACCCTTGACCCATTATTCCTAACTGGACTGACCTATACTACAGAAGAAGAAGAATAAGAAGAATAATAATAATAAGAAGAAGAATAAGAAGAAGAAGACCCTGAAGAATGTATAGGGATAGACCCCTCAGGGGAGGGGTAAAGAAGGTCACTCAGGGGACCTTGAATGAGTGGCCCGTAAGTCGGGGCGCACTCATGGGAAATGTAGGAGGTTTTCTCAAAGGAAATACGCTGTTGAGGAGTTTGAAAATTGGCATTTTTTTTCATTTTTTTTTGATGAAAAAACAAATAAACGAAATTGGGGAATGAGAAAAGGGGATTATAGCTAAAGGGTTAGGAGGCTCATAGAGCAAATCATGATTGAAAACTTGGCGCGGGTTGAGAAACCCGCCCAGTAATGTAAATAAAGAAGGGGACCTGGGAAGATCATCAGACAAACGTCTGGCCCAGGAAGGAGTCAACAGCAAAGGCAGAGGAGAGTGGTTGAAAAGAATGATGGAAAGTGATCCATCAATGACAATGTCCTCTTGGCGACGAGGATTTAGAGTTCTGGCAATGACAACGACATCTTTTGGCATCTCGGAGATCAAAAGTGGCCCCTCTAAGTGCGGAGGTGAGAACATCTGTTACAGTGCGAGGGAAATGTCATGTATATCAAACCATTTGTTCCATTCGCAATCCAGGTCATCAAGCTTCTCTTTCTTGAAAGACCTCGAGCAACTCCCAGCTAAGTAGGTAATTTGTGATCCCCCCTGTGATTCTTGCGGATGATCCCCTAACTATATGACAGGCCCCTTCTTGAAATGAGAGTACAAGATCCATGTGAGAGATTTTCTATGTGTTTCGAATGGCCCTTCAAAGCCCAGACCAGCCCTAGAGGTTAACCTTGTTTTCTTTGGCGGCCTTGGTCTGCCCTCTAATTGTGCCCCCAAGCCTTTACCCTGCTGATAGCCCAAATTTTTCATAATCTCCCATCCTTTGGAATGGGAAGGGAGACGCGGCATTGGCCCGGTGAGCGACTTCCTTTGTCTTCGTGGGGCGCGGCGAGGGTCACACACATCTAGCAGTGAAAGAATTGGCCGGTGGGTCGAGCAAACAGAGGGCAGAGAGGTAGTAATAGCATCCACTGTAGAAAATATGGGCATGCTAATTACCTTGATAATCCATCCCTTGTGTGGAAACTTTAAGCACTGGTGATTGGTGAATGCCACAACATTTATGACTTCAATGTAGGGGCGACCTAGTATGGCCTTGAATGTGTGATCCATATCAAGGATATGGAATTCCGTAGAGACTGATGCAAGGCCCAACTTTACATTCAAGGTAATCATCCCCTTTGGTGGCCTTTTGCTATTGTCGTAGGCCGTGACTGTGATTGATGAAGGCCTTATCTGTTCCGTGTCAACCCCACATGATTGGAGGGTGCTCATAGAGATCACATTTATAGATGCACTAGTATCCACCAAACACGGGTCCACAGACACCCCATTGATTTTTACCGCAATACACAATGCATATTTTCGGGCCTCCTTGGGGGCGAGCTCATGGTCTTGAAACACGATAGCTGGTTGTGTGCTCGTCAGCGTCAGTACCGCCGATATCTTCTCTACAGGGAGGTCCTCATTCACCATAACCTTCTGAAGATACTCCACTAGTGCCTCTTGATGGGATGTGGACCTCTTAATCAACTCCAGGATGGAGATCCGGGTGGGCATCTTATCCAAATGTTTCAACAAATCATATTGTGTCCTGGGAGTGGATTCTTCTAATTGCTCTTCAGTACCTTTCTCTGGCTGGGACTGCCTAGGGGCCGACTATTCTGGGGGAATACCCCGTGGAAGCTCCTTCCACTCCGGAGCACCATAGCCTGCGGTTTTGGCTACACCTCTATGGGGTTAGGTATGGGTTTTAGCAAGGGTTTGAGGGGTAGTGGTGGGGGAACAGTTGGTGGAGCATGGGCGATGACAGGCGTAGGGGTTCTAATGAGGGATTTGTTAGGTGGAGGCATGGTGGGAGTGGATGGGGCCTTAGACAGATGACGGATAATGAAGGGTTTGGAAGGAATAGGTGGAGGCGTAGTAGAGGTAGATGGGGCCCCGGATGGGTGGGGGATGATATGAGGTTTTGTGGGCATCGGTGAAGGTGTAGTAGAGATAGATAGCACCGACCTTCATATGAAGGAACATTAATGTGCACCGACCTTACCTGTTCACAGAGAAGGTATATGCACCAACCTTTATGCTTCAGACTTGGATGTGCATTGATCTTACATGTCAAAGAGTTGACTTATAATTTGATCAGTTGACCTGTTGTAAGTTCTTGAATAGTGGCGTTGACCAACGTTGAGTTTCTTTTCATGACTTTTTGAGTCATCTTCAGAACCTGTTCTGACAAATTTCATACTTCTATATATGTGATGAGATCATTAATTCATGCATCAAGGTTGTTGGCCCAGACTAGATGGCAGACAAGAAGGGGGGTTAAATTGTCCCCTTTCCGAGATGGTGAATTTTAAAAACTTTCTAAACTAATTATAGCAGAATTAAAATTAACTACGTTAATTGCCTAAACTTGAGTGAGATAAAAGTGTTCTCTCGATCTTCCCAATCTCACACAGAGTATTAATGCAAAGAACTATTAAATCTAAGCCTAATCCAAACACGAATGGCAGAGTAGCAATGTGTAGATGTGCAGTGAATAAAAATCTAAAGGTTGACATGTGAAGGGAGATAGTACAAATGGACAATCACACAGGCATGTCATAGATAACACGAAGATTTTTAGGTGGTTTGGGACCACGATAGGCTCCCTACATCCACCCCTCACTGAAACCCAGTGAGGCTTCACTAACACGCTACCAAAGTAGCAACCACGGGGACGAACCCCACACCACACACGCTGCCTCTGCAGCAAGACACATACACGGGGCCTGGGCCCAAGACGCTGCCACCGCAGCACACCACACACACTCGGGGAACTCACCCCGCACTAAATCCTCACACGAACACGTAACTCCGTACACCACACAAATCTTCCGATGTTCAGAAAAATACAAATATAGTCAATAAATGCTCAATGTAGGATGTAGATCAAGAAAACAAACTTAAGCAGAAGGGTGACAGATATAGAAGGTTTCCCCCTTGTTGATAAATGGCCATTAGAATGTTTTTCTTGAAGCACTGGTCGAAGGGAGTTGAATCCGCAGCTTGATGGAGTAGTCGATCATCCTCCTTGAGGATCCAAGATATGTTCCTACAGATTCAAGCTCCAATCGCACCTCCAGACATCACGAATTGAAGAATCTTGCAAAGCCCTCTCCTCTCCACCTTGTGGCCACCCTTTTCTTCCTTTTCCTGCAAGAGTAGAAGACGATTAGCGTAAAGGGATAACTCCTTCGATGGAGATCGCAGGATATAAATAGGGCTAGAATATAGAGCAAAAGACCACAAAGCCCTTGTAAAAACTCTTCAAATACACACCCAATAGATGGGTGAAACCCTAAGGGTAATGGGGTAAAAATCTAAGCCAATCGGATCATAAGATGGGGACCTCGAAACCCAAAAGGCAAATCATGATCCGGACCAGATGCAATGGGGAAATGGAAAGCTGCCCAAGGCAGTCAATATAAACGCAGTCAATATAAATCCAAAGTCGGTGCACATTTGGGAAACAAGTCTGTGCATATGAAAGCTGATGCACATATGAGAACAGGTCGGTGCAAGTTGAAGTCTGTGCATATGTAGCACAGAGTCTATGCATAGCACCGACAAGGTCTGTGCATAATGTGTAAGACCCAAAGAACAGGGTCGGTGCAGGTGTATAGGTAGGGTCAGTGCATATATATGACAAGCAGGGTCGGTGCATATATGTAATACACCAAAGACTAGGTCAGTGCAATGAAAGGGTCGGTGCATATAAGCCCAAAGTCTGTGCACATTCAGAAACTCATAAAACACAAGTCGGTGCACATTGAGTTCAACACAAGAAAAAGGTCGGTGCACGTTTATGAGACTCGGTTCAAGTTTTAAAGATCCCAAGGAGGTCGGTGCACATTATGTAGAAACTATGGTTAGGGTCGGTGCAAGTTTTGTAGAACAACTAGGACCAGCTCGGTGCACATATGAAACTTGGTGCAAGTTTATGAAACATAGAGATAGGCCGGTGCTAAGTTGCAAAGCACTGAAACAGGTCGGTGCACTTTTGTGAAATATCAAAATGGATCGGTGCACATTATGTAAACCACAAAAACAAAAGTCGGTGCACACATGGATAGGGTCGGTGCAAGTTTTTGAAACTTGCCAAATGACAGTCGGTGCATGCAAGTGGAACAAAGATAAGGTCGGTGCAAAGTGAAAAAACCACCTAGGGGTCGACCCTCGTGACAACTAAGCCTGGACCCGTGGAGTTTTGAGAAAAGAACTCCCAGGAGTCGACCACCATGAACTTAACAAAATGAATTCAACAATACTTTCTCCCAAAGCTTGTTCAATATGTGCACATGTGTAATGAGATTCAAGGAAATAAAGACCAAATGCATCAAGGTCCAATCTAGGTAATGTGAAACACATTCAAGCATGAATTCTTACCTTGGATCCATTACATTGTGGGCAATATTAACCTGCACTATCTGGAAATTTAGAAGCAAGTCAATATTAAACTAATGTTTTTGAAATACATAATCACTATGCCATTTTCTACACAAGCTTCACATATCAAATTTGATTCAGCATGGAGAAAAACTAGTTCTAATATAGTTCAGGCAAAGTTTCAGTAACAAGTTTCACAAGCTCACATCAAGGTATAGATCATGCATTAAAAAGCTATTTCAAATTCAGTTCAATCAAACCTCTCATGAGTTGCTAATTCTGTCCAAAGCAAACTGAAATCTTATGGTTCTTTGATAGCATAATCCAAAAGCTCAAGAGTGTGTGCATTTCTACTTTAGCTCAATGAAACCATCCATATAACTAATCAAGCTATGGTTCTACAATTCAATGACCAGCTGAACAACTAGGCAAGAACCAAGGCTCAAAGAGCCAGGGGTCGACCCATGGGGTCGACCCTTGCAGAGGGGAATAAAACAACTGCTTTGGCAGTGTAATGCAATTTGAAACCACATCAAGGGAACTTCAACCCCATTGAGAGAACGAACTAGCCAACAGAATAGCATGCAAGTAGGGTCATAAAACCAACACCATAACTTGGGTTTATTTAGAAGGAAATTGAACAAGGTGTTGCAAACCACTATCACTAAATAATCATGAAAAATAAGCATAAAGTCATATGCAATAAAACAAGTCTTGCCACATTGAGATGCAGTCAATATAAGTCCAAAAACATAGGGCTTTCAACCCCAATCAAGACACTATGAACAATATTCACATGAAGGTCTGAGCATGTCAAACATAGGTCGCTGCATGTAATGAAAGAGTAGACTCCCTGAGTAGTGAGGTCAACTCCACAGTTCATTGAAGTCAAACCTACAAAACAAGATATTAACATTAAGCTCCATAAGAATCAATAAGCATTTTCCACAATACTTACACACAATATTTTCACTTCTATTCATATGCAAATCACACAATATATTGTAATCATCAAAACCATTATCAAAGACAAAGAGGGAGCGCATCGAACCTAACAATCTCCCCCTTTTTGATGATGACAATATATTGTGGCAATCCAAAACTCTCTCCCCCTTTGGCATTATCAAAAAGTGGGGGTCATGTATAAGATGAAATTTAAAAGGCAGTGGCGCAAGAACCTAGCAATAACCTACCATAAAAGGAAGGTGTGTGAACCATGAAATATGTGCAAAATGCAAGATGTTTGAAATATGTGCAAATGCTCAATTTCTAAACTATATGCCAAATTTATGCAAAATGTATGACTGAACTGTGCACAAAATGTATTAAGACTAAACTATATGCAAAAGTTGTGCTGAACATCGCATTATTCTCCCCCTATTATCATGGATAAAAACTGACTGACAATGGGATTATGTAACTCTTTATTTACATGTAAAACCTAAAGATGCATCTAATTGAGATGCAGTATGATATTTATGAATAAGATCAGGCAATCAAGCACTCAAGTATTCATAATAAGATATAACAAGCAAGTCCCTTTGGGACATGTGTAAGGATTATGCACTTGATTGTTGAACATGATGAACATGTGCAATACTAAGAAGGTCGTGCTTACATAAAGAAGGTACTGCATAAACTATGAAGGTTGGCAGATTCATAAAGTACATTCACACAATCAAGCCCAAGGTGAATATGTGATAATTGAGCAATGAATTTCAAGATCATATGGATAAACAGATTTTCTAAAGAACACAGGAAAGAACCTATCCTCCATACACTTCCATACACAATGCTCGAATATTGGTAGCTACGTATAACCCCAAAATTTAATTAAACACAAAAAGGTGATTAACCTTTTGACACGAGTCATACCCTTTGTCTCAGGGGCATTTCTCGGTTACTCAGTTTCGTCACTTTTCTTAACTGTGGATTTTGTCACCTTTCGGCGCGAGTTGTATCCTTTGTCTCAGGGACACTTCCTGGCTACTCGGTGGCGAATCACACTTATTTTCATGTGGATTAGTTTCACTTTTCGACGCGAGTTTCCTCCTTTGTTTCAGGGAAGATTTCCAGCTACTCGGATTCACATTCCACTTATAAAGATTTTTGGTGGGACAAACAACTTTTTCCTCACGAGACATGTGAATTCCATGTAGAGATTCAAGAGTCCTCTAAAGTGTTCAGAGGAAAACTGAAATCTTTATTAAGTTGAATCATTTATCTCAAAAAGGTGCAATTTGTGTGGGTGGTTCTATTGAATGTAAGACATGAATTAGTCTAATCACAATTATGTCTCCCCCTAAGTGTATGCACGGTTATAAAGAAATCTCCCCCTTAATATATGCCATGTAACAAACATGTCTAAATCAATGCAATTTTATCTAGCAAGGGAAAAAGTCATAGGATGTTTTCAAGAAAAGGGTGATATAATATATATACACTCAAACATCCATCAAGGTAAAGTCTTCACACAAGGTGACTACCGATACGTGGCTAAGAACGTAGATCTGAAGACCACCATCAAGCATGGGGAAGGCTTCCAGTTGGATAAAATCTAACCTTCCACAATCGCCATTTGAAATATCGGATAATCATGGCATACAAGCACACAAATATGTAACGTATATGCAAGTGTATGCATGTAAACTGAAGGATGATTGGAAATTATTTCTATCTACAAATATGCATGGGCATGCATGGCATGAGCTTGAAAATGCGTATGTGAACTATATATGCACATGCGAACTGTTATTTACAGTAGCATGATTGAAAGTGTGAAGAATTTTATGTTCAAACTCAAGCATTCAAAATCTGAATTGTTATTTGTAGAATATGAGAAAAAGGTGAAAGACCTTATATGCAGTGTAGAGCATTTAAAACCTAAAGTTATCTGCAAGATTTGTAGAGAAGAGTGTTCAAATGATCTATTCATCACAGTCACAAAATCTCAGCGTTTCAGAAGATGTCAAAATCAGTGAAGCAAAATTGCAACTGTTTAATTACAAAACTTTCCTCCAAACAAAATTTTTACCTTTGCAAATTTTTCAAGGTAAACCTAATTAGAGTGAGTTCTCAAAATCAAACCATTTTCTCTCTCGCCCAGAGAAGCCTTTATTTATAAACATGCAACTGATACGCATGGACAGTCAACATGATAGTAGATTTGAAATTTGAAGCACACGTTTTTTCTTAAAACTCAAACTCTCACCTGAGTTGAATTATCCAAAAAGAACCAGTATACCAAATTCATTACCAGAAGAGCTCATTATTTTTCTTGCCTTGAAGGATCTTCATTTATCAACAAATTCTTCCTCCTCAAGGCACCCCCTACAAAACAGATTCTCATTTTGGAGATTTGGGTACCCAAGCCATCTTGGGTCCCGAGGGGTTAGTTCTAGCATGGGTGAAGGTATTCTTATATCTCTTGGCACACCTATCATCATCCAATTGTTGGGGAGAATGTTGTGCTAAAGTTGGGCATGTGTGGAACGTGAGTGTTTCTATTGTTTTGATGATGTCCAACTATGACTCAACTAATGATTGGTTCTATTATTTTGATGTGATTCCAACTATGACTCAACTATGACTCATTTCTAGTGTTTTAATGATGTATGTCTTTAGAGTCATTTTGCTATTCATTATGCATTTGCTATGCATTTGATAAAATCAATTTGATATGCATTTTACTTTTGCTATGCATTTTATAAAATCCATTTGCATACAATTCAGGTCATTATATTGCCAAGTGCACTTGCAGATCAAGAATGGCTTGCAACACACAAATCAGGATCAATCCAAAGGAGCAAGCCATCCCAGGAGGACGATCAAAAGTCACTCATGATGCCAAGTGCATGATGCCAAGTACACTTTGATTGGAGTGAAAATATCTACTGTGAAAGCTCAACAGAATGCAACCAAAGAATGGAATGGAGGTGGTGAAATGAAAGTGAAATGAACACGTCCAAGCAAGGCCAAGCAAGGAAGAAAAGGCTCTAGCTAAGCAAGGCCAAGCAAGAAAGAAAAGGTCCAAGCAATGAAGCAAAGCTTCTACAAAGGACCGAGCATTCATCCAAGATGATCAATGTTCAAATCCATGGTTCAACATGTTCTAAATTCAAAGAAACCAATGCCACGAAGTTGAATGGGTTTACGGAGGTGAAACGGTTGAAATCTGGAAAATTCCCAGCTAGCGGTCGACCTACAGCAGCTAGCGGTCGACCTAAAATTTCAGGGACTGAAACTCTACAGGACAGGTGCTAGCGGTCGACAGCCAGCACAGGGGCGGTCGACCGCCCCAGCCAGGGAATGCCAGGCCGAAGATGTTTCAGTGAAATCCCAGGGGCCATTCGTCTACAGCATTTCACAGTAGCGGTCGACCGCCAGCCCGTAGAGGTCGACCGCCAGCCCCGAGTACAGCAAAGTTTGACTCGAATTCCACCTCGTGGGCTGCCTAATTCTCATGATTTCTTTAATCCCAAAGAACCCCAAAGTCTCCCAATCACCCAAAAATTGTGGATCTGGTCTAGGGCTTCTCTAAGGACCATTCAAGGTCTGTAAATACAACACTTGGAGAAGAAATAAAAAGAAGGCTTCCATATGCTCAATTGAAGATCAAAAGAGGCCAAGTGTGATTTGTGGAGATCCAAAGGGGACGAGGTACTGTTCACGTGAACAGTACTTCGTGAAGAAGTTCTTCATCCAAGCAAGGTTGATTCAAGCTCAAATCAAGGCAAACAACCTTCAAGGAAGATCAGATGCAAGCTAGGCTATCAAGGTGATCTAAGGAAGCTAGTTTCATTCAAGATCTTCAAGAGAAATCATCTACATCATTCCGATTCATCCAAGGTGATTTCTGAAGCATTCAAACTCCTAGAAGCTGTTGAAGAAACAAGATTCAAGGTAGAATCAATTACTCTCTTCATCCACTTCAAGAAGATACAAAGAGAAGATCAAAAGAGGAGATTGAAGGAAGAGTTACTGTTCACGTGAACAGTACTCCGTGAAGAACATCTTCATCCAATCCAAGGTATTCAAAGTTCATATCAAAGCAATCATCTTCCAAGATCTGTGAAGAAGGAAGCAAGGATCAAGGTAGCATCTATTCACTTCTTCATCCATTCAAAGAGATCAAAAAGAAGATCAAAAGAGGAGGATTGGAAGAACAGTTACTGTTCACATGAATAGTACTCCGTGAAGAACATTCATCCATTCAAGGGTGAATCAAGAAGATTGATTTGCAAGAGGAAGAGATCCCTGTTGCTGATCAACAAATCATTTCCATTCAAGGGCCAATTCCTTCTTACTCAATATCTTGTTTTAGTTCCTTCACATTTGTTTTATTTTCAATATTGTTAAACATTGAAGTTGTGATTCCTCCCTACCGGTGGTTAGTAGGAAGGTAATTGGAAGGTGTTCCAATTTACGGTTGACGTCCCTACCAGGTGGTTAGTAGGAAGGCAATCGGAGGTGTTTCCGATCTGCGGTGTTGACGTCCCTACCGTTGGTTAGTAGGAAGGCAATCGGTGGTTTCCGATTTGCGGTTTGGTGCGCTGCGCTAGTGGAGCCTCATCGGGTTTGGTGAGGGGTGGACGTAGGGCTGAGGATTCAGTCCGAACCACCTTAAAATCTATTGTGTTCATGGTTTGTTTGTGTGATTGCTTGTGCTAGATGCATGCTTAGGTTTAATATTCACATTACTTATTTATCTTGCTAAGCAACTCATTGTGTTCTTCGTTAAACTAGTTTTTATTCCGCTGCGATTCTTGCTGTCTAGCTTTATGGAGGGTTGAATTGCGAAAAGAGGTGCAGATCTATTCACCCCCCCTCTAGATCAGTCAGCAACTACCCAACAAGTGGTATCACAGCACACAACAAGTGGTATCAGAGCCTAGCTCTGCTATTTTTAGATCCTACGATCTGCAGGGAAAGATCCGGGTTCATTGTGATTTAAATGGCTTCTTGTGCTACACGTGCTTCGATGGTTTCTCTGCCCATTTATGATGGTTCAGATTTTTCTACATGGCTAGGGAGATTGTTCATCTATGTTAGCTCAATAGATCCACAATTGTGGAATCTTATATACAATGGTCCTCATGAGCTGCCATCAAATTCAATTGATTGGTCAGCCGAACATGAGACCAAACACAATGATAATCTTACTGCATATAACTTAATTATAGCTACAATTGATATTAGACTAACTCACATTGTGTCTTCCTGCAGCACAGCCAAGCAAGTACTGGACAAGTTGGTGAAAATCCGTGAAGGAAAAGAACAAGAACAAGAATGTTTCATGGCCGACCGTGGAGAAGAGTCAAGCAAACCATCCTCATCAAAGGTAAATTCTGATTCCGAGGAATTCACTTTTGAAGAACTTATGGAATCCTTTGATGAGTTGTTTACACAATACAAAAAGGCAATATCAAAAAATAAAAAGTTGAAAAAGGATCTCAAGAAAAATAACCAACATGAAAGCTTGATTTGTAAAAAATGTTCTGCGTTTTAAGAGCTCTCTTTTGATCTAGACACACATAAACAAAGCATTGCATGTCTAAGAGATGAAAATGAAAATCTTCATGATGAAATCACTAGGTTGGAAGAAATTGTAATAAAACTTCAAAACCAACCTAAGGCAATCTCTAATGATCAAACTATGGCCGATGGGCTTATTCATGATGAGAGGTTGATTGAAGAAAATAAAAATTATGTTTCATGCTCTGCTAATTTTGCATGTGAAAAATGTTCATTCTTGAGAAACATAAATGCTGGTCTCCATCATGATCTTGAATGGCAACAAAATTTGATTGATTCTCTAAAGGAAGAGAATAAAGAGTTGTTGGAAAAGAAAATTGAATGCGAAAAAGTTGAAGAAGAATTGCATGAAAAATTGGCTGCACATGAAAAAGGCAAATCTATCATTGATGATCACTCCGAAACATTGCATGCTTTAGAACAACAAAGTCAAAATCTTAAAGCTGTAAATACCATGCTCAATGAGTAATTGGCAGCATGTGAAGAGGGTCTTAATGAGTCTAAACAGCATATTTCTTCACTTGAAAATGAAATTCAAGGTTTGAATGATTTCCTGTCAATGTTTGCCCAAATCCAAGATTTTGGCTCACCGGAAGCCACCACTTCACGTGGTCACCAAAAAGGGCATACTGCTCAAAAGAAAAGTAAAATTCAGCATTCTCATCCAAACATGCACCATAACATGCTCAATGCTAAATATCATGTTTTCCACAAAAAGAATGTCCATTGTTATTATTGTGGTAGACATGGTCACACTGTGCATGATTATTTTATCTTGAGAAATGATGAGCTTAGAGCAGGACAGCAAGTGAAAGAACAAGGAAAGAAAGAAAGACACCACCCTCATACCATGAAAGGTAAGAATCATGCTCGCCCACAAAAGTATAGTCCACATGCACATGAACATAAAAAGGATAATCAATCTTATGTGCGTTGTTTCTACTGTGGTAAAAATGGGCATGAGATGTATGGTTGCCATACAATGAGGGAAGATGATTTGATTGCCTTGAAAAAGATGAGTCAAGATGCTAAACCTGTTGCTAACCCACAAGGACCCAAGCAAGCTTGGGTACTTAAAAATTCCAAATAAGAATTTTGGGTGCAGGATGCCTTGGAGCTGAACAAATGAATGGTCAGGTAAATAAAAGCTCAAGGCACATGTATGCACATAAACTTTTTAATTTCAATCATCTTGCATGTTTAGTCCTAACATGTAGATAGTGCATCATAAGTCTGCCAAATGTCATTAAATTCTGTAAACTGAATTGCTCTTTGAAATGCTTTACCCCCATGGTGTGAGATGAACTTTTGAGCTAGATTTCTTGCTCATACCATGCTGGACCACAGCTGCTTAGTTCATGAAATACTTATTTTGCTGATGTTGCTGATATGATGATGAGTTGTTTAATTCTTGCTACCAACCATGTGAAATTCCTAGATTTTGGTTTTGATGGTGTATACCATGGTTGTAATTTTCAACTCATTAATTCACGATTAGCATTGTTCAAAGGGGAGTCTAGCAATTGGCATCATCATGTTGCATTCAATTCAAAATAACTTGTGAATGATTTGTGTTTGCATCATCTTGTGATCTTATATACTTTAATACAAATCATGTTTAGAAAAATAAAACAAAACAAAAAAATGTGTGCAATCATCCATGCAGCATCTGCATTGCATTGTGTATTCATATAGTTCATAGGCTGCACATTTCATAGCAAACCCTTGCATAGATCTAGGGGGAGTCAACATCAAAACTCTGTTTGCATCATTTTACACATTGTTGACATCCTTGCATAGAATGCATAACCTCAGGAGGAGTGTTCCTTCATTCATTCCTGTTTATCATTCATGCAACACTCTCTCTCATTCATACCAACCAACTGCATTTTATTGATACACTAAATCAGATTGCTAAACCTCAGGCTAATGGAAATTGAAATAATGATCTTCTTCAATTTGATTGTGTGTTTTTGCAAATTGGTTTCCATGCATTGTTCATCTGTAAAAATGTCGTTTGCATATGGTGTAGCATTGCATGTGGTTGCATAATAAAACTGAATTGCTTGTTTGAGAATGATTTAAACTTGCATTGCACCCGGTATATAAAAAGGTGTCGCCCGACCGTTAGGTTACACCTATCGGAGAGGTGATTCACTTGCGTGAGGGGATCCTTGGATTCTGTAACTCCGTCGAGTACCGGATAGGTCTAGGTGCATCATATTGCATAGTCCGTGCTTGTCTAGATGCACTCACCATGCGTGAAAATTCTCCTCCGCTATGTACCATGTGTCATTCTTGCATATAGGCCATATCGTTAGGGGGAGTTGTCTCCTTGACGCATTCATGCACATGCTACATACCATGAGTCGGGTCATAGCATTCATGCATATTTCTTTTTGCCCATCTCATGAGTGATCTAGCTATTCCATGAACATCCTAAGGGAGAGTCTTGCAATCTGAACATTCTTGGGTAATTGTCTGATAATGGTGTAAGAGCTTTCTATTATATGCGCTGATGATTGTCCATCAAATAACAATGGTTCAGATTTAATGATTTCTTTGAAATTCTGATAAATATGTTTTTGAAATCATCTATGTCACGTAGTCTTTAATAGACTTTAACTAGAGGTTGCATGTTGTGATTTGAATGATCTTTCTGAAATCTAAAAATTCAAATGTCATAGTCAAGTTGGTTGAGTTGCTACAGTCTCGTATTGTTTTTAAACAACTTGACATATTGGAATTCATAAAGGAAAAATTTGGCAAAGTAATGACATTAGGTCACTGAGAAACATGTCTTCTCATCAAGGAAATGAGGCTAGATATGTCATGAAGTACCCTTGTTATCTTTGTTATCAATAGCTTGGACTCAAGGTAGAGCAATGGCTAAATTGCTGAGAAATATATCTCCTCATCAAAGATATGAGATCAGATATGTCATGAGGTGATTTCAACTATCTCTGTTCACTATGAAGCATAACAGTCAGTTTTACCGAATACCTAGGAATACGGGCGTCTAAACAACGTGTATTCTTACGGCTAGGAGGTATGACTTAGACTCGATTGCTCGTAAAATATGAGTCTAATGATATGACTTTCATTGCAGAAGATTATGGAAAATATGTTGAATCAAAGCATTCCTTATAATTGTCATGGTTGTTTAACCTCAATACAAGTTGTGCTTTTCCCGATGACGATTATGAATATGGCTGTGTAAGACAATGGAGGATTACCATTGCTAGAGCATGCACTTTTGATTCACTTCTATTAAACCATGGATATAGCTGTTTTTCAAATTCTCTTGTTAATTCAGAATTCATTAGCTTTGAACTATACATATTCATCTCGGCATGTTTCTAGTTGCTTATAATGGTTTGCTCTATACTCCTCTTTCCCTCAGCTTCCTACATAATTTGTTCATTCATTTAGATAGGAGGGGAAAGTTTGCATTCATTTCTATAAAGGAAGAAGGCTTGGTGACTTGGTGAGTCATTCATCATACAGGGGAAGAATGTTTGCATATATTCTTGTAAGTGTTTGCATTGTGATGCTGTTTGCATTGTGGTTTGGTGAGCATCATATATAGGGGAAGAAGAACGAGAGATACATATCATCTTGTGAGCAAGGGGTTGCATAGCATGTGTTCATTCATTGTCATTGCATAGCATGGGTTAATTCATTTGAGAGCATATCATACATTGAACTTTTTGCATTCACATGCTCTACCTCATCTATGCATATCTGTGTTCACTCATGCATACATATTGGGTGAAATCACTTTGTGCTCATGCATACATATTTGCATTCTCATGTTTTGATCATCCTTGCATTGCACATATGGCTTGCATCTTGCCTTCCCATGCATTGCATAGAAAATCCTGAAAACCATAAAAAGCTAAAATCTTGAAAACCTCTAAAAATTGAAAAATCTGAAATCAAAATTGCTTTCTGGCTGTCTTATCTATCTCTTCTGTTGGACCATGTTGGCATACTTCATCTCATTCATTGGTCTCACAAATGCAAAAGGGGAAAAGATTTGATTCCTTCTTGCTGATCCCTTCTTGCTGATAGCAAAGGGGGAGAAGATTTGATGAGCCATTTCAAAGATTTTGGTATTCTTTGTGTGGAGTCGATTTGGTTGAGCCATATGAATGTTTTTAATGAGCCATAGTGTTCTTGAATGTTCTTGAATCTTTTTATGACTCATAGTTGCCATCATCAAAAAGGGGGAGAATGTTGGGGAGAATGTTGTGCTAAAGTTGGGCATGTGTGGAACGTGAGTGTTTCTATTGTTTTGATGATGTCCAACTATGACTCAACTAATAATTGGTTCTATTGTTTTGATGTGATTCCAACTATGACTCAACTATGACTCATTTCTAGTGTTTTGATGATGTATGTCTTTAGAGTCATTTTGCTATTCATTATGTATTTGCTATGCATTTGATAAAATCAATTTGATATGCATTTTGCTTTTGCTATGCATTTGATAAAATCCATTTGCATACAATTCATGTCATTATATTGCCAAGTGCACTTGCAGATCAAAAATGGCTTGCAACACACAAATCAGGATCAATCCAAAGGAGCAAGCCATCCCAGGAGGACGATCAAAAGTCACTCATGATGCCAAGTGCATGATGCCAAGTACACTTTGATTGGAGTGGAAATATCTACTGTGAAAGCTCAACAGAATGCAACCAAAGAATGGAATGGAGGTGGCGAAATGAAAGTGCAATGAACACGTCCAAGCAAGGCCAAGCAAGGAAGAAAAGGCTCTAGCTAAGCAAGGCCAAGCAAGAAAGAAAAGGCCCAAGCAATGAAGCAAAGCTTCTACAAAGGACCGAGCATTCATCCAAGATGATCAAGGTTCAAATCCATGGTTCAACATGTTCTAAATTCAACGAAACCAATGCCACGAAGTTGAATGGGTTTACGGAGGTGAAACAGTTGAAATCTGGAAAATTCCCAGCTAGCGGTCGACCGACAGCAGCTAGCGGTCGACCTAAAATTCCAGGGACTGAAACTCTACAGGACAGGTGCTAGCGGTCGACCGCCAGCATAGGGGCGGTCGACTGCCCCAGCCAGGGAATGCCAGGCCGAAGATGTTTCAGAGCGGTCGACCGCCAGCCAGCGGCGGTCGACCGGAAATCCCAGGGGCCATTCGTCTACAGCATTTCACAGTAGCAGTCGACCGCCAGCCCCGAGTACAGCAAAGTTTGACTCGAATTCCACCTCGTGGGCTGCCTAATTCTCATGATTTCTTTAATCCCAAAGAACCCCAAAGTCTCCCAATCACCCAAAAATTATGGATCTGGTCTAGGGCTTCTCCAAGGACCATTCAAGGTCTATAAATACAACACTTGGAGAAGAAAGAAGAAGAAGGCTTCCATATGCTCAATTGAAGATCAAAAGAGGCCAAGTGTGATTTGTGGAGATCCAAAGGGGACGAGGTACTGTTCACGTGAACAGTACTTCGTGAAGAAGTTCTTCATCCAAGCAAGGTTGATTCAAGCTCAAATCAAGGCAAACAACCTTCAAGGAAGATCAGATGCAAGCTAGGCTATCAAGGTGATCTAAGGAAGCTAGTTTCATTCAAGATCTTCAAGAGAAATCATCTACATCATTCCGATTCATCCAAGGTGATTTCTGAAGCATTCAAACTCCTAGAAGCTGTTGAAGAAACAAGATTCAAGGTAGAATCAATTACTCTCTTCATCCACTTCAAGAAGATACAAAGAGAAGATCAAAAGAGGAGATTGACGGAAGAGTTACTGTTCACGTGAACAGTACTCCATGAAGAACATCTTCATTCAATCTAAGGTATTCAAAGTTCATATCAAAGCAATCATCTTCCAAGATCTGTGAAGAAGGAAGCAAGGATCAAGGTAGCATCTATTCACTTCTTCATCCATTCAAAGAGATCAAAAAGAAGATCAAAAGAGGAGGATTGGAAGAACAGTTACTGTTCACATGAACAGTACTCCGTGAAGAACATTCATCCATTCAAGGGTGAATCAAGAAGATTGATTTGCAAGAGGAAGAGATCCCTGTTGCTGATCAACAAATCATTTCCATTCAAGGGCCAATTCCTTCTTACTCAATCTCTTGTTTTAGTTCCTTCACATTTGTTTTACTTTCAATATTGTTAAACATTGAAGTTGTGATTCGTCCCTATCGGTGGTTAGTAGGAAGGCAATTGGAGGGTGTTCCAATTTATGGTTGACGTCCCTACCAGGTGGTTAGTAGGAAGGTAATCGGAGGTGTTTCCGATCTGCGGTGTTGACGTCCCTACCGTTGGTTAGTAGGAAGGCAATCGATGGTTTCTGATTTACGGTTTGGTGCGCTGCGCTAGTGGAGCCTCACCGGGTTTGGTGAGGGGTGGACGTAGGGCTGATGATTCAGTCCGAACCACCTTAAAATCCATTGTGTTCATGGTTTTTTTGTGTGATTGCTTGTGCTAGATGCATGCTTAGGTTTAATATTCACATTACTTATTTATCTTGCTAAGCAACTCATTGTGTTCTTCGTTAAACTAATTTTTATTCCGCTGCGATTCTTGCTGTCAAGCTTTATAGAGGGTTGAATTGCGAAAAGAGGTGCAGATCTATTCACCCCCCCCTCTAGATCAGTCAGCCACTACCCAACAAGTGGTATCACAGCACACAACACCAATGTCATTGTGGAACAACCGTCCATAGATGACCATTCTCACCATAATAATAACAATAAGAAAATCTTCTTTTCATGGACCATTTTTCATTAAAGAACAATCATTCATTACATGTCCAAAACTATCACAATAATGACATGAAAAATTTCTTTTGACAAACCATTCATCATCATTTTTCTTTATAAAACAGTCTTCAAAAATATGACCATGCAACCCACAATAGAAGCAACGATTGTTGAATTTTTTCTTTATGGGTTTTTCATGACTTTTAGAGCCAACATCTATTTCCATTCTTGATCTGAATGCCACATCATCATCAGATTTCATCAAAAAGTAATCATATATTTCATGGCCAAATTTGCCATAATAGTCACAAAAGACATTCCTTAGTTTTCTTGAAACATGAACAAACTCAGCAGTGGGGGATTTTTCATGTACACAATGACAATCAATGATATTTTTCTATTTTTGACTTCCTTTGTCACACATGGACAGGGACTCATTTACACTCTTAATTTGATTTTCCAAAGATACAATATGAAATTTAGACTTAGCAATTTCTCCTTCACATAATGCAAGTTTATCATTCAAGAAAGAATTAATAGTTTTATAACTTACAATTTCTTGTTCCATAGCATGAACATTTTCAGAATCATCAACAACTACACTTTTTCCTTTTTCAAGTGAATTGAGCTTTTCAATCAACACATTATTTTGATCTTTGAGATTTTCTACTTCTTTAGCAAGCTTTTCATTTTGAAGTTTTCCAAATGAATTTCCAGCCATGGAGGTATGTTCAAGTTCATTCTTTTGAAAATTCACTTTTTCAAATTCACTTTTTCACTAGTCATTGCATTCATGGTTTCATTGGAGTCGACAGACTTAGACAAATCACTCCTCAGATTTCTCAACTCCTCTTCCAATTCAACAGTTTTATCATTCATGCTCTTAAAACTTTCTATTTTCTCTCTTAGTTCTTTCAGCTTTTCAGACTTGTCAGCATTCATAGTAGCTTTCCATTTTTCAAGAAGGAGCAATTTTTCAGATATGGCAGTGTTCAACTCTTTTGGCTTCTCATTGTCTTTATCTGTTTGTTGAAATTCTAAATTTTTAGCCAGTAAGGATTTATTTTTAGATCTAATATTTGTAATTATCTCTTTGTGTTCTTCAACATCAAACATGTGAGACTCAACTAATCTTTCAAGCTCGATGCATTTTCCACATGAAGAATTATCAAGTTTCTTTTTCAATTTTCTATTTTCAGATTTTATCATTTTGTATCTAACAAACAGTTCATCATAAGCATTCACTAATTCATCATAGCTAAGCTCATCTTCATCATCAGAATCGAAGTTTACCTTAGAGCTTTCCTCGCTTTGATGATCATTGTTGTTGTTTGCCGCGAGGCACTCATCAACACTATTTTCTTGGGCTTCACTTAGCCCATCCCAGATTTCTTTGGCTGACCTACAAGATGAAACAAAAGGATATACGTGAGTGTTCACAGCATCCTTAAGAGCATTCAAAACAAAGAAGTTATCAGAATTCTTTTTCATGTGCTCATCGGTCCACCTTGACTCATTTTTAGGTAAATTGTAAGGACCATGAGTGATTAGATTCATAAGCTTCGGATCAACATTAGTAATCCAAACATAAAATTTTCCAACCCATAAAGGATAGTCAAAACCATCAAAGATAGGAACTGAATTCACACTAGCCATCTTAAAGGATATTTTCTCCTAGACCGTGAGGTCCGCTGAATAAAAATCAGAGACTGCGCTCTGATACCAATTGTTGGCCCAGACTAGATGGCGGAAAAGAAGGGGGGTTGAATTGTCCCCTTTTTGAGATGGCAGATTTTAAAAACTTTCTAAACTAATTATAGCGGAATTAAAATTAACTACGTTAATTGCCTAAACTTGAGTGAGATAAAAGTGTTCTCTCGATCTTCCCGATCTCACACGGAATATTAATGCAAAGAACGATTAAATCTAAGCCTAATCCAAACACGAATGGTAGAGTAGCAATGTGTAGATGTGCAGTGAATAAAAATCTAAAGGTTGACCTGTGAAGGGAGATTGTAGAAATCGACAATCACACAGGCATGCCACAGATAACACAGATATTTTTAGGTGGTTCGGGACCACGACAGGCTCCCTACGTCCACCCCTCACTGAAACCCGGTGAGGCTTCACTAACACGCTACCAAAGTAGCAACCACGGGGATGAACCCCACACCACACACGCTGCCTCTGCAGCAAGACACACACACGGGGCCTGGCCCCAAGACGCTGCCACCGCAGCACACCACACACACTCGGGGACCTCACCCCGCACTAAATCCTCACACGGAGACGCAACTCTGTACACCACACAAATCTTCCGATGTTCAGAAAAATATAAATATAGCTAATAAATGCTCACTGTAGGATGTAGATCAAGAAAACAAACTTAAGCAGAAGGGTGACAGATATAGAAGGTTTCCCCCTTGTTGATAAATGGCCATTAGAATATTTTTCTTGAAGCACCGATCGGAGGGAGTTGAATCCGCAGCTGGATGGTGCAGTCGGTCATCCTCCTTGAAGATCCAAGATATGTTCTTTCATATTCAAGCTCTAATCGCACCTCCAGACATCACGAATTGATGAATATTGCAAAGCCCTCTCCTCTCCACCTTGTGGCCGCCCTTTTCTTCCTTTTCCTGCAAGAGTAGAAGACGATTAGCGCAAAGGGATATCTCCTTCGATGGAGATCGCATGATATAAATAGGGTTAGAATATAGAACAAAAGACCACAAAGCCCTTGTAAAAACCCTTCAAATACACACTCCATGGATGGGTGAAACCCTAAGCGTAATGGGGTAAAAAGCCAAGCCAATCGGATCATAAGATGGGGATCTCGAAACCCAATAGGCAAATCACGATCCGGACCAGATGAAGTGGGGAAATGGAAAGCTGCCTAAGGCAGTCAATATAAATGCAGTCAATATAAATCCAAAGTCGGTGCACATTTTGGAAACAAGTCTGTGCATATGAAAGATGATGCACATATGAGAACAGGTCGGTGCAAGTTGAAGTCTGTGCATATGTAGCACAGAGTCTGTACATAACACAGACAAGGTCTGTGCATAATGTGAAAGACCCAAAGAACAAGGTCGGTGCATATATATGACAAGCAGGGTAAGTGCATATATGTAAAACACTAAAGACCAGGTCAGTGCAATGAAAGGGCCGGTGCATATAAGCCCAAAGTCTGTGCACATTCAAAAACTCATAAAACACAAGTCGGTGCACATTGAGTTCAACACAAGAAAGAGGTCGGTTGTGACGCCCCGACTCGTAGACCCGGTCCAGTCGTAAGGACTCACGTCGGATCCAGTCGAGACGTCACAGTGGGACAACCCAAACTGTACATTATAGTTGAGAATTTCACATAAACACTGAGATATTATTGCAGCGGAAATAAAATTTCTCGAATCATCGGCTTACATTTAAATGAATTCATCCACATACATCAAAATATAGATTAACAACTTATATAAGTCCTTTACTACATAACCAAAATTTCACACATATTTTTTTTTGTTTACAGACATAACTACCTAAGTCAATACTCGTAGTAACTTCAAGCCTCGATCAGACTACTACGAGATCACTCCTCGCTTTCTTCTACCGCTTCTCCTGAAAATGTTCAACGGTGTGAGTCTACGAATAGACCCAGTAAGAGACTAGCATAGTCCCCAATCATAACATGTATAAACACATCTAAAGTGATTTACGGTATTTTATTTCATAATTTATTCTTAGGCACATGAGGTTAATACATTTAGATAACACATGAGGTTAATACATTTAACCCAATCTCAATTTCTATGATCATAAGTCATGCTATTAACATTTTACAAATACAACATGTTCATTAAAATTTTATTCTATCAATGACAAAGTAAATGATAATTCATCATTTACAAATATAAACAATTACAGTGTAATAACAGTAAAATGCAATAACAATTCAGTAGACAGTAATACTAATTTCACTATCGGTTCAATGAGCAGTAACAATAGGCAGTAACAGTCATTTCAATATCAATTCAATGCACAGTAATAACGGTTTTAATATCAGTTCAATAAGCAGTAATAGTAGTTTCGATTTCAGTTCAGTGAGTAGTAATAGTCATTATAATAATAACTCAATAAACAGTAATAGTAATTTCAATTTCAATTCAGTGAGTAGTAATAGTCATTATAATAATGACTCAGTAAACAGTAGCAGTCGTTTCAGTTTCAGTTCAGTAAACAGTAATGGTCATTTCAATAATGACTCAGTAAACAGTATCAGTCGTTTCAGTTTCAGTTCAGTAAACAGTAGTAGTCATTTCAATAATGACTCAGTAAGCAGTAATAGTCATTTGAATAATGACTTAGTAAACAGTAACAGTCATTTCAGTTTCAGTTCAGTAAACAGTAGTAGTTTCAATTTCAATTTAATGAGTAATAACAGTGATATAACTAGCCAGACACAGTGCCCAAACCACTCATAGAAGGACAGTCAGTCGGTACTCAATCACCTAGGTAAATAGTGATGAGTCTTGGTTAATGCGCAGAACCGGGAGAAGTCCTCTTCACCTTAACTAGTGGTACTTGTACACCTCCAGAATTTCAATCCCCGTTACCCTCGGGGCCAGTACAGTGTGAACCTCCCCATAGGGGCATTTCTATAGTTTGGTTCCAATCTCCCCTTATGGTGGCAGTGTCCATTTGGCAGTACTAACGGTACGGTAAAAATATATATATAACTTATATGAAATGGACACATGCCACTCAAAATTCATGCTGTGAATATTAATATACCAATATTGAAAGTTCTTTTTCTTTTATTTCTGAAATCCTCAACTTATTCAAATATAATGGCATATATATATATCAAAAATTTACTAATTCTATTTACAGACATCACAAAGCAGTGAAATTTCAGGGAATCAATACCTTTACAGGAATGATCAAAATAGAAATTTGTCATCATTTTTCAGACACTATATAGAATTTTTCAAGATTGTTTATTCTCCATTTATATATCAAAAATTTATAATTATGATCTCAAAACTCAGAGTCCATTAAAATTTCAGGAAACAAAATATTTATAGAAATGATCAATGCAGAGAATTTTCATCACTTTTCAGTCAGTAATTATAATTTTTTTCAGAATTACTTATACTGTAACATGAATCATAAATTGACTAAATTTATCTACAATGTTCTGGATATCATTAAATTTTTACTGCATATCACATTTACATGTAATATTATACAGAAAATTTTTCATAAGTTTTCATGCAGTAACTTGAATTTTCCTAGAATTACATGTATTTTAACATATATCATAATTTGACTAAATTTAGTTACTAAGTTCTGAAATTCATAAAATTTTTACTGCATATCACATTTACATGTAACATTACACACAAAATTTTTCATAAATTTTCATGTAGTAATTTGATTTTTTTCTAGAATTGTATAAATTTTCTTATGCATGGAAAAATTAACTAAATTTACCCACAACACTCTAAAAATCACCATAATTTGTCAAACCATCATTCATAACAGAAATATCGTTTCTGAATCTTTTCATTATTTTTCACATTGCATTACTATTTTTTACACTGTATTGCTATTTTTCACATTAAGTAAGAAAAACATATTATGAATAATAAATCAACTAAATAGATCCAAAATGATCAGATAATTTTTAAAAATTTACAGAACATTGTTCCAGACAGCAGTATAATATATAGGCAACTTCATCATTTTTCATTCAATATGTCTAATTTCTAAAATTTTATATCAGTTTCTAAAATTTACAATAACTTACAATAATAACTTTTAAATGGAGAAAATTATCCAGAATACTTAAAATGACTGAAATATACTTTGAACTAACTTATAATTATCATATATCAATTCTGTAACATTCTCAGGATTTGTCACAGAATATTAACATTTATTTAATTTTCAAATTATTTGTTTAAACATTGGTAATTATACTAGTAAAGATTCTTTTATCAGGCTAAGATGAAATTTTCATCACTTAGTTATGACATGCATTTTAGCCTTCTGGTAAAGTTTCATGAATTTTCATATCGTATTTCTATTTATCCCATAATTTTATACTTCTAATAAAATATCAAAAATTATGTAATATTACTTGCAGACAGTAGTAATTATTAAAAATTTTAGAATACAACAAACTCAATGTAAGAACCTTTCTGTAAAATTTTAATATTTTTGTGAACATGATCTCTAATTTCTGTAATTTCTATATAATTATTTATATATTTTATCATGTATGAAAATTCATTAAAATAAATATCGTGATCCAGAAATCATGAAAATTTGTCTACACATGGGATTCACAGTAAGATACATTCCTGCAATTTGAGGTGATTTAATATCACCCCTTTAATATTTTAGTAAAATTGAACACCTTTAAGATACTATTAAAATATTTATAAACGTAAAAATAAATTGAATCAGACATAGAAATTTTTACAGAGGGGTCATAACATCAGATCTCATGATTCTGGAGGTTCTATAAATTTATCATACACCGTTGCTAATTATAATGTATTAATTACTTAAGTTTACCTTTAATTCCATACCTTAATATTAATTATTTAATACTAATCCAACTAAGATATGATCACAGATCATGAAACTACGATTTATGGACTCAACTACCTATATAGATGCTAATTACATACCATAAATCATTCTAAACATGCTAATCCATGCTAATCAATGAGATAAAGTGCTAATCCCTTATCTTAATGACGTATTAACAACTCCCTAATCAGCCTTCCAGCCTTCTCTTTCTGCTCCTCATGTACACAGCTCCCAAGAAGAACAAATGAAGCCCCCTATGGTGCTATTTATAGGGATTTTCTCCTAATCCATCTTAACCATCCATTTAAATCAAGGGTTAAGATTTAAACAATTATATTAGTATTATTTTAATTCACATTTGACATTCAAACCCCACCTACTCATTCACCTAACATCTTTTGACTATCCTGTATTTTTTTTTATGCATATAGGACACATGAGATTGACGAAAAGAAGAAAAATACATTAAACGAATGATATAGCTTAATTAACAACATGAATTTTTTTTGTAAATGCCGCAATGCGGCCGAAAGGACGGGGGGGACGCCCGCAGTCGCCCCCGCGTGCATGCACCCGCGTGGGCTGCCGCCCACCCGCCGGCCTCCCTTCTTTTTTTTTTAATTTTTTAATTTTTTTCATTTTAACCTTCAAATTTTATTAAATTCATTTATACCCTTTTCTTTATGTGTTTTTCATTTTAACCCCTTTAAATTTTCTTATAAAACAAATAGCCTCCTATAAATTTGGTTTTAAACTTTGTTTATTATTATTTTTTTCTTTCTTCACTTTCTTTAAAATTTTAAACCTTTCTTTTTTATTTCTATGACTAAAATAAATATAATAAAATAAGTAGTTTAAACATTTAAGCATACACAAATATATATATATTTTTAACAGTCAAATAAAATGCTATAAAATTATAGGGCATTACATCTGTGCACGTTTATGAGACTCGGTGCAAGTTTTAAAGATGCCAAGGAGGTCGGTGCACATTATGTAGAAACTATGGTTAGGGTCAGTGCAAGTTTTGTAGAACAAATAGGACCAGCTCGGTGCACATATGAAACTCGGTGCAAGTTTATGAAACATAGAGATAGGTCCGTGCTAAGTTGCAAAGCACTGAAACAGGTCGGTGCACTTTTGTGAAATAGCAAAATGGATCGGTGCACATTGTGTAAACCACAAAAATAAAAGTCGGTGCACACATGGATAGGGTCGGTGCAAGTTTTTGAAACTTGCCAAATGATAGTCGGTGCATGCAAGTGGAACAAAGATAAGGTCGGTGCAAAGTGAAAAAACCACCCAGGGGTCAACCCTCGTGACAACCGAGCCTGGACCCGTGGAGTTTTGAGAAAAGAACTCCCAGGAGTCGACCCTTGGGGTCGACCCTTGACCATGAACTTAACAAAATGAATTCAACAATACTTTCTCCCAAAGCTTGTTCAATATGTGCACATGTGCAATGAGATTCAAGGAAATAAAGACCAAATGCATCAAGGTCCAATCTAGGTAATGTGAAACACATTCAAGCATGAATTCTTACCTTGGATCCATTACATTGTGGGCAATATTAACCTGCACTATCTGAAAATTTAGAAGCAAGTCAATATTAAACCAATGTTTTTGAAATACATAATCACTATGCCATTTTCTACACAAGCTTCACATATCAAATTTGATTCAGCATGGAGAAAAACTAGTTCTAATATAGTTCAGGCAAAGTTTCAGGAACAAGTTTCACAAGCTCACATCAAGGTATAGATCATGCATTGAAAAGCTATTTCAAATTTAGTTCAATCAAACCTCTCATGAGTTGCTAATTCTGTCCAAAGCAAATTGAAATCTTATGGTTCTTTGATAGCAGAATCCAAAAGCTCAAGAGTGTGTGCATTTCTACTTTAGCTCAATGAAACCATCCATATAACTAATCAAGCTATGGTTCTACAATTCAATGACCAGTTGAACAACTAGGCAAGAACCAAGGCTCAAAGAGCCAGGGGTCGACCCATGGGGTCGACCCTTGCAGAGGGGAATAGAACAACTGCTTTAACAGTCTAATGCAATTTGAAACCACATCAAGGGAACTTCAACCCCATTGAGAGAATGAACTAGCCAACAGAATAGCATGCAAGTAGGGTCATAAAACCAACACCATAACTTGGGTTTATTTAGAAGGAAATTGAACAAGGTGTTTCAAACCACTATCACTAAATAATCATGAAAAGTAAGCATAAAGTCATATGCAATAAAACAAGTCTTGCCACATTGAGATGTAGTCAATATAAGTCTAAAAATATAGGGCTTTCAACCCCAATCAAGACACTATAAACAATATTCACATGAAGGTCTGAGCATGTCAAACATAGGTCGCTGCATGTAATGAAAGAGTAGACTCCCTGAGTAGTGAGGTCGACTCCACAGTTCATTGAAGTCAAACCTACAAAACAAGATATTAACATTAAGCTCCAGAAGAGTGAATACGCATTTTCCATAATACTTACACACAATATTTTCACTTCTATTCATATGCAAATCACACAATATATTGTAATCATCAAAACCATTATCAAAGATAAAGAGGGATCGCATCGAACCCAACAAAGGTTTTATCATTAAGATTAAATATAATGACATAATAGTTGACATCATCAAAACCACAGAGACACAACAAGGGACGACCACCATTGGGCTTCAACCAGCTCACACAGTCATTCCAACTGACTGCGACAATTCCGTCGGCTCTACGCCAAGAACCACCTCATACCTGGCAAGCCGAACGCCCATAACGGCACTAGACCAGCTCTGTCAGAACTCAAACTTCGACAAAGCCCAAATCTCATCCGAGAAAGGCACATCACAGAAACGGCCACCAAAGGCCTCACTTGCACACAGTTCTCACCGTTCTCGATGCGCTATAACCAGCATCTTGTGTTTGTGAAAGACCACACACTGGTCACCAGACGCTCGTCAACCGGGAAGCCTCCGCTTGCTCAACCTCTTCCTTCTTTCCTGGTCCACCACTAGATCCGAAGGGAACATTACAATTCTCGATAGGCCATCCGCTGACTTTCGCACAGACTCTACCCTCTCAGGGGAGCACGACAAAACCAAAGGACATATTCCGGAGTCCTCGGTCCTCACCTCACTCGACACATGCTTACAGGGAAATCCTCCCATGCTAGTCACAAGACCAAGGACCACCATCCAACGACAACGTCCTCAAGGGACCTCCACACGCATGCATCGTCCATCATCCTGTCTCATCAAATCCTATCTCATCTCAATTGCTCCTAATGGACGCCTGCCAATCCCTCGGCTCCGCTCTCATCACAGAGCCACAGTACAACACCTGAGCAATCCACGACACACATCTTCAAAATAGACGAGTGCCGCTTACTACCACAGCATCCTGGTCAATGACGTCACGGCCAATGCACACGAGTCCGCGAACCTCGCAAACTCTACCACCGTTGAGTCCTCTTCCACATCATTATGTAACTTCCGGACTCAACTGGGCCTCTTGACAATACATACCCTAATGTAGCCAATCACATGGCTGGCATTAACAGTCGCTCACAGCTACCAATTGGGATCCACAATCTCTTAGAGCTCATTCCTCGAGAACCACGAGCTTATCTGAGGATACAACTTCCAACATGAGTCGGGCACCAAGCCACCGACTCTAAACTCATATCCTCAACCACTGTCAGGCGATACCTTAGCAACCTTATCCAGGTCTAGAACCCAAATGCCTGACATGACTTTCAATGAAGGAACATGGTACTTATGCGACACACTTGCCCACATATTTTGCCAACTCTCCACCTGCCAGTGCCACAACCACAATGCCTCAAGCAACGACACGGCAACAACACATCTCACACAATCGGAGACAACGCATACCGAGGAACTAATCCTCCGATGCTCCATAAAGATCCTCAGGAACCTGCCCGTAGAAACCAATGCTACGATCCTGAATCTGTGGGTTTATGAGCCCACCAAGCTTCCGCAGCGCACTCTGATCCACGTGCACATGCACCATAACAAAGACTCCGAATCCACCATCCTTGTGATGACCCGAGGATCCGAGTACCGGAAAGGAACCGGCGCGTCTCGAATCTCGGCCCACCAACCCACGAGCCGGAAGACTCGGAAGGGTAGAAAGGAGTGGTGTGGGGGTACAAGAGAAGCTGCAATGACCACAAAGATAGCACAATAATCTAAAAATAAAATGCACAGAATAATATAAATAAATAAACTGCTACAAGGTCCACAGAGTCTCATGTCCAAATAAAAGTACAGTCAACAGAAAGGAAAGTACAACTACACGGGGCATCCCCCGGCGTACAACTACACGGGGCATCCCCCGGTTCTGGCCGACTGGCGACTAACCTTGGCTAGAAGAACCACGCTGAAACTCGGCCGCGCCTCTCGAAGACCCCGCCTCACCTGAAAAGTAGGGGTGAGCCTCATTTCATTGGCTCAGTAGGGATCCCGCGAATCCCCACCTCGCGTAGAAAACGAGAAAGTAGAAGGTAACCCTACCTAGCAAGAGTACGGTGGAACCGACAAGCTAAAGTAAATAAACGGAAAAGCCATCTACTCTAACAGTACCGTACTACCAAACCTCGGTCCAATAAAACTCGAGTCCATGCCTGCCAGCGAATAGGAGCACTACCCACCAGAAGAACGACCGGATGCGTCCCCTGACGTCTTACACCGCGTCACAAGTGTCCGGCTACGACGCCCCGGGCATGAGACTCAGACACGCAACAAGAACCACGACAAGGACTAGCTGGGGTCACACTCGTCAGCGCGTGTCCTAAGCCCCCAACTACATGTGCACACACAGACCATCTGCTCTAGGTCGGGTCCTCTAGGTGGTTTTCCCCCCCACCGGACTCTGGTGGCAAAGGCAAGGGGCCCTACGGTAACCAGCCTAAAAATCACCTCTCACTGGGTCTCGCTCTCCACCACTCCCAGGTGGGTCCGCACACGCGTGCGCAGGAAGCTACGACTAGTGGACAGGTCACTGGAAGTAAGGACTCGACTCACGGAACCCACCGACTAACACACTAACATAGACTCTTGGTAACCAAACGGTAGGTACGGATGCCGGGGACACGCATGAGGTCTGACCGTCCCTCAAGTCACGCGGCACCCCCACCGAGGTAACTGATTCTCCGAGGACCCCCGGGCGCCCCTGTGGCTTTCCCTGGGTGCCCACGGCAACCCTCGGGCCACACGCCATGACCGGGTCCGAAACTCACCCAACCGGAGACTAAGCTACCCAAGGAACACGGTTTCGGGGGAGGGGGAAGGTCGCGCTAGGCACCCCTAGCGCGACTCTGGAGAACGCGCTAGCATGGGCTAGCGCGATCTGCCAGATCGCGCTGCCCAAGGCTAGCGCATTCACGCCTGAACGCGCTAGTCTTGGATAGCGCGATCATGCGATCGCGTTACCCGTCCCTACCGCGTTCCGAACCGCCAGAGCGGTCATCCCTTCCGATGAACGCGCCCGGACGACACGGCACGTTCATTAAGAACGCGCCACTGGAATATAGCGCGACAACGGGCCGAGCCCAGTTCGCGAAATACGCCCGGAAATCGTAAAACCACGCCCATTCACCCCCTCTGGTGAAGGGAAAACAACGGGGAATCACCCCCCCCGACGTCCTCGCATGCATCTAGAGCCCCAAATCAATCAAAAACCCCCACGAATCAATGGATCCGATGCTCAAACCCCAAGCATGAAAATAACCATCCCGGCATGGATTTAGCCCCACTTGGCCTCTCCACAGCCTAGAAATCACGGGGAATGCTGTAAAGAGGGCAAGGATCCGTCCCCCTACCTTAAAGAAGCTCAAAAACCACCGGATCGCCGCCGATCGCCGAATCTTGCTCGAACACGAACTCCTCTCCCACGCACCAATGGGGGTACCGTCACGATCTTCTCGCCACCGCCGTCGTCACCGCGCCGCCACCGAGGTCCACCACCCGTCGCCGGAGGGGAAGGGGCACCGCGAAGTCCAACGGGTAAGGGGGGTTGCAACGGTCGGCCGTGGCTCACGGGAGGAGGAAAGAAAAAGGAAAAGAAGAAAAGGGGAAAAAGAAAAGGAAAAAATAGGGGGGTATTTATAGGAAATCCAAAAAATTGAAAAAATCCCAAAAAAAGAAAAAATACACCTCCTCGATCCTCACGACGCACCGATCGCAACGGTACAACCCTCGCCTAGGTGAACGGTCCGGTTCACCCGCAACGAGATTCTGAAGGGTCTGCCGAAACCCGTACACGGAAATCGGAAAACACACACGGAAAAGTCACGGACGCACTCCGGGCCTCCGAAACAACTCCGGATCGTGCCGATCCAGACACGAAAGATGTCCGAAATGAAATTTCACACCCAACGGAGCCAGACACTCCGAGAAACCAGATCCGGGGCCCACAACGAAGGATCCGTAAGGTTTGGGACATTACAGCCCTCCCCCCTTAAAAGAATTTCGTCCCCGAAATTCAAGAACAAAGCACAAGAACAGGGGAAAGACTCACACAAACAAATAAGGATACAGCTCTCGCATCTCATCCTCACGCTCCCAAGACGCCTCGCTGCCAGAATGACGCTGCCAGACCACCTTAACCAGAGAAATAACCTTGTTTCGCAGGCGCTGCTCTCGCCGATCCTCAATGCGAACAGAAAACTCCGGAAGGGACAGATCTGGGGTCACCTCAGGGCAAACGGCATCCTCAAGAACATGGGAATCATCGGGCATATACTTCCGAAGCATCGACACGTGAAACACATCATGCACAGCAGAAAGCTCCGGAGGTAGTTGCAACCGATATGCGACTTCCCCAACACGCGCGACTATGGGAAAGGGGCCAATGTAGCAGGGACTCAGCTTCCCACGCCTACCGAAACGCATCACGCCCTTCATGGGAGAAACTTTCAAGAAAACTCGGTCTCCCACGGCAAAGTTGAGAGGTCGTCTCCTTCGATCGGCATAACTCTTCTGCCGGCTCTGAGCTGCCAACATCTTCTGCCGAATGAGATGCACCACCTCAACACACTGCTGTACCAAATCTGGTCCGGTTAGGACACGCTCGCCCACCTCGAACCAATCAAGCGGAGTCCGACAAGGTCGCCCATACAACGCCTCATAGGGAGCCATACCGATACTCGAATGGTAGCTGTTGTTATAGGCAAACTCCACCAATGATAGATGGTGGGTCCAACTCCCCTGCCACTCTAAGCAACACGCTCGCAACATATCCTCTAGAGTCTGAATGGTCCGCTCAGACTGACCGTCCGACTGAGGATGATAGGCCGAGCTGAATGCCAACTCAGTGCCTAGAGCCTTCTGGAAGCTCCTCCAGAATCCAGAAGTGAAACGGGGGTCACGATCCGACACAATGGAGATGGGAACTCCATGCAACGGAACAATCCACTCCACATACAAACGAGCCAAACGCTGCACGCTCCAACTGACCTTGACCGGCAGCAACCGCGCAGTCTTCGTCAGTCTATCCACTAGCAACCAGATACTATCCTCCCCGCTGGACGTCCTCGGTAATCCAACCACAAAATCAGTGGTCACGTGGTCCCACTTCCAAGCAGGAACATCCAAGGGCTGAAGTGTGCCTCCTGGTCGCTGGTGCTCAGCCTTCACCTGCTGATAGGTCAAACACCTGGCCACAAATTCCGCCACATCTCTCTTCATGCCAGGCCACCAAAACTGCCTCTTCAGGTTCTAGTACATCTTGGCCGATCCGGGGTGTACGGCATACCGACTCCCGTGAGCCTCGCGCAATACCGTACGCCGTACCTGCTCCTCGACCGGCACGTACAATCTACCTCTGAACCTCACAGCTCCATCCTCACCAAACTCCACCTCGGCCATCGACAGAATACGAGGTAGCTCGGGGTCCGCTCGCTGAGCCTCAGTCACCTGTCGACGCACCGCGGGCGTGACAGTCAGACTCGCAAGGACAGTCGAACCCTGGTCCTGTGGGACCTTGAGCCTAAAAGTCATGGCCGGAACCTGCTCCCAAAGCTTCCATTTCCTCAACAACATCCGACTGACCATTACCCTCCTACTCAGAGCATCAGCCACGACATTCATCTTGCCAGGCTGATAAGACAGAGTGAAGTCATAATCCTTCATATACTCCATCCACCTCCTCTGCCTGAGGTTAAGGTCCTTCTGCGTGAATACATACCTTAAACTCTGATGGTCAGTGAAAAGCTCAAACTTCTTGCCGTACAAATAATGCCTCCAGATCTTCAGAGCGAAAATCACCGCTGCCAACTCAAGATCATGAACAGGGTAGTTCACCTCATGTGGCTTTAGCTGCCGCGGCGCATACGCCACGACTCTCTCATGCTGCATCAACACAGCACCGAGACCTACCTCGGAAGCATCCGTACATACTACGAAACCACCCGAGCTAGATGGCAACACCAAAACCGGAGCAGTGGTAAGCAACCTCTTCAGCTCCACGAAGCTCCGCTCACACTCCTCCGTCCAGACGAACGGCACCTCTTTCCACGTAAGCCTGGTCATCGGTGTAGACACGCCAAAATTGACGTTACTGTGAGTACATCTCATATTACCTTGTAATGCCCTAATTTGACCCTCAAATTAGCTCTATTTGAGTGGTTTTTCTCACTTTTCTTGGATTTCTCCCTTATTTCTCTCTTTTCCTATTTTTCCCTATTTTTCTGGATTTTTCTGGATTTTTTGGGTATTTTCTCTATTTTTCAGAAATAACGACTTGACGTGGAGCGTCTTTTAAATAACGACTTATACATGGGCGTTTCTTAAAAAATTAACGACTACATTGAAGGGCATCCATTCTTTGAAATTCCTATTTTTCTGAATTTTTCTGAGAATTTTTCGGAATTTTTTGAGAATTAACGACTTAAAAGAGGGCGTTATTTTGAATTTGAAAACAATAAAAAAAATCAAAAAATGAATTCACGCCGCATGTGAGGGCGTGACTTTCAAATCGAATATTTTAATATTATTTTTTAACCCCTTCCAGAGGTGATTTGGTGGCCTTCCGGGTGTCAGAAAAATTCGCAAAAATAGTCGTTGGAATCAGGGCGACGAGATGCACCTTCACCTAAAAAATGGGAAAATAATATTGAGAAATAAAAAATAACCCTATTTTGAACTTTTGAATTAACGTCCTAAGCTAAGTCGTGTTTTAAAAGACGCCTTCGGGTAGGTCGTCAATTATAGAATTGACGCCCTTACCCAGGTCGTGTTTCACTTTCGTTTCTTGCTCGAACGCAGCCTTTCCCCCCAAGAGTCCTACTTTGTTTGGTCATTACCCGTTCTTATCTTTCCCCGTTGTGGACTCTTGCCATGCTTATCTTGATTTGCCTTATTTATAGAGCTCTCTTGGCTCTGTGGACGGGAGTTCGGAGGTTCTTCGGTTTTCTTCTGCCGCTTCTTTTTCTTCTTCTGTTTTCTTCTTCTGCTTTCTTCTTCTGTTTCTCCTTCTTCCTCTTCTGTCTTCTCCGTATTCTTCTTTCTTCTTCTTCTTCTTATTCTTCTTCTTCTTCTGTTTCTTCTCTTTTCCTTCTGTTGTTCTTCTTTTCTTTTTACAGGAACCGAAGGTAGGCTGTTCTTGGCTAAGGAGGGGGGCTTCTTCCACGGTTCAACTCTTCATCCCTTTGAGGCTTCCTCTCATCGAGCATTCAAGCCAAAGAAGCCACCCAAACAAGATTTTTCTATCTTATCTCCCCTTATTTGTATTTTTCATTAAGTCATGCTTGCATCATTGTTATTGATTTTTCTCAACCATCATATTGAGATCTCCCCATAGTGCATCTCTTGCACACTTCCCTTACTTTTATTTATTTGCATGCATCATACATCTCCCCACACCCTCTTTGCATAGGGGTTTAAGGGCAATCCCCTTAAGGTGTGTATTGTTCATATTCTTCATGCCCACTTATATTTTTATTGAATTTGATGCTACACCATTGTTTCTAATCCATATCTTTTGGTGTTGTTGTCTTTGTTGTTTGCAAGGGTAATCAAAGGAAGAACTCTCTTCGTCGGCCGGCCGATTTTGAAGAGAAAGGAGTACTCACAATCCCCGCATCTTTTGAGGTATTTTGCGATCATCTCCCCACATTATTTTCACTTGAGACCCTCGTGTCTCTGGCGATCACACACTCCACATTAGCACCTCGTGCTCTTTTCATACATTATCATCATGTTTATTTATTCATATTCTTCTTATTTTCCTAAAGTGGATCTTAAATAGAATCTACAAATTGGCGATCACGGTGGGACACTTTTCATTTTTCATTTGATTACCCCTTTCCCCTTGGCACCCTCGCGTGCCCTTTCCTATTGGTACCCACGGTACCCCTCCTTTGTGCCCCTCGGGCACCCTCCATTGTTTTCTTGTCCCACTTGTGATTTGTCAGTTGATAGATTTCTTTTTGAAATCCCACTTTATCCAAAAAAATAAAATTTGATGAGCATGATTATGTTTTGATATTCATATTTGTTGATTGACTGTGATTGACTCTGTGAGTGTTTCTCTGCTACTGCTGGCCGTGAAGAGTTTCTGGAATAAGGCAATTAACGCCTCTGACAGAGGCGCGTTTTTTGTTAACGCCCTAGCATAGGGCGCCTCTTCCCTGTTTAACGCCTTCTGTCAGGACGCGTTTTTATTATATTTGGTGATCTGTTGAATTCACGCCCTTCCCCAGGGCGTTTCTTTCTTGATTAGCGCCTCACACCAAGGCGCTGTTTCATGATTTGACGCCCTTGGTCAAGGGCGTCCTTTTATTTGTAACGCCTCACCACGGGGCGTTTCTTGACTTGGTTGGCATCTCCTCACAGTGTTTCACGCCCTGTCCCAGGGCGTCTTTTCCATTGGTAGCGCCCTGCCCCAGGGCGTCTTTTGATTTATAGCGCCCAGCCCCAGGGCGTCTTATTCCTGTGTTTTCACCGAACTCCTTTGTTTATCACTGTATCATATTTCTGCTTATATCTTGCATTCATTCATTCATTCTGCATTGGTTTGAGAGGCCTTATCTCTTTATACTAGGAGCCACACACCCCCTTGGTGAAGGAACGACCCTCCATTGAGCATTCCGTCTCTTTGGATTGGAAATTCCTAAACTAAGCCTCCATAAGTCCCCGCACCCGTGGATTCCCTCACGGACGCCGGGCAGGTTGTACCCTTTTGGAGTCCCGATATAGTTGGCCTAACACGTGGTGAGTGAGAGTTCCTAGTTGGCATTGAAGTGAATCATATTGAAACTAGGACTCTCCTTGTGTGAATCTTTCCAAACTTTATTAAAATTCATTAATTCACCAAGGATTAAACAAATCAAAATCACGGTAATCATTCCAACTTGTGTGCTTATTTGCATAATTATTGAGAATTTTGATTATATAATGGCTTACCATGATAGAAACATGTTCAATTCAATTCATGAGGATGCACAACCTAGCACTTCATATCCTCAATTTCAACATGTTAATCAGCATTCTCACCATTCTTTCAAGGGACCACGTCCTTATTCTCATGGTCATGCCCGACCCATGGGCAGTGTCCATTCTTATGGTCCCCCTCTTCCAACTCAATTTCGAGCCACTACTCCCTCGGGATCCTCTCGTCCCAATGATGAGAAAGTCTCCCAGATCATTCATGCGTTAGATCATCTTACCCCTCAACAGATCCAATCCCTTAAGGCTGCCGTTGAGGGTACATCTCAAGCATCCCTCCCTCCTTCCAATTCTATTCGGGTGGCCCATCACCCACTTCCCTCTTCTATTCACACTCGGGTGGCCCATCACCCACTTCCTTCTTCCACTCATATTTCTAATCGGGTAGCCCATTACCCATCTCCTTCTATTCATGCTTCCCCTCGGGTGGCCCATCACACGCCTCCTTCTATTCCTCCTCCACCGCGGCCCCGAGGCCCATTTATTCCTTGTAATCCGGCCCATCCAGGTTCTTCCATGGGCCGGCCCATTAATTCCCCTCCACGGCCTTTTTATGCGGCCCTTCCTCCTTCAAGGCCCTGCCAGCCCTCGGTTGTTCAAGTCACACCCCTCCAACAATCTCTTCTTGATAAGATTACTTTGATGGAGGAACAAATAAAGAGGGTCACGGCTCCTCCTACTCCAGTCAATCCTCTCCATGCCGCTTTGGACGAGATTACAAAGATGGAGAGAGAGTGGAAAGACAGGAGGGATGATTACGGCGTCGGCGGTTCAAGTGAGCAAGAGCCGGCATTCGAAGAATCCGAGGCAGTATACGATGATGATGAAGCTCCGCAGGCACCCCTTCCGAGTTTCCTTAACTTTTCGCTTTCCCCATTTTCATTCGATGAACCCCCTGCTCAGGAGGAAACCACTCCCAATTCAACCCCTGTTTATGAGACTAATTGGTGTTACGACGATGGGTCGATATTCCAATCGTCCGCACCGGCGCCTATTGAGTCTCTTCCCATTCCCACTCCCACTCCTAACACTGCTCGCCCCGTCCGGCATTTTCTACGCACCAAACCTTCACCCATTAACCCTCCACCAACTACACCTCCACCCACTATACCATCAACCTTCACACCATTAGCCACCGCTGAGCCTTCCATTATAAAACCTCCACCTATTAAGTCAGTAACCTCCACATCGGCCTACACCGAGCCTACCACTGAACCTCCTCCAATTGACCTCCCATTACCACCATCCCTAAAAACCACCTTACCTACCCCACTATTTAACCCTCCACCTTTACCTATGGCTAATCCTGAGCAGGACCCACCACTTTTTGCACTCGAGCTAACCCCGACCGCTTGCAAGCAAAGGGAGAAACTCGATGTGTTTGAACCTCCGCCTCCACTTACGCCAACACTTTCCATTATACCTCCACCACTCACAAAGCCTTCCGCCTCCGCTTCACCTCCTTTTACTACTCGGAATGGGAGTGCTTCCGCAAGTACTTGTGCCGAAGGTGATCAAGAGCCGGGCAAGACAGATGTGGCCACGGTTATGCGATTCAAGATTCAAGAAGTCATTTACCGGATGCCAATCCGGATTATTGTGCCGAGCATGGTCGCAGAGGCCAAGTCACCGCCATTGCTCAGGGAAGAATGCCAAGAATTGATGCCATCCAAGGGCCAGGCATGGCACCCCTTGTTCAAACTTTCCAATCCAGAATTCATTATTCCTTACAAGGGGCGAATGCGCATTTTGCTCAACATTCCATATACACCACATTCAATGGGCAACTCAATGCTTCCTGTTCCAACTCTACAACTCCTCCACATTATTGATCTTTGCTTTCCAAGGGAGTTGTCTTTTACTATTGAAGCTTCTTTTATTGGGCCAATTGACCGTACATGTTCACTGCCGTGGAGGGGCAGTTATCTTAATGCTAAGGGGCCATCCCTTATTTGTTCCACTTTCTATTCATTCATCTCTATCACTTTTTCTTCATGGGCCATTCCCAGGGTTAGGAGGAGGATCACATCCTCTCGCCCTTCACATTCTTCATATTCTTTGCATTTCATGCATTCATCGCATCCATCCCATTGCATGCATTTGAACCTCCTGCTTCCCGGGTTTCCAAACTCGTATCTTCCCCGCCTTCCGGCGCCGCCGGATCCTCCGCATTTCCCATCTTATTCATATTCATCTTCATTACTCGGGCATCACGCCCCTTTCCAACCTTTTCATCTCCCAGATTTCTCTCCCTTCTTCCCAGGGCATCGCGTCCCTCGGCATTTTCTCCCTCCGGACCCTCCGGACTTTTTCTTCAGGCACGACGCCCCTTTCCATCTTCTCCTTCCTGATTTGCTTCCTCCGGAACCTCCGGATTCTCCGTCTTATTCTCTCTATCTTCTTTCAGGGTATCGTGACCCTCTTGATTTCATTCCTCCGGAACCTCCGGACCCTCCATCTTTCTGCCGATTCATCTTTCTATTCCTTCATGATATCGCATCATGTGTCCTCTTCTTCCTTTTCCATCATCTTTTTCCCTACTTCTTCCAAGGGCACCACGTCCCTCGATATTTTATCCCTCCGGAGCCTCCGGATGATTCCTCTTATCATGATTCTCCTCCGCCTCCGGACCCTCCAGATCCACCTCTTTCTATCTACCAATTTCTTCTTCTGATTCCCCTAGTTCTGGGTCCGACCCAACTTCTTCCACATCCACTGCCTTGGGCATTTGCCCTTTCTCCCACTGCTTTCGAGGCTTTAGTCCTCACTCCTCCTTCTAATTCTCCTCTCCTTCTGTAGATTGTTCCATGTGATCAGGGTCTCCGCGCCTTAATAAGGGAGTTCTAGCCCTTATCTCTTTTCCTTTTTCTCCTTATTCGTCTGAGTCTGGTCTGGGCACCGCTCCGTCTTGATAAGCCACTTCCAATCCTTTGCTTCCAATCTTTTTTCTGCTAAAGAGGACAAATCCCACGATGATCACCTCCAGCAGCAGCTGCTTCTACGAAGGTTGCAAGGTAACATGTTGGCGTAAGTAAGTATTTTCATAATATCATCTCCCCATTTCTTCGCACATGATTCTCAAAAGGAAGTGCTTCTTAACAAGATTAAGAATGGTGTTTTAAACCTTTATCTTAGGCTTTTAATTGAATCATTTCTAAAAAGAGTCTTTAGACTTGCTTTGCAGCACTTTGGTTGATAAAGAACCCAGCATTGGGAATTCAACATTCTCTCCCCGCTTGTTTAAAAGTAACCCTCGGTTGGGCATTCCACACACTTCACGGCGTCCTTAGCCGGCTCCTTTGGTAAAACACCGTTGCTACCTTGGCCATGCCATGAGTATATCTGAAAGTCTTTTCTCTCCTTCACTCGGCCGAACGCAGGTACAAGAGGTTGACGGATAAGATGACCAACCTTGGTAAATCCCAATACGAGAGGAGTCTCAAATAGGGGCAGTCTTGACCCAGAAGAAAAATCAATATGAATTTCATTATACATATCTCGCCAAAAAGGGCCATGATGTAAATCAAATCAGAATTTTGATAATTACAATTAGGAATTATGGCATGACAAGAGTGGCAAAGTCCCCGCAGGAAAAATCCTGGTCGTATGCAGGTCAAGGGTCTAAAAATCAAAGGCACAAAGCCCCATCGCAACAGACTACCTCTTTGAGGGTTAATACCTTGGAAGGAATTCAAGTCTTGATATCTCCCATCCTGTATGAAGCTTGTCTCCAATTATTCTTCTTTTCTCCCTCCAAGACCGAATGTTTCTCAGGTATGGCCTTGGTAGGGGCATCGTTGATCAAAGGCGGTCAGTTATAGGATGCCACTTTCAATGCACGCCCGGCTTTGGGAAATTTTAGCAAAAAGGGAAGGAACGAGGACCCCCAATTAATGGTTTAAACACCCTTTGATGCTGCATTAGCTATGTCTAAACCAAAATTAAAAAAAATTGAATATTGCAAAAAATCAAACAAATCAGATATTTCTACCAAAAATTCATAAAAAATTGAATATCTTTTACAAAACTTCACAAAAATTTGCATATTGATCAAAATTCATAAAAATTTGAATATCTTTTTCAAAACTCATAAAAATTTGCATATTTCCAAAATCCAAAAATTGCATTGTATTTTCTGATGGTGTTTTGCAGGAACAACTTTGCAAGGACCAAGAGCACGGGATGAGTCCTATCTCCACTTATTGCTATCAATCTATTGATTCTCCCCGATATTTTTATAACATGCCACCCAGGGGCATTTTGATTGTCATCTCCCCCATATCTCCTGATTATCATTTATCTCCAAATCAACTCCTGCTAATCACTCCGCCAATGGGCCTTATCAGATCTTGATCTTTCAACTCCAAATCTTGATTAGCCAGATTGTCTCCTCATAACAAATAATGATGCTTTGCAATGCCATGCTATTCATGTTATCCATGCTTTACCCTACTATGTGTTATTCATGGCTATGTTTGCTATGCTTTGAGTCATGCCTTATTCATTGCTTGTTATACTTTTTATATCTTGGCTAATGAATTTTTGAGCGCAGGATAAGAAGCTCTTGGTCCCACCGACTGGGCATCATCATCAAGCCCCACGGTGCTTGCAGCTCATTTCTGAGTTCCCCATGCTTATTGATATCACCATCCCTGTATGCATTCTACTATATGTTACATATGTTACTAGATTATATCAAGGACCTTGTGGCTTTGGTAAATCTGGGATTTGAGTTCCCCTTCATCAAAAACAATGATGATTCCAGAGAAGTCTTAGTCACACGGATAGGCCGTTGAGCCGTCCGAGACTGGGGACGATGGTTCCCTTTTTACGAGTTGGTGCGTGGATAAACGGGCTTCGGCTTAGTATCAGCTCGCAGAATTGGTTTCTTGACCCAGTCTTGACAGTTTAACAATATTATCCTTGATTACATTATATTTTCATTTGTTTTATTTTTCCTTTTAGCCCAGCATGCATTCATGTAGGACTTTGAATCAATTGCTGAAAAATCATTCTGATAAGTTTCTTTTGAGGGTTGAATTGATATTAATCTTTTCCAGATATGAGATATTCCATGCCGAATTGTGTCTTCAGTGCGTTTTGTCGCTATTTTGGGTCATTTTCTCGAAAGCTCCTTGTTTGGATTTCTATCATCTTATTTCAACACTTTCCCTTGATCCACCTTGGCTGCAGCACGTCCACTGGCTGGTAACCGCTCCCCAATGGTGAAACTTACAGGTTTGTGACCTGGGGTACTTCCACCGCGCTGGAAGTTGATCATTCTCCTTCGTGCCCTCGTGCACATCTCCCCATTTTATCCAAACATTGTTGATTTCGTTGGATTTCCCGAGATTTGCTTCATCTCGAGCTTTTGATTTCATTCTCATCAAGTGATGTTGATTGCGTGTCTCATCACACCTTGGCATCTACTTTTCAGTTTGCTCTGCTCCCTTGCAAAGCAGACGCCAAGGCGGGGCAGCTGTAGACACGCCAAAATTGACGTTACTGTGAGTACATCTCATATTGCCTTGTAATGCCCTAATTTGACCCTCAAATTAGCTCTATTTGAGTGGTTTTTCTCACTTTTCTTGGATTTCTCCCTTTTTTCTCTCTTTTCCTATTTTTCCCTATTTTTCTGGATTTTTCTGGATTTTTTGGGCATTTTTCTCTATTTTTCAGAAATAACGACTTGACGTGGGGCGTCTTTTAAATAACGACTTATACATGGGCGTTTCTTAAAAAATTAACGACTACATTGAAGGGCGTCCATTCTTTGAAATTCCTATTTTTCTGATTTTTCTGGAATTTTTCAGAATTTTTGAGAATTAACGACTTAAAAGAGGGCGTTATTTTGAATTTGAAAACAATAAAAAAAATCAAAAAATGAATTCACGCCGCATGTGAGGGCGTGACTTTCAAATCGAATATTTTAATATTATTTTTTAACCCCTTCCAGAGGTGATTTGGTGGCCTTCCGGGTGTCAGAAAAATTCGCAAAAATAGTCGTTGGAATCAGGGCGACGAGATGCACCTTCACCTAAAAAATGGGAAAATAATATTGAGAAATAAAAAATAACCCTATTTTGAACTTTTGAATTAACGTCCTAAGCTAAGTCGTGTTTTAAAAGACGCCTTCGGGTAGGTCGTCAATTATAGAATTGACGCCCTTACCCAGGTCGTGTTTCACTTTCGTTTCTTGCTCGAACGCAGCCTTTCCCCCCAAGAGTCCTACTTTGTTTGGTCATTACCCGTTCTTATCTTTCCCCATTGTGGACTCTTGCCATGCTTATCTTGATTTGCCTTATTTATAGAGCTCTCTTGGCTCTGTGGACGGGAGTTCGGAGGTTCTTCGGTTTTCTTCTGCCGCTTCTTTTTCTTCTTCTGTTTTCTTCTTCTGCTTTCTTCTTCTGTTTCTCCTTCTTCCTCTTCTGTCTTCTCCGTATTCTTCTTTCTTCTTCTTCTTCTTATTCTTCTTCTTCTTCTGTTTCTTCTCTTTTCCTTCTGTTGTTCTTCTTTTCTTTTTACAGGAACCGAAGGTAGGCTGTTCTTGGCTAAGGAGGGGGGCTTCTTCCACGGTTCAACTCTTCATCCCTTTGAGGCTTCCTCTCATCGAGCATTCAAGCCAAAGAAGCCACCCAAACAAGATTTTTCTATCTTATCTCCCCTTATTTGTATTTTTCATTAAGTCATGCATGCATCATTGTTATTGATTTTTCTCAACCATCATATTGAGATCTCCCCATAGTGCATCTCTTGCACACTTCCCTTACTTTTATTTATTTGCATGCATCATACATCTCCCCACACCCTCTTTGCATAGGGGTTTAAGGGCAATCCCCTTAAGGTGTGTATTGTTCATATTCTTCATGCCCACTTATATTTTTATTGAATTTGATGCTACACCATTGTTTCTAATCCATATCTTTTGGTGTTGTTGTCTTTGTTGTTTGCAAGGGTAATCAAAGGAAGAACTCTCTTCGTCGGCCGGCCGATTTTGAAGAGAAAGGAGTACTCACAATCCCCGCATCTTTTGAGGTATTTTGCGATCATCTCCCCACATTATTTTCACTTGAGACCCTCGTGTCTCTGGCGATCACACACTCCACATTAGCACCTCGTGCTCTTTTCATACATTATCATCATGTTTATTTATTCATATTCTTCTTATTTTCCTAAAGTGGATCCGGAACCTCCGGATTCTCCGTCTTATTCTCTCTATCTTCTTTCAGGGTATCGTGACCCTCTTGATTTCATTCCTCCGGAACCTCCGGACCCTCCATCTTTCTGCCGATTCATCTTTCTATTCCTTCATGATATCGCATCATGTGTCCTCTTCTTCCTTTTCCATCATCTTTTTCCCTACTTCTTCCAAGGGCACCACGTCCCTCGATATTTTATCCCTCCGGAGCCTCCGGATGATTCCTCTTATCATGATTCTCCTCCGCCTCCGGACCCTCCAGATCCACCTCTTTCTATCTACCAATTTCTTCTTCTGATTCCCCCTAGTTCTGGGTCCGACCCAACTTCTTCCACATCCACTGCCTTGGGCATTTGCCCTTTCTCCCACTGCTTTCGAGGCTTTAGTCCTCACTCCTCCTTCTAATTCTCCTCTCCTTCTGTAGATTGTTCCATGTGATCAGGGTCTCCGCGCCTTAATAAGGGAGTTCTAGCCCTTATCTCTTTTCCTTTTTCTCCTTATTCGTCTGAGTCTGGTCTGGGCACCTGTCACGCCCCGAGCGCGGAAGATACCCGGAGATGCGCGACGTGTCTATATCAATCATGTCAATCAGAGTGGTCGTGTATTCGACACAAAGACAGAGATGCGCAAAATAGCAAGATAACCCAATCCTTTATTTCATAACGGATAGACTATTACAAATCCAATACTCTGTTTAATAAAAAGGGAAAGAATACATAGTTGACTCAAGAAACTATAGAAAAGACTAGATGACACTTGGAAAATCTCTATCTCTTTCACTCTTGATCATTCCCATCCGATTGACTTCCATCGTCGGACTTACCTGAAAAGTAAAAAGGGACAAACGGAATGAGCGAACACTCAGTAGGAAATTATATCTCAAGTACTAGCAAGGGGTTTAAGTAATTACATTTTCATGAATGCAATAAAGCTATGCATGCTCGCATGAAACGACAAGATAGAGAGAATGTAATATCAAGGAAATAAGATGAACTTATCATGAACTTTCAACAAGATACAAGTTATTCAAGATATTCAAGCAAGTACCATTATCGAGTCATGTCAAGAACTTTGGCTATCATGTATCAAGCAAGTAAATTACCCTCTTTCGGGCCACGCATTTCATGTAAAGTCAAGTACGATTCAAGTACAAGATGTGTGTGGAATGTCCAATCAAGCAAGTCAAGTACTCGGTATAATGCCAGATACGTTATCATTTTAACTCCCATGGGCACAAGTACTTTCGGGTGCTCTTCCCAGGACCAGATCGGGCCCTATATGCGCAGGCATTTATCATGTATTTTTGGCATCCACTCTTGTTTATATAGCCAATATAGAATTTCAATATTCAAGCTTGTAGACATGTATGACAACTTTGACAGAATAGAGTCCAAAAAAAAAAATATGACAAAGGACATAAATTGGCGATAATAACGATATAATCATGATGTCGATAAAAGTAGGTGGAATATGGTTCCCTTAACTTAGGTACCACGACAAATCAATATGGACATTCTTTATATAGAATTGAGGTCCACATGAACATTCGATCAAGCAAGATACCCTCATTCTTATCATAGAATTGGGGTTTACAAGAATGACGCGATATGGCATGATATCATCATCCCATCAAGAATTTCTTATGATATACTCTTTGTATAATCATAAGGGCCGGTATACCATGTTTCTTTAGATTGACATGGCAAGGATCGTGTAATGGGTTTTTTTTTAGGGTACAACCAGCTCAGTCGGCCTTGAGGGAATCCAAGGCTACGAGGAGTCTTACGGAGGTCTCTATGATTAACTCGCTAGTCCAAAGGAACGGAATGTCCAAAGGAGAGCTTGTATGTCAATGAGAATTGAGTGTGATCGATAAAACACCGTGAAAAGTGGGACTATACTCACAGAGTGGAGAATAGTGCCGATATATATATATATATGTATAATATATAAACCATCGGTTAGCAAATCAGAGGAAAAATCAGTTTACAGTAAAATAACGACTTAGGTCAAGTCGTTTCTCAAGTAATTAACGCCTAACAGAAGGGCGTTTACACATGGTCCGTTTTGCAGAATTTTCAATAATTCAACAATTTATTTAAAACGCGCCTTCGGCAGGGGCGTTTCTTCAAGAGTTGACGACTACAGTAGTAGGCGTCTTTTTATTTACAATATTTTTCAGAACATATTTATTTTCAGAAATTATCAAAAATACGCCCTTGTCAGGGGCGTTAATCATTAAATTCTTATTTTCACCGAATATATATTCCAGGATTTTAACAGATACGCGCCCTAGTAAGGGGCGTTTATTTTTAATTCACGCCCTATGATGGGGCGTTTACATATGGAAAACGACCTAGTCTAGGTCGTGAATTCAAGAGATACCATGAATTTTCATGGGCAGTAATAATTTCAGGATAATAGAATTCATGGAGAACGAATGTATGGTCATGACAATAAAATTAGCAAGTTTGAAGACATGTGATCATGCATCATTGTAGGATCATTATTTCATAGATACTCAATTCTTAACATGGGTGATTAATGATTAAATGAAATTAACGCCTGTGTGCAGGGCGTCAAATCCAAAATTGACGACCTTGGCAGGGTCGTGACTTGTAAAGTAGCGCCCTAGTCTGGGGCGTGTATTTCATAGTCACGCCCTTGCTAAGGACGTTTCTTTCAAGAAATTAACAGAAAGTCATTCAGAAACTATAGTAAACCAAACCATGTATATGCATGATAATTATTGTACTGTATCAATTTAGTTTGGGCTACAGTGACTTGAGAAAATCCTACCTTATGAGGATTATCTGATGGAGAAACGTGAAGATCTGGTTGAGAATACTAGACTCTGAAGCTTCTAACAGCAGCAAATAGCAGCAGGCAGGGCTTGACGGAGGATGGAGTTGTTCTGTCAAAGAACCTTTGTTCTTCGGTAGATCACTAAAGCTTTCCTACAGGGGAATATGAAGAGATGTTAGAAATTTCTTTATAATGCTTGGCTGAAGATGGAAGATAGAAGAACTTACCCTTGTTCTCCACGAAGTCCAGGCTTCTTCAACCTTTAAGAAGAGAAGGAGATGAAGAACGTTAGTTCTTCATATACTCGAAACAGAAGAAAGGAAAGAAGAACAGTTCTGTTTCTTCACTTACCGTCGCAGAGGCTTGGATCAAATAGGTTTAGGGTTTTTCAAACGAGAGATTTTATAGGATTTTGGGAATCTTAACAATAGTTAGGGTTTGATTGGAAGTAATATTTCCAAGATTGAGTTATTACCACATTCGAACTCTTTCTCATAGTTATCACTTACCCTGGATAAGTTCTGGGTTCGAACGGTTCCGAATAGAATTAACGACTTTGGTAAGGGCGTGTATTATTTAATTGACGCCTTGCATAAGGGCGTTTATTAAAAAGCGCCTTGAAAAAGGGCGTTTCATATTTTAAAACACGCCCAAGATAGGGGCGTTTATTTTACTTACCCATTTGGTCGCGTGAGAACTGACGACCGCAGGTGTGGGCGTCCTTTCTTTATTCACGCCATTGATAGAGGCATTTCTTTATAAATTAACGCCTTAATAAGAGGCGTTATTTTTAATTTGTTTTATTTCGTCCAATTAACCCTATTCCTTTTATATATATATTTTAATTTATTTCAAATATTCATTTATCAGGGTTGCTACACCCTCCCCCACTTAAAAAGAATTTGGTCCCCAAATTCAATATATATATAATTATACATGTGGAGAGCGTAGAACATATACCTCTTAGAATAACTAGGGAAATCGTTTCTTCATAGATTCTTCGGTCTCCCATGTTGCTTCGCGTTCGGGATTCTTATTCCATTGCACCTTGAGCATGGGAATAACCTTATTCCTTAGAGCTCGTATTTCTCGATCTAATATCTTCAAGGGCCTCTGTTCATATGTGAGATCTTTCTGGATCATCAGATCTCCATGCTCAATAATATGTGACGGATCGTGCACATACTTCTTCAACATAGATATGTGAAATACATTGTGTACCTCGGACAACTGAGGAGGCAACGCGATGCGATAAGCAACCTCGCCAACTCTTTCGAGTACCTCAAATGGTCCGATGAATCTTGGCGTAAGCTTGCCCTTAACACCAAATCTTCGTATGCCACGTCCTGGGGATATTTTAAGAAATACATGATCTCCAACCTGGAATTCAAGATCTCTTTTCCTGGTATCAGCATAAGCCTTTTGCCTTGTTTGAGCAACTTGTAATCTTTCTCTGATTACTTGTATCTTCTCGGTCGTATCCCTTACCATGTCTGGACCTAATAGTTGTTTCTCTCCAACTTCGTTCCAACATATGGGAGATCGGCAACTTCTTCCGTATAAGGCTTCGAAAGGTGCCATTTGGATACTAGCTTGGTAGCTATTATTATATGCAAATTCAACTAAAGGTAAGTGGTCATGCCAGCTTCCTCCAAAGTCAATAATGCATGCTCTCAGCATATCTTCAACAACTTGATTAGTTCGCTCGGTCTGACCATCCGTTTGTGGGTGAAAAGCAGTACTAAAGTTGAGCCTTGTTCCCAACGAATGTTGTAATCCCTTCCAAAAATGAGAAGTAAAACGGGGATCTCTGTCCGACACGATTGAGACAGGAATTCCATGTATCCTGACTATTTCCTTGATGTACAGTGCAGCTAGCACATCAATTGACCATCGGCTCTTTATTGGCAAGAAATGTGCTGATTTAGTTAATCGGTCAATGATAACCCAGATTCCATCATGTCCTCCTTTAGATTTAGACAAACCCATGATGAAGTCCATACCAATATCCTCCCATTTCCACTTAGGAATATCTAGAGGATGTAGTTTTCCCGCAGGCTTTTGGTGTTCCGCCTTGACCTGTTGGCATGTGAGACAGCGCGATACATAGTCCGCTATTTCTCTTTTCATATTAGGCCACCAAAAGTTCCTCTTTACATCTTGGTACATTTTGGTTGATCCTGGATGAATAGTGTACCTTGATCGGTGAGCTTCATCTAAGATCTTCTTCTTTAATTCCGGACAATCAGGTATACAAGTTCTATCTTTGAACGATAATCTTCCATCAGAAGTTAGTTGAAAATCAGATTGTCCTTCTAATCTGCCTTTGATTTCTACTAACATAGGATCATCATCCTGAAGTGTTTGTATCTCAGATAACAAATCTGACTGTATGCTTACATGAGATAGTGTGACAAATTTGGATTCCGTGTCCAAGCTTATATTGAGCTCGGAGAATTGTTCAAGTAACCTCCATTCTTGTATCATACAATTGGCTATCCTTGCTCTCGGCTTTCGACTAAGGGCATCAGCCACATAATTACCCTTTCCGGGATGGTATTGTATACTGAAGTCGAAGTCCTTGAGATATTCTAGCCAGCGTCTTTGTCTCATGTTTAGTTCCTTTTGTGAGAATAGATATTTGAGACTTTTGTGATCGGAGTATACAGTAAATTGTACTCCATATAAGTAGTGTCTCCATATCTTTAGGGCAAATACTACCGCGGCCAGTTCTAAGTCATGGACGGGGTAATTCTCCTCGTGCTTCTTCAGTTGACGTGAAGAGTATGCTATGACCTTTCCTTGTTGCATTAGGACACATCCGAGGCCAATGCCAGAAGCATCGGTGTAGACCTCGAATTTCTCTCCTTCTGTTGGTAGAGCTAACACTGGAGCTGTAGTGAGATGATCTTTGAGAGTTTGGAAACTTCTTTCACATTCCTCACTCCATTCATATCGGATCTCCTTACGAGTTAACCTTGTAAGTGGCACGGCGATTTTTGAGAAGTCTTTGATGAATCGCCGATAATAGTCTGCAAGACCTAAGAAACTTCTGATCTCGCTTGCATTAGTGGGTCTTTCCCAGTTTCTCACAGCTTCAACTTTTGACGGATCTACAGATAAACCGTCCTTGGATATGACATGTCCGAGAAAAGCCACTTCTTCAAGCCAGAACTCGCATTTGCTGAGTTTAGCATATAATTGATTTGTCCTCAAGACTTGCAATGCAATCCTCAAATGCTCTTCATGTTCTTCCTTAGTCTTAGAATATATCAATATATCATCAATGAAGACTACTATGAATTGATCCAAGTAAGGCCTGAATATGCTATTCATTAACTGCATAAAGGCAGCAGGGGCATTTGTTAGTCCAAAAGGCATAACAACAAATTCGTAATGGCCATACCTGCTTCTGAATGCGGTCTTGTGAATGTCATCATCCTTGATTCTTAACTGATGATATCCCGACCTAAGATCAATCTTGGAAAAATATTTGGATCCTGAAATCTGATCAAATAATTCATCGATTCTCGACAGTGGATACTTGTTCTTGATAGTAAGATGATTCAACTGTCGATAGTCGATACACAATCTCATGGATCCATCCTTCTTCTTTACAAATAAGACTGGTGCTCCCCACGGGGAAGTACTTGGTCTAATAAACCCTTTTTGGATTAGTTCCATCAACTGCTCCTTCAACTCCTTGAGTTCAGCAGAGGACATTCTATATGGTGCCTTTGAAACAGGACCAGCACCAGGGACTAAGTCAATGGTGAAGGCCACTTCTCTTTGAGGGGGTAATCCCGGCAAATCTTCTGGAAATACGTCTGGGAATTCTCGTACTACTTGAACGTCTTCTATCTTGGTTTCCTTAGCTTCTTTAATAGTGACAAAAGCAAGGAAGGATACACATCCTTTATTGACGAGCTTGCTTGCTCGAAGAGCCGAGATAAGAGGGGATTTGCTTCGACTCTTAGGACTAGTATAAGTCAGTTCCGGAAATTCCTTGAAAACAATCTTGCTATCACGGCAATCAATCGTTGCCTGGTATTTGGATAACCAATCTGCTCCTAGTATAACATCATACTCTTTTAGATCTAAGCAGATAAGATCAATAGGAAAATTCTTTCCTCGAACCAATACCTCACAGTTTTGGTAATGATGTGTGATATCCGTCTCGTTTCCGAGAGGAGTAGACAATATTAACTTCATCCATTCTGGTTCTAGAGGTAATGGGTCAGCAAACTTCTTGGAAATAATGGAATGCGATGCACCCGTATCAAATAAGACATGTGCATATTTGGAACAAATTTTTAATGTACCTTCCACCAATCCGCCTTCTTCTTCTGGTTCGGTCTCTTGGATTGCATGAAGACGCGCGTTCCTTGTCACTGGGCGTTTACCCTCACCGTTTTGGTCATTCATTAATGGACAATCGGGAATCCGATGTTCACGACTCCCACAACGGAGACATGCTCCTAATTTCCTCCAGCATTCTTCTGTTTTGTGACCAGCCTTGTCACAATGCTTGCATACTGTATTCGAAGGGGGTGTGGTGATAGAGAAAGGCTTGGTCTTCTTGAATTTCTGATTTTGAGAGGAAGAACCTCCATTATTGGGCCTCTTCTTAAAGTTGGGTTTGAAAGAACCCGAACCCGTGACTTGTTCCTTTTTGTCTTTCCCACGGATCCTATCAGATAGTTCCGTGGCATCTTCAAGCAACTGAGCTCGGCGCACTATTTCAGTATAAACTTGAATATCCATAGGCGCCAGTTGAGTAATGTAGTGGGGCCTAAGCCCATTAAGAAATCTACGGGCTTTCATCTTTTCCGTGCTAATTAAATGCTTAGCATATCTAGACAGTCTAGAGAACTGTGCTTCATAATCAGCCACCGATAAAGATCTTTGCTTTAATGCGGCAAATTCGGCGGCCTTCTTTTCCTGGACCCTATCAGAGAAATATTTGGCGTTGAAATATTCAACGAATTCACCCCATGTAACTTGAGTTGGGTCAATAGTAGCTTCAATCGACTCCCACCAGCATCTAGCATCCTTTTCTAACTGGAAAGTAGCTAATAAGACTTTGTCCGGATCTGTGCATTGCATGACACGGAATATACGTTCAATCTCCCGAACCCAATGCTCGGCATCGTCTGGATCGGTCGATCCCATGAACTTCGGGGGATTCATATTCTTGAATGCTTGGTGTAAGCTTCCAGCTCGTGGAGCACCACCTTGTGCTACCTGTTGTAGCACTTGGGTCATCCCTTGAAGGGTACGCTGCATGTTGCGCCATTGAGCACGTTCGGCAGCCATTATCCTACAATTACGATAGCTATGTTAGTATTATATCACTATGATCTTATAAAGGACTCCTTGATCATTTAACCCTTGGTTCTACCCACTCTCACTTGGTTAAAGGTTTTGAAACCTATCCTTGGACTTGGGTTTCCTAGGAATTGAATACCTTAGGCTCTGATACCACAAAGACTGTCACGCCCCGAGCGCGGAAGATACCCGGAGATGCGCGACGTGTCTATATCAATCATGTCAATCAGAGTGGTCGTGTATTCGACACAAAGACAGAGATGCGCAAAATAGCAAGATAACCCAATCCTTTATTTCATAACGGATAGACTATTACAAATCCAATACTCTGTTTAATAAAAAGGAAAAGAATACATAGTTGACTCAAGAAACTATAGAAAAGACTAGATGACACTTGGAAAATCTCTATCTCTTTCACTCTTGATCATTCCCATCCGATTGACTTCCATCGTCGGACTTACCTGAAAAGTAAAAAGGGACAAACGGAATGAGCGAACGCTCAGTAGGAAATTATATCTCAAGTACTAGCAAGGGGTTTAAGTAATTACATTTTCATGAATGTAATAAAGCTATGCATGCTCGCATGAAACGACAAGATAGAGAGAATGCAATATCAAGAAAATAAGATGAACTTATCATGAACTTTCAACAAGATACAAGTTATTCAAGATATTCAAGCAAGTACCATTATCGAGTCATGTCAAGAACTTTGGCTATCATGTATCAAGCAAGTAAATTACCCTCTTTCGGGCCACGCATTTCATGTAAAGTCAAGTACGATTCAAGTACAAGATGTGTGTGGAATGTCCAATCAAGCAAGTCAAGTACTCGGTATAATGCCAGATACCTTATCATTTTAACTCCCATGGGCACAAATACTTTCGGGTGCTCCTCCCAGGACCAGATCGGGCCCTATATGCGCAGGCATTTATCATGTATTTTTGACATCCACTCTTGTTTATATAGCCAATATAGAATTTCAATATTCAAGCTTGTAGACATGTATGACAACTTTGACAGAATAGAGTCCAAAAAAAAAATGACAAAGGACATAAATTGGCGATAATAACGATATAATCATGATGTCGATAAAAGTAGGTGGAATATGGTTCCCTTAACTTAGGTACCACGACAAATCAATATGGACATTCTTTATATAGAATTGAGGTCCACATGAACATTCGATCAAGCAAGATACCCTCATTCTTATCATAGAATTGGGGTTTACAAGAATGACGCGATATGGCATGATATCATCATCCCATCAAGAATTTCTTATGATATACTCTTTGTATAATCATAAGGGCCGGTATACCATGTTTCTTTAGATTGACATGGCAAGGATCGTGTAATGGGTTTTTTTTTAGGGTACAACCAGCTCAGTCGGCCTTGAGGGAATCCAAGGCTACGAGGAGTCTTACGGAGGTCTCTATGACTAACTCGCTAGTCCAAAGGAACGGAATGTCCAAAGGAGAGCTTGTATGTCAATGAGAATTGAGTGTGATCGATAAAACACCGTGAAAAGTGGGACTATACTCACGGAGTGGAGAATAGTGCCGATATATATATATATATATATATGTATAATATATAAACCATCGGTTAGCAAATCAGAGGAAAAATCAGTTTACAGTAAAATAACGACTTAGGTCAAGTCGTTTCTCAAGTAATTAACGCCTAACAGAAGGGCGTTTACACATGGTCCGTTTTGCAGAATTTTCAATAATTCAACAATTTATTTAAAACGCGCCTTCGGCAGGGGCGTTTCTTCAAGAGTTGACGACTACAGTAGCAGGCGTCTTTTTATTTACAATATTTTTCAGAGCATATTTATTTTCAGAAATTATCAAAAACGCGCCCTTGTCAGGGGCGTTAATCATTAAATTCTTATTTTCACCGAATATATATTCCAGGATTTTAACAGATACGCGCCCTAGTAAGGGGCGTTTATTTTTAATTCACGCCCTATGATGGGGCGTTTACATATGGAAAACGACCTAGTCTAGGTCGTGAATTCAAGAGATACCATGAATTTTCATGGGCAGTAATAATTTCAGGATAATAGAATTCATGGAGAACGAATGTATGGTCATGACAATAAAATTAGCAAGTTTGAAGACATGTGATCATGCATCATTGTAGGATCATTATTTCATAGATACTCAATTCTTAACATGGGTGATTAATGATTAAATGAAATTAACGCCTGTGTGCAGGGCGTCAAATCCAAAATTGACGACCTTGGCAGGGTCGTGACTTGTAAAGTAGCGCCCTAGTCTGGGGCGTGTATTTCATAGTCACGCCCTTGCTAAGGACGTTTCTTTCAAGAAATTAACAGAAAGTCGTTCAGAAACTATAGTAAACCAAACCATGTATATGCATGATAATTATTGTACTGTATCAATTTAGTTTGGGCTACAGTGACTTGAGAAAATCCTACCTTATAGGATTATCTGATGGAGAAACGTGAAGATCTGGTTGAGAATACTAGACTCTGAAGCTTCTAACAGCAGCAAATAGCAGCAGGCAGGGCTTGACGGAGGATGGAGTTGTTCTGTCAAAGAACCTTTGTTCTTCGGTAGATCACTAAAGCTTTCCTACAGGGGAATATGAAGAGATGTTAGAAATTTCTTTATAATGCTTGGCTGAAGATGGAAGATAGAAGAACTTACCCTTGTTCTCCACGAAGTCCAGGCTTCTTCAACCTTTAAGAAGAGAAGGAGATGAAGAACGTTAGTTCTTCATATACTCGAAACAGAAGAAAGGAAAGAAGAACAGTTCTGTTTCTTCACTTACCGTCGCAGAGGCTTGGATCAAATAGGTTTAGGGTTTTTCAAACGAGAGATTTTATAGGATTTTGGGAATCTTAACAATAGTTAGGGTTTGATTGGAAGTAATATTTCCAAGATTGAGTTATTACCACATTCGAACTCTTTCTCATAGTTATCACTTACCCTGGATAAGTTCTGGGTTCGAACGGTTCCGAATGGAATTAACGACTTTGGTAAGGGCGTGTATTATTTAATTGACGCCTTGCATAAGGGCGTTTATTAAAAAGCGCCTTGAAAAAGGGCGTTTCATATTTTAAAACACGCCCAAGATAGGGGCGTTTATTTTACTTACCCATTTGGTCGCGTGAGAACTGACGACCGCAGGTGTGGGCGTCCTTTCTTTATTCACGCCATTGATAGAGGCGTTTCTTTATAAATTAACGCCTTAATAAGAGGCGTTATTTTTAGTTTGTTTTATTTCGTCCAATTAACCCTATTCCTTTTATATATATATTTTAATTTATTTCAAATATTCATTTATCAGGGTTGCTACAGCACCGCTCCGTCTTGATAAGCCACTTCCAATCCTTTGCTTCCAGTCTTTTTTCTGCTAAAGAGGATAAATCCCACGATGATCTCCTCCAGCAGCAGCTGCTTCTACGAAGGTTGCAAGGTAACATGTTGGCGTAAGTAAGTATTTTCATAATATCATCTCCCCATTTCTTCGCGCATGATTCTCAAAAGGAAGTGCTTCTTAACAAGATTAAGAATGGTGTTTTAAACCTTTATCTTAGGCTTTTAATTGAATCATTTCTAAAAAGAGTCTTTAGACTTGCTTTGCAGCACTTTGGTTGATAAAGAACCCAGCATTGGGAATTCAACATTCTCTCTCCGCTTGTTTAAAAGTAACCCTCGGTTGGGCATTCCACACACTTCACGGCGTCCTTAGCCGGCTCCTTTGGTAAAACACCGTTGCTACCTTGGCCATGCCATGAGTATATCTGAAAGTCTTTTCTTTCCTTCACTCGGCCGAACGCAGGTACAAGAGGTTGACGGATAAGATGACCAACCTTGGTAAATCCCAATACGAGAGGAGTCTCAAATAGGGGCAGTCTTGACCCAGAAGAAAAATCAATATGAATTTCATTATACATATCTCGCCAAAAAGGGCCATGATGAAAATCAAATCAGAATTTTGATAATTACAATTAGGAATTATGGCATGACAAGAGTGGCAAAGTCCCCGCAGGAAAAATCCTGGTCGTATGCAGGTCAAGGGTCTAAAAATCAAAGGCACAAAGCCCCAGGGCAACAGACTACCTCTTTGAGGGTTAATACCTTGGAAGGAATTCAAGTCTTGATATCTCCCATCCTGTATGAAGCTTGTCTCCAATTATTCTTCTCTTCTCCCTCCAAGACCGAATGTTTCTCAGGTATGGCCTTGGTAGGGGCATCGTTGATCAAAGGCGGTCAGTTATAGGATGCCACTTTCAATGCACGCCCGGCTTTGGGAAATTTTAGCAAAAAGGGAAGGAACGAGGACCCCCAATTAATGGTTTAAACACCCTTTGATGCTGCATTAGCTATGTCTAAACCAAAATTAAAAAAAATTGAATATTGCAAAAAATCAAACAAATCAGATATTTCTACCAAAAATTCATAAAAAATTGAATATCTTTTACAAAACTTCACAAAAATTTGCATATTGATCAAAATTCATAAAAATTTGAATATCTTTTTCAAAACTCATAAAAATTTGCATATTTCCAAAATCCAAAAATTGCATTGTATTTTTTGATGGTGTTTTGCAGGAACAACTTTGCAAGGACCAAGAGCACGGGATGAGTCCTATCTCCACTTATTGCTATCAATCTATTGATTCTCCCCGATATTTTTATAACATGCCACCCAGGGGCATTTTGATTGTCATCTCCCCCATATCTCCTGATTATCATTTATCTCCAAATCAACTCCTGCTAATCACTCCGCCAATGGGCCTTATCAGATCTTGATCTTTCAACTCCAAATCTTGATTAGCCAGATTGTCTCCTCATAACAAATAATGATGCTTTGCAATGCCATGCTATTCATGTTATCCATGCTTTACCCTACTATGTGTTATTCATGGCTATGTTTGCTATGCTTTGAGTCATGCCTTATTCATTGCTTGTTATACTTTTTATATCTTGGCTAATGAATTTTTGAGCGCAGGATAAGAAGCTCTTAGTCCCACCGACTGGGCATCAACATCCAAGCCCCACGGTGTTTGCAGCTCATTTCTGAGTTCCCCATGCTTATTGATATCACCATCCCTGTATGCATTCTACTATATGTTACATATGTTACTAGATTATATCAAGGACCTTGTGGCTTTGGTAAATCTGGGATTTGAGTTCCCCTTCATCAAAAATAATGATGATTCCAGAGAAGTCTTAGTCACACGGATAGGCCGTTGAGCCGTCCGAGACTGGGGACGATGGTTCCCTTTTTACGAGTTGGTGCGTGGATAAACGGGCTTCGGCTTAGTATCAGCTCGCAGAATTAGTTTCTTTACCCAGTCTTGACAGTTTAACAATATTATCCTTGATTACATTATATTTTCATTTGTTTTATTTTTCCTTTTAGCCCAGCATGCATTCATGTAGGACTTTGAATCAATTGCTGAAAAATCATTCTGATAAGTTTCTTTTGATGGTTGAATTGATATTAATCTTTTCCAGATATGAGATATTCCATGCCGAATTGTGTCTTCATTGCGTTTTGTCGCTATTTTGGGTCATTTTCTCGAAAGCTCCTTGTTTGGATTTCTATCATCTTATTTCAACACTTTCCCTTGATCCACCTTGGCTGCAGCACGTCCACTGGCTGGTAACCGCTCCCCAATGGTGAAACTTACAGGTTTGTGACCTGGGGTACTTCCACCGCGCTGGAAGTTGATCATTCTCCTTCGTGCCCTCGTGCACATCTCCCCATTTTATCCAAACATTGTTGATTTCGTTGGATTTCCCGAGATTTGCTCCATCTCGAGCTTTTGATTTCATTCTCATCAAGTGATGTTGATTGCGTGACTCATCACACCTTGGCATCTACTTTTCAGTTTGCTCTGCTCCCTTGCAAAGCAGACGCCAAGGCGGGGCAGCTGTAGACACGCCAAAATTGACGTTACTGTGAGTACATCTCATATTACCTTGTAATGCCCTAATTTGACCCTCAAATTAGCTCTATTTGAGTGGTTTTTCTCACTTTTCTTGGATTTCTCCCTTATTTCTCTCTTTTCCTATTTTTCCCTATTTTTCTGGATTTTTCTGGATTTTTTGGGCATTTTTCTCTATTTTTCAGAAATAACGACTTGACATGGGGCGTCTTTTAAATAACGACTTATACATGGGCGTTTCTTAAAAAATTAACGACTACATTGAAGGGCGTCCATTCTTTGAAATTCCTATTTTTCTGAATTTTTCGTTATTCAGAATTTTTCAGAATTTTTTGAGAATTAACGACTTAAAAGAGGGCGTTATTTTGAATTTGAAAACAATAAAAAAAATCAAAAAATGAATTCACGCCGCATGTGAGGGCGTGACTTTCAAATCGAATATTTTAATATTATTTTTTAACCCCTTCCAGAGGTGATTTGGTGGCCTTCCGGGTGTCAGAAAAATTCGCAAAAATAGTCGTTGGAATCAGGGCGACGAGATGCACCTTCACCTAAAAAATGGGAAAATAATATTGAGAAATAAAAAATAACTCTATTTTGAACTTTTGAATTAACGTCCTAAGCTAAGTCGTGTTTTAAAAGACGCCTTCGGGTAGGTCGTCAATTATAGAATTGACGCCCTTACCCAGGTCGTGTTTCACTTTCGTTTCTTGCTCGAACGCAGCCTTTCCCCCCAAGAGTCCTACTTTGTTTGGTCATTACCCGTTCTTATCTTTCCCCATTGTGGACTCTTGCCATGCTTATCTTGATTTGCCTTATTTATAGAGCTCTCTTGGCTCTGTGGATGGGAGTTCGGAGGTTCTTCGGTTTTCTTCTGCCGCTTCTTTTTCTTCTTCTGTTTTCTTCTTCTGCTTTCTTCTTCTGTTTCTCCTTCTTCCTCTTCTGTCTTCTCCATATTCTTCTTTCTTCTTCTTCTTCTTATTCTTCTTCTTCTTCTGTTTCTTCTCTTTTCCTTCTGTTGTTCTTCTTTTCTTTTTACAGGAACCGAAGGTAGGCTGTTCTTGGCTAAGGAGGGGGGCTTCTTCCACGGTTCAACTCTTCCCCTTTGAGGCTTCCTCTCATCGAGCATTCAAGCCAAAGAAGCCACCCAAACAAGATTTTTCTATCTTATCTCCCCTTATTTGTATTTTTCATTAAGTCATGCATGCATCATTGTTATTGATTTTTCTCAACCATCATATTGAGATCTCCCCATAGTGCATCTCTTGCACACTTCCCTTACTTTTATTTATTTGCATGCATCATACATCTCCCCACACCCTCTTTGCATAGGGGTTTAAGGGCAATCCCCTTAAGGTGTGTATTGTTCATATTCTTCATGTCCACTTATATTTTTATTGAATTTGATGCTACACCATTGTTTCTAATCCATATCTTTTGGTGTTGTTGTCTTTGTTGTTTGCAAGGGTAATCAAAGGAAGAACTCTCTTCGTCGGCCGGCCGATTTTGAAGAGAAAGGAGTACTCACAATCCCCGCATCTTTTGAGGTATTTTGCGATCATCTCCCCACATTATTTTCACTTGAGACCCTCGTGTCTCTGGCGATCACACACTCCACATTAGCACCTCGTGCTCTTTTCATACATTATCATCATGTTTATTTATTCATATTCTTCTTATTTTCCTAAAGTGGATCTTAAATAGAATCTACAATCGGGGCTGCAATACGAGAAAAATCCTGAATGAACCCCCGATAATAGCCTGCGAGCCCCAAGAAACTCCGAATCTCCGTGACAGAACTCGGCCTCGGCCACTGTACCACAGCCTCGACCTTAGCTGGGTCCACGGAAACACCATCACCAGAAATCACGTGCCCCAAAAAGTGCACCTCACGATGCCAGAACTCACACTTGCTGAGCTTGGCATACAGCTGGTGATCGCGCAAGGTCTACAACACTGCTCTCAGATGCTGCACATGCTCCTCAGCAGACAGCGAATACACAAGGATGTAGTCCATAAACACGACCACGAACTGGTCCAAGTACGGATGAAACACCCTATGCATCAAATCCATGAACGCTGCGGGGGCATTGGTGAGCCCGAACGGCATCACCAAGAACTGATAATGCCCATACCTCGACCGAAACGCTATCTTCTCCACATCCGACTCTCGAATCCGCAGTTGATAGTAGCCTGATCTCAAATCGATCCTCGAAAACACCCGGGCCGACTGAAGCTGATCGAACAAGTCATCAATCCGAGGCAACGGATACTTATTCTTAACAGTCGCCTGGTTCAACTGACGGTAGTCGATGCACAGCCTCAAACTACAATCCTTCTTCTTCACAAACAACATCGGCGCACCCCACGGGGAATAACTAGGACGAATATACCCCTTGGCCAGCAACTCCTGCAACTACGCCTTCAGCTCTCGCAACTCAGCAGGCGCCATCCGATAAGGGGCCTTCGACATAGGCGCCGTACCCGGCACCACCTCAATCACAAAATCAATCTCTCACTGCGGTGGCAACCCTGGTAGCTCCTCGGGAAAAACATCGAGAAACTCGCACACGACGGGAATATCCTCTACGTCAGGACACTACCGATCCACCAAAACCACGGATGCGAGAAAGCTCTGACAACCCGCATCAAGCAAGCGACGCGCACGGATAGTCGAAATAAGCAAGCGGGAAGAGGAAGACCGAATACCTTGAAAATAGAAGGTGAGTCCATGAAGCTGTCAGAAGTAGACCTTCTTCGAGCCGCAATCCACCAAGGCATGATGAGCCTCGAGCCAATCCATGCCCAAAATCACATCGAAGTCCTGAAGCGGTAACGCATAGAGTCTAGCCGGCAAACTCCGCCCTTCCACCCACACAGGTACCTTCTCGAAGCAGTACGGGGTGATCATGAAGTCACCGGTAGGCAACTCTACCGCCAAGTCACAGGACACCTCGGTCACTGGGTCCTCCACGCTCTGAGCAAAATCCTCCAAGATGAACGAATGAGAAGCACCTGAATCAAACAAAACACGAGCCGCACGACCCAAAATCGAGAGAGTACCTTCCACCAAATGTGACGCCTCAGCCTCTGCCCTGGTCATGTGAGTCACTCTGCCTCGGGATCTCTGCCTCCCTACGGTAGCTGACCGTGACAACTGAGGAAATTGTCCCTGCTACTGGTACTGCTGCGGCTGTGATGACAACTGTTGGGGCTAAAACTGCTGCTGCTACTGAAACTCATGCGGCTGGCTCGGTCTCTGTGGACAGTCACGTGCCATATGTCCTGGCTGATCGCACCTGAAGCAAATCACGGGCGCTGAACACGGTCTGCCTGGATGAGAACCACCGCACCTAGGACAACCGCCCCGCGAACCAGTCATCGAACCCTGGCGCTAAAAAGCCACCGACTGCTGAACACTGCCCAACGACTCTTGCTTCGACTCCTTGCGATCCTGACGCCTCTTGCCAAAACCAGCTTCCTTAAGCAACTTCTTAAGCTTCGACTTGAAGGACGACCCTGGCGCAGGAGCCGTAGACTGCGTCGCCACTGATCCACCTGCTGAGAGCTGGACGGTACTCTGCTGCTGCATCCCTGACGGCTAGCTAAAATCCACCTACGCATGACTAGCACTGCCCTGCCCTCGAACCTTCTGTAAGTATCTCTCCAGCGCCGCTGCTGCCTTACATGCCGCATCCAAAGTGGTCAACCCCGACGTAAGAAGATGATGCCTCAACTCTAGCCTCAGGCCACCCACAAACTGATCGGTCTTCGCCTCCTCATCTGCCATGATGTGAGGAGCATAACGGCCCAACTCGATAAACTTGGCACGGTACTGCATCACCATCTTGTCACCCTGGGTCAGCTCCATAAACTCACGCAACCTCTGTGACCTGTCAAAGGACGGACAGAAGGCACGCTCGAAGGCCGTGATGAACTCCTGCCACGCAATCTACCGAAGAGGACGAGACTGGAGCACTGAACCCCACTCTGACGTCCACCAAGTATGGGCCGCTCCCTGAAGACGATGAGTAGCCAACGCCACCTGCTCCTCCTCAGGACACTCCATCGCGCTGAAAATCCTCCGAACATCATCCAGCCACTCTCTGGCCACCTCAGGATCTGGCTGCCCACTGAAAGAAGGAGGCTGGAATAGCAAAAACTCCTTCAACACGCGACCATGACCACCACGAGACTGGCCCTCACCAGCCTCACCGCCCTGCTGCTGACCTCCCTGCTGCCGCTGAAACACATACTCAAACATGCCTCGGAAGAAATCGTCCATCCCCGGAGCTCTCGCATCTCCAGCTACACCCTCGGAAACTGAAGCCTTGCTCTGCTTCTCCAGACCACCGCTAGACTCTCCCTGATGGGGACGAGCCATCCTCCGTGGTGCCATAACGCACCTGACATCAAGAAAACAACCACAAATCAATAAAACACGCGCGGCCCTAAGCCAGTCACCGACTGTACAGAACATTCATGGACCTTCTGGACCACCGCAATTCGTTTCAAATTCCGATGTACCTCCACAACCTACGCTCTGATACTAGCTGTGACGACCCGAGGATCCGAGTACCGGAAAGGAACCGGCGCGTCTCGAATCTTGGTCCACCAACTCACGAGTCGGAAGACTCGGTGATGCGACACGAGACTCCAAATCTGATAGTTTTCTTTTCTTTTAATTGAATTGTGAAAAGTACCCCAAACGAACTAACGCCCTTTCAACAGAGTATCGAAATTTTGGTTCTCTCCATATTTGCAGCAGTTATCTTCTAGCTTTGACACTATTTTTATCTCCTTTGAACTAACAGAAATGAGACCTTCCACTCCCCTTATAATATTCCTTTGAAAACACTTTGCTTCCTTGTTGTAACTGTAAATCATTTGGAGTTGTTGGTGGCACTTTGCATCAGCTATATCGAAAGGGCCAGCATCCAAACCAAAACGTCCACTAAATTGCCTCAGAACCACATGCTGCTATCTGGCAACCTTCTCCCGAAGCTTGCTGACTTTTTTTTTATTGCCACCATTTCCAATTAACCTGTCCCAAAATGGAGATAAGGAAGGAGATCCTTCCCCTCCTTTCAAACCATGATCAGCATCTCAACTAAATGGGTCCTGTCCATAGCAAAAATCGCTAGAGGAGGGCAAGAGTAACAGAAAAGGAGCTGCATTTCAAAGGTAGGGCAGGGTTTAGAGATAGAAGTTAGAGAGAGAAGATGATGTATGCGGCTGTGGGAGGGTGCAAGAGCCTGGGTTGGACGATGTCGTGGGTTGTGGGGTGGTGTAGGATGTGGCTGGCAGGGTGGGGAAAGAGATGGTTATGGTGCATGGTTAGGGTACATGGCGGTGGCGAACTAGGAGCGGAGGGGCGAGGAGTGGCCGCTATGGTCGCCATGCTCGGAGGGGGGGCCGCGCTCGCCATGCCCGGATGCGGGGTGCCATGCCCGGACGTGAGGCCCGCGTGCTCGCTGTGCTCAGACCCAGATAGAACGGTTGTAGTCGGGCCCGATCGATAGGCTCACCCATCGGAGTGGTGGCGGGACGGTGGACTCATGGTGGCACGACAGCAGTGTCGTCGGGGTGTGGCATGCTCGGCCGTTGGTGTGCTCAACAAAGCCGTGGTGTCGTTGGAGGGGCGGGCACTACACATGGGTTTGTATGGCGGGGTACCATGCTCGTCACATGACCCGGGTGCTCGCCACGTTCACGCTTGGAGGGAGGCTGTCGGTGTTCTCACGTGGCTGGGCAGGGTAATCGGAGACGTCCATGGCATGCAAGCAGTGGCCACGGCGAGCTTGCGGCGGACAATGTATAGAATGGTGAAAGGGAGAGACGAGGAGGGGGGAAAGAGAGGGCAGGCGGTTGGCGGGCTTGCAGGTGGTGTAGAGTGTGGCGATGGCATTGGTTGGAAGGCGATACGTCGTGGCACTGTTGGATTCCTCGATGGCCTGCACAAGTGGAGGCGTTGAAGGGGACCGTAGGTGGGTGGGGATGGTGGAGCAGAGGGTGGTGGGTTGCAGCTATGGCAGAAAAGGGGGGGTGGGACTGTCGCGTATGGTGGGGTGGTGCATGCTGGGATCATAGCAGAGAAGAGAGAGAGAAGGAGAAAAAGGTGAGATGGGGCAAAGGTGTGGCATAGAAAGAGAGAGTCTAGAGAGAGAGACGGGATGTGGGGGAGAGAAAGAGAAGCAACAGTGGGGGGCAGGTTAGGAGAAGACTGGTGCCGCCATGCGTGGGGGTTGGGGTGCCTGTAGAAGCCAGAAGGAGAGAGAAAGAGAGGGGGTACGCCAGATGAGGGAGGGGAAAAGTAGAGGGGCTAGAGAGAGAAGACAAGATAGAGCTAAAGAGAGAGCCACATGTGAAGTGGGAGGGTTGAGAAGAGAGAGAGGGGGGTGGAGATGTGGGGGAAAGGGGGTAGGAGGCACTTGCGGTGCCCCTGTTTCAAACAGGGGATCGCATGCTGAGTTGGAGAGAGTAAGGGGGAGGGAGAAAGGGACTTGTGGGGGAAGAGAGACATGGAGAGAGGAGGTAACAACAGTGGGGGCAGGTTAAGAGAGGGAGAGAGGGGAATGTGCGGCCCACATGGAGGGGATGAGAGGAGGCCACAACGGTGGGAGGGGAGGGCAGAAGAGAGTCAGGGGAGAAAGATAGGTGGGTGGCGGAGACGCGGGACCGGGACCCTGTTCCATTAGCAGGAGGGGTTGGAGGATGGGGTTGCGGTAAGGGGAGAGGTGTGGGAGAATGGCCGTTTCAGAAGAAGTTTAGAGGGAGAGGGGTGGGGAACGAGGAGAGACTGCTGTTGCAGAGAGGGAGGGGGATGAAATCCGGAGGAGGGGGTGGGGTAGTAGGCCGAGCTACGGATGAGAGGGAGAGAGGGAAACAAGGGGACGTCCGCTGCATGAGAGGGGGACGAGGAGAAGCCGTAGTGGTGGTAGAGCAGAAGTTAGACAGTGGGAGAAAGAGGGCTGTAAGGGGGGGAAGGCATGGAGAAGCAAAAAGGGGGGGAGGGAAGGCCGGCGGCCTTGGGGAGTTAGCAGGGAGATTGAAAGGGAGGAGAGAAGGTAGATTGGGGAAGTGGGGGAGATAAGAGAGGGCTAGAAAGAGGCCTCCTGTGAAGCGGGGAGTTTGGTGGGAGGGAGAGGAGACATCGTGGGAGGGAAAGAAGGGGGAAGAGAGAAGATGGTGGGGGGAAGGGGGTGTGGGCACCTGGAGGAGGCTTCTCATTGTTTTCCAAAAATTTGATTCCATTCTATTCCTTACGTGGGGTTACAAGTAACTTAAATAGAAAAGAGTGGGAAGGGGAGAGGTCACATTTAAATGGGAGGGGGTGGGACACATAGAAAACCCAAAGGACATGGGTTCTTACGAGGACTCTCATGAGTGCACACTAGGGCCTAGTTATAGCTATATACCTATTCCTAATCAAATGGAAACTCACACTAGGCCCACTTATATCATTTCATGTGGCCCATTAACATAAAACATTTAAACATAGCTAATATAGTTTCATAGTTGTCGGCGCCGCTTTGACGATCGTCCGTTGCCGCTTGCCGATCCAATGAAGATTCCGTCACTCGGAAGGGTAGAAAGGAGTGGTGTGGGGCTACAAGAGAAGCTGCAACGACCACAAAGATAGCACAATAATCTAAAAAATAAAATGCACAGAATAATATAAATAAATAAACTTCTACAAGGTCCACAGAGTCTCATGTCCAAATAAAAGTACAGTCAATAGAAAGGAAAGTACAACTACACGGGGCATCCCCCGGCGTACAACTACACGGGGCATCCCCCAGCTCTGGCAGACTGGCGACTAACCTTGGCTAGAAGAACCATGCTGAAACTCGGTCGCGCCTCTCGAAGACCCCGCCTCACCTGAAAAGTAGGGGTGAGCCTCATTTCATTGGCTCAGTAGGGATCCCGCGAATCTCCACCTCGCGCGGAAAACAGGAAAGCAGAAGGTAACCCTACCTAGCAAGAGTACGGTGGAACCGACAAGCTAAAGTAAATAAACGGAAAAGCCATCTACTCTAACAGTACCGTACTACCAAACCTCGGTCCAATAAAACTTGAGTCCACGCCTACTAGCGAACAAGAGCACTACCCACCAGAAGAATGACCGGATGCGTCCCCTGACGTCTTACACCGCGTCACAAGTGTCCGGCTACGACGCCCCGGGCATGAGACTCAGACACGTAACAAGAACCACGACAAGGACTAGCTGGGGTCACGCTCGTCAGCGCGTGTCCTAAGCCCCCAACTACGTGTGCACACACAGACCATCTGCTCTAGGTCGGGTCCTCTAGGTGGTTTTCCCCCCCATCGGACTCTGGTGGCAAAGGCAAGGGGCCTTACGGTAACCAGCCTAAAAACTGCCTCTCACTGGGTCTCGCTCTCCACCACTCCCAGGTGGGTCCGCACACGCGTGCGCAGGAAGCTACGACTAGTGGACAGGTCACTGGAAGTAAGGACTCGACTCACGGAACCCACCGACTAACACACTAACACAGACTCTTGGTAACCAAACGGTAGGTACGGATGCCGGGGACACGCATGAGGTCTGACCGTCCCTCAAGTCATGCGGCACCCCCACCGAGGTAACTGATTCTCCGGGGACCCCCGGGCGCCCCTATGGCTTTCCCTGGGTGCCCACGGCAACCCTCGGGCCACACGCCATGACCGGGTCCGAAACTCACCCAACCAGAGACTAAGCTACCCAAGGAACACGGTTTCGGGGGAGGGGGAAGGTCGCGCTAGGCACCCCTATCGCGACTCTGGAGAACACGCTAGCATGGGCTAGCGTGATCTGCCAGATCGCGCTGCCCAAGGCTAGCGCGTTCACACCTGAACGCGCTAGTCTTGGATAGCGTGATCATGCGATCGTGCTACCCGTCCCTGGTGCGTTCTGAACCGCCAGAGCGGTCATCCCTTCCGATGAACGCGCCCGGACGACACGGCGCGTTCATTAAGAACGCGCCACTGGAATATAGCGCGACAACGGGCCGAGCCCGGTTCGCGAAATACGCCCGGAAATCGTAAAACCACGCCCATTCACCCCCTCTGGTGAAGGGAAAACAACGGGGAATCACCCCCCCGACGTCCTCGCATGCATCTAGAGCCCCAAATCAATCAAAAACCCCCACGAATCAATGAATCCGGCGCTCAAACCCCAAGCATGAAAATAACCCTCCCGGCATGGATTTAGCCCCACTCGGCCTCTCCACGGCCTAGAAATCACGGGGAATGCTGTAAAGAGGGCAAGGATCCGTCCCCCTACCTTAAAGAAGCTCAAAAACCACCGGATCGCCGCCGAACGCCGAATCTTGCTCGAACACGAACTCCTCTCCCACGCACCAATGGGGGCACCGTCACGATCCTCTCGCCACCGCCGTCGTCACCACGCCGCCACCGAGGTCCACCACCCGTCGCCGGAGGGGAAGGGGCGCCGCGAAGTCCAACGGGCAAGGGGGGTTGCAACGGTCGGCCGTGGCTCACGGGAGGAGGAAAGAAAAATGAAAAGAAGAAAAGGGGAAAAAGAAAAGGAAAAAATAGGGGGGTATTTATAGAAAATCCAAAAAATTGGAAAAATCCCAAAAATAGAAAAAATACACCTCCTCGATCTTCGCGACGCACCGATCGCAACGGTACAACCCTCGCCTAGGTGAACGGTCCGGTTCACCCGCAACAAGGTTATGAAGGGTCTGTCGAAACCCGTACACGGAAATCGAAAAACACATACGGAAAAGCCACGGACGCACTCCGGGCCTCCGAAATAACTCCGGATCGCGCCGATCCGGACACGAAAGATGTCCGAAACAAAATTTCGGACCCAACAGAGCCAGACACTCCGAGAAACTAGATCCGGGACCCACGACGAAGGATCCGTAAGGTTCGGGACATTACAATCCTGACGACCCTCAACTCGGCTGGCTAACACTAGAAAATATGGTGAGGAGAACTCAATTACCTCGAACCCAGAGAACAGATTCTCTCTCCTAATCTGGTAATCCTCTGCAACTCTGCAGGCTCCGATCCAATGCATCGGGAACCACAACACCAACCAAGGATCTTCACGAGCATTGCCCAAACGGCACACATCCTTCTGGAATAGCGCCAACACCCTTAAGCCTCAAGGGAATGGGCAACACTTCTCACAGGCAACCTTATTGTCGAAACACCAAACACGTCTCGCACGAACTTCATGGCACACCAAAGAGGCCAACCAATCCGAACGTAAAATGCAAGACGACGAACTTGACAAAACGCGATCTCTCCAACCAAGGAGAAATCGACATACCTCCAACCAAACGGAAGGTCTCCATGCTCAACCTGACCTCGAACCTTGCGCATGCTGGGAATACCTCCCCAGCACCAGAAAACCATTACCACCGTCAGGTCAGCTCCTCCGACAACACTCGTCAAGTGTCTCATTGGATCACGATCACAACATCTCTCGATGCACCTCCAATGTACTTCTCCGAACTACAACTCGTCACGCCTCGAGCATCGGCTCTACTGATCGCCAACCACACTCTTCACCAAAGCAGTTGAGCTAGCCGCTGCCACACGCTCCTTACATACACCTGCCTCTGATCTCTGAACCATCAACACGCCAAAATGCTTCCCGAGGAGCGAAGAAACCACACAAAAGACGCCAAGCTCGAAGGCTGCTACATCTCTAGCCACCGGACATAATTCCCTTGAACCCGTCCGTGCTAACAATGAACCATTCTCGATACTCAGATCCTCACAATATCCATTTTCTGAGCTGCCACCGCACATACCACCACGAGAAGAGCCACGACATGAACCACGATCGGCACCCGCCAACGCTCATAGACAGTCCCAAAATCAGTTGTGGAACCTTCACATCTCGCCTGCAATCTCGCACATCGTGTCCAAGAGTGGAGCAATGGCCCCAAATTCCATAATCTGGGCCAAAACCATGCCACCACCACATAATCTCAGACCAATCCAAGAATAAGACATCCCATTCACGCGCAGAAATGCAAGACTTAGAGTTTGCTGGGACATCTCTGCCCAATCTTGCCTCGAAATTCACAAAATAATCGAGACTGACACATCATTTCTGACGCCACAGAGCACAACAGGAACGTCGGGCTTGACCATCAGTAGCTCATCCGGAAGATCCTCCGCTCATCCGAGCATATTTCTCGATCAGAGCACCCGCTCTGCTACCTCAAACCATGATCTCGACGCCTCAGGGGCTGGACAAAACACCAAATTAGGGTGGCCAAAATGACAATAACTCCCTCAGAGCACACTCATGGCATCCGAACCACGAACAATCCTCGCCAGCCACTTGGCCTTGCCGCAGGTTCCTCGAATGCAGCACCGCGGAAATGCACCTGCCGGCAACCTCTGCCCAACACAGGATAATTGGGGCACCACCCATCGGGAAGAAATCTCTCTATGTCATTCCTCGGGCTCCACACCGGCACTCCAGCAAAGCAGCAACCGCCTTCACAGCGCCAACTCAACGCACTCAAGCTCTCAAGCGAGAAACAACAGCGAAAAATAAACACAAAACCCTATGCCAACTGTCGACTGTACTGGACCTTATAGACTATGATCACTGCAATTATCTCGAATTCCCATGTACACTCCACAAACACACCGCTCTGATACCATCTGTAACGACCCAAGATCCAGATACCGGGAAAAACCCGATACCATTCGAATCCTGGTCCGCCGCCCACGAGCCGGAGGGCTCGGAAGGGCTAAAAGGTGTGTGTGAGTGGCAGTATACAGGAATAAGAAATAAAGTAGGAAATAACAATTAAATAAACTAACTACAGATTCTAGTCTAAAAGTACAGTCTACAGAAAATAAAACGTACCCAATGGCGAGTGAACACTCGGCCCGACGAGCTGGCACCTAGAAACCTTCACGCAGCACCCTCGAACCTCGAGGAGAAACCGTCACACCTAAAAAATAGGGGTGAGCCTCCTATCACTGGCTCAGTAGGGGTCCCGCGGAACCCCAACCGTAAACAACAACGGCAGTGGAAAGCAGTAACAGAAGCCGGAACAGCAACCACGACGGTCGGTAAAACCTCAGCTCTACAGCTATTCCTATTGGTAACTGAGAAGGAACTCCCGATTTCACAATTGGGGACCGGACTACCTAACACCACAGCTACCGAGGAAAAACCCACTGCAACTCTGCCGTGGAGGCCTGTCATAAAGATAAGATAGACAAGGCCTAACCTGGACCACACGGTCCACGGGTGCCGTCACAACCTCGCTGTCGTGAACCCGACCTAGCCAAGGGGTGAGGCCCCGATAACTCTACCCAGCACCCCTAGCCTCAGCCTCGAAAAACACATAGAAACAGTCTGGGAGACTATGCCTCGCGGTGAGAAAATGGACTCTCGGGTCACGAAAACTCGCGTCCCATGATGGGGGCACCTTCCCACTCAAAGCATGGTTGGAAGCGTCCATCGATGACTTACTCCACGCCTCAGGTGTCTCTCTCACCCCAGGCAGAAACCGAGGCACAACACAGACCACAATAGAAACAAGGGTCTAGTCGGGGTAGTGCTCGTCAGCACGTGTCCGAAGTCCCCGACCATGTGTGCACACACTAAACGCCTGTACCGCATTAGGCCCTCTAGCTAGTTTTCCTCCCGACCCGGACTCGAGCCGCGACAGGGTAGACGCTACGGCAAACTAGTCTAAAAACCGTCTCTAACGGGTGCGGCTCTCCACCTACCCCCTAGATGGTTTAGCACATGCGTGCCCAGGCAAGCCACTGTAGCTCTCCACCTACACTCAGGTGGGTCAGCACACGCATGCCCAGGAAGCTACTACATGTGGCGGTCACCATAGAAATGACTCTCGGTGGAAACCACCGGAACACGGACATGCCACGTACAGGCCCTGTCACGTCTAGCTCGGGAAAGAGGTGGCATGATGCCACCGGACTCCACGCAGTCCTTTAAAACCTATTAAACCAACGGTCCTTGAGTCACAGGACACAGGGTCAAGACCGTTGTACATGACAACTCTAGGCCATCAATCTGGCCTACCCCATAGGTCAGAAACCATGGTCTGATATAATTCTTAAAGCGGGGCATAGCCGTCGACTCAATCCCTTCCAAAGTGAAACGAAGAAAACCCTCCAGCCCCAGGCTGGGCAATTGGACTCACAGTCCACAAGCCATACACACGGCCCACATGGAAACCACATTCCAAAGAAGTTAACGATGTGCGAAAATAACCCTCCGCACTCATGCCAACCCGTAGCGACTCAATCTAGCATAAACACGGAAGCCCGGAACACAAAGGGTCACCAGAATCCTTAAAACCCATGGGCATGCTAATCGAGGTAAAATGGTACCTCCGGACACCCAAAAATATGGTCACGGTACCCACGGGGTGTCCAGGACGCTCACAGGGCCAAAGGTCGGTCATTGTGTCTCAACCGGACCGACTGGGACCTAAAACGTGCTTGCCCACTACAGTTCGGTCGACCAGACCCCTGGGGTCGGTCGACCAACAGGGTCGATCGACCGGCCCAGACTGGGCGGTCGACCGCCCACGCGCAGGGGAGGGGGATGCCCAAGTCGGTCAACCGGCCTAGGCCGGTCGGTCACCGAACTGAGGCGAGAACCCCCCCGTGGCGAACGCCGATCGGTCGACCGAACTGCTCGAGTCGGTCGACCGATTACGGTAGGTGTAGGCACATAAAAATTGACATTACCATGAGTATATCTCATATTGCTTTGTAACGTCCCAATTTGACTCTCAAATTAGCTTATTTGAGTGATTTTCTCCATTTTCTTTATTTGTTTTACATTTCTCCTATTTTTTTTTGGATTTTTCTAGATTTATCTAATTTTTTTTGGATTTTTCCAAGATTTTTCTCTATTTTTTGGGGCTTTAAAAGATTTAGCGACGGACCCTACGGACACCCATTTAATAGGCGACCATCACAATGGATGCCATTTCTTGAGTTTTATTTAATTAAAATATGAAAATAAAATGTTTTTTTTCTCTGATCGCGGTCGCATGGGCGACCGTGTTCAGAGGAGGTTCCCGAAAACACTCGTTCCTTCATAGAAATATGCGTCAGCCCTAATAGACGCCAATTTATAATTGGCGTCCGCCGTGGATGACGTGAATTTGTGTTTTACATTTTAAAATGATTTTAGACATGATTTTCAGATATTTTCAATTGGTGTCAACCATGGAAGATGCCAATTCTTTAAATAAGCGTTCAGGACCATTGAAACCCATTCTTCTTGATTATGTGCGTCCATTTTGTCGGACGCCAATTCCTAATGAGCGTCCGGGCCTCCAGACGTGAATTCCCTTGCTATATTTTGAGCTTCCGATTCCTTCTGAAATTTGGATTTATTTAGAATTAGCGTCTGTATTCTCAGACGCGAATTCCTTTTTATTTCGGATTTCCATATTTTTAACTTCAAATTAACGTCCAAAGGGATGGACGCCCATTTAATGGGCGACCATGGGGTCTGACGCCATTTCCCTGTAACCTCCCGAACTTGCCGGCAGCTCCTTCTTTCCTCGTTTTGAGGTATGTTTCAACTGGGTAAGGTTCCCGGTGGCTTTCCAAGCTGGGGAGGACTCTTCCCAAGTTTATCTCCTTCCGTGGATGATTATCCTAATTGCTGAGAATTGATCATCGAATCTTCCCTATAAATGGAGCCCTGCGGCTCTCATTCAGGGCCCCCCGATTTGATTATAGAGGGGAGGTGCTTCCGAATTTGTGGCTCAGGAGGGAGTCCTCTGTACGTCCAAAGCTTCATCTTTCAGAGGCTTCTTCGTGATTCAACATCTAAAGCCCCGACGAGGCCTTCTCAAAAAACACCGGATTCCTTCCCCCTCTTCTCTGTTTATTTTCATCGCATTTGTTTAGTTCTGCATGCATGCATCATCTTCATCCTGCTATCCCCCTAGGTCAACCACGTTGAGCCTCCCTCCAGTGCAACACTTGCACGTCTTTTACATTCATATCATCATATCTCCCACCTTTTACATAGGGGTTTAAGGGTCAACACTCAATAAGGTGTGTTCATATCCATGTTCTCACGTTATATCTTTCATTTGGATTTGATACTACACTTGGTTTGCTAATCCATTCCTTTATTGGTTGTTGTCTTTGTTTTGCAAGGGTAATCTCAAGAGAAACTCTCTCCATCGGCCGGTCGATAGGAAGAGAAGGAAGGCACTCATAATCCCCCGCTCTTCAGGGTATTTATCGCGATCCCTCCTTTTTTCATTATTATATCATTTGAGGCCCGCGAGTCCTCTAGTGATCACCCTCCAGGTTGGCATCCCACGTATGCTCCCTCTTCTTTTCCACCCATTCTTAGCTTATTTTTATTCTTATCTTTTCTTTATTTAATCCAAGTGAATTTCTTAGGATTTACAGCAGCAAACCCTCGGATCCCCACCTAGGGGTCCGATTCCACACCCACTCGATCCCAATCGAGGGGAAAATAACTGGGATCATTCCCCGAGTCCCAAAACCCAAAAATAGGAGGAAGAAAGCAAGAAAACCTCGCACGATCCCACGAATCCGTCGCACACCCTAAAAAACATGATTTTAACCCCCAGCATGAATAAACCCACACTCGGCTCACCACGGCCTATGAAACTCGTGGGAAATGATGTACAGGGGTTAAGGATCCATCCCCCTACCTCCACCAAAGATTCCGTGCACCGTGGACACCGTTCCGTCCCGAAACGCCCTGCAAACCACCGTCGGCGCCCCGAACTCGCGAACGACGAACACCGTGCCACCTTCCCTCGATCCTCGACCCATCCTCGCCGTACCTCGCCCCATGAACCTTGCCACCTCACCCCCGTCCACCTCTGTCGGCCACCAGAGAAGAGAGGGAGAGAAGAGAGAGCGTGAGAAGAGAGAGGGAGAGAGTGAGAGTTGTGAGGAGAGAGAGGGGGGTGAGGGTTTAAATAGAAAAACCCACGCGGAAATTCCGTGATCCGAAAAATACAAAAATGGGAAAAAATACTTCCCATGATCCTCAGAAGACGCACAACATGCCGCAATGTCCCAGAGCCCGACAACACATTGGTTCACCCTGCACAGGGTTCCGAAGCTTCGACAGGCAAAAACACGCGTAAGTCGTAAAACACTCTCCGGGATTCACCAAGGCGCTCCGAACTCATGGTTCCTGATCCAGAAAAATCGAAAAATTTTCCGGGGTGTTACATACAGCGCTGAAGCATTTTCCCATTACCAAAGCGGAGCTATTTATGTACAGGCGGGGAGATGATGAACCTGTCCTGGATTACATTCAAAGGTGGAGAGGCTTCTGTGCGAGATGTAAGCCTCCACTGAGCCACGAGGCTACTATGCGGATCTGCAAACAAGGTCTAAAGAAAGAAATTAAGCAAATGATGATCGGCATCAAAGTCCAATCCTTTGATCAGCTCAATACGATAGCAACTGATGTTGAAGCCTTTCTGGCGAAGTATTGCCCCGCTATCGCTACGGCGAGGCGAGATAACAAATCTGAAGGTGTTAACCTCGATGCTTTCGAGCAAATGATGCTGAAAACCCGAGAGGTGGCCGGATCTTTAGCCACCAAACCTGTAAAGCAAATTTCCTTGTTGCGGGAGAAGATGAAGAAGCCCTATTCCTTCCCAAGAGAGAAGACACGGGTGATTTTTGAATGGGCTTATCATTATGACAAGATTACTCTGCCGGAGCTCAAGAAGCCATAGGATGCTAAAAGAAGTAATGATCCTCGATTCTACCCATATCATCGAATGTTGGGGCATTCTATCGAGGACTGTTACATTTTCAAAGATATTTCCCAGAATCTTATCAAGAAGGGCCAACTTCAGATGGGGGAGTACACAGTTGACCCACCATGCCCACATGAAACAGGCGCTTACAGGAGGGGACTTCATGTGGTCCCCGGAGAGACATCAGAGGCTGAGCAAAGTAGGCCTCAAATCCGAAAGGAGCTGACCGGGTGGCCAATGTCACCCATGAAAGAAAAGAAGAATATACACTCTTGTCCCACGGCATGTGCGTGCACCTCCACCTCTCTAACCATGGAGGCAGCCGGTTCGGCTGATGAGAGATGCTGTGAAGTAGATGTGACCTCCCTCTCCACTCTGGTGAATGAAGGTTCTTCGAAGGTAGTCTATGACGACTACCAAGATGATCATGAAGAAATTCTACAGCTCTCGAGGCCAGGAGATATCCCGAAGGCAATAATACAAGAAAAGCAAGAAGCCGATGTCCCCTACAAATGCTGAGAATCTGCGGTTGTAGAGGTTGCCACGGCCTCCGGTGATGCTCCTCAAGGGAAAGAGGTTAAGAAGCTCCTTGTAGCCCTCAATGGTGATTCATCTACGGGCCAGCGTCCAAGCTACCCGAAAGTTGCACTGACAGCTTCACCGTTGATTCTCCAACAAACTCAATAGCTAGAGAAGGAAGCTGACGATGTCCCGCCACTAGGCAAAATAAGGCAAGAAAGCATCTATGATGTCCTCGAAGCCGAAGAAGATGATGAAGGCCTCATTAACTTGCAGCCGGCCCCGTCGGAGATAGAAGATGGTGGCCAGGCCAGTGTTGATGAGCTGGTCGAGGTGAACCTTGGCACAGAAGAGGAGCCTAGGCCAACCTTCCTCAGCGCCCTCCTTCTCCTAGAAGAGAGAAAGCAATACATACAACTACTCCAGGAGTTTCGAGACTACTTTGCTTGGAACTACAAAGAGATGCTAGGCCTTAGCCCTGAAGTTACTCAGCACATACTGGCTATCGACCCAAAAGCAGAGCCAATTAAGTAGCCACCCCGACGGATGAGGCCGGAGCTGATAAACCAGATTTGCAAAGAAGTCGATGAGCTCACAGATGTTGACTTTGTAAGAGAAAACCAATATACCACATGGCTGGCCAACATTGTGCTTGTCAAGAAGAAAAATGATCAGATCCAGATATGCGTGGACTTTCAGAACCTGAACAAAGCATGCCCGACAGACGATTTCCTAGTGCCGATCACTGAAGTCATGATTGATGCTACAGCTGGCCACGAGGCACTGTCATTCATTGACGGCTCGTCCGGATACAACCAGATATGGATCGCCGAGCATGAAAGAGTTCACACAGCTTTCCGATCACCCAAGGGGATATTTCATTACAAAAGAACGCCCTTTGGCCTCAAAAATACTGGCTCCTCTAACCAAAGGGCGATGACAAAGATATTCGACGAGTTGCTCTACAACAAAGTTGAATGCTACATTGATGATTTGGTGGTCAAGACCAAAAGAAGAGAAGACCTCCGGAATGATCTCAAGATCATATTCGAAAGGTTGCGGCAGTTCAAGCTAAAGATGAACCCGATGAAATGCGCCTTTGGCGTTTCAAGTGGGAAATTTCTCGACTTTGTCACCAGATATTGGAGAATCGAAATAGACCCCTCTAAGATAAAAAGCTATACAAGAGCTACCCCCTCTGAACAATATGACAGAATTACGGTCATTGCAAGGCTGATTAGCTTACATTCACAGATTTATTTCCAATCTGTTCGGACTATGCTTGATGTGACACCAAGCGGGGAGGGGAATTCTAGCTAGAAGTGATGAAAAGGCCGCCGATGCCGATGTTGTCCACTCTCTGTGCTTCAGGATAGACAGTCGGTTCTCTTGACACTGCGGCCACTCCGGATTTTTGCTGAAGACGAAACCAGTGGGAAACTCTTTGTAGCTGGACCGGGAAGACACCAGAATTTTCTTGATTTCTGTGGACGCCGATTCTGGTCGGGGCAGACGGTTGAACAGAGTGGCAGGTCTGTTGCGCAGACTATAACAGGTTCTCATCAGTGGGAAGACGAGGATGCTGCGACCTCTCCCGAGCTCAGAATCAGGCACCGCTGAAGTTGTTGGTTCCGTTGACGAGTCGTCTTTGCAACAAAACTGACGGGGCTGCCAGATATGGTCGGAGATGGCCGGTAGAGCTTGAACACTGAAGGTGGTCGATGCCGATAGAGTGGAAGCAGAACTGCATGCCCGGTGGGAGAAAATTGATAACTTGTGGATACGGATGCCAAACGGAGATCCGCTTCTTGGGGATGAAATAAGGCTCAGAGTAGAAGATTTTTGATGAAGAACTCCTGCTCAGATTCCCAGGAGGTTGGCCGCTGCAGATCTTTCACTCCGGCTCTGGTCTTCTGTCCGAGCAGTTTTGCGCAGTCGAGGGAGAATGGACCTTCTGATCAGACAGGTCCTCGGATGGAGACGAAACCACCTTGCTTGGAAAGCTCTCTGGACGACATTTCCAGAGATGTATGCCTTGCCACCAGAAGATTCAGGAAAATGCCGGAGATGATGCAGCTTCTAGGACCAAATTTGCTGCCTGCGACCTGCAATGAAGTGGAAACCTTGTGGTGGCAAATGGTGGTGGAATGAGATGGAGGGAAGGGGAGGGCGACCTTGGCTGGGTTGGGGCTGGAGTTGGGCGAAGAATTTCGAATTTGGGCCTTGGGAGGAGTTATTTTAGCCTTGGGAAGGTGGTGGGATGCATGGGGAAGGAGAGTGGGGTAGTTGGGGGTTGGGAGGTGAGGAGAGGATTGAAGGAGAGATCTTGGGGTTGGGGTGAGTTAATGGAAGGGTGTGGGAACTAGGGAAAGAGTTATTAGGGGAGGGGAAGAGAGAGGAAGTGGTTGGGAGGGGGAGGAGAGAGAAAGGGGCGCACCCCTTAGAGAAAGAGAGAGATAATGAGAGAGAGAAAGAGAGAGAGAGAGAGAGAGAGAGAGAGAGAGAGAGAGAGAAAGAGAGAGAGAGAGAGAAAGAAAGAACCTAGGAGAATCCACTCCTAGAGAGAGAGAGAATATTGGAGAATCCACTCCAAAGATAGAGCGATAGAAGGAGGGTAAGGGACCTCATGTTGGAGGTAGTTTTCTAAATATTTTTGATTCACTTCATTTTTTTTTAAAAGAGAGGTTACATGACACTTATATAGACTCCACAAAGAAGATCAAAAGGCAACTCACCTAACACCTACTCATCATAACTCTCTTGGGAAGACTAAAAGACACAAAAAATAAAAAAAGACTCTTACATGATTATTATGGACATAATTACTATAAACATAAAACATGACCCATTAGGACCATACATATAGCCCAATTAACATGAGACAACTAAAACATAAACATGAGATAACTAAAACATGAATATCTATTTGATAATTTTGTTGAAGCCGCTTGCCGATCCCGTCAAACCCCTCCACTTGGAGAAGGTTCGACCTCGAACCTTGATTCTCGAATCTCGAACTGCAGGACCCCGACTTGTTGGGATAAATCGGATAACTTGCTCTAATACCATTTTGATGTGACACCAAGCGGGGAGGGGAATTCGAGCTAGAAGTGATGAAAAGGCCACCGATGCCGATGCTGTCCACTCTCTGCGCTTCAGGACAGATAGTCGGTTCTCTTGACACTGCGGCCACTACGGATTTTTTCTGAAGACGAAACCAGTGGGAAACTCTTCGTAGCTGGACCGGGAAGACACCAGAATTTTGTTGATTTCTGTGGACGCCGATTCTGGTTGGGGCAGATGGTTGAACAGAGTGGCAGGTTTGTTGCGTAGACTGTAACAGGTTCTCAGCAGTGGGAAGACGAGGATGCTGCGACCGCTCCCGAGCTCGGAATCAGGCACCGCTGAAGTCGTTGGTTCCGTTGATGAGTCGTCTTTGTAACGAAACTGACAGGGCTGCCAGATATAGTCAGAGATGGCCGGTAGAGCTTGAACACTGAAGGTGGTCGATGCCGACAGAGTGGAAGCAGAACTGCATGCCCGGTGGGAGAAAATTGATAACTTCTGGATCCGGATGCCAAACGGAGCTCTGCTTCTTGGGGATGAAAGAAGACTCAGAGTAGAAGATTTTTTATGAAGAACCCCTGCTCGGATTCCCAGGAAGTTGGCCGCTACAGATCTTCCACTCTGGCTCTGGTCTTCTGTCCAAACAGTTTTGCGCAGTCGAGGGAGAATGGACCTTCTGATCAGCCCGGTACTCGGATGTAGACGAAATCACCTCACTTGGAAAGCTCTCTAGACGACCTTTCCAAAGATGTATGTCTTGCCACCCGAAGATTCAGGGAAATGCCGGAGATGATGCAGCTTCTAGGACCAAATTTGCTGCCTGCGACCTGCAATGAAGTTGAAACCTTGTGGTGGCAAATGGTGGTGGAATGAGATGGAGGGAAGGGGAGGGCGACCTTGGCTGGGTTGGGGCTGGAGTTGGGCGACCTTGGGTGTGGGGGGAATGGGAGAGGGGAGGGAATTTCGAATTTGGGCCTTGGGAGGAGTTATTTTAGCCTTGGGAAGGTGGTGGGATGCATAGGGAAGGAGAGTGGGGTAGTTGGGGGTTGGGAGGTGAGGAGAGGATTGGAGGAGAGCTCTTGGGGTTGGGGTGAGTTAATGGAAGGATGTGGGAACTAGGGAAAAGAGTTATTAGGGGAGGGGAAGAGAGAGAAAGTGGTTGGGAGGGGGAGGAGAGAGAAAGGGGCGCACCCCTTAGAGAAAGAGAGAGATAATGAGAGAGAGAAAGAGAGAGAGAGAGAGAGGGGAATCCACCCCTTAGAGAGAGAGAGAGAAGTTAGAGAGAAAGAAAGATCCCAAGAGAATCCACTCCTAGAGAGAGAGAATATTGGAGAATCCACTCCAAAGAGAGAGAGATAGAAGGAGGGTAAGGGACCTCATGTTGGAGGTAGTTTTTCAAATATTTTTGATTCACTTCATTATTTTTAAACGAGAGGTTACATGACACTTATATAGACTCCACTAAGAAGACCAAAAGATAACTCACCTAACACCTAACACCTACTCATCATAACTCTCTTAGGAAGACTAAAAGACACAAAATAAAAAAAGACTCTTACATAATAGTTGGAGACATAATTACTACAAAACATAAAACATGACCCATTAGGCCCATACATATGGCCCAATTAACATGAGACAACTAAAACATGAATATCTATTTGATAATTTTGTTGAAGCCGCTTGCCGATCCCGTCAATGCTAGCCATTCCACAAGCTAATGATGAAAGATACGCCGTTCTGCTAGAGCCAATAATGTCAAAAGGCCTTCAACCAGTTGAAGGAATATCTGAATACCCTACCAATGCTAGGGGCATCTGTCAAAGGGCGGCCGTTGCTTCTGTACATAGCCGCTATTGAATATTCACTAGGGGCAATGTTGGCCCAGAACAACGATGAGGGGAAAGAGCATGCGCTTTACTACCTCAGTCAAAGATTAGTGGGGTCAGAATCAAAATACACCTTGATCGAAAAGGTTTGCCTCGCATTGATCTTTGCGGTCAAAAAGATGAGGCATTACATGTTATCACATGAAGTGCAGCTAATATCAAGGGCTGATCAAATCAAATATATACTACCCCAACCAGCTTTGAAAGGATGACTGGGCAAATGGGCCATCATCCTGATGGAATTTGATATCACAAATGTGCCGCAGAAGGCCATGAAAGGCCAGGCCATGGCTGATTTCTTTACAGCACATCCGGTGCCTAAAGATTCTCCATTCATTACGGAGCTTCTAGATGATGAAACACTTGAAGTGGATCAAGTCTGTCAAGCTATATTGTAGCTCTATTTTGACGGGGCGTCCAGAATAGAAGCATCCCAAACAGGGCAGACAAGGATAAGGGCAAGAGCAGGCATTGTCCTCAAATCCCCAGAGGGAGAACTGTTGCATACATCATGCACAATCAATAAGCCTTGCATAAATAACGAGGTAAAATATGAAGCCCTAATTATTGGCCTTCAGATTGCTCTTCATATGGAGATCCGGATGCTGCAAGTATTCGGCGATTCAATGCTGATTATCAAGCAGATACAAGGACAATTTGATGTCCAAAAGCCCAAATTACTTCCTTATTGCACCAAAGCGAAGAAGCTCATGCAGCGATTCTACTTCATTGAAATAGGCCATGTCGGCCGAAATCAAAATGCTCAAGCAAATGCACTAGCAAAGCTAACAAGCTTGCTGGCAGTCCTGCTAGATGGATCTCTCAATATAACTGTGATAAACAGATGCCAGGTTCCCAGTATGATAGATTATCCAGGTGAAGAAGAATGTGAAGCTACAACAGTAGAAATAGTCATCTTACCCGACTAGAGGGAACCTCTGATACAATGGTTTAAATACCAGTATATGCCCCGGCGAAGGGAAGAGAAGATCAAATTGATCAGAACAAAAGATTCTTATGAATTCAAGAATGGAACCTTGTTCCGGATTATGGCGGATGCCAAAAGAAAAGTTCTCCTCCAATGTCTATCAATGGAGAAAGCTTGGATGGTCATGAAGGAAGTTCATGCCAGATCAGCTAGTGCCCATCAAGTCGGGCTGAAGATGAAGATTGATTTCAAGAAATTGGTATATTACTGGCCAACTATGTTCGATGACTACTGCAAGTACGCCAAGTCGTGTCATAAATGCCAAGAACATGCTATGGTCCCAAGAAGACCCCCGATACACCTACATCTGACAGCACCTAGCTGGCCGTTTACTCAATGGGGCACCAATGTCATGGGCCCGCTTCCCCCATCCTCATCAGAATGCAGATACATTCTAGCAGCAACATATTACCTCTCCCGCTGGGCGGAGGCTATAGCTCTAAAAGAAGTGACGGGCGAAATCATGGTCAGATTTGTCCGACGAAACATTATATTCTGATTCGGCGTGCCCGATCGAATTATATCCGACAATGAAAGCCATTTCCGGAACCAGAAGGTCTACAAGCTGGATGATAAATTCAAGATTAATCAGAGGACGTCCACTCCGTACAACCCATAAGCAAATGGGTTGGCTGAAGCTTTCAACAAAACCTTCTGCACACTTCTCGCTAAGACAGTCAGCTCTAGCAAGAAGGATTGAGAAGATAATATGTACGAGGTGCTGTGGGAGTATCGCACTGTGTACAAGACCCCGACGGGTTGCTCACCGTTCTCGTTAGTGTACGGCTCAGAAGCAGTCGTCTTGATAGAGCTGGAGACACCCTCACTGCGAGTGACAATCCAACATGAACTGGTTAAAGACGGCCAGGAACATATAGAAAGAAGAGTGGAGGAGCTCTCCGATTTAGAAGGGTAACGGCTCAAAGTCCAGCAAAACATACAGGTATACCGAACCCGTATGGCGCGCGCCTTCTACAAGCTTGTCAAAGAGTGTGAATTCAAGAAAGGAGACCTTGTCATGGTCAAAAGAAAAGAAGTGATGGCAGCCAATCCAAAAGGTAAATTAAATGAAAATTGGATAGGACCTTATGAGGTCCAGAAAGTCTACAAAGGCGACGCTTACATCCTCGTCAACCACCGAGGGGAAGTTCAATTCCCACCCCTCAATGGGAAGCACCTAAAACTATACCATGCACCACTGCCTCAGTTTGGCAATCAGCTAAAACCCACATTCCACAATGAACAAGCCTGTACTTAAGGACTCTTGTAATGAGTCGCTACCTCACACCAATTTTTGGTCCCATCGAAATAGGTGATTCCTTGCTCGGCATTGTACCAATGTCGATGATGCCACTTTACTCGGCGCACTTGGCCTCTTCTGGTCTTAGCTGAGGGGTTATGACTTTGACCTTACGTCTATTGTATCCAAGGTTTTGATGATGTCTGATTATGACTCATTGATGAGTCTAATGTGATTTTCATGGTGTAAACATACATTATGCTCAGATCCAAGACCTCTAATGGTGTGCCAGCAAAGACTAAGTGAAAGCAAGCAAGGCAGTTTGAGAAGGTGTTATTGGCAGATCAAGCTTCAATCATATGATGGATTAGACTAATAGAAGCCAGCATCTCCTAAGCAGAAATGGAAATGCGAGTAAGGAGCGTTGGACGTGCTCAAACAACAGAGCAAAGGGCTTTCCTCTTAATGATATGAAGTTGAAAATGATTGGGAAGAACAGCAAAGGGCAAGGAGCTATAGATTTGATGAAATTCAGTTGCAAAAGATTGAGCAGAAAATCAAGAGAACCATAGGCTGCATCGACCCCACTTCTTGTTGCGTCGACTCCTTCTCTTGCAGCCAAAGGGATATTTGAAGCTGCATCGACCCCACCTTACTACTGCGTCGACTCCAAACCACTACCAGCAAGGAAGCCTCAAGCGCCCTTCAAAGATGCGTCGACTCCATCTTCTCATGGTGTCGACTCCTGAGAGGCTCCTGAAGAGGACTCAAGTTACATCTTCAGTTGCATCGACTCCACTTCATTGCTACGTCGACCTCAACAACTCCAGCAGCAATCTGACAGGCGATCAACGCTAGCTGCGTCGACCCCACAGTCTCAGGGCGTCGACTCCAAGGGCTTCCCAAAAGCCGTTTCGAGCGCATCTACAACAGCTACGTCGACCTCACCTTCTCAGAGCATCGACGCAAGGGCCTCTTAGAAGCCGTTTTGGAACGCTTCCTCAACAGCTACGTCGATGCAAGGGCATTGCTGCGTTGACGCACCTGAAGCTCCTTAAGCCAAATACTGTTAAACCTGCAACTTTCAGAAATCATCCAGAGGCTAAAAATAAGCAGCGTAAACCTCCAAAAACACGCATTTCAAGGTCTGGAAAAGGTTCCTAGGATAGGGATCCTACTTTTCTATCATAAGATAGTCCTAACACCTTTTGAAGGAAGATCTGTCAATAGACACATTTGGGAAAAGTCTCTTTTCATGGCACTATGCTTTTTGGCCACAACCAATGGGATTTCAGTCCAAGAAAAGTAACTAAGACAGAGGACCGCCCTTTTCTATCTTGGGCCAATGAGGAGAAAGATATGGTAGAGCTCCTTGTTCAAGACCATCATTTCTTTTCCAACAAATCAACTGGGAGAATCTTGGAGGGAAAATTGATTTGCCTCTACTCCTCTATCTACGTTGGACCAATCAAGGAAGAGGTTTATCCAAGAACCTTATTTTATTCTAGCCAATCAAGTTGCAGATCTTTGGAGGGAAAATACTCCACTAGCTCTTCTATATATATATACATGAAGCTTCTGAAGAAGCCGCTGTTGCTTCCTCTGTTGCTGCTGCCTTAGAAGAAGAGAAAAACTATGGAAGAAGAAGAAAGCCTATGCCTTAGCATAATATTTGTGAGGAAGAAAAGAGAAGGAAGTGTGCAGCCCAGCACTAGGTCCGAACCATCCTAGTGTTGTGAGAGGAAAAGAAAAGTGAGCATCCTTAGAGCAACCTTGAAGAGATTCTGAGAAGAGGAAGAAAGAAAGGAGAGTAGCCCTCCTTGCAGCCAGCCTTGAGTTCATTAAGCAGCCTTAAGATCTGACTCTTCAGATCTTCATATACAACTTCAAGACTCAACTCTGAAGCCACATTGGTTCTTGCTTGTTTTGCCTTTGTGTTTTCCTTTTCAAAATCCTATACTTTCAATGTGTTGTGCTACTGTTGCAGCTATGTGTCTAGTGCTCTGTTTAGAGACCGGAGGTGTTTTGGCTGGTCTATAGCCGTGTGTGTGCTTGGGACTTTGTTCCTGTGCTTTGCTGCACTTGCAGCATGTTTGTTCTTCTTTGTTTGTGTGTGTGGGGGGGGGGGGGGGGGGGGCTCATCCCCGTGGGGCTTGTCCCCGTGTGCTGTAGCTCTGTAGTGTGAGAACTTTGTCCTCATGAGGAGCTTGCTCCTCGTGTGTGTGTGTGTGGGGGGGGGGGGGGGGTTTGACCCCGTGGGGTGCTGTGTGCAACGCCGTGAGGACTTGGTCCTCGTGAGGACTGTGTCCTTGTGTGTGTGTGTGTGTGTGTGTTGGGGACTTGTCCTCATGCTGTATTTGCAGCGTGTAGTGAAGCCTCACCAGTTTGATGTGGGGTGGACGTAGGTTGTAGGTTTGCAACTGAACCACCTTAAAAACATCGTGCAGTGGTTTGTTCCTTGTGGTTTGCTCTATTTCCTCTATCTCCTTCCACTGGGTCTTGCATGCCTGTTTCCACACACACATTAATTTGGTGGCGCATTGCATACACATGATGAGTTGCACACTAACACATTGATCACACATACATCAGGAGGTTGATGAGATCTCTGCTCTATAATGCATCAAATCTTTCTAGCTGCTGAACTCACAGTGAGCCTTGGTTCGCCCAGCCACTCCCTAAACGGCCATCCTTTGACAGTCTGTGTTTGGTGTCTTGCTCTATTGTTTTGAACTGTCATTGGTGAAACTGCTGTCTATTTTGAATAGGGTATCATCTGCATATCCAGCTGAAGACTCAATCTCAACTGGTTTAGTCTTTTAATTGGCCAAAAGTTTTTAAACGAGATCTATTCAACCCCCCTTCTAGATCTGATTGCACCAAGGGACCCAACAAGTGGTATCAGAGCGGGTTCTTTGCCAAACAGATCCAACAATCTACAGAGAAGATCCCGGTGCATTTGCTCCAATGGGTTCCCCCGTTGAACAAGCTTCAATGATTTCCCCGCCAGTATTTGATGGTTCTGATTTTACCATGTGGCTAGGAAAAATGTGTGTTTTTGTAATCTCCCTTGATTCAAGATTATGGAATCTCATATACCACGGTCCGCATAAGCTGCCATCAGATACATCTAAATGGTCTGCTGAACACAGGACCAAACATATTGATAATCTTGCCGCGTTCAATTTGTTAAAAATTATAGTAAATGTCACCAAGTTCTCTTTTGTTTCTAGATGCAGCACTGCTAAGGAGATTCTAAATGGCTTGGTGGTGGGGACACCAGAGCGAGTCGCCGATACCAGACGCGCAGCACGCCGACTTCCTTGTGGTTGGGCGACAGCATGGAGCTTCCATCAGAGTCTTGACATTTTTCAGTATTTATTTTGAGTGTATTATATTTGTATTTTGTACTCTTGTATTTGGTGTGTTTAATCAGGCTAAGTTGGTGGGTTTATTTGTAAAACAGCCCCTTGGGCCCAGAGGGACCCCACCCTCTCTCCCATTGGGCCACTTGAGTGCTATGGTCTATGAGGGTTGGTCCATGGTCCACCTTGGACTTGGACCATTGGACCAAGGGGACAAAGGGAGAGAGAACTCAAAATTCTCTCCCTTAATTCAAGGGGGTGTCCCCCTTCCTTGTCCCCCATGTGGAGAATGCATAATATTTGTTTATTCCTCTCTCCCCCTTATGCCCCTTTGACCAAGGGTATTAGTGGTCATTTGTCCTAGGTCTAAGGTTTAGTATAAGATATCTCTTCTTGTATTTTGTAGAATTCAATGAAAGAATTGAAGCATAGTGATTTGGGCAAACCCCCCCTCTCTCCTCTTCTTGTCCTTGGTGTTCTTCATCTCCTTCCCCCTCTCTTCTCCAGATCTAGATCTAAATCTCCCCTATCTCTCAAATCTCTTCCCCTTCCCTTCCCCCTCTACCTATTGTGAATGTCCACTGCCGCCTCCGCCGCCGTTTGTGCCGCCATCAAGCTGCCACAACCACTTCTCCGAGTTGCTATCCTGGATTCCGACCTGCAAATCTAAACCTTGAAGAAGAGGCCATAACTCCAGATCCGACCGTTGGATCGAGCTGAGGTTTCAAGAGTTGCTTTCTCCATGTCTCCTACATTCCCAGTTTAAATTTCACGCCGATCAGAGTTTGTTTGGCCCCCGTCCAAGGCAGTAGTTTGTTCCCCTCACAGTCTGCCTGTGAGCAGGCCAGCAAGATAGTCTGTGATAGGAGATTTTTCCCACCCCCCAAACGTGATCAGAATCCTACAAAAAAACTATGTGTGTCATCGTGTCTCTCCCGTCTACCCACTATAAAAATCTCAGGTCCTACTTTCTTCATTTGATCCACGGTCAAAGCCCATAAACAGCTGGTTCCCGTCTGCCCTGTGGATTCTAAGTTTCGGGACAGAACTATTACTCAGTTTTAGAGCCGTTCATTTCCATTCAGACCATTGGATGGTTCTGAAACTTCAGTATGTTGAATTTCTACGAGTTCTCTTCGCAACGGCGTTAACATCGTCTCGATCTGACGTCGTGGCTAGGCGTACCGGCCGATCTCGTTGGAGCGCGCAGATCTGACCAGAAGCAGAGCTGCGGGACAGCCTTGGGAAATAATTCCTGAGAAAATCGCCGGCCCCCACTCTGGTGATCGCCGCTCCCGGGGACTCCCTGGGACATTCTAGGAGCTCCCCCGCCAGTCGCTGCAGCCCATAGCTGCCCCGGACGTCTCCGTCCCAGCAGCGGGTCCCACATGTTGTCCTGCGGGCCCGAGTGAACCGTGTTGAACCGACCGACCGCGCCCGTCCGAGCGTCATCAATTGCTGCCCGTCAACCCTTGAACAGCGCTCCCGGACCGCTGTTGTGGCCTTTTACCTCCCTGCGTGGAGTGAGCCGTGATTTGAATGCTGTAATTAATTTAATTATTATACCGGGAGTGACGGATCTCGGCCGGGAAGTCTTCCCCACGCCCCGAGCGTGGAGGTACACTCACCAACCCTATTTTGTCGTACTTTGCTCAGCTTGTATGCATTCAAGATGCCGCTGCATGTGAGTAGGATATATTATTAGCTTGCTATACATTAATCACTGTTACGAGTTGTGAGTGCGAGACCCGTCCCGCGACTCGTTCCGAGCGCGAGGGTGAGCCGACCACCCGAGACTCAAAGCCGGTTACTCAACCGTGCAAATCGTCGCGCTTCCCTCAATGGGGACGACCGTGAGTTAGCGCTTCTTGTTTGAGGCACATCACCTCTTATGGAGCTCTTTAAGTGCCACGTTATGTTGTTGCTGCTGGTCGCGTCGTCCAACTAATCGCGTCATCCTATAGAGTCCAAGGTCGCAACAAGTCCGAGTCGAGTCCTCATAGTCGTCCCGCATCAAATTGGTATCAGAGCCGGTTTGAGTCTAGGGTAGTCATTGTTTTTTAAAAAAAGTGTTTTAAATTGCATTTCACCCCGATAACTAGTATATCAAAAGATGTTACTTGAAGATTAGGTTACGCCTATCCGGAAGGTAGCCCCTCGCGTCGAGTCGGATCTTCGGATTATAGCCTCCGCCGCGTACTGGAAATCGGGTTAAGTCTAGGATCTCCAACTTGCATCGATCCATCCATATTGGTCTAGTGAGTCACCCTTAGCTCCCTTTAGGACCATTGCATGCCCACATGTGGAGGTGCCCAGTACCATCGCCCTGACACTATTGGTGAACCCCGAGGTGCCAACCCGGGAGGCCGAACACTGGAGGACTTGGTGGCTCTACTCATGGAGCGCATGGACATGTCCGACCAGACTCTTAGGGAGCATACCGTGCGTATAGAGAGCCGATTCAAAGCCATGGAGGACTGCGCCGAGGCCTCTGACCGATCTGTCCAAGGTCTGGTTGGAAGGCTAGAGAGTGTGGAGAGAACCCCTCGCCGGGACCTACCCGGCATTCTTTCGGCCCCTCAGGCGCCTGCCGCCCAGCACGCGCCTGTTGCCTAGCCCGCACCACCTCGGGCTGAGGAGCAACGGTCACCTGCCCTCCATTTTGAGGACTATGAGTCCGACAATGATTACGAGGGAAATGGTCGGCGTAGGCGTGGTCACCGACCACACAGGGATGATGAGGACGAACGGATCCTCAGGACCGTCCGTGCAGACCCTCCCACGTTTGATGGGTCCAAACTTTTGGAACCCAAGATCTATCTTGATTGGGAGGCCAGCATGGATCGGTACTTTGAGTGGTTTGAGATGACGGACCACCGGAGGGTCAGGTATGCCAAGATGAAGTTGTTAGGGTAAACACAGACTTACTGGAGCAATGTGGAGAGCTTGCTCTTTCAGCGTCATGAACCTCAGTAGGTTCTTGGGATGAGATGAAGGACAAGCTTAGGCGTAAGTACCTTCTTACCACATACCGTCAGCGACTTATTGATAGGTGGCAGAGTCTCACCCAAGGGGACCGATCCGTGTCAGACTACATCGCGGAGTTTGACGAGTACTTTTTACGATGTGGCGTTATGGAGGAGAGCACCATGCCTGTATCACGCTTCCGTCGTGGTTTACGGCCCCACTACCAATATGAATTATTTCGCCGCAATGTTACCACCTTGAAAGACGCATACCAGGTTGCTCTAGAGTTGGAGCAGTTCGAGGCGGAGTTCGCTCCCGTCCAGCGCCCGGGGTTCACTTATCAGCGTGGGACCGACCCTCGTACCATGCCTACCTCCTATAGCCAGTTTCCGATGGCCCGTCCCCCGAAACCCCCTCAGCAGAACCCCACTGCTCCTAGGCTCCGCACTTTCCATCCGAGGGACCCTCCCCCTCGCCCGCAGGCACCCATCCCTGCCCCTCGGCCTTATCAGCCTGCCGTACCAGCTCGGCCTCTTCTTCCTACACCCCCAGTCCATCGAGAGGACAAGGGTAAGGGGCGAATGATTGGTGGAACATCTCAGGGCAATGGGACGCGAGACTGTTGCTACACTTGTGGTGGAGTTGGCCACTTTGCCAACAAGTGTCCCACCCGGGGAGCACTTGTTATTGCCGACACACCTGCCCGTGACCCCACGCCTGAGTTAGTGCCAGTCAGCTACAAGCCGGACCAAGAATTGGTCGCGGAATTCTTTGACGAGTTATTGGAGGGCGAGAAGGTTGACGTCCCTGGTACCTCGTATCAGGATGACGTACATTTGGGTGTAGTCAGTGTTGAGTAGTGGTCAGCGGATCTAGAGGGGAGGGGTAAATAGATCTGCCCCTCTTTTCGCAATGCAACCCTCTATATAGCTAGATAATGATAATAGCAGCGGAATATAACTAGCTAAACGAATAACACAGTGATTTACTTAGCAAGATGATTAAGCAATATAGATATTGAACCTAAGCATGCATCTAACACAAAGCAATCGCACAAGCAAACCACAACACATAACATTTTAAGGTGGTTCGGACTGAATCCCCAGTCCTACGTCCACCCCTCACCAAATCCGGTGAGGCTCCACTAATGCCACGCACTGAACCGCAAATCGGAAAGATCTCCGATTGCCTTCCTACTAACCACCGGTAGGGACGTCAACACTGCAGATCGAACAACTTCCGATTACCTTCCTACTAACCACCGGTAGGGACGATTTTCAGTTCCAAATGTTTGAATGAAATGGAAAACGAATAAGATATGAAAACACTCAAACAAGATATGAAATATGCTCAAAGAGAAAGGATATTGTCTGAGATTGCTGGGGCTTGAATCTTCTTTTGAAGTAGCATGAATCACTTGGAGATTTGATGAAGAGCTTCTTCCCGGAGTACTGTTCACAGCTACAGTACTCGAACTCCTCTCCCTTGAACACACCTTTGTAGCCTCCTTTGATCTCCTTTATTAGCCTTTCTTGCTTCTTCTCTTCCTTGAAGGTTGCTGGATTGAGATATGAACTTGAATCACCTTGAGTTGATGGAGAGAGTGTTGGATGTAGCTTTGATCTTCCTTTTGATCTTCTTGAGTTGATGAAGAAGAAGAAGGATGCAGTTTAGATCACCCTTGATAGCCTTGATTGCTTCTTCTTCCTTGGAGGTTTAGATGGCTTCAGATCTGGACTTGAATCACCTTGGATGGATGAAGAACTTCCTCCCAAAACACTATTCACGGAGGTGCTACAGTACCTCAAAAATAGCCTCCCTTGATCTCCCTTGAAGCCTTGAAGCATTAGGGTTTCTAACCCCTCATGTGTTGGTTTTATAACCCTTGGAATGGTCCTTGGACACCCCCCAGACCAGATCCACAAATCATAGGAGATTAGGTGAGTTTTGATTAAACAAATACATGGAAAGGGGCTGGCCACGAGGTGGAATTCAAAGTCAAACATGGCTGCATCGGGGCTGGCGGTCGACTGGAATTCATGGGGCGGTCGACCGGAACCTGCAAAATCTCCAACTTGTCCGTTCTGGGAAAAGCGGTCGACCGAAAAAGTAGGGGCGGTCCACCAAAATCTTTAATTACTGGAGTGTTTCGTTTCTGGAAGAATCGGTCGACCGGAAAGGTAAGGGCGGTCGACCGAAACCTGTAAAACGTGGAATTCTTAGGCTCTGGCAAATCTGGTCGACCGGCCAAGGTGTGTAGGTCAACCGAAACACCTATACCTGCAAAAATGAAGTGTTAGACCAATGAAACATGTTCATAAGTCAAGATATTCATGTCCTCATCAATTTCATGTATTTTGGGATTGAAATCAACTTAGAATATGCTTTGAGCATTTCTAAATTTTGTTCCAGGTCGATCTGCGTGCGAGGGTGCAACATTGAGCTTTCACCTTTGCCATTTCCACTGAATTTCTTCGTATCTGTCATGAACAAAACATTGCGTGTGTCAGTCACATGAGAGTGGAAAGTATCAATGACTAATAGTGTTTAGCCATTATCAAAACCAAGAATACCACAGAACTCATATGACCATAGGATTATGTCGAATGACCCAAGTGACCGCAGGATGACTCAAATGACCATAGGGACACAATAGTCAGGTGCATCCTTACCTAGCCTCAGGTGAGCGACGACTGCCGTCGCACCACCATATTCCACACATTTTTTAGGCTGGAGGGAAAGCCTGCAAGGTGATTATTGATAGCGGGAGCTTCATCAACGCTATCTCCACAGGCACCGTCAAGCGCCTTGGTTTGACACCCGTGGATCACCCCGCACCCTATAGAGTTTCTTGGGTTGATTCCACTTCCATCCCGGTCAGACTGCGGTGTCTGGTGCCGTTGCAGTTCCAGGCATACCGTGATGCGATATGGTGTGATGTACTACCTATGGAGGTGGGTAGTATCATCCTTGGTAGGCCTTGGCTCTTTGACCGAGATGCCACCCTTCATGACAGGTCTAACACTTGCACCTTCGACCATGATGGCCATAGGATTACCATCCACCCAGTCCAGCCGAAGGACCCATCTATCCGCAGACCAGCTGGCCCCAGCACTACGACCACTTCTGGTCAGGGGAAGGCCGGTCCACCCACTTTGTCTTCGGCACAGGCATCCACCTCTTTGACTGCTCCTAGCAGAGTGGACCCTCCACCAAGAGGTTGATGATGATCAGTCCGAGAGAGATGGAGCAGGAGGTGACCAGGGGTAACCCCATTCTAGCTGTCGTCGTCAGGGGCGTTGAGGGTGTTGCCCCTAGGTCCGAGGATGAGCATCCCTCGGAGATAGCTGGAATATTGTGGGAATTCTCCGATGTATTTCCTGAAGACCTCCCGGGAGGCCTTCCACCCATGAGGGATATCCAGCATGAGATCGACCTCGTCCCGGGCTCATCCTTGCCAAACCTTCCCCACTATAGGATGAGTCCTACGGACCATGCCGAGCTACAACGGTAGGTCGAGGAGTTGATGAGTTGGGGATCTCTTCAGGACAGCAAGAGCCCTTGCGCTGTTCCTGCATTATTGGCCCCGAAGAAGGATGGCACATGGAGGATGTGCATTGATAGCCGTGCAATCAACAAGATCACAATGAAGTATCATTTTCCCATTCCCCGACTGGATGATCTGCTTGATATGATGTCGGGAGCCACTATCTTCTCAAAGATAGACCTTCGTAGTGGCTATCACCAGGTGCGGATCAGGCCTGGGGATGAATGGAAGACGACATTCAAGACCAAGGATGGTCTTTATGAGTGGTTGGTTATGCCCTTTGGGCTTTCCAATGCCCCTAGCACCTTCATGCGGTTGATGACCCAGGTCTTACGCCCTATGATACGGGTCTTCTTGGTCGTCTACTTTGACGACATTCTTATCTACAGCCGCACTAGGGAGGATCACTTAGACCATCTTAGGCAGATCTGCATTATGTTGAGATGTGAGACTTTATACGCCAACCCGAAGAAATGTGCTTTCATGTCTGATCATATCACTTTCCTCGGGTTTATTATGTCGAGAGATGGAGTCTCCGCTGATCTGGAGAAGATTAGGGCCATCCAGGAGTGGCTCGAGCCCCGCACACTCCACAATGTTCAGAGTTTCCATGGCCTAGAGACGTTCTACCATCGCTTCATTCATGGTTTCAGTTCTATCACTGCCCCAATCACTGATTGCATAAAGAAGGGGGCATTTGTATGGACCAAAGCTGCGGCCACGGCATTCCAGGACATCAAGGAACGTATGACCCAGGCACCTGTCCTTGCACTTCCTGATTTTTCTAAAGTGTTTGAGGTCACATGTGACGCTTCTGGGGTAGGCATTGGTGGAGTGTTGAGTCAGGAGTCCCACCCCATCGCATTCTTTAGCGAGAAGCTTAACGATGCCAAACTGCACTATTCCACTTATGATAAAGGATTTTATGCAGTCATCCAGGCATTGAGGTATTGGAGGCATTATCTTTTACACCAGGAGTTTGTCCTCTTTTCTGATCATGAGGCCTTACAATTTCTCCATACCCAGAAAAAGTTGAACGCTCGTCATAGTCATTGGGTGGAATATCTCCAGGAGTAGACCTTTGTGCTTAAACACAAGGCAGGGGTGGAGAACAAGGTGGCCGACGCACTGAGTCATCGGGTGATGATGTTGACCACCAGGAGTGTGGAGGTGGTAGGGCTAGAGAGGCTAAAGGATGCTTATGTTGACTGTCCAGACTTTGGTCCGATCTATGCCGTCCTTCAGGCTGGCCCCTCGCGCGATTATAGCGAGTTTGTGCTACAGGAGGGTCACCTATTCCGGGGTGACAAGTTGTGCATCCCACGGACTTATGTTCGTGACTTTCTTACGTGGGAGATGCACGCGGGAGGTCTTGCTGGCCACTTTGGCCGGAACAAGACCATAAAGACGGTTGAGCATCGATTCTATTGGCCTAGCCTAAAGAGGGATGTTGCTCGTATTGTGGCCCAGTGCCGCACTTGTGCTATGGCCAAACAGAGGAAGCAAAGTACCGGCCTCTATACTCTCCTTCCCATCCCGGATAGTCCATGGCAGGACATTAGCATGGACTTTGTGTTAGGATTGCCCCGCACCCTCCGAAAGCATGACTCGATCTTTGTGGTTGTCAACCGGTTCTCCAAGATGACAATATTCATCCCATCCTCCAAAACCTCGGATGCCTCTAGAGTTGTCCATCTATTTTTTTCACATTGTGTCTCCAGGTTCGGGCTCCCACGCACTATAGTGTCCGATAGGGATGTGTGCTTCACTAGCTATTTCTGGAAGACCCTATGGCACATGATGGGCACCCAATTAAAATTCTCCACTGCATATCACCCCCAGACCGATGGTCAGACTGAGGTTGTCAATAGGAGTTTGGGGAATCTTCTTAGGTGTCTAGTCCGAGATCGAGTCAGGGATTGGGATTTGGTCTTACCCTTAGCAGAATTTGCCTACAACGATTCGGTCAATAGGTCTATAGGCATGAGCCCCTTTGAGATTGTAACTGGCCGTAGACCTAGGAAGCCTATAGACTTGGTCCTATCTCCCATCCTGTTCCGTGTGTCTAAGTCAGCTGAGTCCTTTGCCACTCATATTAGGCAGTTACATGAGCATATACGTCGTCACATTGAGTCCAGCAACGCACGATACAAGGAGTTGGCTGATGCCCACAGGCACCATCGTGAGTTTCAGGAGGGCGATTATGTTATGATCAGGGTCAGACTTGAACGGTTTCCCTCTGGAGCCGTGAAGAAGTTGCACGCTCGCGGTGCTGGTCCCTTTCGAGTGGTGAGGCGAGTTGGATCAAATGCATATGTTGTGGACTTTCTAGAGGATTACAGGATTAGCTCCACTTTCAATGTTTCAGATATAGTCGCCTATAGGGACCCAGTGGTGATACCCAGTGAGCCCTTTTCGCCGTCTCCACCCCTTGTGAGAGACACCACCCCAGAGTGTCCACCTCCAGCCTTGTTACCTCAACAGCGAGAGCAGATAGAGTGTATATTGGATGAGCAGGTAACGACTACTCGAGGCGAAGTGTACCAGCGCTATTTGGTGCGATGGAGGGGGCGGCCCGCGTCCGAAGACACGTGGATCACCCGGGCAGAGCTACAGAGGATGGATCCAGATCTGCTGGAGCGATATCAGAGTGACCCTGACCCCTACTCGACAGGGTCGAGTTTCTCCCACCCGGGGAGAATTGGTGGGGACACCAGAGCGAGTCGCCGATACTAGACGCGCAACATGCCGACTTCCTTGTGGTTGGGCGACAGCATGGAGCTTCCATAAGAGTCTTGACATTTTTCAGTATTTATTTTGAGTGTATTGTATTTGTAATTTGTACTCTTGTATTTGGTGTGTTTAATCAGGCTAACTTGGTGGGTTTATTTGTAAAACAGCCCCTTGGGCCCAGAGGGACCCCACCCTCTCTCCCATTGGGCCACTTGGCTGCTAGGGTCTATGAGGGCTGGCCCATGGTCCACCTTGGACTTGGACCATTGGACCAAGGGGACAAAGGGAGAGAGAATTCAAAATTCTCTCCCTTAATGCAAGGGGGTGTCCCCCTTCCTTGTCCCCCATGTGGAGAATGCATAATATTTGTTTATTCCTCTCTCCCCCTTATGCCCCTTTGACCAAGGGTATTAGTGGTCATTTGTCCTAGGTCTAGGGTTTAGTATAAGATATCTCTTCTTGTATTTTGTAGAATTCAATGAAAGAATTGAAGCATAGTGATTTGGGCACACCCCCCTCTCTCCTCTTCTTGTTCTTGGTGTTCTTCATCTCCTTCCCCCTCTCTTCTCCAGATCTAGATCTAAATCTCCCCTATCTCTCAAATCTCTTCCCCTTCTCTTCTCCCTCTACCTATTGTGAATGTCCACTGCCGCCTCCGCCGCCGTTTGTGCCGCCATCAAGCTGCCACAACCACTTCTCCGAGTTGCTATCCTGGATTCCGACCTGCAAATCTAAACCTTGAAGAAGAGGCCATAACTCCAGATCCGACCGTTGGATCGAGCTGAGGTTTCAAGAGTTGCTTTCTCCATGTCTCCTACATTCCCAGTTTAAATTTCACGCCGATCAGAGTTTGTTTGGCCCCCGTCCAAGGCAGTAGTTTGTTCCCCTCACAGTCTGCCTGTGAGCAGGCCAGCAAGATAGTCTGTGATAGGAGATTTTTCCCACCCCCCAAACGTGATCAGAATCCTACAAAAAAACTATGTGTGTCATCGTGTCTCTCCCGTCTACCCACTATAAAAATCTCAGGTCCTACTTTCTTCATTTGATCCACGGTCAAAGCCCATAAACAGCTGGTTCCCGTCTGCCCTGTGGATTCTAAGTTTCGGGACAGAACTATTACTCAGTTTTAGAGCCGTTCATTTCCATTCAGACCATTGGATGGTTCTGAAACTTCAGTATGTTGAATTTCTACGAGTTCTCTTCGCAACGGCGTTAACATCGTCTCGATCTGACGTCGTGGCTAGGCGTACCGGCCGATCTCGTTGGAGCGCGCAGATATGACCAGAAGCAGAGCTGCGGGACAGCCTTGGGAAATAATTCCTGAGAAAATCGCCGGCCCCCACTCTGGTGATCGCCGCTCCCGGGGACTCCCTGGGACATTCCAGGAGCTCCCCCGCCAGTCGCTGCAGCCCATAGCTGCCCCGGACGTCTCCGTCCCAGCAGCGGGTCCCACATGTTGTCCTGCGGGCCCGAGTGAACCGTGTTGAACCGACCGACCGCGCCCGTCCGAGCGTCATCAATTGCTGCCCGTCAACCCTTGAACAGCGCTCCCGGACCGCTGTTGTGGCCTTTTACCTCCCTGCGTGGAGTGGGCCGTGATTTGAATGCTGTAATTAATTTAATTATTATACCGGGAGTGACGGATCTCGGCCGGGAAGTCTTCCCCACGCCCCGAGCGTGGAGGTACACTCACCAACCCTATTTTGTCGTACTTTGCTCAGCTTGTATGCATTCAAGATGCCGCTGCATGTGAGTAGGATATATTATTAGCTTGCTATACATTAATCACCACTGTGAGTTTTGAGTGCGAGACCCGTCCCGCGACTCGTTCCGAGCGCGAGGGTGAGCCGACCACCCGAGACTCAAAGCTGGTTACTCAACCATGCAAATCGTCGCGCTTCCCTCGATGGGGACGACCGTGAGTTAGCGCTTCTTGTTTGGGGCATGTCGCCTCTTCTGGAGCTCTTTAGATGCCACGTTATGTTGTTGCTACTGGTCGCGTCGTCAAACTAATCGCGTCATCCTATAGAGTCTAAGGTCGCAACAAGTCCGAGTCGAGTCCTCATAATCGTCCCGCATCACTTGGCTAGGATCCATGAAAGAGAAAGGCATGACTGTTTAATGGTTGACAGTCCAGACCAGCCGAGTGATCCGTCCTCATCTCAGGTAAGCTCTGACTCAGAAGACTTTACCTTTGAAGAGCTTATGGATGCTTATGATGAGTTAGCTAAGCAATACAAGAAGTTAAAGTCTGAAAATAGAAAGTTGAAAAAGAAGTTTAAAAATAGCTTATGTGAGAGCTCTTCTTGTAAAAATTGTTCTACTTTTGAGGAGCTCAATGAAACTCTCATGGTTGACTTAGATTTGTATAAAGAAAATATTGGATGTTTGAAAGATGAAAATGGAACCCTGCAAGCTGAAATAACTAAGCTGGAAGAGATTCAAAGACCACTTCAAAATCAACTTAAATCAATCTCTAATGATCAAACAACGCTTGATGGGTTGATCCATGATGTGAGGCTGTTTGGGGAAAATGAAAAGCTAAAGGAACAAAGTAAAATGTTGATTGAAAAATTGAGTGCCTATGAAAAAGGCAAGCATGTTGTTAATGACAGTTCTGAAAAATTGAATGAACTTCAACTGGAAATTGAGAACTACAAAAATGTGAATGCCATGCTCAATGAGCAGCTTACTGCATGCGAGGAGGACCTCGCTGATTCTGAACTACACATCTCCTCATTGGAGAATGAAATCGATGACTTGAATGATTCACTATCAAAATTTGTGTAGGGTAAAGAAAATCTAGACAGATTATTAGGAACTAAAGTTAACTTTCAGAGAGAAGGGCTTGGGTACTATCCAGTGAATAAAAAAGCTTTTGAAAATAAATGCATACTTCATTTGTCTCCAGTTCGGGTGTTGCCCCCTCTTCTAAAACAACCCCAAAACCATGTATGGCCCAGAAAAACCAAAAACTGAACAGAAATCAGAAAAAGAAAACACTAAGGCAAAAACAGAAAAATAACTTTGCTAGTTCTGATATGCATGCTAGGAAACCCAATGCCAAACACCATGTCTCCCATAAAATGAATGTTCATTGTTTCTATTGTGGTATGCATGAGTGTTTCACCATGAAAAATGATGAATTGAGAGCATGCAAGAACAAGATGAATGATGGAAAAGGCAAGGGCAAGGGACAGGTCGATACTGGGAGGAAGTGTGCTCAGCACACTCCTACTCAAAAGCCCAGGAATGGCCCAATGCATCGATGCACTCCCCAGGGAAGGTCGACGCACCCTAAGGCCAACAGAAGGACTGTTGGCATCTAAAAGGAAGGACTCATTCTCATGCCAAGAATATTAAATTCCCTGTTCACCCACAAAATTTTGATGCACATGCACATAGGACGAATGTCAAATCATTTGTGTGATGTCTTTATTGCGGTGAATATGGACATGTGTTTGATGGTTGTCCTTGGATGAGAAGTGATGAATTGAATGCAAAAAGGAAGAGAAATTTGCATGCTAGACATGGATCTAACCCACAAGGACCTAAGAAGGCTTGGGTACCTAAAAAGGTGAAATAAGAACTTATGTTGCAGGGTGCCTTGGAGCTAAACAAAGGATCAGCTGAAAATGGTGGCTCAAGGCACAGGTTTGTAAATAAAATTTTCAATTCATGTTAAATCTGCATGGTAGGTTCTCCTGTTAGTTGTTGCAGTTAAGCTCTTTCTTGCTTTCAATAAATTCTGCACAATTTGAAAAACTCCTCGCTGATTTGTGGAAAACCTCTCCTTGGTTGATCATGAAGACTCTATTATGATGATAGAATTGATGTGATGATGAGTTTCCTTCCTGCAAAGATTATGGTTTGGCCTGCTACTCTCCTAGCAGCCATATGAGCAATTGCCTTTGATGATGTTCGTCATGGCTGTAATGAAATCCAATTCATCATTCATGTTGACACTTGATCTTCTGTTTGCATGTCATAGCTTCAATGAGCTTTGGACTAAGGGGGAGTGTGAGACTCCTTTTGTTTGTTAGATCTGAAATGGTTTGCATATGCATCCTGAGTCTATAATGAGTTATAAAATTGAACATTATTATGTCTTCTCATGCACTTTCATGCATATCATGCTAAAGGGAATTTGAAAAATCTACTCTTCATGATAGCATGTACTGCACTCTCATGTTATGACCCTGTTGACATCCAAAAATTACTGCATGGCAAGCACGCCCCAACAGCCAAAGAACAGCTGATCGAGAGCGGAAAGGCCGAGGAAACCCTCCATCTCATCCGATCAAGACGAGAACACACCTGGTGGTCTGCCACCTGATGAGGGGGCTTCCCGAGCTGAAGAAATATCCTTGGTCCCTCAAAATGGGGTGCCGAAGGCAATATCAGCATAAAACCCGAGTGACCCGATCCGGGTGCACATTATGCCGAAAGCATCTGTAGGAGGCCGAAAAGCTACCCAATGGAGGGCAAAAATACTTTGAGTGATTGCCCACTCGATGAAGACACTATCCACGTGCATGGACCAGGCCTAAGGACACAATTCACAATGCCAAAGACCGAATCAGGATGAAACCCGAGTAATCTGACGCGGGTTCGGCACGTGTCGGAAACCACTCGGAATTGCAAACCGAAGCCCGGGAGCTTTGAAATAAACACTCCGAAAGTGGGTCAATAAGACCAAGGCAGTATTGGACATCAAGCATTCGTTTGAGCCAGTTCGGAGTCAACGAAGCAAGGGAGAATATGGAGTTTACCAAAATACCCCCGCTCATGCCTTTGAATCGGCGCAAGGTGCTCCAATGGAGCATGGATCGGCGCCTCCCATGGGGCCCTCCCGAACCGACGCGTCAAGGGGCAATCCTCACTTGAATCGGCGCAAGCATGAGGCCCCTTGGCCCTCTTGAAACGGTGCGCAAGGAAGCTCCTAGGCCTTGAATCAGCGCGACCAAGCCTCTTGGCATCCACCTGAAGCGGCGTGTGGGGCTTGATGCCCATGAATCGACGCGGGTAACCCTCCCAGCCCACATGAGTCGGCGCACTTCAACCTATTGGGCGATTTGGCGTGGGAAACGTCGTGTCCTTCGCACAGAACTCTGTTTCATGTCCCATGCCTTAGGCAGAATAGGGGAAGAAGGAGAGGTGAGAAGGAAACCCTACGGTGACCTCCTGCAGAGCATTCAATGCCCGTTCGACGTGTCATCCAAGAACCCCTCCGTGGAGAGTTTATCTTCCAGGTAAAGCTTGGGCCTGGAAGCTATAAAGCCCTATCGCATGAGCACTTAATGCTCGTGCGTCTATCTCACGCTCAGACCGACAACGCACTGGTAGCAGGCATCGACGACGGGTTGGCCAGTCTGACAGTGACGAAGCCCCATGGATATTATGCAGAACATCCTATCCTTGGACACCTCCCTATCCTGCACCAACGGATGGTCGACATCGTAACAGTAAGCCGATCACCTTTTCCTACGGATGAAGAGGGATTGGCAAGAGTTTTATCCTAAAGAGAAGAGACCCCCCGTTCTATATATAGAGCTGGCTCACATCAAAAGATAGAGGTTACAAAAAAAAGGGGGTTGGAAGGGAGAGAAGAAGTCACAAAACAAAAAGCTGGAAGAGAAAAAAGGGGAGGGAGTTGAGGGCCCGTCTGTGCACCTCCGCCTGTCTGTCGAGTGAAGAGAAGAAGGGAGGGAAAAGAGTGAGAGGAGAAAGAGGTGAGGTTGAGGGGGAGGGGCCAAGGCTCTGTCTCTTTCCCCCCACTGTTGTACTCCCTTGAAGATCTTCTTTGCTATATTTTCTTTCCCTCCATTGCAACGATGTATTCCCCCTCATGTACACTTTACTTTTTTTCCTGCAATGAATGAAAGGCTTGTTTCTGTTAAGCTATTATGATCTCCATCTTTCCCCACCCCTTTCCTGTAGTTCTGGCATTTCTCCTCGTCTTTGTAGGGGTGTTTTATCTTGGGTTATTAATATGTAGCATGCCTCCGTGGGAATGACGGTAGCCCTCTCACCCACACCATGGGTTGTGGGGGCTCCACCCCCTATAGCTCCCTGCAGTCCATTAGAGTTCATGGATCTCCTCCACCCGTCAAGGTGATTCCCTACTTCTCCTTCTTTGGTGATCACTCAGGGTCCTTCAGAAGCTCGCTTCTTCATAGTAATGCTTCTGGGGAATCTCATTCAGGAAGTGAATAGCAACCCGCCCCATAGCGGGCTACACAATAAACCCACATCCCAAATCTCGGAAGCCATGGCCTGTGAGTTATTGGAACCCTTTGAAGGCTAGTCCTCGGGTTTCCACGCTCACTTTGGGTCACGGGGTTGCTGTTCTCAGCTCACCCATGATTTTTGAGGCCGTCTCGAACTTGTCCGTAAGTGAGTCTCCATTTTACACCCCGCAAACCCCAAGTCCAAGGGAGGTGCTGTCGAAATTCTGCTAGAAACGTGGTTAAAGAAATGGTGCATGCCTCAATGGTGATAACCATAAGAACAAAAAGATGAATAAGAAGACCATCATGCCAATGAGCGTCTTTGCGTGGATATTCCTGATGGACCCCCACGAACCAAGAACAAAAAAAACTACATTCTAAACTCTATGCACTACTTCTGCTGTCCCTTTGTTCTGCTGCTGTGGCCAGCCAGTGCCGATTCACCCCATCCCTTTTCCCCCATGCATTTCCACAATATATGTTGTGTATGTGATTTTGATGATTAAAAAATGACTTTGTCGCTTGGCTTTATGCTTGAATGGTTATTCATGTTTTCATGTATTTGAATCTCTCTATCCTCTTGCTATGTAGTTTGAAATGGTTGTAGAGATTTAATAGTGTGATTGCTTGAAGATCTTGATCAACATCACATGGTTTCATGTGTAAATGATTTGCTTGTATATGATTTTTATGAAGAAACCATGATTGGGTTTTAATGAATGATGCTCTATGCAAAAATTGTTCACTTGTTTAAAATGGGGTATTTGATGCTCACATGTATTGCTTACATGCATGTCCAAGTGATTTTACCTTTAGCTAAAATTCTGGGTTGTTTTCATGAACATCTTCGATGAGATCATAATGCTTTGAAAGTGTTTCATGAATCTTTGAAATGAGGTTTTTGAGGTTTTTAATGTGCTTAATCTATTGACAAAAAACTTGTTGGAATATGGTTTGAATGGTCCTAATACTTTGTTGAATGCATGTTAATTAGTTCTTCATTTTTGGGAATTTTTTCGATGCTTAAAGAGGGCTAAATTTGTGTTTTCATGCATTATCTTCATGGATTCTTCATGGTCTTTGACTTTCATGCAAACCAATTGATTCTAACTTGTTTCAAACATGGAAATTCATGGCTTAATGTTTGATTTCATTAGGTTGCATGTTTAGATCATTGGGATTTCATTAGATATGTTTTTCTATTGTCCCTAGCTGAATGGGTCGACCCCCTCACTGAATGGGTCGACCCTTGGGCTGTAAACTGGCCAGACAGACTGCTGTCTGCAAGTGGGTCGACCCAATTGCAGAGATGGGTCGACCCATTCCCTGTTCTGGGCAAAACCAGAACTCTGTCTGTAGATGGGTCGACCCACTTGCTAGATGGGTCGACGCATCTGGTTTCGCAGCTTCGCGCAGGTATTCCGTGGGCCACCAGAACCCAATCAAATGGCCACCTTTTGGGCTGAAATTTTACCCCAATGCCCCTAGGTTATTGATAGACATATTAGAGGGCTTTTGCAAGGATTTTGCATGGGTTTATTGGTCTTTTGCATTCTAATATATATACACTTATATGAACTCCGAATTTGAAAAGAGAAACCCTAATGCTTATTTTGCTCTATCTTGTAGGTGAAGAAAAGTGGGAAAAGGAAGAGGAGCTCTTGCAAGGTGGTTATCATCTACATCCACGAAGATTTGGAGCTCGTGATAGAAGGAAAAGAGGAATAGCTCGAGGAGAGGAGCAAGATGATGCCGGAATCGCGACCATCCGACAACGAGCCAAGAAGAGCCGGAGTATTCCTTGAAGGGGCAGTTTCATACATGCTATATCTTCTTTGATTCAGTCCCTAGAGTTTGTTTGGAGTCTATTATATACATCCGTGAACACTTCATCTTCTTCTAAACGATTATCTTGTGTGGGGGTTTGGAGAAAGGGTTCTCCGAGTGTTTGTGTTTGACGCGTGTGCGTCATTTTGTGCGGAGCATATCCGCGTGTGTGCTTGGGCATAACTTGGGGTGTGTTCCCCGTGTGTGGTTGGGAGTTTACTCCCGTGTGGTTGTATAGGCATTTCCCTACGTGTGTGTGTTGGAGCTTGGCTCCGTGTGTGTGTGGGGATTTTTCCCCGGGCTATTTTTAACGGCAGTGAAGTCTCACCGGTTTGGTGAGGGGTGGACGTAGGGAACCCGTCGTAGTCCCAAACCACCTTAAAAATCCCCGTGTCTCATGGTTTGAATTGTGTGATTGTGTGCTTCTCTATCTAATCTATTTACACAATCGTGTGAGCTCGGTGAGATTGAGTGAATTAAGTTTATTATGCTTAGTCTAAATTCCTCAATCTTGTTAAACTTACTAATTCTGCCGCGACTAGGTTTAAGATTTTAATTGGACATATATTTTTATTAGAGGGTTTTAGTCACCCCCCTCTAGAACCGTGTTCCTACACCGTGGGACCCAACAATTGGTATCAGAGCGAGACTATGCTATTTCTAGATCTAGCGATCTACAGAGGGATCTTAGTGCATTACCAATCAAGAATTTTTCTGTTGATCAATTCTCTATGAATTGTTTACCTGTCTTTACTGGTTCTGATTTTGATTCATGGCTAGGCAAATTGTGTGGGGTGATTAATTCTGTTAATCCTAAACTTTGGAAGTTGATTTATGATGGTCCTCTCATATTACCTCTGGATGAGACCAAGTGGTCTAATCAAGATAAATTGATGAACCATGAAAATATTATTGTTCTGAATTTATTGTAAGCTGCCGTAGACATTAACATGTTTCCATTAATCTCTTCTTGTAGGATGGCAAAAGAGCTCATGGACTACTTGATCAAGGCTCAAGAGGAAAAGACCAATGGCCTATGTTTCATGGCCGACAAGTTGGATATATCGAGCGAAGTGTCCGAGAAACACAGTTATCAAACTGCCTCTGAGGTAAACTCTGACACTGCATCTGATGATATGTCATTTGAAGAACTACTTGATATTTATGAAGAATTGTCAAGTAGATATAAGAAAATTAAGTCATAAAATAGAAAACTGAGGAAGAAAGCTGAAAACACTATTCATGACTCCTTTTGTGAAAAATGTGCTGAGTTTGAGGAATTAAATGAGACATGCATGATTGACATTGAAGAATACAAAGAAACAATTGCATGTTTAAGGAGTGAAAATGTTGCTCTCATGGATGAAATTAATCAAATGAAGAAAACTGAGGAACGTCTTAGAAACAAGCTAGATTCACTATCTGATGATGATAAGTTGTTTGAAAAACTCCTTGACACTGAATTAGATAGCAAAAGCATCATAAGTGAAAATGAAGAACTTAAAAGAACAATAGTGCTATGCTAATTCAAAATTCTTTGCTTGAGGGTAGATTGAACAGTTTTGATAAAATTGAAAAAGAAAATACGTTGTTGAAATCTGAAAATAAAAAGTTGAAACAATTAAACAACGCCATGTCTGAAAAACTGTTAACTTTTGAAAAAGGGAAAGCTTTGGATGTCAATGCTGAATCTGAAAAACTACTTGTGTTGGAACAAGAGATTGAAAGCTATAAAATTGCCAATAAAGTGTTGAATGAGACTATTGTTTGCAGCGAACAAGAAATTACAAGTTATGAGCTGCACATTACTTTACTTGAATCTGAAATTATAGACTTCAATGCATCATTGTCTAAATTTGTCCAAGGGAAAGAAAATTTGAACAAAATTCTGGGAACTAAGGTGAATTTCCAAAGAGAGGGGCTAGGCTATAATCCTATGAACAAAAAGAATTTTGAAAATAAAGTCTATACATCATTTGTCCACAGCTCAAACATAGCCAGCACATCAAGTGGGTCTCCAAATCAATCTGCTCCTCAAACAACAAAGAAAATGTTTGAAAATGATTTTAAGAAAAAGAAAAATTTTAACACAAAGCCCAAAATGCAAAAAGAGTTTCAAAAAGTTCAAGGTGGGTGAAAAATAAAATTGAATGTTAAATGCTTTTATTGTGGCATGCATAGTCATAAAATGGATGATTGTAAAGTCATGAAAATGGATGATGAAAATACATGCAAAGATAAACATGCTTTCAAAAGAAAGAGAAATGTTTCTTACTTCTATTGTCACAAACTAGGCCATGTGATGGATAATTATTTTGTGAAGTAAAATGATGATTTTCATGCCATGAATGCTAAGTTTGATTTTCAAAGAAAATTCAGAAATGAACATGTCTTTCATACTCAAAGGTTTGCATCTTATAAGAAAAACTTGTTTACAAAAACTCATGCAAACAATGGAAAGTCATTCCGTAGACCCACATCTCCTTGTTGTTTTCATTGTGGGAAATACGGTCATGTAATGAAAGAGTGTTGGTTTTTGAAAAATGAAAACTTTCATGCATCTAGAATGAATGCTAGGTTTAATTTTGTTAGACCTAGATCTTTTGGAAGTAGGAGATGGAATACTTTTAAAAATACTTTTGCTCATGAAAGAAAATCTTTTGTTAGACATGCTTCTCCTCAATGCTTTTATTATGGAAACCATAGACATGTCATTGAGTATTACAGGATCATGAAGAATGATGAAATGGAAGCAATGAAATTGTAGAAGAATGCTGTTGGTGGTAACACTACTAACGCCAAGGGACCCATGAGGGCTTGGGTTCCCAAATTTGTCAAATGAGTTGGCTTTGATACATGTGTGCCTTGAGGTAAATAAAGAATGAAAGGGGTTCCAATAAAAGAGAACAAGGCACACTCATTTGGTAATACCCCGACTTTGCTTCCTTGGTCAAATTGGTGTTTTTGATGTTTTCCCTCTGCTACTTTGCTATGCTTTAAATTGTAAGTTCTTTACATGTCATTCATGCTTTCATTGAATGACTACATGGTATATAAAGTGGTGACATGTGGAAGGGCAGGCCAAGCCTGTCTGAAAGCTATCACCATGCGTGAGAATGTGTCTCCGCCTGGTACCATGTGTCTATCATCTATTGGTTGCGTATGGCATCAAACTTGATTGCATTTCTTGAAATTCATGCACATATTAAGGGGGAGTTGCTAGCTGAACAATTTGAAATTGATGTTGTTCCATTATCTTTTGGATGTCTTGGCTGCATACCCTGTGGATTGAATTTAATCAAATGCTTTGTAGCCTTTGCCATGTGTTTCTCAGTATCCTGGACAAAATAGAAAGGTTTTTAGGAAGAGTTTGCTTCTTGTCTAATGTGGATTCATAACGAAAATCTATCTTACACATAGACAAACTATCAGTTCACATGTGTTGATTTTGATGTTTTGAATGAATTTTATGAATTCACTTTTCAAAATAAAACTGTGCTCTCACACTTCCAAAAATGCATTTCATACATTAATTGCATTCAAAACTTTCATGTGAAATCTGAACTCTTGCATTGTGCACCCACTCACATTCTGCATTTCCTCACTGTGTACGTGCATGTTAATATATGCTACAACCCCTTCCTTGAAAATTCTAAGACCTTACACTCCCTTGATAAATAATGTTACATCTGAGTCTTAACAAGTGCGTTTCTTGTCATACACTCAGGGAGAGTAAAGTTTTGATAAGTGCAACTAGATAGGGGGAGCTGTATTGTTATGTGCTCATAATGTTTTCGATATAAATGCTAAATCAAATTCGCACACTTCATGCACTATAATGTGAAAATGAGTGTAAGTCAAAAGGATATAAGAATTTCCTTTGAACACTCTAGAGATATTAAACATGCTGCATGTATGTTAAAGAAGCAGTTGAGGAAAAAGTTGCCTGCCTAATTTTTGTTGAAAGAAAATGAAAAATGAAAGGTAGAGCAATGTTTAGTCTCACTGAGTAAATTGGGCACATGTCACCTGAGACGTGACGTGGTTCATTTCAGAAATGTGTTGTAACTATAATATCTCTGCTCAAAAAGAAGTGAAACGGTTAATACTCTGAGTAACCGGGGAGTCTTGCATGAGCTCCATGTGTCTCCTCGCGTAAAAAGGAGTTATTTGAACTTGATCACTCAAGGAAAAATTCTGATTGTCTTTGTGAAAAATTTTGAATTGAAAAATTCTGAAAATCTCATTGTGGCAGAGTGTAGCCTCCAATACACTATTTTCTTAAAATGAAATACAATATGTATGATCTCTCATTGTGTTGATCTGAAAATCTGAATATCCATATTATAATAATCTTTTTCCATGTTATTCACTTACACATATAGAAATTTGATTTAATATGTATTCAAAAAATTGATTGATTGTATTGGCTTTTGCTTAATTCTCCTATATGTTTGCACAATCCCCAAGGTGTACACATGAGCATACTGGTTTTACTGACTCACCTGCACTTTTCCTACACCTATCCCTTCACTTTAAATAAAATGGGAGAGCTATATTGCATGTATATATATTTATTTGCTTGGAGGTCAATCATACTTGATCATTCTACTTGCGCTCTGCATGTTCATATTGCCCATAACTTGTATTTCAAACTTGTGCAATTAATTCATGCATATTGTGCATATTTGGCATTTATAGCATTCACAAATGCATATTTTGAGTTGCATCTTCTTGAACATATTGTGGATATGATTCTCTCAATAACCCCATTGTCCGTCGATTTTTGTCAATGACAAAGGAGAGAAAGCAATGTTATCTTTGGTTTTGCTGCTATTGTGAATTCTCTATGTTTTTCCTCATTTCTGATTATGTCAAAGAGGGAGAGAGTATTAATGCGTAACATTTTGTCATCATCAAAATGGGGGAGATTGTTGTGTATGTGATTTTGATGATTACAAAATGACTGTGTCGCTTGGCTTTATGCTTGAATGGTTATTCATGTTTTCATGTGTTTGAATCTCCTTATCCTCTTGCTATGAAGTTTGAAATGGTTATGGAGATTTAATAGTGTGATTGCTTGAAGATCTTGATCAACATCACATGGTTTCATGTGTAAGGTTTCATGTGTAAATGATTTGCTTGTATATGGTTTTTATGAAGAAATCATGATTGGGTTTTAATGAATGATGCTCTATGTAAAAATTATTCACTTGGTGAAAATGGGGTATTTGATGTTCACATGTATTGCTTACATGCATGTCCAAGTGATTTTACCTTTAGCTAAAATTCTGGGTTGTTTTCATGAACATCTTCCATGAGATCTTAATACTTTGAAAGTGTTTCATGCATCTTTGAAATGAGGTTTTTGGGGTTTTTAATGTGCTTAATCTATTGACATAAAACTTGTTGGAATATGGTTTGAATGGTCCTAATACTTTTTTAAATGCATGGTAATTAGTTCTTGATTTTTGGGAACTTTTTCGATGCTTAAAGAGGGCTAAATTTGTGTTTTCATGCATTATCTTCATGGATTCTTCATGGTCTTTGACTTTCATGCAAACCAATTGATTCTAACTTGTTTCAAAGCATGGAAATTCATGGCTTAATGTTTGATTTCATTGGGTTGCATGTTTAGATCATTGGGATCTCATTAGATATGTTTTTCTATTGTCCCTCGCTGAATGGGTTGACCCCCTCACTGAATGGGTCGACCCTTGGGCTGTAAATTGGCCAGACAGACTGTTGTCTGCAAGTGGGTCAACCTACTTGCAGAGATGGGTGGACCCATTCCCTGGTCTGGGCAAAACCAGAACTTTGTCTGCAGATGGGTCGACCCACTTGCTAGATGGGTCGACCCATTTGGTTTCGTAGCTTCGCGCGGGTATTCTGTGGGCCACCGGAACCCAATCAAATGGCCACCTTTTGGGCTGAAATTTTACCCCAATGCCCCTAGGTTATTGATAGACATATTAGAGGGCTTTTGCAAGGGTTTTGCATAGGTTTATTGGTCTTTTGTATTCTCATATATATACACTTATATGAACTCCAAATTTGAAAAGAGAAACCCTAATGCTTATTTTGCTCTATCTTGTAGGTGAAGAAAAGGGGGAAAAGGAAGAGGAGCTTTTGCAAGGTGGTTATCATCTATATCCATGAAGATTTGGAGCTCGTGATAGAAGGAAAAGAGGAGCGGCTCGAGGAGAAGAGCAAGATGATGCCAGAATCGTGACCATCCGACAACGAGCCAAGAAGAGCCGGAGTATTCCTTGAAGGGGGAGTTTCATACATGCTATATCTTCTTTGATTCAGTCCCTAGAGTTTGTTTGGAGTCTATTGTATACATCTGTGAACACTTCATCTTCTTCTAAATGATTATCTTGTGTGGGGGTTCGGAGAAAGGGTTCTCCGAGTGTTTGTGTTTGACGCGTGTGCGTCGTTTTGTGTGGAGCATATCCGCGTGTGTGCTTGGGCATAACTTGGGGTGTGTTCCCCGTGTGTGGTTGGGAGTTTACTCCCATGTGGTTGTGTAGGCATCGCCCTACGTGTGTGTGTTGGAGCTTGGCTCCGTGTGTGTGTGGGAATTTTTCCCCGGGCTATTTTTAACAGCAGTGAAGCCTCACCGGTTTGGTGAGGGGTGGACGTAGGGAACCCGTCGTGGTCCCGAACCACCTTAAAAATCCCCGTGTCTCATGGTTTGAATTGTGTGATTGTGTGCTTCTCTATCAAATCTATTTACACAATCGTGTGAGCTCGGTGAGATTGAGTGAATTGTGTTTATTATGCTTAGTCTAAATTCCTCAATCTTGTTAAACTTACTAATTCCGCTGCGAGTAGGTTTAAGATTTTAATTGGACATATATTTTTAGTAGAGGGATCTATTCACCCCCCACTAGAACCGTGTTCCTGCACTGCGGGACCCAACAATATATATATATATATAGACATATCACCGTGCCTTGCACAAACATATCCACCTAACCCTCATGAGCTGAGAGCGGGTCATGAGCAATCCAATCTCAAAACACTCTATGCGATGAAGAGTCGACCCTCCCCTGATGCTGGTTCTGTTTGACCCCATTTGTACTCCACTACGTCGACTCCCTGAAGCGTCGTGTCGACACCTCAGCAAGTGGTGAATCGGCGCCCTCACATTCCCTTCTGGCACCGATTCACCCTTGCATCCCCCTTGGCGCCGATTCACCCTTGCATCCCCCTTGGTGCCGATCCACTCTTCCCCTCCTTAGCGTCGATCCATTTCTCTCCCCTCAGCGCCGGTTCACTCCCTCCATCCCTCTTTATCTCCCGTCTTAACATGCGCCGATCCATTCATTTTTCGCCATTTCTTCCCCAACCGCGTCGATTCATCATCTCTCCCTTAAAAAAAACAACAACGAAAGACTTAAAACAACGGGAGAATAACATCAACACAAGTAAAATAAAGCAATGCGTACATTGGCAATGATTAAACCAAGAATAGCAATCACAGATAAGTAGAAAATACACTCCTGCATCAAAAAAACTAAGTGGCGAAATAACATTAACAAAACAATATTTAAGACCCAAAAAAACTAAACAAGAGATAAAAAATGCAAACAAATGTCCAGGCATTTAAGTAAATAAAAGAAAATCAAACAACCAAACGAAAATGCAATAACAAGAACAACAATAACTAAACACAGGTGCACCCCTACATACAAATAGAGGGCAAGTAACCAAGTAACAAAAAAAAATAACAATCTACGCTCCGGAGCCTTCGCTTCCCCGGACCCGGTAAAGGGAGTATAAATGATGCCCTAGTAAATCGGGTTTGGACCTCGGGGATCACCCCAATATGGCCATGATTCGACACTGCCACGGGCCAATAGCCCAATAAACGAGATTCGTTTCCACCGGGATCTAATCTTGCACTTCTATTAAAATTGACGTACACTCGGCATACATTTGCACGGGTTTTATATCTGTCTTCGTTATGCTTTCAATACGGACTTCCGTCCGAACATAAAATGGTCGATATATGACCAACATATTTTTAACATTCACACCCCATCAAGGGGCATTTTCACGTGATTCATGAATTTCACTATCCTGTTTCATTAATGTCAATTTCAGGCCGTATGGCCCCTTTTCCTGGCAATCAATCAAGGGTTTTCCCCTCTCCGAGGGGATGTAATTAACGTCGTGTCCTTTATGGCACAGTGGGTTTTAGTCTCGACACGAAATTCACAATCGTCTGATCAGTCCGACGGCGCGCACCTGTGGCCTCTTTGAAGCCTGAATAAATCATCACACTTTGTGACTGGCACGCCCACGCACTAAATAAAAAAAAATAATAAATAAATAAATAAAAGAGATCCCAAAAAGTGCGTCCAAAAGTCTGGCACGCCCAGTGGGACTTAGCTTCCCTTCATCTCTTCACTGAGATTAGGGACCCCATGGCCTCCTCTTGAAATTCTAACTGTTTTACTTACAATTGTAGGGTCACACTTCGACGATTGCAATGGCCGTCAGCTTCGGACCGTTAGCCATCGCAAGCCATGCCAACCATGGCTACCTCACAGTGCTGATCAAGTTTAGCAAATTTCCTCTGGTGCTGGGCTTCCCCAACTTCTTGGGGGTGGCCTTCGTCCATCTGCTAGAGATTGATGCACCCAAGCCCGTCGAAGCCAACGTCCCCGCCACAGGGACTTCTACTATCAAACCTGCTGCTGCCGGGTCGTCGGCAACTACTCTTGACCGCGCGGCGGTCAAGACCGTGGGCTATTTTGTCCACCTCGTCCATTTCGACACGGGCTCTACTAGCAAGAAGTCGGCGTCCTGCCGAAGAAGGAGCCAAAGAGATATGGCTATGGCTACTCCCAGGGGCTGGATCTCCAACACCGGTAAATCGGTTCTGATCGGAGGCATCTGAGTCTACCTTAATGGCCGAAGGGCCAAAGTGATCCCTGAGCGGATCGTGCCCAACGTCCCTGTGCGTAACTCTTTCCAAGCGCTAGGGAGAATAGAGAAGAAGAATGCCAAGGCGGCCGATCGGCTAAAGAATGAGCTGGCCCCAAGGTCATGCAAAACCAAACAAGTCTGGGTGCCCAAACCGAGTCGGGTCCCAGTGATAACTCACCCGGGATCTGTCAAAGCCAACAGGCCCAGGAAGGGAGAGAAGGAAAGAGAAAAGAAGAACGAGATGCTGGCAAGGGCATCTCGGAATCCACTTGTCCACGCCTATAGTGTTGTGTTCCTATGTTTTGATGATGTCAAACACTATGACTCATCTATGAGACAGTGCACTGGTGTGCCTTGATGCATTGGTTTTAATGCACTAGTTTCATGTGTTGATGAAGCCATATTTAATGAAGTCATATGTTTTGATGATAGTATACATATGTGTGCAACACTCTTGAACTTTGTGAAGAATAGGTTAAACAACAGCACAATATCAAGTAATATCAAGTGCAAGAGAAGTCAACTTTAGCACTCTACAAGTCGACTTGGACAGACAGGCAGTGAAGAATTAGTGAATTCAAGAACATCACCAGTCAACACAGTTCAATAGAAGTCAGCAATTCAAGATGTGCTTGAAGCCAAAAACGGTCGACCGATTTGCAAAATCTGGTCAACCGAAGTCACCAGGCAGAGCCCGGAACTAAGGGTGCAAAATAGCCTACACGGGTCACAAATATGAGTTAAGGGTGACAAATAGGTGGTCTTCGGTGAAAAATAGGCAATAGTGCTAAAACCCTTCAGACACGTAGAAGGAGAGTCGACTCGATGTGCTTTTAGAGTCGACTCCATTTTCTAGGAAAGTCACAACGTTGAAGAAAGAAGCAACGACGACGGCTGCTGTGAAATAAGGGTGAAAAATAGCTGCCTAGTGGTGACAAATAGTTGATATCACTGACAAATAGCCTCTCAACAGTATAAAATGGCTCGTAGCAGTGAAGAATGAAGAGTGAGCAAGATTCTTCAAGAGAATCAACTGTGCAGGGGTTTTCAAACCTCACCACCTTGATTCGGGAGCTGTCTGAAGCATTAGACAACCTTGATAAACATTATCCAAGATCAAGAGTCGATCAGTGGAAGATTTCTTGAGCTTAGTCAAGCATCGACAAAGAAGAAAATGGTGAAGTAAGAGCCGACTCCGTTCGACTCCATTCAGTTCAAGTCAACAAACTAAAGTCAAGCTGAACTCCAGTGAAGCATAAGTCCAGTCAAGCCAAGTTTAAGTTCTTGCCAGCTATAGTGACGTTGACGCAGCACTCCAACAGCATTAACGCAGCCAAGGGTCGACTTCATACACACAAGCCAACAAGGGTAACAAATGAGTATACAAGGGAGACAAATGGGCTTCAAGGCTGTAAAATACCCGATACGGGTGACAAATCGGTCATGAGGCTGCTAAAAGGTGACGGTTCTTAGTAAGACACGAAGAGCCCTAAGGCGATGGCTCACACGCCTAAATGTGACAAATAAGTGGGCAAGGCAGACAAATAGACAATAAGGCTGAAAAATAGCTTGGGAAGGCTAACAAATGGCTCAGCTCGTGAGCGACTTAAGAGAAGCACGTGGCTCCGATCCTCCAGGATTGGCACGTGATCCTAGGACTCTTGGGGTCCTTCCAGAAGAGAATATTTACAAGTGGACAAATGACAGTATTTCCTAGAGGATAAGATCATTTCAGAAAAGGGATCTCTACTCTATATAATAGACTCTTCTTCCTCCGAAGAAGAAGCTGCTGCAAAAGAAGGGCTGCGAAGACTGAGGGGCTGAGAAGAAGGAAAAGAGAAGAGTGAGCAGATTAGTTCAAAGAAGGAAATTGAGAGAGAGTCTGAGAGAAGAAGAAGAAGGAAAGAGAGAGAGATTGAGAGCCCAGTTTCAGATCAGCAGACCCAGTACGTGAGAGAAGTTTTTAAGTGCAGCCATAGAAAAATTGAAGATATGTTCGTCCATTGGCCTCTGTGTTAGAACCACCAATTTGGGCACTGGCCCAATTGGGTACAATTTGGACCCATTAACACAATGAACTAGAGATCTAGACAGAATATCGAAGGATCTTTTAGGGAATTCATAACTCAACCTAGGAAGGTCATAATTAGGTGAAACCAAAGCCCATGCCACGGCCATGGAGTAAGGAATAACTTTGATGAAGATTATAACTTTGGAGAATAGGCCTAATAGGGGTTAAGAGGGAGTTTATGAAAAATAGGTTGAAACAGTTACAGAAAATGCTGTCACCTATTGAAATAAGGATATCTTGGCCCATAGTTATCCAAATGGGCTGAAACTAGGTCCATTATAAAGATTGGGCCCTTAATCCAAACTCTTCTATTCATATGGAAACCCAATTCACACCAAAACCCGAGGTTGTGAGCCCTTTGTCACCAACTGACACAGAGAAGTGTGACTATTGAGAAAATTCATACGTGAATGATTAGAAATTCATAACTTCGTTTGTAGTTGATTAAATGACCTGAAACTAAGGCCATAATTTCGAATGGGATGTTAGATACATCTTCTATGTTGAGGTTGAGGCCCAATTCTGCCTGGATACTAGAGCTATGCCCTAATTAACTCGGGCTACCGAAAGGTCGTGCCCAGAACACGGGAGAGTGAATGTTAATCTTGGAAAAATCATAACTCGTGATAGGGTTGCTGAAACTCAATGAAACCATGTCCTAAAGTTAGATCTGTGAGTCCTCTTGATTTCATAAGAAGATGTCCTGACCCAAATCCTAACAGAAGAGCACGCCCACTCGCATTTATGACATATGGTCGAAGGGTCGTGTCTGTTCAAACCCGAAGAGGTGCATGGCATTAACTCCACTCCAACCAACAGCCTTGGGAGCGGGAATGACACCTGTAGGTCGTGGGCAAGCCCTTGGAAGGCTGGAAAACCATATAAGGAGGTGGGTTTTGTGGGTAGGAAGCCTTTGACAATCATTCACTTCAACTCTCCACCATCTTCTATCCTTCTTGAGTGAGAAAGGGTGAGGGACCTTGACTCCGCATGAGTGGACGATCCGGCGCGTGGTGGATGAGCCGGCGTATGGAGGATGACCCTGCAGCGCTTGGGACAAGGGGAGAAGCTTTAGGTGGATATGGGGTGTGGATTTCATCCCCAGGTCGTCGGTTTATCACCTTCGAAGGTAGGCACCTATCCTCAAATTCTTAGGGGGACAACGATGCATTAGAGCAATTTCTAAATAGTTTCTAAACATTAAAGAGGGACTAATGAGTTCACATGATTGATTTTCACATTTATTTTTCTTGTCCTTCCATCAAATTATGTGCTTTCATGAGGTTCCTCTCAGTTTTTATCAAAAATTTGGGTCACTACATTGACGGGGTCGACCTGCCCTTTGGACAAGTTGACACCACCCCTTTCAAAACACCGATGGTGTCAACACCACCCTTTGGACAGGTCGACACCACCTCTTTCAGAGGGTTGGTGGTGTCAACACTGCCCTTTGGACAGGTCGACACTACCCTTTGGACAGGTCGACACACCTGGGCTCTGTTCCAATTTCTAGAAATGTGGAGAAGGAGAGTTTTGAGAGGTCATTTTCATTTAGAAAAATCTAAAAAATGGGAAAATGGTGGAAGACTAAGTTAGTAACTCACTGTAAAAATTTCGTGCTCACAGAAATTCCGCACTTATAGTTATGGTTCATTTTCTATGCATGTGTAACCTAGAAATAAACCTATCTTCTTTCATACAGAATCCTTACGGGTAACTTGATCATATTCTGTTCCACAACAGTAGACTTAGGAGTAGGATTAGTCCACCTAAACCCTATGGAAGCATGCTTATGTTATGATAAAAGTATGATACTAATTTTGTAATATGATTATGAATGTGAATGCCAATACTATGTGAATGTTATGAATGGAAAACAGTAGCATTCTGTGAGGTTGGACTTCGGTCCCTTCTACGGGACGGTGATACGTAACGCCGCGAAAGTAAAAGAACCTAGGGGACATCGATACATAATGCCTTGGTTAAAAATCCTATGATTTGGCTAGTTCGTTCTGTGGGATGATGATACGTAATGCCACATAACTCGGGGGATGGCGATACGTAATGCCCCGTGCGATAGGAGTCTAGGTGGGAGTTCGCTCTCGGGTCTGCGCAGTACTCTTTCGTTCGTTTGCGTGTGTGGGCCTCCTGTGTTTACGGCAGCTGTTTGGTTCCATGAATAACGTTAAATGTGTAACTCATGAAATTGTGAAAAATGTGCGACTATTCGGTTATCGTGGATTTAGTGCATGCACGGGTATTTTATATGTTAGATAATAAACATGTATTTTCACGTATGGTTACTTTCAAATAGCTAAGAATGAATGAATTTTGATATTCGTCACGTGTTTTGCATATAGTAACTGACCCTCTCATGTATCCATTGGGCTTGCATTTGTGGGATTGGGCTGCTTGCTTTTCTAGAATTGTAGTAGGGTTCGGTCGACCGATGGCCTAGTTCTGTCGACCGATTCCTGGGTTCTTGCTAGACCATTAGGTGGGTCACCTTGGAGGATTCTAGAAGGGTCATATGGGTCTTTTGTACTCTTTTATTGTTAACATCTGAATTATATATATATATATATATGTGTGTGTGTGTGTGTGAATTGGATATATGAATGCGAGTTAACCCCGATTTGATTAGGCTACCTACTGAGCGTCACACTAATCCCCTTGTGACACACATTTTTAGGAGACACAGTGAAGGAGGTAGAAAAGGAAGATGTGGCCGAGGAGTAGTTCTAGTCTTGCTTGCATCAGGGTAGGCTATGGATATTTATCTTTCATTATATAGCTAGTTTGTGGATTGGAGAACATGCATGGACTTATATGTATTTGGACAATGGTCATGTAATTTTTGGGATTATGAATGGTTGAATGCCAATTACATTTCATGTGATTATGGTTTCTCTCTCTCTCTCTCATGCGTATATATATATATATATATATATATATATATATATATATATATATTTGTGCTTCCGTGATACGTACGACGCAATGTCTCGAGGTCCGATGGAAGAAAAAAAATGCCCATAAATTGGGAATCGGATCTCGGGGCATTACACTCTGGATCAAATCCAAGTCATCTTGCTCTTAGGAGCTATATTTTCATTGCTTTCCGTTGTGTTTTTATTTTTGCTATTTTCCATTTCTCCTTGTTACTTCTGATGCTCTGTTTGGAGGTCGGGTCAAGCTATTAGTCAGCGGAGGCAGTGCCACGTAAGGATTTGTTCCTCGTACAACAAGGTATGAGGCTCAGCGGTGTTAAGCAAGCTGTGAGGATCAGCGGGTAAGCAAGCTGTGTTGCTTAGTGGGTTGTAAGGGATTTGTTCGCTCGAAGCTGTGGATCAGCGGTTAAGCTGTGGATCAACGGAATCCTCACTCAGGTTGAGTGGGGGGTGGATGTAGGTCTGCTTGGTGTGGACTGAACCACCTAAAAATCTCCTTGCAGTGTGATTTCTTCTGGTGTGATTGTCTTAGTTTTATCGATCTGCATTTACAGGGATATACGCATTTCAGTTCAGCACTGGCACACTGCCAGCTGCTTGTCGTTACTTCTATCTGAACGAGCATTTGGTTATATGCATCCCAACTTAGTTCAGCGCAAGCATCTCTGATGTCTCATTTCCTTCCTATTTGATTTTAGTAGGGCGAGCATTGTTTGAGCATATTTTTTAAATAGGGGATCTATTCACCCCCCTCTAGATCCCACCTTGCACACAATAATTGGTATCAGAGCGGGTCTCTGATTAATCAGATCTAACAATCTGCAGAGTAGATCCTACTATTTGGTGCATTCATTGTTTTGGTTCATTGATTTGATTTGATTTCAATGGCTCACCCACCTATGTTTGATAGTTTCAATTTTAGTATCTGGTTAAATAGCTTGCATAAATTTGTGAATTATGTTGATTCTGACTTGTGGATTTTAATTTCACATGGACCGTATGAATTGCCTAAAGACAAGTCCAAGTGGAATGTTGTTCATAAGTTTTAAAATGCTGATAATATTAGAGCTCTAAAGTTAATGAAAGCTGCAGTACATTCTAACATTTTTCCCTTTGTCTTAAGCTGCAGCACTGCAAAAGGCATATTGGATGGATTGCTTCGCATCCACAACAAGGAGGAGGACAAATGCTTGATGGCTGATAGAGGTAATCACGGTAGTGATCAACTGGATGATTCATCATCTTAGGTAAGCTCCGGATCTGAAGAAATTTCTTTTGATGAGTTGATGAATCTATATGAGGAATTGTTAGATAGATATAAGAAAATAAAAATTGAAAACAAAAAGTTGAAAAAGAAAATTAAGCCAAATGATTTAAATTCATCCTACAAAGACTGTTTGAAATTGAAACAATCATATGATGCTTGTTTGCTTGATGAAGAAATAAACAAAGAACTAATTGGTTCCTTAAGGGATGAAAATAAAGATATGTTAGTAAGAATTTCTGAACTAGAAGAAAAATTGAATTCAACAAATAATGATCAAAATTTTATAAATGGACTAGTTCAGAATGAAGAGCTAATAAATGAATATGAAAAACTGAAGGAGCTAAACATTGTCATATCTAATAGGTTGCTCAGTCTCGAGAAAGAAAAATCTATGGCACCTTCCCTAGAGGAAGAAATTGGAAAATATAAAACTGAAAATGAGACATTGAAAGAAAAGCTGGCTGACTGTGAAAAGGATAAGGTTAATTCTGAAACCCTCATAGCTTCCTTGGACAACAAAATCAAAGAATTGAATCAGTATTTATCCAAATTTTTTAAAGATAAGGGCAAAATAAAAATATCATTGGAAGATGAGGTGAGTGCTCAAAGAGAGGGGATATGTTGCATTTCTGGAAATAAGGAGGCTATTAGGAACCAGCTATACACCACCTTTGTGCAAAGCTCAGAAGTGGCTGGTACCTCTAGTCAATCCCCAAAATAGTTTGTCGTTGAGAAAACTCATAAACATAATAAACCACAGAAAAAGAATTTCAATAACCTGCATTCTAAGAACTCTTATGTGAAATCCCATGCTTCAAAATAAAATGATGTTAACTGCTTCTATTATGGTAAGCATGGACATATGATGCATGATTGCAGACTAATGAAATAAGATGATCAAACTGTCGGCAGAATGCATGTTAAAAACTGTCATGCTAGGAATTATCTTGCTAGAAAATTTTCTACTGTTCAGAAAAGAAAGGTTCATTGTTATTGCTGTGGTAGGATAGGACACATGGCTGCACAATGCAATTTTGCTAAACGAGAAAGAAAATCTCATTCTCATGCTGAACATGTTAATTTGTCTGCAAATCAACATATTTTTCATAGAAACAAATTTTCCTTAAGAAATAAATCTTATGTGGGTTTCAACTGTGGGAAGCCAGGCCACAAGGCTAATGAATGTTGGCTGGCTGTTGATAGAAGAAATTCCTTTTCCTGTCATAACTATGGAAAGTATGGCCACACAGTCAAGGATTGTTGGCAAGCAAACGGAAAGAAAAATTTTCATGATAAAAATGATAACGAACCTGACTATTCACAAAAATTCAGAAGTTATGATTATAAGAAAGATGTGAAAAATTTAGGATGTTGTCATTATTGTGGTGTTAGGTGCGTAGCTGGGATCTAGAGGGGGGGTGAATAGATCCCTTTACAAAATATTGCTTAGTTTAAAATCTAATCAACCTAAGTTATGATGTCGTTAACTGGAGACAATTGAGTTCACAGAAATAACTTTAACACTGACTCATCCAAAGTCAAGAGCTAACACTTCTCACAACAAAATAACAAATACCTGTCCTCAAGTGAGCATTAGCGAATTGAATTGGCACAAGGTGGAGGTTCGAGCCCAGAAGTTCTACCTCACACAAAGTGTGTGGGAACACACTTTTTAATATACCAATCAGAAGGGCTTAATCTGAACAATGCAAAGCTATAAATGTAGAAACGAATTCTGACTTTCACAAAACGGCTCAGAAAGAATTCAGATCAACACTTAATACTTTAGACAGAACCACTATCGAACACATGGCAATTTAAATTTAGATGAACTGATATTAAACAAGATCAAGCAAGTTATCATTCAGCTGTAAACATCTATAAGCATAAACCAGTGCTGACAATAACAATGAAGCGGAAGATCAAGAATGTACTCAGCAACCCGTTGAACCTGTGAGGGGAGGTAGATGACAGGGAGCAATCACACAGGCCAAACCACGATGCACAATGATTTTTAGGTGGTTCGATCTGCCACAAGCAGATGTACGTCCACCCCTCACTCAAGCCTGAGTGAGGCTTCCCTTGTAGAGCAAGTACATGGAGAAGCCTCCACTACAAACGCTGACTAACAGCTTGGACCGAGGGAAACAAATCCCTCACACCCTGACCTTGCAACCCACAAGATCAGAACCCACTACCATAATTAGTGACCGGAGGAGCAATTCCTCCCTTCTTCTGTAAACACAGAAGTGTTGAGTTATGGTTTTGATGGTTGTTGTGATTGTTAAGTTATGGTTTTGATGATAACTAAACTTAATGTGTGATTAAGTGATGATAACTAAACTTGTGGTTGATTGCTCATGCTCTTGTCATCTATGTATGTTTGAGATGGGAAATGGCAACGGTTACATGGCCTTGATGCTTGGTTTGCATATGTTGGTTTTACAAGAGGCAAGAGGTTTCATAACCTCTTCAATGTGAAAGAGCATGGTATTAACCCTGACTTTCTTGCTTGCAGGATCAAACTCATGGCAGTCGCCTGGTAAACTGTAAGTATGGATAAGTACCTTACTTTTCTACAGGTCAACACAGGTGGTATATGTCATTTATTGTCAAGAATCATTGGACTAGGTCATTCCGGTCAACCAGAATCGCCAAACGCGAAAAGTCTCATACTGCAGAACTGGCGGTCGACCGCCCCAGGTCGACTGACAGCAGGGGTCGACCGCCCCAGGTCGACCAAAAATTATAGGGATCAAATTTCTACAGGGTTTCTCGATAGAGGTCGACCGCCAGCTTCCACAGGTCAACCGCCAGTCCTGAGCCAACAAAAGTTGACTTCGTTCTCCACTTCCAGAAGAGCCATTCTCCTTTTATTTCTTTAATCCTAATGACACCCAATCATCCACAAAACGTGGATCTGGTCTGGAGGATGTCCAAGGACCATTCAAAGGTTATAAAACCTACACAAGAAGGGTTGGAAACCCTAATGCTTCATTTGGAACAAGAGAGATCAAGGGAGGCTAGAAGAGGAGATTCACGGGTACTGTAGCACCTCCATGAACAGTGCTTCGAGCTGAAGTTCTTCATCCTTCCTCAACACATTGAAGGTAAATCCGAAGCCAATATAACCCCATTCAAGTGAAGAAGCAAGCAACCAACAAAGAGAGATCAAGAGGGAGGCTATCAAGGTAAGAAGAAGGCTGCGGGAACTCTTGCAAACATACTCCATTTAGTAAGTTCTTCATCCATCTCCAAGGTGTTTCAAGCCAAAGCTGAAGCTAGCAACCTCCAAGGAAGTGAAGAAGCAAGCAAGCAAGGATTCAAAGGAAGATTGCCCAAGGGGGAAAGAAGAAGAAGCAAACAAGCACCGATTCGAGAAAAGGCTGCTAAAAGATGAAAGAATATTGTTTCTCAAGATCCATATGAAGTCTTTCAAACTCTGCTCAAGTGAAGATTGAAGCCACGTTCAAAGATCAGCATCATATGTTCAAAGGGAAGCCAAATCAGGAGTTTTCTAAACTGTGCCTCATTGCCTTTGTGTTTTGGGTGTTATATTTGTGTTCCTCATAAACTGCGAACTTGTGTGTGTGTGGATCGTTGTTAGATCCGTGTTTGTGTGTGGTTGTCGTGGTATTCCATTCGTGTGTGCGTAGGTCCTCCTAGATCTACGTGTGTGTGTGTGGATCTATTTAGATCCGATCTTTTTAGTGTGTGGAGTGCTGCATCTATCGCAATGTGTGTGTGTGTGTTGTTGATCCGCTTGTTGCATCGTGTTGGAGACCTCATCTCCGTGTGTGTGTGTGTGTGTGTGTTGGGGTGCGTCCCCGTGTGTGTGTGGGCAGGCGTCATCTTGCATGTGTGGTTGGAGCGTCGTCTCCGTTTAGGGATTTATCCTCGAGTGAAGCCTCACCGGGTTTGGTGAGGGGTGGACGTAGGATTGCCGTCGTTGCATCCGAACCACCTTAAAAACCGCTGTGCATTGTGTTTGTATTATGTGGTTTGTTCCATTTCCTCTACCTCCATTCTACATGAGTGTTAGTGTAAATTGTTGTTTCGGATTTATCTACATAGATCTTGTTTAATCTATATCTTATCATATAAAGGTTGATAAATCCGATTTGTGATCAAACAATTTTGAACCTCTTGATTAGCATTATATCACTTATTTTATAAAAGGCCAAAAGTTTTCTTAAAATTGGTAAACACCCAATTCACCCCCCTCTTGGGTGTCATTGATCGCGGGACTTCATTTGGTATCAGAGCTAAGGCTCGATTGTTTATAGATCTAACGATCTAGAATGATCCAGATCAATGACTACCATGATGTACACCTTAAACTCTCCACCCGTGTTTGATGGTTGCAATTTTGATTTGTGACTAGGAAGAATGTGCAGTCTTGTCAACTCATATGACCCTAAGATATGGAAGCTTATTTCATATGGCCCTTATGAGTTGCCTAAGGACAAAAATGTCTGGACTGAAAATTAAAAACTTAAACATGATCAAAATTGCTTAGTTTTAAAATTGCTTATTACTGCAGTCAATTCTAAGCACTTTCCTTTTGTCTCCCATTGCAGATCCGCGAAGGACATCTTAGATGGATTAACCAAAATCCGGGAAGAGCATGGAGACCAATGTCTTGTGACAGGCACGAGTGAACAAGGGAGTGATCAGCTAAGTAGATCAAGCTCAAAGGTAAATTCTGATTCTGATAATGAAGATGAATTTAGCTATGAAGATTTGTTGATTGCATATGATGATCTTGCTGATAAATACAAGAAGGTAAAATCCGAAAATAAAAAATTGAAAAAGAATGCCGAACAAAATAATTGTAATTCCTCTTGAAAAAAATGCTCACATTTAGAGGAAATGATTGAGACTTCTGTTTTCGATCTTGAATTCCATAAAGATCAAATCTCTTCCTTGAGAAATGAAAATAAAGAGCTGAGAGAGAGAATAAGTTCAATGGATAATGGTGAGACTGAATTTGTTCATGATAAGAAACTTGAAAAAGAAAATGAGAAACTGAAGGAATTGAATAGGTCCATTTCTAAAAGATTGCTTGTTTTTGAAAAAGAAAAATATGTGAATATTGATGAATCTGAAAAAAGTGCATGTTTTGTTGCAAGAAATTGAAAGTCATAAAACCATCAATGCTACTTTACATGAACAAGTCAATTCGTGTGAAAATAAGATTATTTCCTTTGAATTGAACATTTCATCACTTGAAAAAGAAATCTCGGACTTGAATGGTTCATTGTCTAGATTTGTGGATGGTCAAGGAAATTTGGACAAATTGTTGGGGATGAAAGTGAACATCGCCACCTTGTCCCCGTGTGCCCACGGGTGCCCTGCACAACCTCCCTCTCCTCTGCAAACCAGCACCGCCGTGAGTGCCGGCCAGCCCACTGTCACGCTCCCTCTTGCAGCCACTCCGGCAGAGCACTGCTGCCCCTCCGGTGCCGTGCCGTGGTAGCTGGCCGCTGTTCCAGTCGGACTCGCCCACCGGCTGTCGTCCAGCACCGCTGCAGCCACTGTCCTCGACCGCCCAACGCCATTCTGCCACCGCCGCCCGCGCAGGGCCTCTATAACATCACATCCAAGGTGTCACTGCCATGGTTTAATCCCTCATGTCATGATTCCTAATTTCATCTCTCAGTTCACATGTTGGATGTATTTTTATTTAGTTTAATATAATTTTTCAGGATGTACAAAAGTCGAAAATAGTCAATTTTTAAGGGAGATGCTATCGAAATTTTTTAGAATACTCGCTCCATGCAAACCACAATGTTTAAATAAGCTCTTTTCTGAAGCAGGTATCATGATCTCTCTCTTCCGGAGAATCAACAGCGACTAGCCTGTATGTGTAAACCTTCTTGGTCTATCCTGGTCTAAAAGCAGGGCCAATGGGTTGGCTAGATACCAAAGCTATTGTTCATGCTTTTAGACCAGGACAGACGAGGAAGGTTTACACATACAGGCTGGTTGATGTTGATTCTCCAGAAGAGAGAGATCATGATACCGGCTTCAGAAAAGAGCTTCTTTCAAAATTGTGGTTTGAATGGAGTGAGTATTCTAAAAAAATGGTGTCTCAGAGGATTCTAGTGCCGAAAATTTTCAATCAGACGAGGGTGACATTGCAGAGTTGGTTGCTTCTAATCTTCGTCTGATCGAATCTGCCGAGCCACTTCGGTTGTGTATAGAGGACGAAGTGGAAGAAGTCGATCCAACTGAGCTAAATGAAGCAATTGTTGGGCAGGAGGAGTCGTCTGAGAGAGGGGATTCTTCTGCAATTGGTGATGGTGGAGGATGATCCAACGGATATTTGTTGATTTGTAATTGTAATTGTAAAAAATGACACATTTGACTTAATGTAATTGTAATTTCTTTTATTCATCGAGTTATATGTTGTATGGATTTTATCGGGAGATGTGTGTTTTATGTTGAGTTGTGTAGGTTGTGTGTATAATTGTAGTTTTAAAGGGTGATAAATGGATAACAGAAGTAAAACATATGTTTTGAAGCGAAACAAAGGCGATGGTTGGCGAGTGATAAGGGTGACAAATAGATGTTGTGAGTGACAAATAGCCGTTAGCAGTGACAAATAACTCTGTAACGGTGACAAATATCTCATGGCAGTGAAACTTGAAGAAATTCAAGTTTGTTTGAAGGGTTTAACCGTGTATGGGTTTCCTAACTCTACCAACATGGATCTGAAGCTTTCCTAATCATCAAACGACACTGATTAAATGAAGCGAAACGTTTATATTATTTTTCTATCATTTTTCACAATTAGGTGGTTTTATATTATTGTTATAGTGTTACATTTATTAATTATCAATTTTATATTATTTTTCAATTTTATAATTAATTTATTATTATACTGGTACATTAATTAATTATCATTTTTTATGATTTTTGTCATTTTCATAAATATTTTACTATTATTATGCTGTTACATTTATTAATTATCATTTTTATATTTTTTTTGTCATTTTTAGTTATTTCATTATTATTTTACCGTTACATTTATTATTTATCATTTTCAATATTTTTGGTTTTTGTCATTTTCATAATTATTTAACTATTATTATGATGTTACATTTATTAATTATCATTTTATATGGTTTTTATCTTTTTCATAATTATTTCATTATTATTATTCAGTTATATTTATAAATTTTTAATTTGTATGATTTTTTTGATATTTTTATTTATTTTATTATAATTACAGTATTATATTTATTAATTATCACTGTTAGACAGAAAGAGGAACACGTTTTGAAGTTTTGGAGCCAGTAAGTCAGATAAGCCATAATCAAGCGCGACGGCTAACACCGTATAGTGGTGACAAATAGTCATCAGTGGTGAGAAATAGGTTTCAGGGCTGACAAATGTCTCATAAGAGTGATAAATAGATAACATAAGTAAAAGATATATTTTGAAGCGAAACAAAGGCGACGGCTGGCGAGCGATAAGGGTGACAAATGGATGTTATGAGTGACAAATAGCTGTTAGTAGTGACAAATAACTCTGTAAAGGTGACAAATAGCTCAGAAAAATGAGAAATATCGACGGTATTATCCGGCTAAAAAGTTTTCGTCGAAAATACGTCGAAATGATTCGACTTTCATGGTTTGTTTGTTATTTTCTTGCCTATGTGATAAATTATTTTATTTATTGATTATCATTTTTTATGGATTTTTTTATTATATTTATTTTCTCTTTTGGGTTCACCTTCTGTATGTGAGAGCAGCGAGTAAAATGAATGATAAGGGTGATGAATGCATATTATTGGTGACAAATAAGTTGACAGAGGCAACAAATCCACATTAGTGGTGACAAATAGGTTGACCGGGCCGACAAATGCGCATGGGGGGTGACAAAAGGCTCTTAACGCTGAAAAAATGTACAAAGGCGACGGCTCCCAGGGGCAAAGGTGACGGCTCCTGCATGCTATAAGAGTGAAAGATGCCTATTAGTGGTGACAAATAGATCAACAGGGGGGACAAATGTGCATGAAGGGTGACAAATGGATCCTAACGATGAACTATGAGCATGGAGATAAGCCCTACTAATATTAGAACCATCGACAAACCCTGCTACTTATAGGGGAAGAACTCCCCTTCGTAAAGGTAACCCCTACCTGCGATGGATGGTATCCTTCATTTGACGGCAACCACATCACACAAAGATCAAGCATCCATCATGCAAAGAAATGTTGTAGAAAAAGAAATTATATTGATAGGGGAAGAGGGTACAAGCGGTTACTCGTCCTCTTTGGGACGGAACCTGTCAGGTTGGAGGCTCAACACCCCCTTGTTACAAAACAGGCGGTCCACCTTCGCCAAGGCATCCTGCCACCCTTGCAGGTACCCCTGCTTGTATTCCTCCGAAAAGTAACCGCCGCTGCTTTCCCTTGATGGCTGGTCCGGCACCGGCAAGGCTTCCTTTCGGAAGCACAGCCTTTTGGCGGGAACTTGCTCTGACGAAGAATCTGACTTCTCAGACGACGACATCTTCACGAGAGTGTCTTTGACCACCAAAGGAACTCAGGATGTTCTTAGGGTTCCCTACAGAGTCTCTATTTATAAGAAGGAGGCAAAACCCCCAGAGGGCAAAAGAGTCTTCGTGCCTCCCTAACTTTGTGGAAATCGAAGCGACGGGACCGCGAAGATCGTTCCATCTCCCCCAACTTTTTTGACTCTCGATCCTTCCTTTTTGTTGGTCATGAGATCGCTTGGACCGAGGTTCCTTTCGTTCGGATACATCAGCCGCATAGTAGACGGGAGGCCGGAGAGAGATACTGCAACGGCTAACACCGCATAGTGATGATAAATAGTCATCAGTGATGACAAATAGGCTTCAAGGCTGACAAATGTCTCGTAAGGGTGATAAATCGATAACACAAGTCACAATATGTGATGAAGCGAAACAAAGGTGACGTCTAGCGAGCAATAAGGGTGACAAATAGCACGTTATGAGTGACAAATAGCCATTAGAAGTGACAAATAGCTTTGTAACGGTGACAAATAGCTCATGGCAGTGAAACTTGAAGAACCTCAAGTTCGTTTAAAGGATTTAACTGTGTCCTAGGGATCCTAACTCTATCAACATGAATCTGAAGCTTTCCTAATCATCAAACGACACTGATTAAACTCGACCTGCCTTTCATATGTTCATACCTAAAATTGCACATATGCTCAGACCTAAAATTTCACATATGCTCAGACCTTAGTGTGCGCTCATGCACATATGCTCAGACCTTACTGTGCAACAGTGACAATGTCCACCGACCTTTGCATGCAGCATTTTGTTCATGTGCACTGACCTGAAATGCAACACTGAACATGTGCACCGATCTTATGTGCTTACATGCAGACATGCACTGACCTCCATATGTGACATGCATGAACATGCATCGACTTGCATATGCAATACTATGAGCATGCACCGACCTTCATATGCAGCACTATGAATATGCACCGACCTTCATATGCAACATGTATGAACATGCACCGACCTTTAAATGCAGCATGTATGAACATGCACCGACCTTAGTGAGAAACACATACACACTAGCATGAGAGACTATAAGATACTAATAGTGTTGCCATAATGAAAAGTAGATTCAGAATATCATAATTTGCCAATATCCAAAAGCTGAAGATAAAATGTATTATTGCCAATCATCAAAACTTAATTAAAAATTAAATTCAGAGAATCAAGTTAAAGGAGACACAACATGCGACACACATTATCCCACACAATCTCCCCACAACATCCATCTCCGGATAGGTGGTGCCATCTCCTCATCTTCTAGTTGGTCTAAAATAGCCTCCTCAATGTCGTTGAACATTTCATCATCCTCCATTACAAATTCAATTACAATCCGATCAAAGTCTACACATCACACAAAGCATGTCCATCACCAAGACATCAAAGATGAAATAACCAAGTCATTGTCAACGGGCAAAATGTCCAGTACATTATTTCCCTATGCAGACCAAGCGTAGTACACTTCCTTACCTACAACAACAGTAACAACAAAGCAACTAATATGAAGAGGAGCAACACTACTAGAGTACATAATAGAACAACAACAATACAAGGCACATTTGACATTCATGTAGTCTGTTGGCGTAGTGCCTGGTTCATTGAATCATAGTCAGGCTCGGGACTTGCATGATATGTAGGCATGTGCCTTTCCTGTAGTTGAGGATGATGAACATACATATGCCTACTATTGCCAACCCCATTTATAGCAGCATGTGCTTCCTCTACCGAGTGAAAACCCTTATAACGAGCTCCAGAGTATCCATTCACTTGGACAAAGCATTCGGGCCAACTATAATATACACCGGGTTCGCGACCAACCCACATAACATAGCATTTATATCTTCCCATTTTCTGAACCCCAATTCTCTACATGTAAGGTGTTATAAAAGACAATGGGTATGACAGACATAGTAATTGCAGTAAATTTAATATGAAGACCAATCCGTAAGAGCAAGTTTGTAGATCAGAAAGCATGTAAGTTTAAGGTTACACTGCATGAAGCAAGATATAGTGGGGTAGGGGATTTAAGTCTGCTAGTTCAAGTGCATGAACAAGGTTTATGTCATGTGAATTAACACCCAATCAACCATAAGCAATAGTATGCCTTAATGTGGTGAAATAAAATTTGAACATATTTACATGCTTTCCTGGCAAGTAATAACAACATGGAAGTCCATTTCCGTGTGCTCTTATCAAAGCAAGGTAGATGTCAGGCCCAATGCAGTGTACATAGCATACACAAAGTATGGTGGAGGTCCAACGAAAAATAATACTTGTGCAGAGGTTAAGAACAAAACAACCACTACATCCGTTTAATATGAAACTACCCAGAGCATATCATATACGAACATATGAAAGGCCTATAAAATGCATAAACATGGAAGAGGATTAAAAAAAAGGAAGAGGGCATCTGCAGTAGGAACTAGTGACGACAAGGGATCGAGGAGGACGCAGAGGAGACGGGCTCTTCTGCTGGGGAAGCCACCGCTACGCGCACTGATGAAGGGGATGACATTGCGGAGGAGCCTTAAGAACTTAAAATAGAAGATCGGGTGTCAATGTAGGGTCACGAGCGGGATCGATGTGTCGATTAACACATCGCTGCAATGGAGGTGGTAACACAGCCCCTCAGGAGCAGAAAAAAGGGGAACGTCGGGAACCCTTGCCGAACGATCGTCGCTCGATCGGAGCATATTGTAGAGGTGATTGGACAAGAGAGGTTGTAGGCAAATACACTGGATAAGGGTGAGAAATACCTATCAGTGACGACAACTAGATCTGCAGAGTAGACAATTACACTGGTAAGGGTAAAAAATAGATCCTAGAGCTAACCAATGAAAAACAGAAGGAGCTGAAAGGAGGAGTCAAGTTCACAAGAGGACAAAAATATGAACAGTGTATCAAGAGTTTATAGAGCAATCAGAAGAAGAACGAAGGGACTTGGTCAATGCCAAGACAGTCAATGTTGACTCATCAAGGTCAACGCCAGTCAAAGAGGACTCCAGAAAGCTCAACTTTTTCTTGACTACAGTCATGAGGTCCCAGTCAAAGTCAAAGGTTAATGAATAGATTAGTCAGCCATAGTGATCTAGGTCAAAGACAAGCAGCTAATGAAGAGAAAAGAAGGCAACGACTGGTCATGTGATAAGATAAGAGTGATAAATATGCAGTAAGGGTGACAAATAGCCCGTATGACTGACAAATGGATGATAAGCATGTAAATTAGCCAGTAAGGCTGACAAATGGGCTGAAAGGGTGAATCACAGGCTCGGTGTGTCTGGCACACACTCAACTTGAAGGCCAGGGGCCCAAGCTTTGCGGATCCGAGGTTACCCTGTCAGAGGTATATTATCTCTCATGGGACAAGGATATTTCCATATTTCAGCCTGATCATCTATTATTCACCCTTTGTCGCCTCTTTTACACCAATAAGGCCTATTTTTCACCATTGGCCACCTATTTGTCACCCTTAAAGTGTAGCCAAAGCCCTTTTCATCCAGCGGGTGACTTGAGTTTTTCTCTTCAGCTGTCTGAACTGGAGTCGGCTCCACGGTCGACTCTAGTCGACACTTGTGCAAGTAAAGCCTTCATCTTTTCACACTTCAGCCTAGTTCCTTAACCAAACTTGAATCTGTCTTTAAAAAACTCATTGATATTAATGAATTAACATTATCAAGCACACACATTAACAACATTAAAATATATAAAACTTTGAAGATCAAAATGTATGACAAAATAAATATCAATGAAGACAGGTATGCCACATTCTGAGGTTTGAGATGTGAAATATTTAAGATCTTGCATTTCCAAAGGTAATGAGGTCAGCCCCAAACCGTCTGTTTGCGTATCCTCATCGGAGCTACCTGAAATGGGGGAAAAATTGGGTGAGCAAACGCTCAATAGGTAATAGCAAGCATGGTTTAAGTAATTAACAATTTAAATTAATGTCATGTGAATAAAATAAATGGCGATAAACAACTAACATAAGCAGGAATGAAATGAGAATAAAATAGAACTGAGATATATCATTTCCAGGTACTTGGCCGATCAAGCAAATAAACAAGCAAGTCAAGTAGAATTAATTCCATGTAGGAATTCCAAGAATATCGAAATGAATGAATGTCATAGATATCACGCTAGTCATGCACTCGGTGCAATGTCTCACCATGTCATTACAACTCCCCGGGGCACTAGTACTTTTCGGGCACTCCTCCCAGGACCAGACCGGGCCCTTATGATGCGTTGGCATTGATTTGGTGGATCCAAGATCCCATGTAACCATCTTAGACATTCATTTGGAATCGGCCAGAGTTCCAAGGTTAAGCTATGTAACTTACCAACCAAGTTCAAGTGGTATTTCAATGATTGATTGAGAAGTCAAGAGATTTAGGAGTAGAATATAAGCAAGAATCACATGAAAATAAGTTCAGGATATAAGCGGTCATGATCAGGCCGCCTAGGTGAGAAAACGGTCTAGGCTAGATCTTAAAAAGTTAGCTGCGCCAAAAGGGTGCAGGCCCAAAGTGAAAAGAGTGAAAAACGGTCCATTATGGGCCACAATCTGGACTAGACGGTCCTAGCTGGGCCGCTTAAAGAGGTAAACGGTCTACTAACGACCGTATACAACACTGAGTCCAAACCAAGGTCGACGCATAGCCGGTTGAATGCGGTCACATGAGGGCCGTTTAATTAGTCTGGCGGTCATGACTGGACCGCATACTGACATAAACGGTCCCAGAAGGGCCGCAATAAACAGGACAGCCCCGACTCCAAGTTTGGGCAAAACAAGCGATTCGAACGAGATGAAAGGTTCAGGCTTTGTGGGTATAACCCGCCCGGCGTCCTAGTGGGAATCCCAGGCTCGTGGGGGCTTACGGAGGTCTCATAATAGAGGTCCTAGTCTGACGGAAGGAATATCCGACGGAGAGTCCCAACTATTACAAGAATTGAGGGCTAAATGAAATCGAGGGAAACGAACGTATAGCGATCAGTCAGCATCACCGGAGTGAAGTGACTGTCAAACAAATCCTAACAATTAATCCAAGGATAGAAATCTTTAATTCAAGCAATTTATGTAACAATTCAAGGGATAGTCAAGATGACACATTTGAATGAGGAGGAAGATGAAAGGATGTTGGCAGTCATGATCACAGTTAACACTTGTCAGGGTTATTCCATAAGCTCCATTAAAATTAGTGAGTTTCTACCCTACTTAAGATAGCTAAACAAGGTATAGTGAAGCAATTGTAACTTAAATAGTACATAGAAACGGTTGTGCACAGGGCCGCTAGGGTCAGAAAGGGTCAGGTACAGGGTCGCTAACCCCAGACCTTGCGGTCTGTCGAGGGGCCGTTTAGATCAAAAGGGATTTAAACCAGCAAGGGGGAAAAATGGTCTGTCGCGAGACCGCCAGGGGCATAAACGGTCTATGTTAAGGCCGCACACAGGACGCCATGTCCGGCCTCCGGCGATTCCGATAGACTTCGATTGCAACAATAATTTAACTCAGTATGGTGCATGAAAATTGGGCACAAAGCTATCATTAGAAAGAGGACAAGAAAATGCACATTATAGCATGATTTAATTAAGTTTTAAGGCCTGCTAACCGAACATTCAATCAAGATGAAAAAGGGGTAACATGATCGGTGCCCTAATCTGACATGCTCCAACTAAAACTAGCAATACGAAGGCTATACTGAATGATAATTGGGGATTTTGCTATCAAAAGAAAGAAGAGTCGCAGACGATTCCATCGGTATCTTTTACTCGAGGTTTGGTCTACTAGAACCTACCTTAATCAAGGAAGAAGAAGGGCGTTGGTCGCCTGATGCGCGAAGAACACCCTCCAAGAACACGTCAGAATTCACCCTCGATCGTGCTCCTCGTCGGCCGCCGCAACAAAATGGGTTACTTGGTCAGGTAAGGGTTGGTTTTATAGGATCAATTGATTCTGGAAGGGTCGATTGAGAGAGGATAGAGTCTCACAACTCGACGTGCGTAGGAATCGAGGATTGACCGAGTCACGCCGCCAATTTTATGAAATTCGAATACTAGGGTTAGTGTTTCGACAAGCTACTAGAGGGAAAACGTGCTATACATCTAGGCTGATCGAATGGGCCTGGTTTAGGCTCAAATGGTCAGGATTCGGGCTCGAATTTGGCGATCTAAAGATTCGATCTAACTTAGCTCGATTTTAGCCCTAATTTCGTCAATTCGGCTTGGTTAAAATTTTATTTAGGGTTTGACCAAGAAGACAATTCTTCTAAACTTTTAGTCCTCTACGTGATTATAGATTTTCTAGATTTTTATAAATTAGTTGAAATTTTATTTAAAGGGATTTTCAATTAAAATAACTATTTTCCAATAATTACCCTTTATGCTATTTAATTATTTCTCGTGGTGTTACACCCTCCCCCACTTTAAGGAATTTGGTCCTCCAAATTCACTGCATTGACTAAATGGGAAAAACCAAGGTTACTGACCTCAAAATAATTCAGGATGTTGTTTTCGGATAGTCTCTTCGGACTCCCAAGTAGCTTCCTCTATCCCACGTCGGCTCCACTGAACCTTAACCATTGGTATAGACTGATTCATGAGTTGCTGTAGTTTTCTATCCAAAATCTTGATGGGTTTCTCTTCATAAGTCAAATCTTATTTCAGCTCTAGATCCCCATGTTGAATGATGTGCGAGGGGTCATAAACATACTTCCGCAGCATAGATATATGAAAAATATCATATACTCCAGATAACTGGGGTGGCAAAGCCAACTGATGTAACACCACCTTGGGGTGATAGTCACAAGACCGATGTACCTTGTATCTTAACAAGCAAGCACAATTTGCAAAAGAAATGGACCGATATCGGCGGCCACTCACCCGACACTCACCCAAAACTCGAGGTAACTCGGTGATGCCGAGTGGAGGTTGTGAGGGCTGGGCCCTTGCTGGTAGAGGGCCAGCAAGGCCAAGGTTCTTCCCAAGGGTATGAAGGCCCAATTCAACGGGGCTGACTTTGTGCCGAGGGCACGGGTCACGTAATCTTCCCCACGGCGGCCACTCGAAAGCAACGGTGCTAACGGGATCAGGCGCACACTCTCTCGGGCCAGCGGAGCTATGAACTAATATTGAATGAATAAAACACCAAATGAGAGCAAGGAATAGAGCACTTACTAGACCGGTTTGAAGAAATCGATCCCGCTCGGAGATGTGGGTGAGTGGGGAAGCGTGGATTCCCCACACGCTGCGCCGGTGTAGCTTCAACCTGTTTAAGGGATTACAACACTACTCCCCATGCAAGGGGGCTGAACTTGGGGAAGGGAAGTCAAAATTACATTCAAACACTACCTCCCACAGGGAGGGGCGGTAAGCCGGCCAGGCGGGGAGGGGAGAATGAACTAAGAACTAACTAAACGGAGGGTGTCAGTTCTGTCCGCACTCTGGAACAGAGGACAGGCAGTCGATGTCGACGCCGCTGCGATCACTCTCGAATTTTGTTGTCAACGAGAACAGTGGAAAATTCTTCGGGATTGGATCCGGATGACGTCCAATTTTTATGGAATTTCCTGGTTGGCGGTGCTGGTCTGGGAAGGGCCACGAACAGGGTCCCTGAGTTCTGGTTTTGACTGCTACGGTACCACAGTAGCAGGAAGAAGAAGTCACCACGGGCGCTCCTGAGCTCTGATTCAGGCGGGGCTGGAGTCGCTAGATTCGTTGTCGAGTCCTCTTCGAACGGAGATCTACGAGGTCACCATAGGAGGGCGGAGTCGACAAAAATAGCCTGAACAGTGATTGGGGGTATGTTCAATCCTAGAGTGGATACAACAGTGATCGGGGGTATGTTCAGCCTCTCCGTCCTCACCATCACAAAGTCACCCACATAGAATTCTTGGTGGCACCGATAAGATTCAGCCTGCCTCTTATAAGTCTCATTCTTCTTGCTGATGTGCTTGCGAATTTCTTCATACAACTCCCTAATGTGTTGGTCAAATGACTCAGCTGAAATAGACACTCTAACATGCTGGGGAAGGGGAATGAGGTCAGAGGGTTTCCTTGTCTTGTACCCATGTACATCCTCGAATGGACTCATCCCTATGGACTTGTTAACAGAGTCGTTGTATACAAATTCAGCCTGAGGTAGAATGAGATCCCAATTCCCTAGACGATCCTCAACAAGACACCTAAGGAGGTTCCCTAGACTCCGATTGACAACTTCGGTTTGGCCATCAGTTTGAGTGTGGAAGGCCGTGGAGAATTTAAGGAGGGTACCAATCAAGTGCCAAAGGGTCTTCTAAAAATAGCTGGTGAACTTGACATCCCTATCGGAGACTATGGTCTTGGGTAACCCATGGAGGCGAACAACCTCATCCAAGAATAATCGGGCCACTCGGGAGGCATCGGAGATTTTGGAGCAAGGGATGAAGTGGGCCATCTTGGAGAATCTATCCACTACCACAAAGATCGAATCATGTTTCCTTTGGGTCTTGGGTAGGCCTAATACAAAGTCCATGCTTAAGTCTTGCCACGGACGGTCCGGGATGGGGAGAGGGGTATAAAGGCCGGTGTTTTGCTTCACCTGTTTGGCTGAAGCACATGTACAACATTGGCCGACTATCTTGGCTACGTCTCTCTTAAGACTTGGCCAAAAGAATTGACCCTCAACTAGAGCGATGGTTTTATGAACCCCAAAATGACCTGCTAGTCCCCCGGCATGTAACTCCCAAACCAAGAAGTCACGGAGTGAGGTCCGTGGTATGCAAAGCTTTGGCCCCTTGAAAAGGAACCCATCCTCCAAGATAAAACCCTCATGTTCCCTACTAGAATGGGTGGTCAAGGTGGTATAGATGTGCCCAAAGTAGGGGCAGCAAGGGTACTCATCCTTGAGCCTCTCAAATCCGGTAACCTCCACTTGGATAGTGGACAACAAATAGACCCTCCTACTGAGTGCATCCGCTGCGCGGTTCTCACTTCCTGCCTTGTGTTTGATTACAAATATGTAGGATTGGATGTACTCAACCCAGCGGGCATGTCGGGCATTCAACTTTTGCTGGGAGTTGAGGTATTTTAGGGCCTCATGGTCGGAAAAGATGATAAATTCTTTGGGCAACAAGTAGTGCCTCCAATGTCGGAGGGACTGAACCATGGCATAGAACTCCTTGTCATAAGTGGAGTACCTCTTCTTAACATCACATAGCTTCTCACTGAAGAAGGCCACTGGGTGCCCTTCTTGGCTAAGGATCCCTCCTATTCCTATCCCGGATGCATCACATGTGACTTCGAAGACTTTGGAAAAATCGGGTAGGCATAGGACCGAGGCTTGGGTCATCTTCTCCTTAAGCTCTTGGAAGGCTTTGGAGGCTGGTTTGGTCCACAAAAAAGTCCCCTTTTTGATACAATCAGTGATAGGGGCGGTGATGGTGCTAAATCCCCGGATGAACCTCCTATAGAATGTGGCCAACCCATGGAAGCTTCGGACCTCATGAAGGGTGTGGGGTTCCGGTCAATCAAGAATAGCTTGGACCTTCTCAGGGTCCATGGAGACACCCTTGGTAGACACCCTAAATCCTAGGAAGGTAATGGACGTGGTCATGAAGTGACACTTTCCTATGTTGGCAAATAGGCTCTCATGTCGTAGGACGGTGCAAACTTATCTAAGGTGGTCAAGGTGGGCCTCTTGGGACTGACTATATATGAGAATATCATCAAAATAGACCACTAGAAATACCCTAATGAAAGGCCTAAGGACCTCCGTCATAAGACGCATAAAAGTACTTGGGGCATTTGAAAGCCCAAATGGCATGACTAACCACTCATAAATGCCGTCCTTGGTTTTGAAGGCCATTTTCCACTCATCTCCAGGCCTAATCCTAACTTGGTGATAGCCACTCTTAAGGTCAATCTTGGATAAAATAGTGGCTCCAGCTAGCATGTCAAGCATGTCATCAAGCCTAGGGATGGGGAACCTATACTTGACGGTGATCTTATTAATGGCCCGGCTATCCACACACATCCGCCATGATCTATCCTTCTTGGGAGTGAGAAGGGCCGGTACAGCACATGGACTTTTACTGATGTGGATGAAACCCTTCCTAATGAGCTCCTCTATTTACCTCCGAAGCTCGGCATGTTCCGTGGGATTGAGGCGATAATGAAGAAGGTTGGGAAGGATGCCTCCCGGAACTAGATCAATTGCGTGTTGCACATCACGCATGGGAGGGAGTTGGTCTGGGAGTTCCTCTGGGAACACATCATGAAATTCTTCTAGGAGATGCCGGACTTCTATGGGATGGGGGTTGGAGGGAGTAGGCTCTCCTAGACAAATGACCACTGCACATAAAGGTACCCCTTGAGCTATTTCCTCCTCAAGCTCTCTCTTGGTGATGAGATGAAGACCCTTGGTCAACCCCGATGTCTCACCTTGGTTGGGATTTTGGGTAAGGGATTATGTTGGAGGGGTGGAGTTCCCCGAGGCTTGTGGTGTGGTGGGGTGATGTCCTTGAGGGAGTGTGTCCCTCTTGGGCATGGGACGTGGCGGGGAGGGATTAAGACAGATAGTCTTTCCCTCATGCTCAAAGGTGCATGTGTTGTTCCTACCCAAGATGGTGGCATCCACATCATAAAGCCAAGGTCTCCCTAGTAGGATGCTACCTACTTCCATGGGGATAACATCACACTATATTTGTCCATGGTAGGAAGAGAAGGTAAGGGGCACAAGGCAGCGAGTGTCGACCGGGATGGAATTATTGTTGATCCATGAGACCCGGTATAGACTTGGGTGGGGAGTGATAGCAAGCCCTAGGAGCTTAACGGTGTCGGGGGACACGACATTGACACAACTCCCATTATCTAAGATCACTTTTCTCACATGACCCCCTATCTTAACAAAGGTGTGAAAGATTGAGGTTCGACGCCAGTCCTCCTCTTGGGGTTTGGTGAGGGTACATCTAATCACTCCTAGATGGGAGTCGGTGGATGTCATGGTGTGGTCTAGACCTGACTCATAGTATTGGGTATCGTACTCTTCCTCCCAATCTAGTGAGGCTTCATGGACCTCAATCGTGCTCTCAAGTTCCCCTTGGGGTGGGGGAGTCTCTTCAACTAGCAAACTAGGCAACCCTCTAGATGGGCATTGCCCCGCGAAGTGTCCAAATCCTTGACATCTATAGCATTGTTGGCGCCCACTACCCGGGGTGGTCCCTCCTACATTTGGGCCTTTGGAACTCTCTTCCCTCCGTGGAGGAGGGTGGCTAGGGGTGGCCTTGTTTGGAGTGGTGGTGGGAGGGGGATAGTAAGGCCGTAATGGGGCATTTCCACTTGGGCTAGGGGCCTTCATAGGGGGGGCCGGGGTGGTTCGGGGTCCCATGCTTTTGGGGTCGGTCGGTCGGGGAGGGGTAAACCTAGGGATTCTAGAGAATCGCTCAACATCCCGAGCTATTTGGTAGGCTTGTTCAAGGTTGTCGACATCTCTCATGAAAAGTTCCCTCTTGATGTGGTTTTGGAGCCCATTCCTAAATCGGGATAAGGTGACGACCGGGTCCTCATGAACTCCACACTTCAAAAGATAGGAGTCAAATTTCTCAATGTATTCGACCACGGTCTTCCCTTCCTGGGTGAGACTTTGCCTCTCATCTAGGAGAATTTGGTGGTAGGATAGGGGTAGGTACTTGTTTCTAAGTTGGTTCTTCATACCTTCCCAAGTGTCAATAGGCTCTTCCCGCCTAACCCTCCTTAACCCCTCTTGGTTTAGCCAATAAGTCTTGGCTAATTTGGTAAGGTGCATCTTGACCAACCTCACTCTCCTTGGGTCGGACATAGGGTACCATTCAAAGTATTGGTCCATGGCGGTCTCCCATTCTAAGTAGGCACTTGGTTCATGAGAACCGTCAAAGTTTGGGGCTTGTACCTTGATCATCCTTAAGAGAGGGTCGTCCGGGTCGTCCCGTGGATGCCTTTCATTATATTGGTGGTGGCGATGCCTCTCATAGTCATGGTAGGGGTCAACATTCCTATCCTCCCTATCAATTTCAGCATGTGGAGGGTGGGCTCTTGGACCATTGTTCCTTGGGTGGTCATCCCGTGGACGCCTTTCATTAGGTTGGTGGTGGCGAGGCCTTTCATAGTCATGGTAGGGGTCAACATTCCTATCCTCCCTATCAATTTCAGCATGTGGAGGGTGGGCTCTTGGACCATTGTTCCTTGGGTGGGGCTCATGCTCTTCTAGCCGAGCAAGCCGAGTGGAAAGGGACTCTAGCTGGGTAAGGATGGTGGCAAGGGTGGCATCCACCCGGTCCATTTGACCTTGGGGTTCCTCCCTATGGGCATCTTGATTGAGTTGTGGATTGGGATCCACGGGGGGAACCAAAGAGGATGGATCGGGTCGATACATGGCTCCACTACGGGTGGACATGCAAGGGAGGGGAAAGACTTGACGGATGGTTGACTCAATGCAATGGTCCTAGGACTTAGGCTTGATAGAGACAAGTCTAAACTTGCTCTGATATCAATTGATGTGACACCACCGTGGGGTGATAGTCACAAGACCGATGTACCTTGGATCTTAACAAGCAAGCACAATTTGCAAAAGAAATGGACCGATATCGGCGGCCACTCACCCGACACTCACCCAAAACCCGGGGTAACTCGGCGATGCCGAGTGGAGGTTGTGAGGGCTGGGCCCTTGCTGGTAGAGGGCCAGCAAGGCCAAGGTTCTTCCCAAGGGTATGAAGGCCCAATTCAACGGGGATGACTTTGTGCCGAGGGCACGGGTCACGCACTCTTCCCCACGGCGGCCACTCGAAAGCAATGGTGCTAACGGGATCGGGCGCACACTCTCTCGGGCCAGTGGAGCTATGTACTAATATTGAATGAACAAAACACCAAATGAGAGCAAGGAATAGAGCACTTACTCGACCGGTTTGGAGAAACCGATCCTGCTCGGAGACGTGGGCGAGCGGGGAAGCGTGGATTCCCAACACGCTACGTCGGTGTAGCTTCAACCTGCTTAAGGGATTACAACACTACTCCCCATGCAAGGGGGCTGAACTTGGGGAAGGGAAGTCAAAATTACATTCAAACACTACCTCCCACAGGGAGGGGCAGTAAGCCGGCTAGGCGGGGAGGGGAGAATGAACTAAGAACTAACTAAACGGAGGGTGTCGGTTCTGTCCGCACTCTAGAACAGAGGATAGGCAGTCGATGTCGGCACCGCTGCGATCACTCCTGAATTTTGTTGTCAACGAGACCAGTGGAAAATTCTTCGGTATTGGATCCGGATGACGTCCAATTTTTGTGGAATTTCCTGGTTGGTGGTGCTGGTCGGGGAAGGGCCATGAACAGGGTCCCTGAGTTCTGGTTTTGACTGCTATGGTATCACAGCAGCAAGAAGAAGAAGTCACCACGGGCGCTCCTGAGCTCTGATTCAGGAGGGGCTTGAGTCGCTGGATTTTTTGTCGAGTCCTCTTCGAATGGAGATCCACGAGGACACCATAAGAGGGCGGAGTAGATAGAAAAAGCCTAAACAGTGATCGGGGGTATGTTCAGTCCCAGAGTGGACATAACAGCTCACCCGGGGGAGAAAAATGAGAACTCATAGCTCCGGATGCCGAACGGGGTGCTGCTTCTTGATTCAGGAAGTAGACTCATCGTAGAAGATCTCAGCCCAGCCCCACCTCCAGATATTCAAGATGATGGCCGTGGGAGCCTCTGCAAACCGCTTCAGGTTGGTAGTCTAGAGGAAGGCACGCAGTCTGGGGAGATCAGCTCCTCCAGGCAGCCACGAGCTCAGAATGGAACGAGACCACTGCCATTGCGAAGAAGACGGAGAGACGCTTCCAACGGTACCATTTGAACTTCCAGGGACGTCGGGATGACATCATGGCCGAATCTGAAAGATGCTGGTACTCTGCTGCCTGCGAACTGAGAAGTGCAGGTTGGAGATGGAAGGTGGGAGATGAGGTAAATGGGAGGGGAAAGGGGGTGGATGGGTGTGGAGGCAACCCTTGGGTGTTAGGAGGTATGGAAGGGGGCAAACCAAGGTGAGGGAGGGGGAGAATGGGGGCAGGGAGGTGGTCTAGCAGGTGGTGAGAGAGTGAGCTACGAATTTGGGACTAGGAGGGAGGGGAAGAGGGATGATGGTTTCCCTATTTGGGGTGGTCTAGGGCTTGTGGGAGGAGAGAGTGGAGGGGAAAATATTCAAAATTCTCTTGGGAGTTGGAAGATTGCATGGGGAAGAGAGAGGATTGTGTTGGGGAGAGTGGAATTGTGTTGGGAAGAATAATATTCTCCTAGGGAGGGGAGATATTTGGTGGGATTTGGTGGGAGGGGAATGATGGCACCTAGGGGAGTGGAAAAGTAGTGGAGGTGGAAGCTTGGGTGGAGGATGAGGTGGAGGAGAGAGGTGGGATTTGAATTTGGGGAAGGGGGGAAAGAGAAAGATAGGGGTGGGTGGGATTCTCTCCCTAGGGATTCTCACCCCACTAATGGATTCTCTCCACAAGAAACTTGAATTTTGAACTCAAAAAATGGCAACTTTCATTAACATAAAATGGGGGGAATGGGGTCCTATATATAGGCAACCCACATTTTACAATAAGTCCCTGACTCTTGATACAATGACAAATAACCAAGGGGGTAGGGGGTGCCCTTGGGCCTAGCCCAATCAATTGGGCCCATTAACCAACTAACCAACCTAATGACACTCAAACTTAGGTAAATAATCAAAGACCTAGGGAAATGACTCAAATAAAAGGGAAAATACATCAAATGACTCAAATAAAAAGCTAAAAATGGATAATTGGGCCCACATAGAGTGATGCCCGAGCTCACACAACTCCGGAGTGTGACGACGACCTGAGCCAGAGGGAGTCGTAGGTGATGCCTCCATCACCAACCTGTAGGCAACTTCTCCAGCTCTCTCCAGAATCTCAAACGGGCCAATATATCTAGGACTTAGCTTGCCATGAATGCCAAACCTTCGAAGTCCTCTCATAGGCGAAACTTTCAAAAATACATGCTCTCCTACTAGAAATTCCAAGTCTCTCCTTCTATTATATGCATAACTTTTCTGTCTTGATTGTGCAACTTGTAGATGATCTCAGATAATCCGGATGTTCTTAGATGATTCTGAAATGAGATCCAGTCCTAGCCATGGCGTCTCGCCTACCTCATCCCATCACAGAGGTGATCGGAAACTCCTTCCATAAAGAGCTTCGAATGGTGCCATCTGAATACTAGACTGATAACTGTTATTGTAGGAAAATTCTATTAAAGCCAAATGCTCATGCCAACTACCCCCAAAATCAATCATGCAAGCTCTTAACATATCCTCAACTATCGGATTTATTCTCTCAGTCTGGCCATCCGTCTGAGGATGAAAAGCAGTACTGAAGTTTAACTGGGTTCCCAAGGATTCTTGTAATCCTTTCCAAAAATGTGAAGTAAATCTGGGATCCCTGTCTGACACAATGTTCACAAGAACTCCATGGAGCCTTACAACTTCCTTTTTGTACAAGGCAGCCAAAACATTCACTGTCCATTTTGACTAAATGTACAAGAAATGCGCAGATTTAGTCAATCGATCCACAATTACTCATATTGCATCGAAGCCTCCACGAGTTCTTGGTAAGCCCATTATGAAATCCATGCCGATGCTCTCCCACTTCCATTGTGATATATTGAGGGGTTTTAATTTCCCGGTAGGTCTAAAATGCTCGGCCTTCACTTGTTGGTGTACTAGGCATCTACTTACAAACTCTGTCACTTCCCGTTTCATATTTGGCCACCAAAAGGTTCTCTTTAAATCTCGGTACATCTTCATGGCTCTAGGATGGATAGTATACTTGGACCTGTGGGCTTCTTCAAGGATCTTGCTCTTTATCTCGGCTATATCTGGGATACATGTCCTTCTGAATAACAATCTATCATCATCGGTTAACACAAAATCTGGTCTGTCGCTTAGACTTCCCTTGATCTCTACCAATGCTGGATCATTATTTTGCAGGGTTTTAATTTCCATCAACAGCTCGGGGTGAATCTGAATATGAGCAATCATGACTCGATCTTTACAAACATTAAGGTCTAAACTAGCTAACTGCTCCAGCATTCTCCATTCTTGCAACATGAGATTAGACAACTTTGCTATCGGCTTGCGACTCAAAGCATCAGCCACTACATTACCTTTCCCAGGGTGATACTCTATAGAGAAGTCAAAATCCTTCAAATACTCGAGCCACCTTCTCTGCCTCATATTAAGCTCCTTCTGAGAAAACAGATACTTCAAGCTCTTGTGATCAGAAAATACAGTAAAAGTCTCACCGTATAGGTAGTGCCTCCAAATCTTCAAGGTAAACACCATGGCTGCGAGCTCCAAATCATGGACGGGATAATTCTCTTCATGCTTCCTTGTTGTGCCCCTGTGATTTTGATGATAGCAAACACTATGAGTCACTATGTGTCTGCATATGAAGGTTTTGATGATAGCAAACACTATGAGTCACCATATGTCTGCATTTGAAAGATTGAATGTTGCTGCACCAATGGGATTGCTTATTGCATACTGCTTTTGTAAGGCACACACTTTCAGAGGGTCATGTCTGCACATTAGGCCAATGTATAAGTTCAAGGTCAGTGCATTCACTTATGTTCAGCACTTCATGTCAATGCATTCTTGTGGCTCATCATACTAGGCTGCACAACAAAGTCAGTGCATGTCACTGGTCATGTGCATCTAGGTTTGAGCATTTAAGTCCGTGCACACTATCTTGGCAGATGCAAGTCGGTGCAATGCGCTGTAGCGTGCACGTTAAAGTCAGTGTACACTTGGCATGTGCGAAACTGAACTCGGTGCAATTTGGATTTCATGCATTCACACGGTCGGTGCACATCTTCCCTGTGCATGTGCACTATACTAGCTTGTGCATATCTGCTCGTATGTCTCCGTTGTTGGGATCGGTGCGATGGATTCAAGGGGGGTGAATGAATCTCCCCTTAAAAAATTACTCCCAATTTAAACACTACTAATTACGCCCAGTTAAAATCTGTGGAAAGGCAAAGACGCGGAAGCAATATGGGTAGGTAATTAGCACGAAATGGGTGTTCTCTATGAAGGACAGGAAGATGACAAACAAACACCCATTCAGAACTCATCAGAAAAGACTGATAATAAAACTAGACTTCGCCTGACTCACACGAGACCTAAATCAAACGTGCAATATGCAAATAAACCACTCACTAGATGAAAGACCACATCGAGCCTAAGCATGCATCTAGCGAACCATAATAGACAATCAAACCACTGCACAGATGATTTTTAAGGTGGTTCGGTCCTCCAGACCTACGTCCACCCCTCACTCAAACCTGAGTGTGGATTCTGCTGCCAAATAGCTTGAAAACCGCTGGGCGACACAGCTTGCCTACAAACCGCTGACTAACAGCTTGACCGCTGGGCATTACAGCTTTGCCAACCGCTGGGGACTATAGCTTAACCCATCCAGAGGAATCCTCCTCTGCCCGCTGAGCAACACAGCTTGCTGTCCGAGGTATCCACCTCGCCCGCTGATAAACAGCTTGAAGAAAGGTTAAAAATAAAAGCAGGAAATAAGAAATAACAGTGACTGAAAGCTGTAATCAATGAAATGCAAATGTGGCTCCCATGGAGCTGACTGGATTAGATTTGATCCAGATTCCAGTGAAGATAGATCTTCTGATGGAGCTTCTCTTCTTCTTCTTCACGAACTCTCTATCTCTCTTTCTCTTTCCTTCTCTCTCTTTTTCTCTCGATCCTCACGAGCTCTCTCTCTCTCTCCTTTTCTTCTACAACTTCTCTTTTCTTCTCTTTCTTTTTCTTTTTCTTCTTCTTTCTTTCTCTTCTTCTGGATCGTGCAGGCTCTCTCTCTCTCTCCGCTTCTATCACTTCTCTCTGGATCGTGCAAGCTCCTCACACTTCACGATCATCTTCTCCAGATGGAGAAGTCCTCTCTTTATAGCAGCAGCAGATAGGTGGGCGTGTGCTCTCTATTATTCTCGCTCAAGAGCCTTGACCACGTGGCAGCATTTCAGCCTGCTGCACTACACGTGTCACGATTCTGGCTTCTTGGATTACATGCCCTTCTTAAGTTCCTCGACCAGCAGACATCCTACAAAGGTTAAAGCACATAGTTGGTTCGAGATTTGATCTAAGCCTGTACAGACTTGATGCACAAAATGCAGTGTGCATATGGAGAAGTATGCACATTTAAAGTGAATGTACAGACATGCCATCAACGAGTGTACAGACTTTACGTGCAATGTACAAACGATGTACAGACTTTCTGTGCCTAACGCTTAAGCCTGAATGCATCATGTATAACCTATGCGTGTGAGTGTATGGACTTAGTGTGCATGCGACACCAATGTACATACTCGCTGAAGTGATGATGCATGAACTTAACCACTCGTACCTGCAATGGAATGTATAGACTTTTGAATGCATGGTAGAGAGTGTATAGACTTTGCATCTATCAAAGTATGCACAATGAAGATGAGTGCTCAGGCATGCTGTCAAAGAATGTACAGACTTTACGTTTACGTGCACGAGACAAGATGATGTACAGACTTTGCGTGCATGGTATGCAACAGAATGTATAGACTTACTGAACTAACGCAATGTACAGACTTGCTGGGTTAACTGAGCAATAGTGTGTAGACTTAGTATGTGTGAGACAAATCAATGCATAGACCACTGGCTGAACTGACTTTGTCGAATGAGACAATGGAGGTTGTACAGACAGCCACCAAAGAATGTACAGACTTGAGTTGATGCAGTCTAGGCAAACTCTGTACAGACTTTATTCCTTGAACATGCATGAGTCTAGGCATTCACTAACTTATTACCACCATGAAACATATTTATGAAATGCACAAGCCTAGAAAATTAACCCTGCACTGACCATGTATGCATAATGAACACGCATCGACTTATGCATAATGAGCACGCATCGACATTGAATTGAATCGACTGATGAATGCACTGATGCAGTGTATGCATATGACAGATAATGCACTGATGCAATGTGCAGAAGAACCAACAAGTGCAGACACATGATGATAAATCATTCATACTCATAGTGCTTGCTGACATCAAAACCACAGGGGCACAACAATCTCCCCCTTTTTGATGATGGCAACACTATGAGTCACATAGACTCAAACTATTCTCCCCCTTTGACTTCATCAAAAAGAGAAAAGTTTGAGAGAGAAATAAGAGTGTGCATGATATGATTGAATAAAATCTCCCTGAGACAGCAGCAAAGAGAAAGGGACATGAAGGATGCTGAGAATATCTCCCCCTTTAAGATGCAGCATGATTCATAGACAAGGAAACTCCCCCTGAATAAAGGAATACAAGCAACAAACATAGGGGCAGTTAAGGATGTAACTGATCAGACAAAAATTTATTCCAGGTACCACTGTTATAAGTCCAATTAAGGATAGACTCTCCTATCATAAGGGATTATGAATTAGACTGCATGACAAAATGGGTTTAAGCATGATGTATACCAAATTTGACAATTATACACAATACTAATATCTGAAACTGAGGTTTTAATAAAGGTGAACCAATTAATCATAGCATTCCAGGTCAATCCTCTTCCATCTTACTCAATTAATCTCAATGACTCCTTTAGGAGTTACACATTGTAGTATTGAGATTAAACACCTTTAATAGTATTTGAAGTTGGCTAAGTTGGCAGAAATTTTATGATATCCATTTTTAAAATTTTACTTTTGAACTTCACTTTATTTTTCTTGAGCAATCTTTGTTGATTAACACCTTTTTACATGAGGCAAAACACGTCTTAGGTGAAATGACCCAGTTACTCAGTGTGATAACCGCATTGCCTCTCGAACATGAGAACAGAGTTAGCAATTGGAGTGTCTTTTTACATGAAGAAACACCTTGATCAGAGGCCGGGATCCCCAGTTACTCAACACAACCATGCCATTGCTCTGACAGACTTTTCAATTATTTTTATATCAGAGATAACTGTGGCACTTCATGACATAGGTTTACTCCATTTCTTTAAGGGAGGACCCAGTTTCTCAATGATCAAAGTCATTGCTCTGAATTTTGCTTTTCTTTTTAGTCAACTTCAGACAGATTTAGTGTTTAAGAACAATACAACTAACATGTATCTCAACCAAAATAATCTTGATTTCAAATTTTTAGATTTCAGAGGGTTTTGACAGAGATTGCATGAAACAGCTGGTTAAAGTTTATTAAAACTTGTGATTCAGATACTTTCAAGTCTTTCAAATTCAAATTCATGAATACATTAGACTTACACCAATGTAGATCAATCAGTTATTCTTAAACCTATATAATAGGAGTTTCTTTTAAGATATTAGATTTATAACTGAGGTACACAGATTTAAGTCTCTTCAAAATCAGTTCAAACAATATTTTGACACTAGCATTCAATAGAAGAGACAATAACAAGCATGTATAAAAAGTGAGAATTGAAACACATGCTTGTAGCAGATATGATCAATATGCATCAGACAGATTTTTAGAAAGCCTATAGCAGTGAGTTTACAAATATGTAGCAAGAGGAACTAAAATGCTCCCCCTGTCTAGATGTAATGAGTCAATTCTTTTTGGATTTTTAAAAATAAATGAAGTGCTATGCAATTTACTATATGTATGCATATGCATTACTCACTCATGAATGACATGAAGACCATGAAGGGAATTAGCTTAACAAGTATGCATGATACACAAGAAATGCTTTGACTTACTCCCCCTAACTATGTCCATTATGAAAATATCATTTAAGTGCTACAAACATACAAAACATTGTGTGAGGAAAATCATGAAATATGCTCATGAAACAAGTGTGCAACTCCAACTGAGACATGCTACAATAATCTTGATGATCAATTCAGATTTTCAGAGAAGATCAGTTAGAAGACACGCAGATGAACTAGCATGTTATGCAAGAGATATGCTATGCATATAATGCTGAACCAAATTTAACATGCTATGCAATCAATCAATTTAACTTGACAAATTAAGCAATGAAAGTAAAGACAAAGAATACAATGAGTTTACCTGGAAAGCTCAGAAAATGGGGTCATTTCAGGTGCCCTGGTTTATTACCCCTTTATTCCTTTCCAAGACACACTTGCAACAGCTAGGTTATCTTGATCCTGCAGGAACCCAAGGAGCCTTGGGTCCTGAAATGATAGTGGCACCTTTGAAGGGTGCTCTCCACCATTTTCTAGCATTATAATTATCAGAGTTCATTAACCGATAGTTAGACATGACATGACTAGACTGTCCACAGTAATGACAAGAGTCACCAAATTTCATGTTCTTTTTATATGAGTAATCATGAGCATGAACTGGATATAACTGAACATGATTGGAATTTCTGTTATCATGAAAAATTTTCTTTCTATTTACATCAGAGACATTCCTTTTCTTGACATGCCAACAGTCTTTGACTGAATGGCCAACTTTCCCACAATGGGAGCATTCAATATCCTTGCTTTTAGAACCAGAGTAGGTTCTGTCAGAGGCATAGTTCACATGAGACTTAGTGTAACTAGAAACATTTCTTTTCGCATGGAATGTAACAAATTCAGACTTGAACTTCTTCCCTTGACTGTGCCAACAGAAAGCAGCAATGTGGCCGAATTTGCCACAACAATAACATTGAGTTTTCCTTTTCTGAATGGTAGGAGATTTCCTAGAGTGATGATTTATAGGGTACATCCTAACAGCATTTCTATAATGATTTTTCATTATTAAACAGTCATCCAAAATATGTCCAAGCTTCCCACAATAGTGACATGTTACCACCTTTTTATTTACATTCATTTGTTTGACAAAGTTGACATTCGCATGAGAGTGTGAATGTGTATGAGAGCAGTTAGCAGCATGCACATGTGAATCAATGACAGATTTGGACTTATTCAAATCAACACTTTTCTTTTGTTTTTGAATCTTTTTCTGATCCTTATCTAAATTTTCAGTCTTCTTAGCAATGAATTGAAAGATAGAAGAACTAGATGAGTTGTCATGTTCTGATCTTTTCACAAAAACAGTTGATTTCCTCTTATCATTGTCATTTTCATTCACAGGCACAAATCCAATCCCTTGTTTTTGAAAATTTACTTTAGAACCAAGCAGCTTATTCAAATTGTCTTTTCCTTTAACGAATTTTGACAAAGAAGCGTTTAGATCATCAATCTCAATTTGCAATAACACATGTCATCTTCACATGAAATTATTTGATTATGCAAACCATCATTCAGCCTTTTCAGAGTTTCATTTTCTTGTATCATCTTCTGATTATCATTAGCTTCTTTGTCATTCAAAATTGATTTACTTTTTTCAAAGTTCATTAGTCTTTAAGAAAGTACAATGTTCAAAACCATCAGTTTTTTGTTTTGATCTTTCAACATTTTATTTTCATCAATCAAATTATTTTGATCCACAGTTTTCAAATCCTCATTCAATTTCTATTTAGACATTTCTAGCTCAGAATTTCTATTCTTCAATTCTTCTAATTTTTCTTTCAGAGAGTCAATTTGTTGTTCCTGCATTTTCAGTTCGGATTGAAGACTATTATTTAAAATTTTCGCAGAAACATACTCATTGCATGAATTTTCATTACTTTTCAGACTATCTTTCATATTTGCTTTTTCACATTTCAGTTCTCTTATTTCGTACAACATCTCCTTTTTCATTTTTCTCTTTTCAGTCTTCAGAGATTTGTATTCTTCTAACAAGTTTTCATACATTTCAATCAATTCATCAAGAGCTGATTGTTCTGAGTTAGAAGTTACCTGAGATGGAGACTCATCTGATTGATCACTGATGTGATCTCTTGTCATAAAGCACTGAGTTCCTTTTCCACCATAGTCGTCAGTCAGTTTGTCTATCACTTCCTTTGCGCTTCTGCACTTAGAGATACATGTAAGCACATTAGATCTTATCGCCCCTTTCACAAGGTCTAGGGCCTTTTGATTTTTAGAGAATTTCAGCTGATCTGAAGTTTTCCATAAGGATTTATCCTTTGGAATTTCATAAGGGCTATGCGCAATGATTATCCATAGATCTGGATTAACCTGCATCACGTACTCTCTAAATTGATTAAGCCACTTGTAAAAACCTAGACCCTCAAACCTCGGGAGTTCAATCATGAATTCCATGCTCAAACAAGATCAGAATTCTAAATAGAGAAGAGATTAAGACGATGCAAGCGAACGGATCAACTCAGATCGCACCGAAGCCAATTACGGATCGGATCTGCAGGTCGCTGGACCTTCTGTGCAGACACCTGCTCTGATACCATTTGTTGGGATCGGTGCGATGGATTCAGAAAAAGGTGAATGAATCTCCCCTTTAAAAAATTACTCCCAATTTAAACACTACTAATTACGCCCAGTTAAAATCTGTGGAAAGGCAAAGATGCGGAAGCAATATGGGTAGGTAATTAGCACGAACTGGGTGTTATCTATGAAGGACATGAAGATGACAGACAAACACCCATTCAGAACTAAGCAGAAAAGATTGATAATAAAACTAGACTTCGCCTGACTCACACGAGACCTAAATCAAACGTGCGGTATGCAAATAAACCACTCACTAGATGAAAGACCACATCGAGCCTAAGCATGTATCTAGCGAACCACAATAGAAAATCAAACCACTGTAAAGATGATTTTTAAGGTGGTTCGGTCCTCCAGACCTACGTCCACCCCACACTCAAACTTGAGTGTGGATTCTGCTGCCAAACAGCTTGAAAACCGCTGGGCGACACAGCTTGCCTACAAACCGCTGACTAACAGCTTGACCGCTGGGCATTACAGCTTTGCCAACCGCTGGGGACTACAGCTTAACCCGTCCAGAGGAATCCTCCTCTGCCCGCTGAGCAGCACAGCTTGCTGTCCGAGGTATCCACGTCGCCCGCTGACAAACAGCTTGAAGAAAGGTTAAAAATAAAAGCAGGAAATAAGAAATAACAACGACTGAAAGCTGTAATCAATGAAATGCAAATGTGGCTCCCATGGAGCTGACTAGATTGGATTTGATCCAGATTCCAGTGAAGACAGATCTTCTAATGGAGCTTCTCTTCTTCTTCTTCATGAACTCTCTATCTCTCTTTCTCTTTCCTTCTCTCTCTTTTTCTCTCGATCCTTACGAGCTCTCTCTGTCTCTCCTTTTCTTCTACAACTTCTCTTTTCTTCTCTTTCTTTTTCTTTTTCTTCTTCTTTCTTTCTCTTCTTCTGGATCGTGCATGCTCTCTCTCTCTCTCCGCTTCTATCACTTCTCTCTGGATCGTACAGGCTCCTCACACTTCACGATCATCTTCTCCAGATGGAGAAGTCCTCTCTTTATAGCAACAGCAGATAGGTGGGCGTGTGCTCTCTATTATTCCCACCCAAGAGCCTTGACCACGTGGCAGCATTTCAGCCTGCTGCACTACACGTGTCACGATTCTGACTTCTTGGATTACGTGCCCTTCTTAAGTTCCTCGACTAGCAGATATCCTGCAAAGGTTAAAGCACATAGTTGGTTCGAGATTTGATCTAAGCCTGTACAGACTTGATGCACAAAATGCAATGTGCATATAGAGAAGTATGCACATTTAAAGTGAATGTACAGACATGCCATCAACGAGTGTATAGACTTTGCGTGCAATGTACAAACGATGTACAGACTTTCTATGCCTAATGCTTAAGCCTGAATGCATCATGTATAACCTATGCGTGTGAGTGTATGGACTTAGTGTGCATGCGACACCAATGTACAGACTCGCTGAAGTGATGATGCATGAACTTAACCACTCGTACCTGCAATGGAATGTATAGACTTTTGAATGCATGGTAGAGAGTGTATAGACTTTGCATCTATCAAAGTATGCACAACGAAGATGAGTGCTCAGGCATGCTGTCAAAGAATGTACAGACTTTACGTTTACGTGCATGAGACAAGATGATGTACAGACTTTGCGTGCATGGTATGCAACAGAATGTATAGACTTGCTGAACTAACGCAATGTACAGACTTGCTGGGTTAACTGAGCAATCGTGTGTAGACTTAGTATGTGTGAGACAAATCAATGCACAGACCACTGGCTGAACTGACTTGGTCGAATGAGACAATGGAGGTTGTACAGACAGCCACCAAAGAATGTACAGACTTGAGTTGATGCAGTCTAGGCAAACTCTGTACAAACTTTATTCCTTGAACATGCATGAGTCTAGGCATTCACTAACTTATTACCACCATGAAACATATTTATGAAATGCACAAGCCGAGACAATTAGCCCTGCACTAACTATGTATGCATAATGAACACGCATCTACTTATGCATAATGAGCACGCATCGACATTGAATTGAATTGACTGATGAATGCATTGATGCAGTGTATGCATATGGCAGATAATGCACTGATGCAATGTGCATAAGAACCAACAAGTGCAGACACATGATGATAAGTCATTCATACTCATAGTGCTTGCTGACATCAAAATCACAGGGACACAACATCCGTGGTTTATGCATCGTTTCATGTCAGTTGGGAATAGGTTGGTGCAAACCTTTAGTCACACATACTAGAGTCCTTGCTGTCATGCGTTAGGCTGAACGATGTTTGTCTATGCAATAATTTAGTCGTTGCAATGCCTTCCAGGCATTAAGCAAGTCGGTGCAACACTTCTCGTTGCACGCGATCAAGTCAGTGCAACTTCTGCACCGTGCATTAAGTCTGTGCAAGTGTATGCATGCTGTATAATAAGTCTGTGCATATCTTATTTGATGCATAACGGGGTCTATGCAACCTTTTTTCTCTCGCACGAACAAAGTCTGTGCAAGATAGGATTTGGCATTTTACGTTAGTGCAGTGTGTGTGTATTTTGCACACACCAAGTCAGTGCATTCAGTAGTTATGCACACACGTAGTCTGTGCATCTCTTAGCTCTGCACTCATAACAAGTCTATGCATTTCACTATTGGGGTCTGTACATGCTCTCTACCTTGCATATAAATGTCAATGCACATTAGTTTTACTGATGTGTACAACATGTTTGATGAAATTCCTTTTACTCATCTGACAGGAACTTAAGCGATTCAAGGGGATGAGTCACATGGCTCGAAGTCCAACTTAACAAAGGGGCACATGATCCAAGGAGCAGCCAAGCCTAGAAATTTTGCCACGTGGAAAGCCAACCTCTAAATTCTGACATGTGGCTAAGGAATTCCAGAATCCTCTTGGCAGGAGTGTTCCCTCCACACGCCTAGGGCGTGAGCTCGTGGGTCCCTGACTGAAGATATATATATGACCCTTCTTCTGCGAACAAAATTGCTGCAAAATCGAAGACATCTGAGTGGAAGAAGAAGAAGAAAAAGAGAGTTCGTGAGAATGAGGGAAGAAAAGAGAGAGCAGTAGAAAAGGAAAAAGGAGAAGAAGAAGAAGAGGAAGAAAAAAAAAGAGAGATAGAGAGCTCGAGGAGAGAATACAGTCTCTGAAGTCTCGTTCACTGGCACTTGGATCAGATCCAGGCCAGTTTGCTCCTGTGTGAGCTATATACCATCGGGTTTCATATTCAGTTTTCAGTTGCTGATTTCCATCATTTTCATTTTCTATTTTCATCCTTGTTCAAGCTGTGTGTCAGCGTTGCAAAGAAGGATTTCTCTAGACAGGTAAAGCTGTAATCCTCAGCGGGTAGAGGTGGATTCCTCTAGACAGGTTAAGCTGTAATCCTCAGCGGTTGCAGAGGAGGATTCCTCTGGATAGTAAGCTGTGAAGCTCAGCGGTTGTAGGGATTCATCCCCGAAGCTGTGGATCAGCGGCAAGCTGTGTGTCAGCAGTGAAGCCACACTCTGGTTAGAGTGTGGGGTGGACATAGGTCTGCGGATCAAACCACCTAAAAATCCCTAGTGTTGTGCGATTGCTTTTGTGTTTGTGGTTTGAATGCTCTATCATCAACCGTTAGATGTATGCTAGGCTCGCTTCTATCTACGGTTGTGTCTGATAGGAATTTGTTTACACATGGTGGATTGGGTTTATTCAGCTGCATAGATTTACTTGGGAGTCTGCTTGTTGCAGTTCATATGTTTTAGCTAATGCCGCATTGGTTATCAGATTCAGCAGAGCTTAAACAGTTTTAATTCTGCAAGAAGTTTGAAGTCTTCTGTTTAAGTCTTTAAATTGGGCAGAATTTTTTAAAGGGGATTCATTCCCCCCCCCCTTTGAATTTGGGCCTAGCACCCTAACATTCCTCAGTTGTCTAGAAGAATAGGCTATCACTTTTCCCTGCTGCATCAGCACACAACCCAGGCCAATACCCGAGGCATCAGTGTAAACTTCAAACCCTCCTTCTCCTGAAGGCAAGGCCAAAATAGGTGCAGTGGTCAAGCATTCCTTCAAGGTCTGGAAACTTCGTTCACAGTCTTCGGACCACTCAAATCGGTTCTCCTTGCGGGTCAATCTAGTCAGAGGTACGACAATCTTGGAGAAATCCTTAATAAATTTTTGATAGTAACCCGCTAGCCCTAGAAAGCTTCTTACTTCAGTTACATTCGCAGGTCTATCCCAATTTCTCATTGCCTCAACTTTAGAGGGATCTATAGAGATTCCTTCTTTATAAATAATGTGCCCAAGAAAAGAAACTTCTTGCAACCAAAATTCAAACTTACTAAACTTGGCGTACAACTGATGGTCCTTCAATATCTTCAATGTCATCTTCAAGTGTTCTGCATGCTCCTCCTTACTCTTGGAGTATATCAAAATATCATCAATGAAAACCATGACCCACTGATCTAAGTAGGGCCAGAAAACACTGTTCATTAGTTGCATAAAAGCTGCAGGAGCATTCGTTAGACCAAAAGGCATTACAACAAACTCGAAATGTCCGTATCTGCTACGAAATGTCGTTTTAAAAATATCTTCATCCTTGATCTGCAACTGATGATACCCCGTTCGTAGATCAATTTTGAAAAAATATTGAGCTCCGGCTATTTGATCGAACAGTTCATCTATTCTCGGCAACGGGTACTTATTCTTTACAGTAAACTGGTTAAGCTGGCGGTAATCAATACATAGCCTCTGAGAGCCGTCCTTCTTTCTTACAAACAACACTGGGGCTCCCCATGGGGATGTACTCGGACGAATAAACCCCTTCTCTAGCAACTTCATTAATTGCTCTTTCAATTCTCTTAACTCCGCAGGAGACATACGATACGGAGCTTTAAAAATTGGAGTCGCGCCAGGAATTAAATCAATAGAAAAGACTACCTCCCTCTCTGGCGGAAGTCCTGGCAGATCTTTAGGAAACACATATGGATAATCCCAGACAATAGGAATGTTTTTTACCTCCAACTCCTTCTTGTTGGCCAAAGAAACCAACACCAAAAATGCAGGACATCCTTTCCTCAACAACTTCTTAGCCCGAAGTGCTAATATAAGTGGCACAGACTTAGAATGCCTAATCCTGATAAAAGAAAGCTCGGGGTGCCCAGAAAAAGACACGGTGCCAGACTTACAATGAACACTAGCCTCATATCTAGCTAACCAATATGCTCTTAGGATTACATCATAATCCTTCATCTTCATATGGACCAAATCAACTGGCATAATCTGATCACCAATCACGGCCTTACTAGAGGGGTAATAATACTTAATTGCAGAACCCGAACCAATAGGGGTTGATATTTCTAGTTGAGAATTCATCAATACCGGTTTCAGGGATAAGGACTTAGCAAAATTTTCAGAAATAAAAGAATGTGTTGCACCGGTATCAAAGAGAATAAATGCTGGCTTGTCAAAAACAATAAGTGTACATTCCACCAATCCACCCTCCTCGGTGGCTTCTGTCTCGGTCTCTTGTAGGGCTTGGAGCTTGCCTTGCCTCTTCTAGCCTCCTTGCGACTTGTTCGGTGTAGCTTGATCTGATAGAAGAGGATATTCAGGGATACGGTGGTCCCTGCTCCCACAACGTAAACAGGCACCTAGCTTGCGCCAGCACTCCTCCATCTTGTGACCTGGATGATCACAATACTTACAAAGGGCTTTAGATCATGCAACTGGACCTGACTTCTTATCATCACTTTTTGGCTTCTTATCTTTCCATGAACTAGACCCGCCAGTGGGCCTCTTCTTGTCATTGCTGGGTTTGAAACTCCCAGAACTAGTGGTTTGCTCTTTCTTAGGGTTCTTTCCTCAGATCCTCTCAGTCATCTCTATGGTATCTTCGAGAACTTGAGCCTTTCTCACCATCTCTGCATAAGTCTGAATCTCCAAAGGTGCCAACTGGTTAATGTAATGGAGCTTTAATCCGTTCAGAAATCGCTTGGCCTTCATCTTCTCAGTGGATACCAAGTGTGTAGTGTAACGGCATAATCTAGCGAACTACGCCTTATACTCAGCAACGAATAAATTTCTCTATTTCAGCGAAGTGAACTCTGCCGCCTTCTTCTCTTGTACTCGATCCGAGAAATATTTACTGTTGAAATGCTCCTTAAATTCATCCCATGACACACGCCTATTACCGCGCGTAGCTTCAACTGCTTCCCACCATGCACGAGCATCGCGTTCTAACTGGAAAGCCGCCAAAAGGACATGGTCCTGGTCACCGCACTGCATCACTCTAAAGATTCGCTCCATCTCCTTTAGCCAATTTTCAGCTTCATCAGGGTCCGCTGATCCACCAAAACGTGGGGGATTCAACCCACGCAAATTTCTGTGAAGATCACCTGCTCCATGGTGAGCCACTCCACCTTGCGCCACTTGCTAGAGAGCTTGAGTCAAGCCCTGAACCGTGCGTTGCATATCCCTCCATTGCGCACGCTCAGCTGCCATTGAAACAATTTTCTACACGTCGAAAGATTAATTAGAATAGCCTAGCGGACATCTTTAAGAGTTTATTAATTAACTCAACCCAAGTTTCTACCCAATCTCACCGGGTTGGATCCTAAGACTTTACCAAAGTCACGGGTTCTATGACGCCACTTAGAAACCTAGGGACTTTAGAAAACCTAGGCTCTGATACCACAAAACTGTCACGCCCCGACGCGGAATATCAGAACGCAACAGTTATACATTCATGATATAACATAGCGAATAGCGAAATTTAAAAGAATATAATTGCAAGGGAACAAATAGCTCCAAAATTACCAATTTAAATCAACCATCAAAGTAACTTGTCCAACAATTCCAACAACACCAAGGTATCCAATCTTACGACTCAAAGAGATGAAATTCAAAAAAAAATTACAACTCTAAGTAGTCACTCAGTGACTGGACTAAACAAGGACTTAACAAAACTCAACAAAACTACTAAGACAACTCTCAGTTCACGACTATCAGGTCCACTCTGGTCTTCACTCCTGCCCATCCCCGTCTGTTTGCGTATCCTCATCGGAGCTACCTGAAATGGGGGAAAAATTGGGTGAGCAAACGCTCAGTAGGTAATAGCAGGCATGGTTTAAGTAATTAACAATTTAAATTAATGTCATGTGAATAAAATAAATGGCGATAAACAACTAACATAAGCAGGAATGGAATGAGAATAAAATAGAACTGAGATATATCATTTCCATGTACTTGACCGATCAAGCAAATAAACAAGCAAGTCAAGTAAAATTAATTCCATGTAGGAATTCCAAGAATATCGAAATGAGTGAATGTCATAGATGTCACGCTAGTCATGCACTAGGTGCAATGCCTCACCATGTCATTACAACTCCCCGGGGCACTAGTACTTTTCGGGCGCTCCTCCCAGGACCAGACCGGGCCCTTATGATGCGTTGGCATTGATTTGGTGGATCCAAGATCCCATGTAACCATCTTAGACATTCATTTGGAATCGGCCAGAGTTCCAAGGTTAAGCTATGTAACTTACCAACCAAATTCAAGTGGTATTTCAATGATTGACTGAGAAGTCAAGAGATTTAGGAGTAGAATACAAGCAAGAATAACATGAAAACAAGTTCTGGATATAAGCGGTCATGATCAGGCTGCCTAGGTGAGAAAACGGTCTAGGTTGGACCGTAAAAAGTTAGCTGGGCCAAAAGGGTGCAGGCCCAAAGTGAAAAGAGTGAAAAATAGTCCATTATAGGCCGCAATCAGGACTAGACGGTCCTAGCTGGGCCGCTTAAAGAGGTAAACAGTCTACTAATGACCGTATAGAGCACTGAGTCCAAACTAAGGTAGACGCATAGCCGGTTGAATGCGGTCACAGGAGGGCCGTTTAATCAGTCTGGCGGTCATGACTGGACCGCATACTGACATAAACGGTCCCAGAAGGGCCGCAATAAATAGGACAGTCCTGACTCCGAGTTCGGGCAAAACAAGCGATGTGAACGAGTTGAAAGGTTCAGGCTTTGTGGGTTCAACCCGCCCGACGTCCTAGTGGGAATCCCAGGCTCGCGGAGGCTTACAGAGGTCTCATAATAGAGGTCCTAGTCCGACGGAAGGAATATCCAGTGGAGAGTCCCAACTATTACAAGATTTGAGGGCTAAATGAAATCGCGGGAAACGAACGTATAGCGGTCAGTCAGCATCACCGGAGTGAAGTGACTGTCAAACAAATCCTAACAATTAATCTAAGGATAGAAATCTTTAATTCAAGCAATTTATGTAACAATTCAAGGAATAGTCAAGATGACACATTTGAATGAGGAGGAAGATGAAGAGATGTTGGCAGTCATGATCACAGTTAACAATTGTCAGGGTTATTCCATAAGCTCCATTTGAATTAGTGAGTTTCTACCCTACTTAAGATAGCTAAACAAGGTATAGTGCAGCAATTGTAACTTAAACTGTACATAGAAATGGTCGTGCACAGGGAAGCTAGGGTCAGAAACGGTCAGGTACAGGGCCGCTAACCCCAGACCTTGCGGTCCATTGAGGGGCCGTTTAGATCAAAAGGGATTTAAACCAGCAAGGGGGAAAAATGGTCTGTCGCGGGACCGCCAGGGGCATAAACGGTCTATGTTAAGGCCGCACACAGGATGCCATGTCCAGCCTTCGGTGATTCCGATAGACTTCGATTGCAACAACAATTTAACTTGGTATGGTGCATGAAAATTGGGGGAAAAGCTATCATTAGAAAGAGGACAATAAAACACACATTATAGCATGATTTAATTAAGTTTTAAAGCCTGCTAACCGAACATTCAATCAAGATGAAAAATGGGTAACACGATCGGTGCCCTAATCTGACATGCTCCGACTAAAACTAGCAATACGAAGGGTATACCGAATGATAATTGGGGCTTTTACTATCAAAAGAAAGAAGACTCGTAGACGATTCCATCGATATCTTTTACTCGAGGTTTTGTCTACTAGAACCTACCTTAATCAAGGAAGAAGAAGGGCGTCGATCGCCGGATGCGCGAAGAACACCCTCCAAGAACACGCAAGAATTCGCCCTCGATCGTGCTCCTCGTCGGTAGCCACAGCAAAATGGGTTAATAGGTCAGGTAAGGGTTGGTTTTATATGATCAATTGATTCTGGAAGGGTCGATTGAGAGAGGATAGAGTCTCACAACTCGACGTGCGCGGGAATCATGGATTGACCGAGTCGCGTCGCCAATTTTCCGAAATTCGCCTACTAGGGTTAGGGTTTCGACGAGCTACTAGAGGGGAAACGTGCTATACATCTAGGCTGATCGAATGGGCCTGGTTTGGGCTCAACTGGTCGGGATTCAGGCTCGAATTTGGCAATCTAAGGTTCGATCTAACTTAGCTCGATTTTAGCCCTAATTTCATCAATTCGGCTTGGTTAAAATTTTATTTAGGGTTTGACCAAGAAGACAATTCTTCTAAAATTTTAGTCCTCTACGTGATTATGAATTTTCTAGATTTTTATAAATTAGTTAAAATTTTATTTAAAGGGATTTTCAATGGAAATAACTATTTTCAAGTTATTACCCTTTATGTTATTTAATAATTTCTCGGGGTGGTACACTTTCACTTGGCTGAACAAGGAGCCCTTCGATCACCTACATTTCAAACCACATCACTTCGGTCATTCATTAATGTTGAATGACAAAGAAGAAGTTTTTAGTACTCATAATACCTATTGGCCTCGCAGGGATCCAATGGAGAATTTTAATTTCCTATCTAGAAATGGCACCCACCTAAATAGTCTGGGGAATGCCACCTGCCTTAGTGGCTGTCACACCTGCGTGTGCTAAAAAAACCAGACCTGTAATATAAAATATATCAAGTTATTTTACAATGCAATAGAATTAATGATTGACATATTAATTATCACACAACAAAAATAAAAAAACTTACAACAAGTGCGGTAGAACAACCAAATATAAGTGTATGGGCCTAGGATGCATCTCCGGCTCTTCTCTTAGCACGGTCAATTGTACCTGATTGTCATTTCTGGACCGCAAACACTAATTGCTTAAACTTGTGCATCGTTACCTGTTGAACGGCGGCTACCCAATTGTAATATGAAACTCTGTCAATGTCATCTAAGCATGACAACATCTGTTGTGGAAAAGAATGTGTCGACCGTGGGCAAAGGAAAGTGGATAGTAAGAGTACAATCCACAGCTAGACAGTGTCGGCCACATCCTGCTCTTCATCGGACCCAACAATTTGTTGGATGAGAGAGGACACTCTCTTCCAGTCAAATGCTGCTGCAAATCCAAATCGATGCTGCAACTTCGACTTCTGTTTCGCGAATCCATAATGTTGAACCGGCTGACCGGAGCAAGGTAATCCTAAAATTATGCCCATATCTTCCACACTGAATGCGACCTCCTTACTACCCATACGGAAGTAATTTCCTCCACTATGGGCGCAAATAATCTCCTCCAATAGTGTCATGGTGAAGGTGATGGGAGAAGCATTGCCAACATATGGACCAAAGGGTGTGGTCCTCATCAATGACTTGTGGCATTCCTGAAATGCCATATGATCTCTGTCCTTCATTTAAATGTCCATAGAACACCGGGCGGAGATGACCTTCGTGTTCACTAGATTCAAAAAATGTGTAAACAAGAAATTTAGTTAATTGACTGATCAAGAAATACAAAAAATATTAAGAGTAAGACAAGGGTAACAAATGTATAGACAAGGGAGTTTAGGTGTGGCAAATAGGCGCTTAAGGATGACAAATGTATGAAATTCGGAGACAGGTAGGTCTAAATCTGACACAAATAGGTAGATATAAGGGTGACAAATAAATAGGTCGATAAGGGGGGCAAATAGCTATGTAAGGGAGATAAGGAACCACACTACCTTTAACTTGTCATCTTGAAGTGGAGGCCTTAGAAACCCTACGTATGTGAAACGTTTCTTCTTCGGTCGTAGGAACTGGTACAATTTCCTGAGATGCAGGTGGGACATCCAGTTTATGGCGGACGGAGCATTGCATGGGTGTCTCCTTTGGCTCCATGGCTATCTGTGATGAAAGAGAGCTCGCAATTCAGGAGTGCTCGAATAGCAAATGACGGAGAGGTCGCAAATGGCACCGCGAGGAAGACGAGACGCTGAGCACGATGGAGAGACGAACCGGCTTCTGCTAGGTTGCGTAAGAGCCATGACATGGCGGGAAGGGTAAATAAGTAATTGGAGATTTTTAATTTCGAGGATCTAGTTCGGCGTCATCATTTCTGTTGATGTGGCCTGCGGCGTTGGATCGGCGGCAATACGCGAACAACACCCACGCGTGGCCGACGTGTCCCATTTTCCACGTGCACCAATTGGAGCTTAAGGGCGACAAATGTGTCTACATGGGTGACAAATACGTTAGCAAGGGTGAAAAATACCCTACTAATGGTGACAAATAGGGCTTAATAGAGACAAGGCTGACGCGCGGCTTTCAAGGTAGTGTAAGAGTAAGGGCAACGTCTTGTGGACTTTAGTGGTGACAATTAGGTGAGTGTGGGTGACAAATGCTCAACTGGAGTAACAAATAACTTCCTTAAGTGTATTGCTGTTAATCGTGAGGTGCCGGGTTCGAAACAAAGTCATGCTGTGTTTTCATTTACATTTTTAAATAAGTTATATTAAAAAAACTTAAGGAAACCTTAAGCTGAAGCTAAGATTCAAACCCGGAGAAACCTGTTCAAACGGTAGAACAATAAATCAAATGATACAACATGTCATTTCAATTTGTTTATTCCATTATATATATATATATATATATATATATATATATATATATATATATATTATATAGTTTTTCGTATCGGTACGCAATGTCCAATCCAGTCTCGAGCCATGGCTGGGACGACCAGTTCGGCAGGGACGACCACACCTGCCCCGAATGATGTGCACGTGACTCAAGAGCGACGTTGATTATTATTCTGAGTGCTTCCATGTGGCATTCCCCACGAGGAGCCCTAGCTCCCGAAATTATAGACGTGACAGTAAATTCAAAACACATGAGTTTGGTGGGGGCACGGAACAATAAGAAAATGGTCAACATGTGATGAATGAGCCTCTGAGTACCTTTTCGTACCCCGATGTGGGCCTTTCAAGGTAGCTAGGCTTTTCAACACACTGTCTCTTCCTTTTATAGTAATCGACTTATGGGTCAAGCAGCCCCATTACTTGGCGATTAATCAAACATTTTCCCCTCTTATCGCTGTGATCGACCTTTATGGCATGGCGGGTCGCTAGTCCCGACCCGATGCCCACCATCGTCTGCTCAATGATCAGAAGTAGCACACCTTCGGTTAGTCCAGACCATCCCAGTCTTGGAACCTGAACACATTGTGACACATGATTGGCATGCCGTATCGTGAGTAAAACCGATAAAAGATACAGTGATATTTGATTATTATCCTGAGTGCTTCCACGTGGCATTCCCCGCGAGGAGCCCTAGCTCCCGAAAATTCATTATAGACGTGACGGTAAATTCAAAACACATGAGTTTGGCGGGGGCACGGAAAAATAAGGAAACGGTCAACATGTGATGAATGAGCCTCTGGATACCTTTTCACACCCCGATGTGGGCCTTTCAAGGTAGCTAGGCTTTTCAACATGCTATCTCTTCCTTTTATAGGAATCGACTTATCGGCCATGCAACCCCATTGCTTGGCGATTAATCAAACGTTTTCCCCTCTTATCACCGTGATTGACCTTTATGGCACGGCGGGTCGCCAGTCCCGACCCGATGCCCACCATCGTCTGCTTGTGATCAAAAGGAGCGCACCTTCGGTTAGTCCAGACCATCCCAGTCTTGGAACCTAAACACATTGTCACACACATGATTGGCACGCCTATCGTGAGTAAAATCGATAAAAGATACAATGATATTTGATTATTATCCTGTGTGCTTCCACGTGGCATTCCCCATGAGGAGCCCTAGCTCCCGAAAATTCATTATAGATGTGACGGTAAATTCAAAACACATGAGTTTGGCGGGGGCATGGAACAATAAGGAAATGGTCAACATGTGATGAATGAGCCTCTGAGTACCTTTTCGCACCCCGATGTGGGCCTTTCAAGGTAGATAGGCTTTTCAACACGTTGTCTCTTCCTTTTATAGGAATCGACTTATCGGTCAAGCAGCCCCATTACTTGGCGATTAATCAAACATTTTCCCCTCTTATCACTGTGATCGAACTTTATGGCATGGCGGGTCGCTAGTCCCGACCCGATGCCCACCATCGTCTGCTTAGTGATTAGAAGTAGCGCACCTTTGGTTAGTCTAGACCATCCCAGTCTTGGAACCTGAACACATTGTCACACACATGATTGGCACGCCCTATCGTGAGTAAAACCGATAAAAGATAAAGTGATATTTGATTATTATCCTGAGTGCTTCCACGTGGCATTCCCCGCGAGGAGCCCTAACTCCCAAAAATTCATTATAGACGTGACGGTAAATTCAAAACACATGAGTTTGGCGGGGGCACTGAACAATAAGAAAATGGTCAACATGTGATGAATAAGCCTCTGAGTACCTTTTCGCACCCCGATGTGGGCCTTTTAAGGTAGCTAGGCTTTTCAACACGCTACCTCTTCCTTTTATAGGAATTGACTTATCGGCCATGCAACCCCATTGCTTGGTGATTAATCAAACGTTTTCCCCTCTTATTGTCGTGATTGACCTTTATGGCACGGCGGGTCGCCAGTCCCAACCCGATGCCCACCATCGTCTGCTTAGTGATCAGAAGGAGCGCACCTTCGGTTAGTCCAGACCATCCCAGTCTTGGAACCTGAACACATTGTCACACACATGATTAGCACGCCTATCATGAGTAAAATTGATAAAAGATACAATGATACTTGATTATTATCCTGAGTGCTTCCACGTGGCATTCCCCGCGAGGAGCCCTAGCTCCCAAAAATTCATTATAGATGTAACGGTAAATTCAAAACACATGAGTTTGGCGGGGGCACAAAACAATAAGGAAATGGTCAACATGTGATGAATGAGCCTCTAAGTACCTTTTTGCACCCCGATGTGGGTCTTTCAAGGTAGCTAGGCTTTTCAACACGCTGTCTCTTCCTTTTATAGGAATCGACTTATCGGTCAAGCAAGGTTTGACGTCCTGCTCCAGGATGCCTCGACCTGCACGTCCCGACCCCACCCAAGTGGTGGGCGGGACGCCCTGGTCGTGGGTCGTGACCGGAACGCTTCATTATTTTAATATTTTATTATATATATATTATATATAGTCTTTTTTTACTTTATTGTATTATTATATATATATTATATATATAAAGAGTCTTTTTTATTTTAACATTTTACGAGATGGACCGACACAGAGCGAATGTGCACCGACCCGACCCCTCCCGGGCCGTGACCGGGACAGGCGGGTCGGTCGAGACCACAAACCCTACTTTCAAGGTACCTAGACTTTTCAACACGCTCTCTCTTCTTTTTATAGGAATCGACTTATCGGCCATAAAAAAGTTAAAAAATTTCAAATTACAGATCTCAAAATATTAAATAATATTTTTTTTAGATCTAATGATATTATTTATTGAGGAGGATTTTATCCTATTAGAAAAAATGAATGAATGACAAAAAATCACAAATGAATGAATGAAAACATGGCACCAAATAAAAAGAGATAAGAACAGGCAAACGACCCCTCTCCTGTCCTCCTTAGTCCTTCCCCCTTCCTCCTCCTTCAACCACTGTATCCCTTTCCTCTGTCACGATCGCACCCCCCTCTCAATCTCTCACCGGTGGGCAGCGGAGTGGCGAGGGCGAGCGGAGGTGAGCTCCGGCAGTGGCGGCGGTCAAATTCTTTCCGGCGGACACCCCCCCCCCACCGCAGGTATAACCCTCTCTCCCTCTCCCGTTGGCCCCTCTCTTGAGTACATATTACCCCCGAAGTAATATGTACTCAAGAGTTGCATAGAGATTACTTTTAAGAAAACCAACTGCTCCTTTGAGAATTTTAACCTTCATGCTTGATCTATAAGATGAACCTTTTCTCCTTATCACCTGGTGTACTCTTACAACATCAGATGAAATTCCAAGCCCCTATTTTTATTGGGAGGGTGGGAAGAGGGATGTGGGTATAAATGTGTGTGCGTAAATGTGGATATGACCCTTTTTAATTTTTGTCCGTTCAAGACTTTTGTTATGATATATGTGATTAGTATGCTTGGATGTGTTTTAAATTGGTAGACAGGTGTGGATGCCGATATGTAAGAAAATGTGTATGTGAGTATGTTAATGATTTTTTCCAGAAGATGATGTCGATGTTAACCACAGTGTGTGAATATAGAAGTGAAAGGGGATGTGGATATGGATGTATATGTGACCAAATAGGATGTACAAGTGTGGAAAAGAGTCAATATTTAGGGGAGATGTACACCATATTTTCTTAGATGTAGTGATAAGACATATTGATATGAATTTTTTAATTTGTTAGGTAAATATGGCTAGAATTGATCGTTCATGGATGAAACGCAGAGTAGTTGATGGAGTGGTGTCAGAGGAGTTTAAGGATGGAGTTGATAGTTTTATTCAATTTGTATTGGGGCATCCAACAGCAGTGGACCAGTGTGGTAACATCCGATGTCCTTGTTTACGTTGTAAAAATAAGAGATTTCATTCGCTATGGGATGTGCAACTTCACTTATACAGGAAAGGGTTCACGAAAGGTTATATAAATTGGGTGTGTCATGGTGAGGACTTCTGGTCGTATGAGTCCGACAATGTTGCAAGCACAAGTATCTATGCAGACATAGTAATCGATGCTATTGGCCCTAACATTAATGTACAAGGGGAACACGTGTACAACGAAGAACCACCAAATAAGTTGGCTGAAAGATTTTATTAGTTACTTCGGGATGCTGATGAGTCGCTGTGGGATGGTTGTAAAAATCACACTCGGTTGTCTGCTGTCTCACAGTTGTTGAATTTGAAATCCAAATTTCACCTTAGTGAGAGTTGTTTTAAGCGTATGCTCCTCTTTATCAAGAGTATACTGCCTTGAGATGAGACGTTGTCTGAAAATTTTTACCCTGCAAAGAAGATGGTCAATGAGTTAGGGCTTGAATACCAAAAAATAGATGCATGCCCTAATCACTGTATGCTATATTATGAAGATAATGTAGATAAAAGATCATGTGATATTTGTCAGCATGATAGATTTAAACCTAAGAGAGGGGACAATTCAAAGGAGAAGGATGTGCCTTACAAGTCACTGCGATACTTCCCTCTCACGCCCAGATTGCAGCGGATGTATATATTGTCAAAGATAGCTCCGCATATGATATGGCACACGGAGAGAGTAGGTCGTGTAGATGATATAATCAGTCATCCCGCCGACGGTGAAGCCTGGGCTCATTTCAATCGTACGTATACTGCTTTTGCTCACGAGCCATGCGATGTTAGGTTAGGTTTATGCATAGACGGCTTCAACCCATTTAGAGGTTCAGTGGCATCTTACTCATGTTGGCCAGTGTTCATGACGCCGTACAACCTTCCGCCGGGCATGTGCATGAAGCGAGAGAACCTTTTCTTAACTTTGGTGATTCCAGGTCCAAAAAATCCAGAAAAAATTTTGGACATATATCTCAGGCCACTGATTGATGAGTTGAAAAGATTATGGAATGATGGAATTGTTACTTATGATGCGTATTGAAAACAAAATTTCACTATGAAGGCTACATTGATGTAGACAATAAGTGACTTCCCTGCATATGGAATGCTATCTGGCTGGAGCACACACGGGGGGTTGGCATGTCCTTACTGTATGGCTGATACCAAATCCTTTGTCCTAAAATATGGTAAGAAATCATGCTGGTTCGATTGTCATCGATGATTTCAACTAATTGACCATCCTTTCCGAAGGCAAAAGGACTCATTCATTAAGAACATAGTTGAAATGGATGAAGCAAACTTAGAACGGATGTCTGGTCGACAAATGGCGGCACAGATGTAAAACTTACCAGATATAGTGCAATTGTCGGGTAGTACACGACATCTTCGTGGATTTGGAGAGGATCACAATTGGGTGAAGAAAAGTATCTTCTGGGAATTGCCTTACTGGTCAGCCCTTTTGATACGGCACAACCTGGACGTCATGCATGTTGAGAAGAATATCTTTGATAATGTGTTCAACACCATCATGAACGTGAAAGCCAAAATAAAGGACAATGCCAAGGCGCTAGCGGACTTGAAGATACTTTGCAAATGAATAGAGTTGGAATTGTGGCTGGTACGGGGCAAAGTTATGCAACCTAAAGTAGCTTACGTGTTGAAAGACACACAGATCAATGAACTGTGCCAGTGGCTGAAGCAATTAAGATTCCCTGATGGATATGTGTCTAACATAGCCCGTTTTGTGAATGTCAATGAGGAAAAAGTATATGGATTGAAAAGTCAGGACTGCCATGTGTTCATGGAGAGACTTCTGCCCATTGCATTCTGTGACATATTGCCAAAGCCTATATGGGGAGCATTGGCTGAGTTGAGTCAGTTTTTTAAAATTCTATGTGCATCAGAACTCAAACTTGGGGACGTGCAAACTATGGAACAGAATGTCGTCACGACGGTATGCAAGTTGGAGAAGATATTTCCCCCTGCGTTCTTCGATTCCATGGAGCACCTGATTATCCATTTGTCATACGAGGCCAAAGTTGGAGGACCGGTACAATTTCGATGGATATATCCATTTGAGAGGTAATCAGTATGTATTTACTGATTATTTGACAGTAGTTACAAGTGTCTGTCATTGTCATTGTATGTCATTGTCATATGAATTGTTGTCATAGGTGTATGCATGACCTGAAAATGAAGGTTCGCAACAAGACTAAAGTAGAGGGTTCGATTATCGGGGCGTATATATTATTGAAGAAATTTTGAACTTCTATTCGATGTACTTCGAACCCAAAATTCAAACTCGACGTAATCGACCTCCACGTAATGATGATGGAGGAGAAGTGGGTCCGTCCGACCGGTTGTCCATATTTAAGTATCCAGGACGTGCATTCGGACGTTGTTCGAATCGCATATTAGAGGACAGAGAGTTGTTGGCCGCAGAGATATATGTTCTCCTGAACTGTGCTGAGATTGAACCTTATGTTGAGTGAGTCGTCAACTCCGCAGCTCCCAAAAATTTATAAGCATCTTGACGTTCTTCCTCCTATTTACGGTGATGTTACATTCATCATTGTAGGCAATTTGATTCAGAATTAATTACTCAATGTCCACACCTCAATGACATGGAGGTTCAAAATGAATGAGAGAGATCTTTTGCCAGATTAAAGGTCAAGTAAGTGTCAATCTACCAATTCCACAAAGCTTGAGGTGTATGCAAGTATTAAAAGAAAAGTAATGTGGTTTATATTCATAGGTTGAAGAAGGTTATGTTACTGATGAAAGAGTCCGGGTGATAAGTTATGGACCTTCGAAGGTCGCGCATGCCTATCCAGGATTTTTTATGAATGGTTATAGATTTCACACCAGAGATTATGGATGAAATAAGTCTTCGATGAATAGCGGCATATGCGTGAAAGGTAGTACATACAATGAAAATGATCTTGATTACTATGGTATTCTTAAGGAGGTCATAGAATTATAGTATCTCAGACAAGATAAGCATATATTCCTAATTAAGTGTCATTGGTTTGATCCTCATTCAGTTCAAAACGACGCAATATATGGGATTGTCGATGTCAAACATAGATCAAAATTGAATACCTATGAGCCGTTCATTTTGGCCGCACAAGCCCAGCAAGTGTATTATTCAAATTATTCACCGTCCAAGAATAAAGATTGGTGGGCAGTTTGTAGGGTAAAACCAAGGCTTGTGCCTAATGATGAGTTAGATCTGATTGAAGCTGTCTCAGAGGATTCTAGTGCCGAATTTTTTCAATCAGACGAGGGTGACATCGCAGAGTTGGTTGCTTCTAATCTTCATCTGATCGAATCTGACGATCCACATCGGTCATCTATAGAGGACGAAGTGGAAGAAGTCGATTCAACTGAGCTAAATGAAGCAATTGTTAGGCAGGAGGAGTCCTGTGAGGAGGAAGTGTATGAATCTAGTTAGAATGGCGAAGATGACGAAGATGACAATGAGTTTGATATATCTTCAGCATCTGAAGATGAAATAGATACTGATTGAATATTTTGTAAGAAATTTAACATATATACACTTCTTATCATTGTTACTTACCACCTCTCCTCGTAATTAGTTGTGGACTAATATGCACTACTTTAATTGTTGTCAATAATTAGATGGTTCGAGGTCGTACCGGATCTTCGAGGAGAGGTAGTTCCGGGAGGAGTTCTACCGATATGTTTATTTAAATTCTTAGATAAATGAGTAGTGAATATATGCACTTTTTTTGGTAATAATATTTTATGTCTCTGCACCAGGTACATAGAGTACACCGCCCCCACCACGTGCTGCGGGTCTGTTTATTTAAATTCTTAGATAAATGAGTAGTGAATATGCACTTTGTTTTGGTAACGATAGTTTGTGTCTCTGCACCCGGTACACAGAGTACACCGCCCCCACCACCTGCTGTGGGTCTGTTTATTTAAATTCTTAGATAAATGAGTAGTGAATATGCACATTATTTTGGTAATGATAGTTTATGTCTCTGCACCAGGTACACAGAGTACACCGCCCCCACCACGTGCTGCGGGTCTATTTATTTAAATTCTTAGATAAATGAGTAGTGAATATGCACATTGTTTTGGTAATGATAGTTTATGTCTCTACATCAGGTACACAGATTACACCGCCCCCACCACCTGCTACTGGTATGTTTATTTAAATTCTTAGATAAATGAGTAGTGAATATGCACTTCGTTTTGGTAATGATAGCTTGTGTTTATGGCACCAGGTACATAGATTACACCACCCCTACCACCTGCTGCGGGTCTTTTATTTAAATTCTTAGATAAATGAGTAGTGAATATGCACTTCATTTTGGTAATGATAGTTTATGTCTCTACACCAGGTACACAGAGTACACCGACCGCACCAACTGCTGCAGGTATGTTTATTTAAATCCTTAGTGTTTCGGCTCCATATTTTGATGCTGTCAAAATTTAGATTCATGTATACTCTGCATGTGGATAGTCAATGTGTTTTGTTGATATAGAATCATCCATGGAGCTATAATGATTTTGTGTGTGTAGTTTACTTCTAAATTGCACAAAGAACAGGTTGACAGTTTCACATAGAACAGGCTGAAAGCCAGTTATTTTCTCAAGAAACGAAGAAAAGTCAACGTGGTAACATAGTCAACACATAGTCAATGGAGCTAAGACAGTGGTCAACCCAAGTTTATGCAGTCAAAGTCTTAATTCTTTAGAAATGATGAACAAATCTATTAAGATTCGTACAAGGGAAGGCATGAAGATAAGGCAGACAAATGACTCATTAGTGGTGACAAATAGGGAGGTAAGGCTGACAAATAGCTCTCTACGGGTGAAAAATAGGTTGTAGCACTGAATATGTGTGAAGTGTTGAAGCTGCATGAAGGGGAAGTCCACTTGTGTTTACCCGCCAACAGAAGAAGCTAAGGATGACAAATGCACACATAAGGCTGACAAATAGACTGCTATGGGTGACATATACCCTCTTAAGGGTGAAAAATAGGTATCAACAGAGACATTAGCTTAAGTGATTAAGTGTTCAACGTATGTTCTATGCAAACTCTTGTTAACATATTGTTCATTATGTTTTAAAATAGGGTAGCGCCAGATTTTTTATTTTAATTTGGGTATAGTTTTTAATCGGGGGATATATTCACCACCCCTCTACATCCTATCCTTCCACACATCACTTAGATAAATGAGTAGTGAATATGCACTTTATTTTGCTCATGATATTTTATGTCTCCGCACCAGGTACACAAAGTGCACCGCCCACGCCATCAACTGCGGGTATGTTTATTTAAATTCTTAGATAAATGAGTAGTGAATATGCACTTTATTTTGCTCATGAATATTCTATGTTTACAGGTTTGAGTGCCTCTACATCAGGTCTATAGAGTACACCGCTTCCATCACATTCTACTGCTATATTTATTTAAATTCTTAGTTAAATGATAAGAATTCTATATATTTACTTGTTGAATTTTTTTTGGTAATGAGCTAAATTCTTATTAACTACTTCTATTTTACTTGTAACAGGTACATCGGGCACACCACCTGCGATAGTTGGCTCGTCCGCCCACCCGGGCACACAACAGGCAGACGATGCTGTTAGCCATCACGAGGGCGAGCAGGTGGTGTTGCAAGAGGGACACAAGCCATGTTGGGTCTCTGGGTAAATATTTAAACTCATGAATTATGTTCGTTATCTATCCATCAACTATATATATAATTGTTGGCTATCATTTTAACATTTGTAATTGCAGGGATAAAGTAGAGCCCTGTGAGGCTTCTCGTTTTATTACCAACATTATTGAGCGACATGTGACCGGCCCATTAAAGTCATTTCGAAAGTTTCCTCAGGATATCCGCGATCGATTGTATGACGAGTTCTTGGTATACGATTTAATCTTTTAAATTACATATTTCCCAACTTCACAATTTTAATCGACTAACTTATAAAATTTGAATTCTTGATAGTAAGGATATCAATTTGTGAGGCGAGCTAACACCGGACGAGCTCGACGTGCATGGGAGGCCACAGGAACTGTAAATTATAATCATCAATTACACGGCTGTCGGGATCGTGCCAAGGCTCTAGCCGGGGGGAGCGAGGACCATGGCCTTTGGAAGGCACACGGCCCCACATGGATGAGGATGGAGCATTGGGAGGACCTCTGTGATAGATGGGCCAAGCCTAATTGGATGGCCAAATCCGCAAAAGCCAAATCCGCACGTGCGTTACATCTAGATGTGCATCTCCATACTTCTGGATCCGTTTCCTTCGCGACCCAGAAGGTGAGATTGGTAAGTAATCATCTTAATTTTATTATATTTTATTTCTTATATGTCCCTATTTATTCTCTATAACATGTATAACAGGAAAAGAAGAGGGGTGGTACGGTCTCGTACCGTGATTTATTTGCTACAGTTCACCAAAATAAGGGGACAGATCAGTATGTGAGCGAGAGAGCTCGCTCGGTAGTGGTAAGATTATATACATACACATTTCTTTTCTATTTCTATTTTTAAATATGATTGATTAATATGACATTTACAACATTTTTTATTCAATTTGCAGGAGTCATATGACATGCATATGACTGAAAAGTATGGGGACGAGGAGACGCACGGCTGTAACAAGATCCTGAGGCATGCGTAGCAGCAACTGGTCCACTGAAGAAAGGCCGAGTATACGGTTTTGGGCAGAGCTTGGACACCAGCCCGATTCTAGCATGTTCTCCGGGCTTAGCTTCGTCCTACCCCGGTAGCAGTTCCTTCTCTACTCCCTCGATCGACACTTCTACGAGCCAGATTACATCCATCGTCGAACATGCGGTAGACCGCATCGAGGAATGCATGGAGGCACGCTTTACTCGGGTGGTTGCTACCCTCTTGGCCCAGGTGGGGATTTTGTCTCAGGGAGCACCCTCGAGCACACCACAGCCCTCTCATGTGAGTATTTAATTTAATTTTTAATTTCGTAGACTTTAGAGTTATAATAGAGGAGTATCTGTGATACCAATGTTGTGTGCTCTATAGGCAAATCCGGAAGCAAGTATATGAATATGTGTGCGCAATAGGATCTAGAAAGGGGGTGAATAGATCTTATAAAAAATTTAACCTTAATTTTTAAGCCTAAGACAATTTAACACTCAACTATCAAACCACGAGCTCAGATGATATATGTGAGAACAATATAAATGAAAGTGACAAGAATGCACTAACTAAGAGACTGCTATCTCACATAATCCACTCAGATCAGACAGATCTAACAGACTGCAATACAACCACTTAGCGTATAGGGAAGATCTGTTCATACGCAAACCTGTGAATGGAGGAAGATGATAAGGGCCAATCACACCAATGCAAATCACGACACACAGAATTTTTAGGTGATTTGATCTGCCACGTAGATCTACGTCCATCCCACACTCAAACCTGAGTGTGGCTTCCCCTTGCAACAGTAATAACCGCAGACTCAGTCTGCAAACAAACGCTGACTTATAGCTTGACCTAGAAGAACACTCTCCTCTCTTCTTCTGATCAATTTGTAAGGAACCGTGAGTAACACCCAGTTACCCACAACCAGAGGACCAGTCCTCTCTTCCTCTGAAGCACAGAGGGAACCCCGTGAGCAACACCAAGTTACCCACAACCTGGAGATCAAGATCTCCCTTCCTCCTTCATCTGATACAACACAGGGGACGATGGAGGAAACACCTCTACTACACTCGGGTTACCCAGAGCAACACACTGATAGTACCTGTGAGCAAACACCTTGAGTGCGTCGGGCATTGCAAGGCAACGAACATAAACCGAACTAAAACGAGAAAGAACAAAACAAAAGGTAAAATGTTGAGCACAATCGACACAGTGGTCATAGATCTGTATGCAAGCCATGGCTCCATAAGTCATCCAAACAGCCATAGTAGAATGCTGTATGACTGGAGTGCAGCTTCAACTAAACCCAACAAGAACACGGTGCCATGTTCAATGATTTCACCATTGAAGGCCAGGAGAATTGAAGTCCAAGTCAGTTTCTTGACTTTAAACAAGGATCATCAGGGTCGTTTGATGCTCAATGATTCACCAGAATAATCACAGGGAAGCTGGGAACCTCATGGACAATCATTCTCTTCAACCAGTTTGATGATTCTTCAAATGTCATAGCCATGAGCCATTTTACACCACTGAATAGCCATTTGACACTGCTATATAGCCATTTGTCTGCTTTGTCCACCCATTTTCACCCTTAATCCGCAGCTAAAAAGTCTTCTTTCATTCTGTGAATTCTTCTATCAGAAGTCGACTTGTAAGCCCTTCCGAGTCTGCTTGAGGTTCTTGGTTTTCAACTGTTTCACACCTGCTGCCTATTATTCACCTTTGCACTGCTATTTGTCACCACTATTGCCTATTATTCACCTAGTCCATCTATTTGTTACCCTTAAGGTAGTATCTGTCACCCGTAATGCACATTTGTCAGCCTTAAGGGATATTTTTCACCCTTATTCTTCAGCAGGTACAAAGTCTATCTTAAGGTTATATATCGGCTTGTTTCTTCAGCGATTGGAGGCATCTTCTACAGAGTTACTTCTAGGGCTACTGTGACACTGCTATGCTTATGCTTACTTGAATTATTCAGATATTACAGTTCTTCAAACATATATTCTTCAAGCATACAGACATAACAGTTCAAGCATTCATAACATTGACATTACAACTCTTCAAGCCTTCATATGAAAATGTTATTCAAGGCATTAGAAAACATATGGACATTAGCTAGCACACATCAAATTCATGATATAAAAAATCATGATCATAATATGATTCATAGTGTTAGACATCATCAAAACCACAGGGCACATCAATAACATTACTACTTAGTTCAAATAATTCAGCTTTGAGAGTGAAAGAAATCATCTTCATGTTATCTACTTTCGAATTTAGAAAATCAAAAATATATTTAATTAGATTTATTAATAATTATATTTATTTAAATATATTTATTATTAATTTTTGTGATGTAGGATCCTCCTGCAGTCGGTGATGGTGGAGATGCTACGAATGACGAATGAGGATGATGCAGTGGATATCTCTTGACTTTTTTTTAATGATATTATGAAAAAATGATACATTTCAATTAATGTACCTGTAACTTTTTTTATTCAAAGATTTATGTGTTGTGGACGTTCTTTATTGTAATTTACAATAAGATTTTATCCTATTGTGTGTTGTATATGTTGTTTATTACGTGTTTATGTTGAGTTGTGTCGATTGTGATGTATAATTGTAGCTTTAAACATGTTTTTAAAATTTTAAAATATATAAAAAAATGTGGAGAAAGTTTTCGACGGAATTTCGACCAACTAACAATTCGTCGGAGCCAATTTCACGCACTTATTTCCTGACGTATTTATTTTTCAGCGCAAATAGGTCGAAAGGTTCAGACGTATTTTCAACCAACTAAATGTTCGTCAGATCTAATTTGAGCCACATGAGTTCCGACGTATTAATTATCCGTCTCAAATACTTCCAACATTAACGACGTATTTTTGACCCAAGATAGGTTCGTCGGAACTAATTTGATCCACATTCGTTTCGACGTATTAATTATCCGACTCAAATATGTCCAAATTTAACGATGTATTTTCGACACAATAACAGTTTGTCAGAACTAATTTGACCCACAGGTTTCCAACGTATTACTTATCCGATTGAAATATGTCGAACATTAACGACGTATTTCCGACCAAAATAACTTTCGTCGGAACTAATTTAACCCAAAGGTTTGCGACGACATAATGTTTCTGTCGCAAATATGTCTGTAATTTTCGACTCGTCGGAAATATTATGGCCCATTGTTTTCCGACAGAATAAGTGTTAGTCAGAAATACATTAAAAATTTTAGATGTATTTTCAACTAAATTATGTTCCGTCGCAATGATTAATTAATTTCCGTATTATTAATTATCGACATAAATAGCCACCATAACTTCGACGATATAGTTTCGTCGGTAATTTTGGACGAATTGGCGACGCTATTGTAATACGTCGGAAATTTGCGACGTCAGCTTTCCGACGTCCATATTCTGTCGTAAATATGTTGAAAATTCACTTTGCGACGTATTTCTGACGTATTTGTGATGACAAATGGACGTCGAAATAACCTATTTTCCTTGTAGTGCCTGTTGTCGAATTCTTCTGTGGCCTATTGCCAAGTCGGCTCCAATTGACTTGGAAGTCGACTTTTCTTCTTCCATAAACCTTCTTTTTCATCTGTCAACTCTGTTTGATCTATTCTTGAGCTTGTTCATGCTGATTGCTTCAGGTATGGCCTTTTCTCAAGCATTCAAAGCCTTGCATCATTTCTACATCACGCAGACGGCCTGATACATCATTTGAGCTGCTACCTCCTCTTCTCATATAGGAAAATGTCATATAGCATTAAAGCAATAAAGTATGACATAATCAAAAGCATGAATCCAATGACATAATCAAAAGCATGAATCCAATGCATCTATGACTTCATCAGAACATGAAACCATCGCATCCAAACTAATGCATCAAGGCACACTAATGCACTGTCTTCATAGATGAGTCATAATGTTTGACATAATCAAAACACAGGGACACAACAATCTCTCCCTTTTTGATGATGGCAACACTATGTGTCATTATGACCAATTTATGTATCACACATAATGCATGCTGACTCATATCAAACTATTCTCCCCCTTTGACATCATCAAAATAAAAATAGTTTGATAAAGGCAATAGAAATGTGCTCCCCCTTAGACATGGAATCAAATGCATCGAATGCCTGTCAATGAAATATACAAAGCTATTATCCCCCTTAATGAAAGAACACAATCCATAGACTAATTAAACAATCTCCTTCTTTGATAACACTGAATGATTTGTATGGAAGTGTAACAGCTGGAGATGATTAAAACAAGAAGGGGTCATGACAATGAGAGCTTAAAATACAGTCGATGAGGCTATCAGTAAAAGCACAGGGAGGAACAATTTCAACCAGTGACAATGCAAATCATTTGTACTACAATCAGAATTGATACCACACTAAAGAGACAATGTAATATAGAGTGTGACATGAACACATCAAATTGTTTCTAGCGGGCATGAGAATTTAACACAAGAATTTTAGTGATGATTTCAAAGATTTAGAGCATTCAATATTTCCAATTAGATACCAATTTCATAATTCAGAAGGAATGAATTTGTAGAATCTTCCATTATAAAAGCCTTAAGAAATAGTCCTTATTTATGTACATGGTTCAAATGTAATGAGTCCGGAGTTTATCAATGAAATTTCCTTATAAAAAAATGTGCATTCAAGTTTAATAGAAATGAACCAAGATCTCATACTAGAACCTTGTTTAACCTTCTTTCATCTTACTTATTGAATTGCAATGAATGCCTTAGGAGTTACTTAGAGAATATTGAGGTTAAACGTACATCAAGATTTTCTGAGCTCATTTTGGATAACAACAACATTCTTTTTCTTCTTTTTGCTACCACATGAAAATTTTCTTTTGTTCATCAGAATTTCAATAGCAATCAGGTTTAGTGTATACTTGGCATCTAGAGGATATACGTTATTTAGACGTCAATATCCCTAAGAGCTTAGTGTGACTAACTGTCATGCTTCATTATAGAACAGAGGTAGATGTTTCACCTCATGACATATCTCAACTTATTTCATTGATAAGTGAGATATATTTCTCAGTGATCCTACCTTTACTCTGCCAAGTTTTTGCAATGAATTTTCTGTAGAGTTAACAGTGGCACTTCATGACACAGTCTACAAGACTTCAAGGTCAGGGCACATGGTTTCTCAGTGGACCATTGTCATTGCTCTATCAATGTTGACCCTTTAGGAGTTGTTCAGATATTCAGATGTTTAAAAGCAATACATGAACTAAGTACCTCAACCAAAGTTGCCATTACTATATTAGATTTCAGATTTCAGAAACTTTTACCAGGGCACAACATGCAAAAAAAATGGTTAAGGCCTATTAAAGTTAAACACAAAAATTCAGAGAAATTTTATCTTTAAACTCAACGAATTCATTAAATTTAAACCATCTATTTATTTCAAACAATTATAATCCATTATAATAGAAGATTCCTTATTTAATTTGTTTTTAGATTTATGATCATGGTACACAAATTGAAAAATTTTCAAATTTCAAGTAGTTTAAGGAAGTTTTAAGAAGCAGCCAGAAGCAATGCAAAAATCATGAGAGTGACTTCAAGAATAAGCATTCAAGTGACATCAATAAGAATAGTTCATAGAAATGGCATGATTGATCAAAACTCAGCAGGCAGGAATGATTTCAGACATTGTTTCATTGATACCACTGATTTGAGAGATTTTTAGAGTGACAGGTTCAAAGATAAAACAATGATATCCAAGGGGGTGACAAACATGTGAACGTGGCAGATGTTCATGCTTCACAGTGTATACAACAGATTCATAGAAGTTTCAAAGGAAATCAACTCTAATGGAACTGATAATCAAGAAGTGTAAGAAGGCACAAGTTCTCTGTCCGAGACAAAGCAATTCAATACGATTTCAGATGAAACCCCCCCTCATCAAAGGCAAGGATGAAGAATCATAAGTTTATTCAATCTAAGTCTTCCTAAGAGTGTGCATGCGGCATGCATTGAAAAATCTTCTTGGAAATTTTGACACAATTAATGTGCAAACTTCCCTTGAAAGAACCAATCTTAGCATGTGCAAAATGCAAATCATTATTAAAGCATTTTACTCCCCCCATGTGTATACATGCATTTCAAACAATCTTTTTAGAATTTTGACCATGAATGATATGCAAAAGATTCTAAAAGCATTATATTCATGAGATCAAATAGGTGCATATGACCAAACTCCCCTTATGTAAATGCACTTTTATGCTATATGCAAGTTGACCTCGAATTCAATAAAAATTGGATCATGATAAGTTGTGTAATCAGTCGACCGAAATTGAGGGTCGGTTGACCGAAATTTCACAGGTTTTGGGCTGGCTAGCTCTGGCATTTTCGGTTGACCGAAGTCCTTCGGTCGGTCGACCGAACTTGAGATATCTGAAACTTGCCAATTCTAGCTGGAGTGATCCCCTAAGTGTGTGCAAGAATTCAACATGATATGCAACAAAATCTGAAGACAGGATATGCAGGATAGTAACCACATGTGTGGATTGACTCCCCCCAAATGTGTGTGTATGCATTTCAAGTAATCTTTTTGAATTTTTGAACGTGAATGATATGCAACTAAGTTTGAAACTTATGGTATGCAGGAGAGCAAACAAATGCACATAAGTATACTATAAAGTGCAGGGACTCCTCCTAACTAAATGCACTGAGGTATCAAATAAGACATGAAGCCTATGCAGGGAGTTATTGACCAGAACTCATAAGTATCTAGACTGCTCTATATGCAATTTTGACCTATGGTACCAGGCGGAGGACTTAGATCCTAAGATCTCCTCTCGCATGGTGAAAGCTTCCAGACAGGCTTAACCTGTCCTTATTCATATCACCATTTATTATACCATGATGACACATGCAGGCATCAAGCATATGCAATTTAGATTTTCAATCTGCAAACTGAAATTTCATTGCATGCCAAGTATTTGAATTCCTCTTCAATTATTCAATCAGTTGAAAATAATTAAGCAAGATGACTGACTAAGTTTAATCAAACAGATTTTAAACTATGATATGTAATTCACTCTCAATCTGATGTATGCACAAATGAATCATCATATGCATTGAGAGACTCATGAAAAATAATGCAAATGACAGATGCTGATGAAAACATGTATGCGTGAGATTTTAGCTAACAGATCAAGCATGATGTGCAAATTGTCAAGCAAATTCCTATTGAATAGACAAGGCAAGATTTGCAAATTTTCAGATAGGAATTTATTTAAAACACCAACTACAATCAGTAAATCAGAAATGGGGTTTTACCACACACGAGTGCCTTGGCTTTATTGAACCCCTTTTATTTTCCTTTTTCCTCCAAGGCACTACTGCAAAACAAATCTCATTTTGTATATATGGGTACCCAAGAATTCTTGGGTCCTCCATGGTTAGTGACACCTCTACTAGGTGCTCTCCATAGTTTTTGAACATGAATATTATCAAATTTTAGCAATTCACAATTAAGCATGGAATGTCCATAGTGACCACAATAAAAACATCCTGGATTTTTCACACTTTTCTGATAAGCATGATTTTTGAAATTCTGTGAATAACCAGATCTGTTATCATGATAATTTTTCTTTCCTTTTGCATGCCAAAAGTCATTGACTGAATGGCCATGCTTTCCACAGTGAAAACATGAAGAAGAATTTCTTCTATCAATAGCTGACCAGCATTCACTAGCCCTATGGCCCAACTTCCTGCAGTTGAAGCACTTCATATGCTGGCCTCTTGAAACAACTTTTCTTTTATTAAGAACATGCTGATTTGCAGGAAAGTTACTGTGTTTAGCATGAGACTGAAAATTTCCCACAGCAATAACAATGAACTTCCTTTTTCTGATTATCAAGAAATTTTCTAGCATGAAACTTCCTAGCATGCATTTCACCAATATTCAAATCATCTTCTTTCATCAATTTATAAACATGTATAAAGTGACTATGCTTACCACAATAGAAACATGATTTATTAGTGTGCTTTATGGCATGGTTTTTCATATGTGAGTTCTTGAGATGCATGTTGGACTTGTTGAATTTCTTTATCTGTGTTTTATTTTGTTTTTGAATTCTTTGAACAGCTGCATGACTTGGAGAGGTGGCAGAGGTGCTAGCTACATTTGAGCTTCGCACAAAGGAGGAGTATAGTTGATTTTTGATTTTAGAGTTATAGCCTATCCCCTCTCTCTGATCATCAACCTTATCTTCCAAGGGAATTTTTGTTTTACCTTTATCTTTTGCAGAATTAGATGAGGACCGATCCAATTCTTTGACTTTATTTTTCAATGAATCTGTGAGGATTTCAGAGTTTGCTCTTTCCCTTTCCAAGGCAGCAAGCCTTTCTTTCAAAGATTCATTTTCATTTTTGAAAATTTTAATTTCTCTCTCCAGAGAAGGAACCATGGATTTCTCTCTCTCAAGACTGAGCAATCTGTCAGACATGACAGTGTTCAGTTCCTTCAGTTTTTCCATTTCCTTTATTAACTCTTCATTCTGAGGTAATCCATCGATTGAGATTTGATCATTATTTATTGAATGCAATTTTTCTTTCAAATCTTTCACTGTTTGTTCTAGTTCAACAACTTTAACTAGCAAATCTTTGTTTTCATCTCTTAAAGAACCAATTAGTTCCTTATTCAATTCTTCATCAAGCAAACATGCATCATATGATTGTTTCAGTTTCAAACAATTTTTGCATGAAGAATTTGAATCATTTTGCTCAACTTCCTTTTTCATCTTTTTATTTTCAATTTTTGTTTTCTTATATCTATCTAACAACTCTTCATACAAGTTCATCAACTCATCAAACGACAATTCCTCAGACCCGAAGCTTACCTGAGATGATGAATCATCCAATTGATTACTACTATTATCAGCTCTATCAGCCATCAGACATTTGTCCTCCTGTTGATCATGGATAGCCATCAACTTATCCAATATCTCCATTCTAGACTTGCAGCTGGAGACAAAAGAGAACACATCAGTATCAACTGCTGATCTCATTAACCTCAGAGCTCTTACATTATCAAAATTTTTGAACTTGTGAGCGACAATTGATAAGTGTGCATTTTTCGGAGTTAATTTATGATATACACACTTTTCATGAGCTTTAATATTCATCAATATGCACTTATTACACTTAATCTTAATTTCATATCAAAATATTTAATTGTTAGATTTAATTAAATTTTGATACTATTTTACAGGCACAAAGAAGAACACAACAAGAAGGATGAAAAGAAAAAAAAAGAAAAAAATAGCAGCTAGTTATTCAATAGATACAACACACACACACACACACACACACACACACACACACACACACACACACACACACACACACACACACACACACACACACACACACACACACACACACACATATATATATATATATATACATATATATGCTGCGGCTGGCATTCGAACGCAGGAGGCCTGCAGGCGGGCCTCGACGTGGCACGCTGGTGGGGCGGTCGACAAGCGTTGGCGGGCTCGGGCGCGGTCAACGCGCATGTCACACGCGGCAACTGGCGAGCGGCTTCTTTGAGCGCATGCGGGCGTGATCAGTGGCAGGGCGCGAGTAGTTGACTGGTTGGCACGGATGCGGAGGCGGGCGAATGCGGGCACAACTCACGCGGAGGGGAGGAGGTTAGCAGCGTGGGAGGTGGCCAACGTGGTCAGACTTGGCTTTTTTCACCCTTTACGGCTTCTTCACGTGGAGAAGAAAAATGATGGTTGGATTTTCAACAAAAGCTGTAAAGGAAAAATGAGTGTTCACATGGAAGGGAATAGTGTTATTTTGGCCCTATAAAAGGGGCTTCTGTTGTTGATGTTAGAGAGCCTAGAGGGGAGTTAGGTAGAGAGAGTTTTTTTGTGAGTTTTGGTAGATCATTTGTGGGTTTTGTTGTTGTTATTGTGAGTGTTTTTGAGATTTTAGCTCTTTCTTAGCCTCTTTACATGCTGTTATGTTCTTCTTTTCAATTTCTTGTCTTCAGTAAACTTCTTCATTTTTAAGTGCTCTTTATTTTCTTCTTCTTCATATTTCTCCAATTCTCTACCATGTTCAAGTTATAATCTCTTTTTCAAGGTGATGTCCTGTGTTTTTACTGTTCACCCGTGGATCTACACTCTATTCTTCCCCAGTTTTCCCCATCTTATGATCTTCTTCTCACTCTGCACTCTTCACAAAACTTCTTCCTCTTTCTCTGATCTTCAACTTTATCTTCTACCACTTCTTCTAATTCTCTCTGGTTTCAAAGTTATTTCACTTTTAATCTCGCTCTGTTTTCATTATGTCTGTTTTACTAGTTTTAAACTCCCTTCCTTCTCTTCTATCTATCTCTCCCTCCTCTGTTTTTATCTAAACATTCGTAAGACAGATTTTCTACTTTGGTGCTCTAAAGGTGTTGTCTATCTCCATGGCGGGGTGGTCTCCTCAAAGGCTCGACACGCCGATTTGGCGGCGCTATTCTTCATTATCTTTGCTCATTTCTTCCTTTTCCCCTTAGCTTATTCAAGTTGTAATTTTTAGCTTTTTTTATGTTGTACTCTTCTCTTAGTAATAAAAGTTGATTTTTTTGCAATTGTCCCTTTTATTTTCTCTCTCCACTCCTTCCAATTTCTCTTCTTAATCCTCTAATATTCTTTAGATAGATTTAATTTCAAGAAATCTATTTTCATGCAATTTTAGTTTAGCTTTCCAAAACTCACTCAAATTCGATTTTCAAAACATAAGGATTTTTCAACTTGCTTAAAATAAATATTTCTTCTCCGTGGGATCGACCCGTTCTTACCACTCTACTTATATTTAATATCTTTTTAGTGAGTGAGTGTGGTTATTTTTGAAATTATGGCACGGCTTTTAAATGACGAGTTTTGTGCGCATTAATTTTTGACGCCGTTGTCGGGGAGGAAAATAAATTTTTATAATCAGATATTCTTGTGTTTGGTGTGTATATTTGTATATTAATTTTTTTATTTTTATTTTGTAGGAAAAAGGAAGAAATCAGAAAATCAAAGAAAAAGAGAAGATTCAGACCTGAAAATTCACTGGAAATAATATGTTGCAGAAAATAGAAAGCGTCGCTGAAAATCTGTATCTGTCACTACAGGGAGTAGAAATTCTGAAAATCTGAAAAATCCCAGAAAATCAACCGTCGCTAACGGCCAGTAAGCGTAGGTACATGTTCTAATTTTCTAATTTCTAAAAAATCTCACAAAAAATAGAATTTTTTTTGAAAAATATAAAAAACTTAAAAAACTAGAAAAATACAGAAAGCATGATTTTAGGCTTTATTCTTCAGTCGGTTGCATGTTGTTTAGTGTTTTTAGTTGTTATTTTTCTTTTATCTATCTCTCTTATTTAAAAAAAGAGAGAAATCTTTGAAAATAAAAAAAATCAGAAAACAGAAAATAGAAAAAAAATTCATGGCATCATACCTTCATATCTCTTACTTGCATTGTTGCATATAGTTTAGTCATTGTTCTTTGTATTTGCATCATCTGTAAGAAAAAAAAGTACCATCATTCTCTTCTTCTCTTTCTCCCTTCTTAAGGGTAACATAGGCACACCTCTCTTGGATTGAAGGACCCTCCATTGAGCACTCCGTCTCTTTGGACTATAATATCTTTTTCTAAGACCTCCATAAGTCTCCGCACCCGTGGATTTCCTCACAGATACCGGGCCAGTTGTACGAAGAAGCACCCCGGAGTTAGCTTGCCCTTAGAAGTTAAAAAAAAAAGATAAGGAGTTTTTGGACCTTGTTGCTGTTGTGCCCCTGTGATTTTGATGATAGCAAACACTATGAGTCAGCATTGCATACCATGAACATCTCTGTCTAAATGAAAGTCCTGCTTGAGCATATAGGAAGTCTGTACATCGTCTGCTCTCCATGCATATGCTTAGTCTGTACAGCCAGTGCATCCCTTGATTTAAAGTCTATACATCGTCTGCTCTTCATGCATGTGCATAGTTCATGCATTTCTTCTTTAACAAGTCTATACATCGTGTGCTTCACGTATTTCCAAAGTATGCACATTCTCTGGTGGCAAGTCTGTACATCGCATCGTTTGTTCATGCATCATCTCTAAAGTCTATACATCGCCACTTGTTCATGCATATGTGCAAGTCTACACATTGTTAAGTTTCACACACATATGCAAAGTCTGTACAGTCAGTGCATGTTAAGTTCCGTCTCACTTAGCATCTCATATTGTGTCTCAACATACCCAGCATCTCATGTTGTGTCTCACATAGTGCTTCATGTCTGTACATCGTCCTGTCACATGCACACAAAGTCTGCACATTCCTTGCTGTTAAGTTCATACATTGCATTGTAGCATGCACGCACACACAAGTCTATACATTGCCTTGTAGCATGCACGCACACGCAGAGTCTATACATTCTCTGCTGATATGTTTATGCTGTAGTTCAGCAAGTCTGTACATCGCATCGCATGCACATTGCATCTGTCAAGTCGGAACATCGTTCAAAACACTAAGTCTATACATTCGTTGTGTCTTGTGCATGCATCATTTAAAGTATGTACAACCCGTGTTCGCAAGATCAAGTCTGTACAGCCCGTGTTCATAGCATACGCAAAGTCTGTACAGAGTTTGCCTAGTCTGCATCAGTTCAAAGTCTGTACATCGTTTAGTGCATTACATGCATTCATCAAGAGTCTGTACACTCGGTATCTGCATCTCATGAATTCCAAGTCTGTACACTTGTTGTCTGCATCACAAGCATTCAAGTCTATACACTATTTGTGTGTGCATCACATGCATTCAAAGTCTGTACACTAGTGAATGAAATGTCCGTGCATTCATTCTCGTTGTACATACTTTCTCATATATGCACACTGCATTTGGTGCATCAAGTCTGTACAGGGTATGCTCATTTATCAAACTTATTCGATGCATTCATTCTTTCCTGTCAGATAAATCCACACTGATAACAAGTCTGTTTTATTACAGGGCTGCTGCTCGAGGAGCCTAATGTGGGGACGTGATCCGAGGCTAGAAGGGCTGACAGGATGATGACACGTGGAGGAACCTTCTGGACGGGAAGGCGTGGGAATCACACGCCCAGTGTTGCTCCTGCTGGAACTGCTATATAAAGAGGACTTCTCCATCTGGAGAAGATTGATCATGATAGAAGAAGCAGAAGCAAAGAGATAGCCTGCACGATCCAGAAGAAGAGAAAAGAAAGAAGAAGAGAAAGAAAGAATCAGAGAGTGAGAAGAGAAAGAGGAAGAGAAGAAGGCAAGAGAGTCTGGAGAGTTTCAAGAGAGTTTGTTTCTCAGATCTTTGGTTCAAAACCAGATCTGAGTTTGCTCAATTGTTTGAGCTTCATTCCCTGCAAGGATACATTTTGTCTTTCGTTTGCTTTTTGTTTTGGTTACTGAAACCTTTCTTCAAGCTGTTTGTCAGCAGAGCTAAGCTGTATTGTTCAGCGGTTTGCAGAGGTGTTGCCTCTGGTCGGGTCAAGTTGTAGTCCCTAGCGGTTGCAGAGGTGTTGCCTCTGGACAGGTCAAGCTGTAATTCCTCAGCGGGCGAGACTAGGTCTCGGACAGCAAGTTGTGAAGCTCAGCGGTTGTAGGCTAAGCTGTAAGACCCAGCGGACGCAAGCTGTGTTGCGCAGAAGTAAGCCACACTTGGGTTTGAGTGTAGGGTGGACGTAGGTCTGGAGGACCGAACCACCTAAAAATTTGGTGTGTCAGGTGTTTGTGTGATTGCTTGATCTGCTGTGTGGTTTAATTTGTCGATTCTCTTCTTAGATCATTTTTGTTTCTGCTCAGATCTATCACTCGAGTTAGTGATCTAGTAGATCTGCTTAAATTTCGCATTAGAGTCTTATTGTGATGTAAATTAGGCCATCGATCTATTCACCCCCGTCTAGATCCACACTTCGTGGTGACAGAGTGCTTCCATCTAACACAACAGTTGCTACTTTGGAAACTGGTGTCTAGGAAAGAGGTCCAATGGCAAACGCCTTAAGCGGGCTTGTGGTTATTTAATTAGGTCCCTACGAAAGTAGGGAGAGCCTCCTATAACCCCACCTCTTATCTGGCCGGTGGACCAACTTGGTAGCAGTTGCCGATTCCTCTTTTGTTTAAAAATATAAAAAAATAAAAAATGAAAAAATTGGAATTTTTTTTTCTGGGATCCAACCTATTTTTAATGGCCATCCATATTGGATGGGAAACCCACGCCTTTGAATGAACATTTTTTTCCTTCTACTTATAAACCTTCAACCTGTATTGACTTACCTGACATTCTTGTGGATCATTATAAGATTGACCCTAGTTTCATCCAGATGCTCCCATCTTTTTATGAAAATCCTTATGGGCATCTAAATGATTTTTTAGAAGTTTGCTCCTTGGTCAAAATCCGAAACTTTAGTTATGATGCTCTTAGGTTGATCTTATTTCCATTCTCATTGAAAGAAAAAGTAAAATGTTGGTTAAGGAGTTTTGGAAAGACCATCAGGACTTGGAAAGTTATGCAGTTAGAATTTTTAAAAATATTTTACCCCATAGTCTGAACCAACATGATAAGAAGGGCCATTATGGGATTTACTCAACTTTCAAAAGAGTAAATTCATGAATCTTGGAAGAGGCTGAATGATTTGTTACGTCAATGCCCACACCATGGCTTGCCCAAATGGCAAATTATGTATGTATTTTATGAGGGTTTATCTGATTATGATAGACAAATGGTGGACACATCTTATGAAGGGGCATTCATGAATAAGGATGAAGATGAGGCTTATGGTCTGCTTGAAATTTTGAGCAAAAATTCGATGAATCGCGCCTCAATCTCATCTCATAAGCAATCTGTAGGATATTTCAAACAGGCTAAAAATCCAATCCAAACTTTCAAGGAAGCCTGTGAGTTCTGTGCCAGTCTCACTCACCATGTGAGTGAATGTCCTACTGTAGCCCAACTCCCACCAGTCATCCAAGCACAAGTCCAAAATGCTCTAGGATTCTCTCAGCTCAATTGTGATATCTTTTCATATGATTATAATCTAGGCTAGAGTAATCAACCAAATTTGACTTGGATGGACTAAATAATTCAAGCCCATTTGTCTAAACTTTCACCCCACGAAGCTCATGAGCGGCTCATGTCTAATGAACTTCAGCCCAAGTCATCTCACCCAAATTTCAAAAGCAATGTCAATACTAGGGGTGATTCACCGGGCCACTGCTTTGAACCTCAAATCGTGTACTCTCAGTCTACTTACCAGGGGCCTCCTTCAATATTACACCCACCCCCTCAATACATGAATGATGATTATGATGATCTTATGCCTGTCATTCTGGCTCAAGATATCAATGCTGAGAGTGAAGGGGAATGCACAAGTAATACCATGATAAAGTAAGGGAAGGAATTAGAGGGTGGATTGAAGGATAAAGATGATCAAATTGATATCGTCACCCCTTCTATGAATGTTTTGAGATTGAGAATATCACTGTGAAGAATAGTGACCCAAACAACTCAATTGAGGATATACATGAAGAGGAGGATTGCTTTGTGATTAATAATCTTATTGTTTTAATGAAAATAAATTCTAAATATCCTCCTCCCTTGGAAGAACATGATGATGGGGCCTTGTTGGACAAGTTTACATTTCACCTACCCACCCCATTATTGGAAAATTTGATTGATAATCTTAGTTGAGTGATGAGTGTGATGAAGGGTCCGTATTAAAAATTTTCACATTTGATTTGACCCCTGAGCCCTATCCCATAATGTCTGGATCATTGGATGAGTTAGATTCTGGGCTCACACTTTTTTCGAATATGATTCCTCTAAAAGTAAAGCCACTCCAGTATGACATTCTAGGACCTGAGGGGGATGTGCCAGCAATATTCACCTTTGATTTGACTTCTCATTATGAAGACAAGTTGATTAGTGGCCTTAATGCTCATAAGGCTGTTACTGAGAGGAATGTGGCTACTAATGACAATCTTACTCGTAAGCTACCATTGCCTGACCAAGTTACTGTGGAGGAAGTTGTCAGTAAAGGGTTAGCCAGGAGGGCAGATACAGGACAAGGGGACCAATGGGTAGATGTTGTGCAAAGGTTCCACCTCGATCTTGAAAGATTATTGGCCATTGATCATTTATTGATCCTCAAAGATGAAAAACTGGCTCACACATTTGGTTAAAGTTAATATCAATAATGTGTGAGACCAGCATATTTCTAGCCCCAGTACGTACATGTTTACTCTTGTCTTTCAATGGCATAAGGGCTGGAATTTGAAGGAGGACAAGATCACTTGGTGGCTCATTCTGAATGCCACACGTTGGTTAGTGAGCTACATTGCGTCTGGCTGAAGATGTTAAATTTAGCGCTTCTTAGGAGGCACCCCCCAGTTTTCATGATTTTCGTGTGCTAATAAATGGCTTCTTGGGAGGCAACCCAAGTTTTTCTTGTGGTTTTATTTTTATTTTGTAGGTGTGCATAAAGGATAAGTTGGGGGGAGAGAGAAGATTGCTTGTACCTATGCCGCGCCTTTAACGGCCAAGTATCGCCTTTGGTCAGCAAGGATGCCTATCGAAGTTCACTTCTGTCAGGTTGTCCCGTTCCTTCACAAATTTCATGGCTACATTGTTCTATTATTCCATCTTGTTTATGCCATTGAGGACAATGTCATTTAAGTTAGGGGGACGGAAATCATGTTGCACATGTTGCATTCATATACAACCTCATTTTTCCATGTTGCATTCATTATACAACCTCATTTGTCATTATACAACTTCATTTTTCCAAAAAATAAAAATAAAACAAAAAAATAAAATAAAATAAAATAAAATAAAATAAAAAACAAAATAAAACAAAAATTAAAAATAAAACCCAACTGAGTTTTCTTGATTCATGCTCTCACCAAAGTGAATCCGGAATGGAAAAGGCTATGGACATAGATGACGGAGATTATTTTGTAATCTAGTCAGGAGAAATTGACTTAGAATCTTCTAAAAGTTCATTAGCACTGACAAAAAGAAAATCACTTACACACTAAAGAAACAAGTAGGATAAGCCTTCTATTATTTAAGTGTGGTGTTTGATAGTGTATAGTTTTCAGTGAAGAAATCTTTTTGGAAAAAGCTACCTGCCAAATCAAGTGTGAAAAATCACACCTTGAAAAAAAAGTTTGAAAAAAAAAATCAGGGAAAATGCCCTGGATCTTAGTAACCGGGCCTGCTTCTCCTAAGATAAGAGATGAGATTCACGTCAAACGGTGAAGGGATGTGCAACACCATGTGTTTGAAAAAAAAATGAAATAAGACAGAGTGAAAGCTACCATGCTCAATATTCCGAACTAAAAATTGTAAAGTTAAATGACACCTATCTGGAATAGCAATATGAGGGATGCAATTATCTAGCTGTGGATTTAGATTTCACGAGCATGAGTGCTATTGAACTTTAGCTGTATTCTCAGTTATGTCCATTAATATCTCATCTAAAAGCTAGTATGCTTAAATGATCTAGAAATCCTGCCCCTAAGTCAATTTTATGAAAGATGATATGGAAATGAGGCTCGGATATTTTCAACTCTTGTTGGTCCTTAATTATTAATTATTTGAATTGCTAAGGGACTAGCAATGAGTAAGTTTGGGGGTGTGATAAGTGTGTATTTTTTGGAGTTAATTTATGATATACACACATTTTATAAGCTTTAATATTCATCAATATGCACTTATCACACTTAATCTTAATTTCATATCAAAATATTTAATTGCTAGATTTAATTAAATTTTGATACTATTTTACAGGCACAAAGAAGAGCACAACAAGAAGAATGAAAAGAAAAAAAAGAAAAAAAATAAAAAATAGCAGCTGGTTCTTATATATATATATAAAATATATATATATATAATATATATATATAATATATATATATATATATATATATATATTATATATATGCTGCGGCTAGCGTTCGAACGCGGGAGGCCTGTAGGCGGGCCTCGCTCGACGTGGCATGCTGGCGGGCGGTCGGCAGGCGTTGGCGGGCTCGGGCGCGGTAAACGCGCGTGTCACACGCTACAGCTGGCGAGTGGCTTCTTCGAGGGCATGCGAGCGCGATCAGTGGCAGGGTGAGAGCGGTTAGCTGGTAGGCACGAACACGGAGGCGGGCGAATGCGGGCACGGCTCACTCGAAGGAGAGGAGGTCAACAGCGTGGGAGGCGGCCAACGTGGTCAGACTTGGCATTTTTCACCCTTTACGACTTCTTCACATGGAGAAGAAAAATGATGGTTGGATTTTCAACAAAAGCTGTAAAGAAAAAATGAGTGTTCACATGGAAGGGAATAGTGTTGTTTTGGCCCGATAAAAGGGGCTTCTGTTGTTGATGTTAGAGAGCCTGGAGAGGGGTTACGTAGAGAGAGTTTTTTGAGAGTTTTGGTAGATCATTTGTGGGTTTTGTTGTTGTTATTGTGAGTGTTTGTGATATTTTAGACCTTCCTTAGCCTCTTTACATGATGTTATGTTCTTTTTTTCAATTTCTTGTCTTCAGTAAACTTCTTCATTTTTAAGTGCTCTTTATTTTCTTATTCTTCATCTTCCTCCAATTCTCTACCATTTTCAGGTTATAATATCTTTTTCAAGGTGCTATCCTATGTTTTTACTATTCACCCGCGGATCTACACTCTGTTCTTCCCTAGTTTTCACCATCTTCTGATCTTTCTCTCCCTCTGCACTCTTCATTAAACTTCTTCCTATTTCTCTGATCTTCAACTTTCTCTTCTACCACTTCTTCTAATCCTCTCTGGTTTAAAACTTATTTCACTTCTAATCTGGCTCTATTTTCATTATGTCTGTTTTACTAGTTTTAAACTCCCTTCCTTCTCTTCTATCTATCTCTCCCTCCTCTATTTTCATCTAAACATCCCTAAGGTGGATTTTTTATTTTGGTGCTCTAAAGGTGTTGTCTATCTCCACGGCGGGGCGGTCTCCTCAAAGGCTCGGTACGACTATTTGGCGGCGCTATTCTTCATTATCTTTGCTCATTTCTTCCTTTTTCCCTTAGCTTATTCAAGCTATAATTTTTAGCTTTCATAGATGTTGTACTCTTCTCTTAATAATGAAAGTTGATTTTTTTGCAATTGTCCCTTTTATTTTCTCTCTCCACTCCTTCCAATTTCTCTTCTTAATCCTCTAATATTCTTTAGATAGATTTAATTTCAAGAAATCTATTTTCATGCAATTTTAGTTTAGCTTTTCAAAACTCACTCAAATTCGGTTTTCAAAACATAAGGATTTTCCAACTTGCTTAAAAGAAATATTTCTTCTCCATGGGATCGACCCGTTCTTACCACTCTGCTTATACTTAATATCTTTTCAGTGAGTGAGTGTAGTTATTTTTGAAATTGTGGCACGACTTTTAAACGAGGAGTTTTGTGCGCATCAACAGTCCACTTGGACTTGTGCTTTGGCAATTTATATGGTCCATATGAAACTAAAATCCACAAGTCAGAATCAACGGAGTTCACAAATTTACGCAGGCTATTGAACCAGACATTGAACTCGTAACCAGCAAACATGGGTGGATGAGCCATTTAAATCGAATCAAACAAATAATCCAAAAACAACAATGCACTAAATAAGCAGGATCTACTCAGTAGATCATTGGATCTGATCAATCAGAAACATGCTCTGATACAAATTTTTAAGTGCGTAGCTGGGATCTAGAGGGGGGTGAATAGATCCCTTTACAAAATATTGCTCAGTTTAAAATCTAATCAACCTAAGTTATGATGCCGTTAACTAGAGACAATTGAGTTCACATAAATAACTTCAGCACTGACTTATCCAAAGTCAAGAGCTAACACTTCTCACAGTAAAATAACAAATAGTTGTCCTCAAGTGAGCATCACCCAATTGAATTGGCACAAGGCAGAGGTTCGAGCCCAGAAGTTCTACCTCACGTAAAGCGTGTGGGAACACACTTTTTAATATACCAATCAGAAAGGCTTAATCTGAACAATGCAAAGCTGTAAATGCATAAACGAATTATGACTTTCTCAAAACGGCTCAGAAAGAATTTAGATCAACACTTAATAGTTCAGACAGAACCACTGTCAAACACATGACAAGTTAAATTTAGATGAACTGATATTAAACAAAATGAAGCAAGTTATCATTCAGCTGTAAACATCTATAAGCATAAACCAGTGCTGACAATAATAATGAAGCGGAAGATCAATAATGTACTCAGCAACCCGTTGAACATGTGAGGGGGGGTAGATGATAGGGAGCAATCACACAGGGCAAACCACGATGCACAATGATTTTTAGGTGGTTCGATCTGCCACAAGCAGATCTACGTTCACCCCTCACTCAAGCCCGAGTGAGGCTTCCCTTGCAGAGCAAGTACGTGGAGAAACATCCACTACAGACGCTGACTAACAGCTTGGACTGAGGGAAACAAATCCCTCACACCCTGACCTTGCAACCCACAAGATCAGAACCCACTACCACAATTAGTGACCGGAGGAACAATTCCTCTCTTCTTCTGTAAACACAGAAGGAACGTGAACAGCAACCCACTACTCACAAAACCCATAGGATTCAATCCTCGCTTCCTCTGAACCCACAGAGGGAATCCGGAGAACACTTCTCCCTTCCTCTGAAATCTCAAAGGAACCCAAACCCTGAACAGGGTATCGGAAGAACATAAAGGAAATGAAAGGAAAACAAACGAAAGACAAAAGGGAATAAAACAAAGTAAACGAAAATGTAGCTCCAAGGGAGCAAGGTAGTTCTGGATTTGATCCACGAACTGATGAACACTTCAGATCTTCAGGATGCTCTGGCTGCACTCTATCGCTCACGAATTGGCTACTTCACTCTTCTCCTTTTTCTCAATCTTCTCTCTCAGGTTTTCTCTCTAATTCACTCAGATCACTCTCTTCCTATTCTTCTTATCACGAGCTCTCTCTCTTTCTTAGATCTTCTTCTTTTTCTTTTCACAGGCTCACACTCTCATATGTTCTCTCTTACTCTCCTTCTTCTCAGCCCTTCAGCCTTCGCAGCTCTTCTATTGCAGCATTTTTCTTCGAATGGAAGAAGGCATCCTTTAATAGAATAGAAAATATCAATTTCTGAGATGATTCTTATGCATAAAGAAATTATACCATTTGACCACGTGGGTGACAGAGAGAGAACAAACTGACTTTGATTCATATATTTTTTAATTGGTCCAGGCTTAGAGAATGGAATATTCTTCCCAAGGAATTCTTCTAGAAGGTTGCAACATGGCCTAGGGGGTTGTGCCAATGATTGGAGATCAAATGGCACATGATCCAATAAGTTATGTCACGTGCTCGGTATTGACGGTTGAATGAAGCTGCGTCGACGTGCCTCCTTGTTGCGTCGATGCAGTGTTCAAATGCTGGCATTTGATTTGGTGCGTCGGTGCAACAACCTTGATGCGTCGAGGCAAGCTGTTGATCAAATGGCTTCAAATGCATGGCCTTGGTGAGCCGAGGTAGCTTTTGATGCTTTGACGTTGCTGGCTTCCAAAAGTTGGTTTCGAGCTGAGTGCATCGAGGCATTTCTCAGATACGTCGGTGCAGTGTGAAGGTAGAAACTTTTAGACAGAAGAGCTTCGAATGTTGGATTTTGACCTGGTGCGTCGAGGCAGCTTCTTGATGCATCGAGGTGATGTTCTTTCGCAAACCAGATTTGAACTTGATGCATCGAGGCATTACTCAGTTGCGTCGAGGCAGAGCTTTGGAATTTGTTTCTTTGAGCATCACTGCGTCGAGGCCATCCTTTGTTGCATCGGTGCAGAACTCTTGAAATGACTTCTTTGAGCATTGCTGGGTCGAGGCCGTTCTCTATTGTGTCGTTGCAGGAAACCAGGAATAGCTTCATTGGACATCACTGCCTCGAGGCAGTGGTAATCCTGCTTTGACCTATTGCCGAACTCTTCTGTGGCCTATTGCCAAGTCGGCTCCAATTGACTTGGAAGTTGACTTTTCTTCTTCCATAAATCTTCTTTTTCATCTGTCAACTCTGTTTAATCTATTCTTGAGCTTGTTCATGCTGATTGCTTTAGGTATGGCCTTTTCTCAAGCACTCAAAGCCTTGCATCATTTCTACATCATGCCGACGGCCTGATACATCATTTGAACTGCTGCCTCCTCTTCTCATATAGGAAAATGTCATATAGCATTAAAGCAATAAAGTATGACGTAATCAAAAGCATGAATCCAATGACATAATCAAAAGCATGAATCCAATGCATCTATGACTTCATCAGAACATGAAACCAGTGCATCCAAACTAATGCATCAAGGCACACCAATGCACTGTCTTCATAGATGAGTCATAGTGCTTGACATCATCAAAACACAGGGACACAACATGTGGTTGTCTTGGGCATTCAATGTTTAACTACTATTTGTTGCAATTTGATTATTACAATGCCCTAAAGTCATGGAGAACACCTACTAGAGGTGTCACTAACCATGGAGGAACCAAGAATTCTTGGGTACCTATGTATGAAAAATTAGAATTGTTTTGCAGGTGTGCCTTGGACTGAGAAGAAAAATAAAAGGGGGTTCAATAAGGCCAAGGCAGCCATTGTTGGTAAAAACCCCAGTTCTGGTTTGTTCATTGTTAAATTTGTTGATTGTCATTTCTCTCTTGATAAGTTGCATCTCTGGTCAGAATAGATTTATGTGTTCATTATTTCAATTGATTGAATTATTAAGGGGGAGTTTGAAATAGTTAAGTTGCATGGGTTCTTAGGTTTTCATATGACATTTGCATTGTCTTCATTAGTCTCTCTATACATAAGTTGGTCTGCTCATAGTTTAAGAGTCAATTGCATATCATATTCTAAAACTTATCAGATTAAATTCAGTTGTTCATCTTACCTGATTGTTTTCAACTGATTGAATGATTGAAGAGGAATTCAAATAATTAGGCATGCAATAAAAATTTAGTTTGTGAATTGAAAAGCTCATGCATATATTTTTACATTTGCATAAATAATTTGCACTGTCATGTTTAAATTTGAAAAATCTGGAATGCATATAAGACTGCATTGCATTTGCTATGTGTTTTCATGCATGACCGGTATATCAAATGGTGTATTGCCGAAGGGCAGACAAGGTCTGTCTAGAAGCTTTCTCTATGCGAGAGGTGGTCTTAAGATCCAAGTCCTCCGCCTAGTACCATGGGTCAAGATTGTATTTAGGGATCTTCAGACCAACCCCCTACATGATCTTCATGTTACAATTGATGTTTCGGTGCATTTAGATAAGGGGAGTTAATGCATACATTTGTTTGATCACGCATATTAGGTTTTCAAATTTAGTTGCATATTATTCATGTTAAAAACTCAGAAAGATCATTTGCAAAGTATGCACTCATTTAGGGGAAGTTGGCATTTACATAAGCATGCACACTTGATTAATGTTGTCTGAATCACTTGCATATCATTTGTAACAAAAATGCCAAAAAGATTGCTTGACATGCATGCACATATATATATATATATATATAGGGAGTCCATGCATTCTAAAGTTTGTTCATGTGCATTTGTTCATATGCAAAATATTGCCTAATCAATAAATTTTCACTCTCACCCCATAGCTGTCATTTCTGAGTTCATTAGCTCAAAATTGTCATTTCTGTTCTGGTTGATGCCTATCCGCTAGCTCCAGCATTTGCTGAGGGGGAGCTTTATATGAAAATCTTTGAATTGCATTGAAGATCTTGATCTTGTCTTCCATGAAAACTGATTCTATCTATTTCACCTTGAAATCATCTTCTGCCTGTTATATGCTTGGATCCTATTGTCGCATCTTTGAGCTAGTGACCTTGGAAATTTTTTCACATCCATTGGTATCAATGAAATCATTTTTGAAATCATTATTGTTTGGTATCATTTCTGAAATCATTGAGCTAGTCTTATTGATGTCTGCCTACCTGAATGCGTCATCTTCATGCTTGCTACATTGTATCTGGCTGCTTCTTAAACTCCTTTGAATAATCCAAAATTTAGGAAGATTTCAATTTGTGTATCATGATCATAAATTGGAAAATAATTTACATAAGGAATCTTCTATTGTACAGGATTATGAATGTCCAAGATAATCAGCTGGTTTAAGTTTAATGTATTCAATGAGTTTTCATATAAATCTCTTGAAAATATCTGTGTCATTTTAATAGACCTTAACCAACTTTTTCATGTTGTGTCTAGAATATTTTTCTGAAATCTAAAAACTCTAAAATCATGGCAACGTTGGTTGAGATACATAAATTGAGTATTGTTTTTTTAAACAATTGAATAATCTGATAATTCATAAGGGTAAAAATTGTCAGAGCAATTACATTGGTTCACTGAGAAACCATGTCTATTTTCCATAAAGAAAAGAAGACTGTGTCATGAAGTGCCATTGTTATCTCTATTGAAAATTCATTGAAAAATTAGGCAGAGCAATGGTTTGTTCACTGAGAAATATATCTCACTCATCAATGAAATAAGTTAAGGTATGTCATGAGGTGTCAATGCTATCTCTGTTCAATATGAAGTATGATAGTTAGTCATACCAAGTATCTAGGGGTATGTGGGAATGGATTTATTATTTTATTTGTTTTGTTTCTATTGAATAGGGTTTGTTGGATTTATTTGTTTTATCTATTTATTGCATAGATGTGTCAGTCACTTCCGTGACAAGTTTATTGTGCGCTCGATTTGACTTAGTCAGACGAAAGCGAAGTCCGTGTCGAGACTAGAAGTCTGCCATACCGTAAAGGTTATGACGTTAATTACATCCTTCTAGAAGAAGAAAAACCCTTGATTAATCGCCAGGATAGAGGGCCATTACGGCTGGATAGATGTAAACGCATACGTAAATTAACAGATAACGATGTGCAATACGAGACTTGGACATACACTCAAGCACGCAATACAGCTACATTTACTATTCGATCCCCGGTATGCGGTGGAGAACTTTGGTCCAAAAATCACCCTCACGCTTAGTGAGAGCTTCCAGCCAGACATAATCTGACCTTCCGTAGATCACCATTTGATATACCGAGAGGTCGGAGAAGGCAAACATGCAGTAGAAATAACTAAGCATGTATGTATATATATGCACATATGTATAGATGCACATGCATGCATGAAGAGGGAAAACTCTATATAGATTCATCATTGGTTTTATTATTATTCTTATTGTTTATTCATGAGATGACAATGGGCCAAGCCAACAAAGGGACGGTTATTGGGTTGATAGGGGCGGGAGTCGACTCGGGCTTACCGAAGTCGACCTAGGAGAATATGGTGTTGAACGGGCACAGAAGAATGCATAATGGTGAAAAATGTGCCTTAGTGGTGAAAACGGCACACACAAAGGTGACAAATGAGTTTTATTGGCAAAAAATGCACGGGTAGGAGTGACAAATGAGTGAAGCGGCGACAGCTGAGGTAAGAGTTAACGGCAACAAATAATCGGCATGGGTGATAAATAGGCCATAGTGGTGTAAAATACCCACATTAGGGTGACAAATAGGTAGGGTGGCGATGGCTGAGGTGATGACCATGGAGACGTGAAGGAAGGGTGATCCGGCGTGGCCAATGGCGCGCCGGATTAGCCCGCACCGTTTTAGCGGGGCGGGGAGATGAGAGAGGACGAGGCAAAAGGAAGAGGTTGATCCGGCGCGGGGGATTACACGCCAGATTAGCCTACGCCGGGTGGAAGGGTAGTGACGCCGATGTAGGGGGAGGTGACGCCCGTTGAGGGGAGAAGGTCTTCAGATTTTTAAGCAAACTTGTTTTGAGGCTCAGTCCAAATCCTGGCCTTCCTTTATGAAAATTTATTATTTATTTAAACTTTAATCCTCAAATTCATTAGAGTAGATGTTGATCAATCCAATTTCATGCGAGGTTCATACTCAAGCATAATTTTATTCCGGTTCAAGGCGGGCACACATGCACTACGCTGTATGATTATTAACCAAATCATTCCACGGTTGTTAACTGTTATAGGTAACTCAATCACTTGTTAGCATCATCGCTACTAATAGAACGATCACATGAGCTGGCAAATCGAGGGTAAATTTTGGCAGCATTTCCCCTTATCCCGGAGGGTCATGGGGGAAAAGCGGAGGCTCACCCATGTGGTTTCCGGGGCAAGTTCCTAACTGTCGGGAGGCCAAACACGGTGACCGACAAACCCGAATGGATAGAGACCCCGAGGGCTAGCCTACGAGGGGTTCCGATGATCCATGGGTCCTCGACACTATTTCGACCGAATAACTCGAATGGGACGGAGACCTCGAGGGCTAGCCTACGAGGGGTTCCATGGGCCCACGGGTTACCACAATCCCAATTGGGAGATGTGGGCTAGATTTCTGTCGGATGAGACGATCCATTTGTATTTGCTCTTAGGGACTTACTAGGCTCCACGTTATGAAAGAACGGGTCCCCATGGTCCACGAGCAATTCAGAAGAAAATAGATTGGCGGGCTCATTTGATAGGGAATGTTCCCCTTCCCCAGTCGATAAATTCATATTCACATCGGTAAACAATCATAACACTCAAGGAAAACTTTCATGTTGTCCCAAGCAAAAGGAGGGCAGTGAATTATGCTAACGAACCCATACCCACCCCCTCTTCGGGATGGAGAAAACTGAGGACCCATAGATTAGCCTTACGGTAACGTGTGTGCGAACACATTCCATCATCAACAGATTAATAGCAAATAGAGAACATAGGAGATTGAACTCCCACGGTCTAGGTTGGTTATTTAGACGCACAGGCTAAGTGAAACGGACCACTGGGTTCGCAGTGGGGGAAAGTATAGAGATGATGAAGTCCCGCGATCAAAGACACCCAAGAGGGGGGTGAATTGGGTGTTTACCAATTTTACCAAAACTTTTGGCCTTTTCAAAATAGGTGATAAAACACTAACTAGGAGATACAAATCTATTCAATCACAAGTTGGATTTATTAAAATCTAATTAGTGATGAGATAGATTATGCAAGATGAACAAGAATAAAACCTGAACAACAAAGCACACTAACACTCACGTAGAATGGAGGTAGAAGAAAAGGACTAAACCACACAATTCAAACCATAGTGCATAGTGGTTTTTAAGGTGGTTCGGATGCAACGACGGTAGTCCTACATCCACCTCTCACCAAACCCGATGAGGCTTCACTCGGGGATAAATCTCCAAACAAAGACGACGCTCCAACCACACACGCAAGACGACGCCTGCACACACACACGGGGACGCACCCCAATAACCACACACACGCACGGAGATGAAGTCTCCAGCACGATCCAACAACTGGATCAACAAGACACACACACACTACGACAAATGCAGCACTCCACACACTAAAACGACCGGATCTAAATAGATCCACACACACACGTAGATCTAAGAAGATCCATGCACACACACGAATCAAACATAACACACACGCACGACCACGGATCCAACACGATCCACACATATACACATAGATCTAGAAAGACCTACGCATGCAAGAATGGAGCACCACAACTACACACTAACACAGATATGAAATGATCAACACACACACAGACGTATGCAGTTTATAGGAGACACAGATGAGGAACACAAAGCATTCGGCATAAAACAAATAGACCACAGTTTAGAATCCTCCTTATTATAACTCTTAGGGTTTGGTCTGCTAAAACCTACCTTAAACGAAGGAAGATGATGACAATAGGTCGCCGGTTGGTCACCCGAAGAATACCAAATATCTCCCACGATCTAACTCCTCGTCAGTCGCCACAGCATCCAAGCGAGTCTATGTCGGTCTAGGGTTCACTTAAATAGAAGGAATGATAGCTAGGGCGTCGATTGGGATGGATAGAGTCCATGAACCTCCACTCGCGCGTGAATCGCGCAAGACCCGATCAACCTACTGCTCATTCCCCAAATTCGAAGTCTAGGGTTTAGGGTTTCGGCTGGAACAGCTGGGAAAATGATCTCTTCATCGAGGCCATTCAATAGGGTCCAATCTGAGCTCAAACGGTCGGGTATTGGGTTTGAATTCAACGATCCAAGGTCCGACAAGCTAAAACATTGATTACGCCCTAATTCCTTGAATTTGGTTGGCTTAAGATTTTAATTAGGGGTAGACCTAGAAGAACAAAAGTTTAAACTATTCGTCCTCTATGCGATTATAATTTTTCTATATTTTTATAAACTGGTTACAACTTGACCTATCCGAATTTCCCTTAATTTCTTTATAATTACCCTGTTAATTTATTCAATTATACACTAGGGTGCTACACCCTCAATCTTTACCCCTATTTTATCACTGCGGGATTGATGCTACACATGTATATTCTAATGGGTTTTCATCCTTATTTTGGCTTTCTTTTACAGGAGAAGCAAGAATGAACGTGAGGCCTTCTTCATCTAGCCGACTAGAAGGAGAAGAGGTTTGATTCCACAAGTTCCCCGCGTCCCGTTCTTAAGCGCGATCAATTCTTCATATTTCCAAGGTTCATGGCACCCTTTCCTTTATCTCTTCATCCCTTTGGTGTTGTTGTAACTTTGGTGGTGATCACGGTATGTTTCCATGTCTATTTACCCCCCTTTTGTTCATACTTTCATGCCGGTTCATGCTTGTTCATGTGCATACACACATAGTTAAGGGGGCGGGGTAAAACTATTAATCTATCTACACCATGCAGGGATTCTTAGGACCCTCACAATTTTGTGTATCGGGATATCATTCGGGACGCGGGCCAACAGGGTCGGGCCGGTTTGAGCTGGGTATGTGTTTCAGAGAGCTCGGCCAGGGCAGAGCACCACTAGACCATGTTAAATTTTGATCATTCTTCAAGCGTCGGTAGGGCTGCATGATATAGCTTCAGGTGTTTCCCATTGAGAGGGGAGAACTGAACTACACCCTTGTGATCTACAAGGATATAAGCACCTCCTTCATAGACCCGATGAACAACATACAGACCTACCCAATTTTCAACCCACTTTCCCTTGGGGTTGGCCGCCATTACTTCCCTTCTTTTGACCATTACTAGGTCACCTTTCTTGAATTATCACTCTTTGACCAGCTTATCGAAAGCACGGGCCATGAGAACTTGGTATAGTTGGATATTCTGTTGTGCCCGGAGTCATCTCCCCTCGAGTTCAGCGAGCTCCTCCAGTCTTATTTCCACGTTTGCTTGTTCGCCATTGGCCAACCCATGCTGAATAGCAATTCACAAGGATGGAACCTCTAGCTCTATTGGCACCACGGCCTCTAAACCGTACACTAGGGGGAATGGTGAACAGTCGGTTGGGGTCTTGTAGACTGTACGATATGCCCATAACGCCTCGTACATTCTCTCTTCCCAGTCCTTCTTACTGGCATTGACGGTCTTTGCTAGCAGGGTACAGAGGGTTTTATTGAATGCCTCTGCAATCCGGTTGGCCTGAGGATTGTAGGGGGATGATGTCCTCCAATCAATCTTATATTTATCGGCTAGCCTGTACACCTTCTGGTTTCTGAAATGGCTACCGTTGTCAGAAATAATTCGACTGGGTATGCCAAACCGGAATATTATATTCTGACGGAAGAACCTGGCGACCAATTCTCCCGTTACTTCACGTAGCGCCACAGCCTCTGCCCATCTGGAGAAGTAATATGTGGCTGCTAGGATATATTTGCACCCTGATGATGATGCGGGTAGCGGGCCGACCACGTCCATGCCCCATAGGGTGAAGGGCTAGCTAGGGACGGTAGGGTGTAGTGGCACCGGTGGACGCCTTGGCACGACGGCGTGCTCTTGGCATTTCTAGCATGACTTGGCAAATTTGTAACAGTCATTAAATATAGTGGGCCAATAGTAGCCTAACTTCTTTATTTCAACCTTCATTTTGGACCCGCCTGGTGTGCCCCGGCTGACCCGGCATGAATTTCTTTCATCACCTGCCAAGCTTCTTCGGTAGACAAGCAGCGAAGTAAGATTTTCTTCTAGGCGTCTTCCGAAATAAAGTTCTGTTTCTCATCTCGTAGGAGTCTTTAATTCTAAGTAGCTTCATTCTTTGTTCTTTTTCTTTCGGCAACTGGTGATGCTGGAACCATTACAGGAGTGATTCTCGCCAGTTGGGCCGTTGAATTTTATCCACTGTCATTATTTCTTTTTCTTTTTCATCTGCCAGGACGTCCATCCTGTTGGGAACTTGACGCCTATTGATGATAATTATATTTAGACTTTCGTCTGGCGGGACTGCCAAAGAACTGGCTAACTTTGCGAGGGCGTCCGCCTAAGCGTTCTGTCCTTGATTGATATGCTTCACTTTAATGAAGTAGAATTTCTCCATCAGGCACAGCACCAACCAGTGATAAGGCAGGAGCTCATGCTTCCACACCTCAAATTGCTCTTCTATCTGCTTCACGACCAACATGGGGTCCTTGAATGCTTCAAGCATCTGGATTTCCATGGACAGTGCAATTTACAGACAAATAATCAAGGCTTCATATTCAGCCTCGTTGTTTGTACATGGCTTGTTTATTGAACAGGAAGTGTATATAGGGCTGTACCTAAGCCGGGCCTAGGCCGGGCTTAGGTCGGCCCGGCCCGGGCCTGACTTATCCATATTAAAGCCCAAGCCCGGCCTGGGCCCGCCCTATGTCGGGTCGGGCCGGGCCGGGCCCGACATTATTTAAAAAATTCAAAGCTCGACTAAAGCCCGGCCCGATAATTTAAATAAAAAATTAAAAATCAATATATTTAATAATATAAAATTTATAATCTCACTAAATTAATTAAAATTTTAATATTAATTACATAATTTATGTGAAAAGAGAGTTTAAAGTTTTCTAATTAAATAAATTAACATAATTTTAACTAAATAGTTTTTAAAATTTAAAGTGAGAATAAAAAAAGAGAACGGACCGGGCCGGCCCGCAGGCCGAACTCAAAGCCCGAGCTAGGTCCGCGGGCCAAGTCGGGCCGGGCTTTTAGGCCCGACTAAAAACCCACGGGCCGAAAAAGAGCTTGCGGCCCGGCCTGAAATAGGGCCAAGCCCACGGGCCTGTCGGGCCGGACAGGCCCATTGACAGTCCTAAGTGTATATAACCTCCCCCTCAGGAGACTTCAGGACTATGCCTGCACCGGCTCTGACTCTAACATGCCCGGTTCCTGGAGTATCGATTCTGGATGCACCATCAAAATACAATTGCCATAAGGTGGGCTGCACTTGGTTTGCCTCCAGGGCCTCATCTTCAGGGAGTTCTGTCGCCAATGGGGAGTCTTCAGGCACAGGGTGTGTAGCGAAGAAGTCTGCAATGGCCCGACCCTTGACAGCTTTCTGTGGCACATAAGAGATATCAAACTCCATGAGTAGCACCACCAATTTGCCCAAGCAGCCTTTGAATGCTGACTGTGATAATATATACTTCAGCGGATCCGCTTTGGATATCAGCTTTATTTCATGTGACAACATATAGTGTCGGAGTTTCTTAACTGTGAAGACCAGGGCCAAGTAGACCTTCTCGATAAAGGTGTATCTTTCTTCAATTCTAACCAGCCTTCGGCTGAGATAATATAATGCTTGTTCTTTTCCTTCCTCATTATTTTGGGCCAACATTTCCCCCAGGGAGTAATGCGTGGCTGCTATGTATAGGACCATCGGTCGCCCCTTCACCGATGCCCCGAGCATAAGAGGAGTCTTTAGATAATCCTTCAGCCTATCAAAGGTTGTTTGGCATTCTTCATCCCAGTAGAAGGGTACATCTTTCATCATCAATTTGTGGAAGGGGTGACATCGACCTGACAAATTGGATGTAAACCACCGGATATAAGCTAGACGGCCTTGCAGTGACCTCAGCTCGGTGAGATTCTTTGGCGGAGGTAACTCTTGGATGGCCTTGAGATTTGCGGGGTCTATTTCAATCCCCCAATATCTGACAATGAAACCTAAGAACTTACCGCTAGACACTCCGAAGGCACACTTCATGGGGTTCATCTTTAACTCATATTGCCTGAGACTCTAAAATATGACTAGGAGGTCCTGGAGATGGTCTTCCTTCCTTCTGGTTTTGACTACCAGGTCGTCTATATAGCACTCGACCTTGTGGTAGAGCAGCTCATCAAAGATTCTGGCCATTGCTCATTGGTAGGTTGCGCTAGCATTCTTTAAATCGAACGACAACCTTTTGTAGTGGTAGATGCCCTTAGGGGTTCGGAAGGCGGTATGGACCCAGTCATGCTCTGTGATCCATATTTGGTTGTAATCGGATGATCCCTCCATGAATGACAGGGCCTCATGACCGGTTGTAGCATCAATCATAACATACGTTATCGACACCGGGAAGTCATCTTTCGGTCACGCCTTGTTCAAATCTCGAAGGTCCACACATATTTAGATCTGCCCATTCTTCTTTTTGACGGGCACAATGTTGGCCAGCCAAGTGATATATTGGTTCTCTTCGACGAAACCCACATCAATGAGTTTGTCTACTTCTTTACATATCTGGGTGATGAGCTCCGGCCTCATGTGTCATGGTGGCTGTTTCACCGGTTCCACTTCGGGATTTATGGCCAACTCATGTTGTGAAACTGTAGGGCTAAGTCCGGGCATCTCCTTGTAGCTCCAGGCAAAAAAAGTCCCTAAATTCCTGCGGCAGTTGGATGTATAGCTTCTGCTCTTATGAAGAAAGTTGGGCACTGAGGAAAGTCAGTATGGGGTCATCCTTGCTTCCCAAATTGATTTCTATCAGTTCATCGACCGTAGCTTGGCCTCTGTCTTCGATCTTTGGGGGTGTTGGTTGTAGGTCAATGAAATTTTGAATATCATATTCAAGTTCAAATACCTCCACTTCTTCATTGTGTTGTCCCTGGATCTCCTTGGAGACTTCTAATTCAGCCAGTGGCAGAGGCATGAGCTGTTCCGCCAGTGGGCTTTATGTTGCTTTGGCTTCAATTGGTGTATCAGTAGCTTCGAGAGGCTGACGTGCATTCATTGCTGGCTTAGAGGGAGGGCAACTCGGCTCTGCGCCATATAGGGATGACCCTGCTGTCATGCTATCTTCGGTCGGGATGTCTTCAATAGAGGTGGCCTGCTCCTTTTTTGACGGAGTCCCAATGATAGGTATTGCCCGGTTAATTTCAACAGGATCTTCTTTAGTCGGTCTTGGAGGCATTAGTATCACCATCGGGGCAGGGTCGTAGCAGAAGCAAGCTTCTCCTTCCTCAACGTCTTCGGTCTCACTATTGTACATCATGTCAAATTTGGCTTGTAGAGCCGTCTCTTCATAACAAACTTGTTCCCAGCACTTGCAGTGGATCACAATTTCTGGTTCCTGGCCTTCTGGTCAAGGTGACCTGGCATGCTCGGCTTCCAACGGGTACTCATCACAAGTTGCCCCCGGTGAATAGTTGTTTGTTGAAAAGAAGACAGACATGGTATCCACCTCATAACGCCCACTGTCAAAATATTCTTCGAGAGTAAATCCCAGCCCTGGGTGCTGAGAAATGCGCCTCATCTCCTTGTCTAGGTTGGCAGGATACCAAAGCCTCTAAAATGCTTCCCTTTCTTTGTGAGGCTGGCAGGGGGGAATGTGTTGTTTCCCGAACATCTTATCCACCATGTTCGATGTGAATGTTAGCCCCTGAATGGGGACTATTGGATTCTCCAGATCTTCAGGAAGGTGACAGTCACAATCCTCCTGTACGGCATGTTCCTCAGCCGCATAAAATAGACTGGTGGGACCTACAGGCTGGGCCACCTCCAGAATCTTGCGAGGCTCGACGGTGAGATGGTCGAGGCTGGCCATTGGCTTGATAAGGCCCCTAAGGACCTTGATGTGGCCATAGTGCTTGTCAACTTCGGCTTCATTTTATTCAAGGTAAGTAGCAGGAGGTGAAGCTCTGCCTACGTCCCCATTGCTGGCGATATGTTACATCGTCCGAGGACTTACATAACCCGGTGGCGGTGGTGGAAACCAGTCATCGCCGGAGGTTCTTTTTGTTGTCTTGATATGAATCTTCATCTTGGGGGTCTCCCGTGGCTGCTCCACGTATAGGGAGGCGTCAAGCAGGTGACACTCAAATACCTCAAATGGATGGAGGTCAGCGAATATCCTCTCCTCCTTTCCATCTTGATTATATTTGATACATTGGTGCAATGTAAATGCCACCACTAAATTTTCATGTAGCCAGGGGCGTCCGAGCAATGCTTTGTACGAGGTGCTAGAGTTAATAACATGGAACTGCACTCTCGTAGTGAAATTTTCCATGGTGAGGGTGAAGTCCGCCACTCCCAATGGGACTTCAAACTTCTGATTGAAGCCGGTAATATGCATATCCCCGACATTATGATGGTGCACATCGAAGTAATACTTATAGTAAACCCTGTAGGGAAGAATGTTGACAGCTGCACCAGGGTCTACTAGAATTCTATTCAGCTGTTGGCCATTCAGCTAGCCCCTCATATACAATGGCATATTATGGCTGACAATAGGAAGTAGCATATCCTCCTCAGTGAAGGTCACATTTATTCTCGGCAGTGCTTCGGCCAAACAACTTTCATATTGAGCAGGCGTTTGTAGGGTGGTGATAATTGCCTGACGAGTCTCCTCACTCAAAGAGAGGATTTCCCATATGGTAAACCTCGTTGGGAGCTTCTTCAGCAGCTTCATTATCAGGCTTCCGGCCCGGACATTTGATAGCTTCATTTCTTCCACCCACCTTGTCTTAGAAGAATCTTGAGCTACAGTTCTTGATGGACCTACCTCATCAGACTCTGGGTCCAAACCTTTTTGTTGCATGGTGCCATCGTCCTACTATCATTTGGTGTTTACTGTCGGGCCGACCTTATCTTCATTTGGAAGGCGAGAAGGTTGATGAGGTTGCGGGAGAGCACCCCTGATTGCAGAGTTGGTCCCTAGGTAGGGCTGCTTACCCTTAGCCATCTTTAGGAATTCAGTGAAAGAAGGTAAATCGTCACTACCCTTACTTTGATCATACAGCCTCGGCGGAGGAGGGATTTGAATTCCATTGACTTTTGGAGAGGGTATCTTGTAGGGTTGCTCCCCTCTGAAGATAATGTTATGATTGGCTAGCGGCGGGCGCCCCCATTTTGGGCCTGACCGAGTTGCATGGGTAGTATTTGTGACTTCGGTCTGGTTCGCCTCAATTGCTGGCGTAAAGCATATGTTCTCCTCATCTTCTTCCCCGAGTAGGTTGAAGAGGGCTGATAAAGTGTTGCAGGAGAGTACTATTTCCCTTCTGGCTTTACGGGCCTTTCTCTTCTTCTTGTGCTTTCTTTGGGATGGTGCCTGCCCTCAAAACAAGTTGTCATCCTTCTCTGTTGCTTTTTCTGGATCTTCTTTCTGTTCCAAGGAAAGCTACTCTAATTCCTCCTAGGGGACATGGTCTTTTATCAACAGTGGCTGCAGCTCGGGCTCTTCATATTCATCTAACCCGTTTATGTAGGCTTGAAGGTGCCAGATCTTCGGGCTTATTTCTTTGTCTGCCGGCAACAGAGTTTGTCTCCTCCGGTTGTGAGTGGGTATTCTGATTACCGTAGACTGATTCAACCAGACTAGCGCTGGAGTCGACGGAGCTGGCCGTGACGTCACACCACAGATATGTGCCCCTGTTCCTAGGCGGGGTGAAAGCTTCTTCTTGTTTTTTGCAGGGACCGGCTACCATCCTCGTTGCTCTTTCAGGGGCACTAGAAAACACACCTCATAGGTGTGTTGGGTGCTGGCCTCTGCAACTTCTTCTGGCAATGCCTGGTATAGAGATACCATATTGGTAGCTACTTGGTTCATTGGTGCTTCATGAGGTTACGGGGGATCAACTTTGTACTCCCCCATCTCAAGTTCACCCTTCTTTATCAAGCCCTCAATGACATCCTTGAACACATAGCAGTTTTCAATCGGATGCCCTAGCATCTGATGATAGGGGCAGAATCTTGGACTGTCTCTTCACTTCAAGTCTTCCGGCCTTTTTGGCTCATGTAGGGTGATCTTGTTATATTGGGTAACCCAGTCAAACAGGACTTGAGTCTTCTCTTTGGGGAAAGAGTAGGCCTTCTTCATCTTTTCCCTAAGCGAGGGACCATCTTTCTTTTCGTCTGCTTTATCGGACGGAGGTGTAGCTGCCTTCTTGTCCTTGTTTCTTTGATGTTCAAATGTCTTGATGTCAACTGTATTTACTTCCTTGGGCGCTGATAAGTGTCACATTTCATATCATAACGAGCATCACATTCATCACTTTAGTGTGTTAAATGAGCATAGTTATGCATTCTATAAGTGAAAACTTCATTCTCACACTTAATTTGAGTCCGCATACATTTTACCATCATTTCGAGTCAAAATGGCAATGTGAGATATAGTCTAGAAATTGCATAACTATTGTTTTGGATAAAGAATAATGATTATTTAATTTTCAAGAATTTGCGACCAAATGCCAGACGCCATTTAATCAGCGCCCGTTTGAAGGGGCGCCCATACTAAGGATAAAAGACCTTATGAACAGTCGTCATTTCTGAAGCAATTTATGAATAGAAGAATCTGCGGTTGAGTGGAAGGGCGTTCATTAAAGAATTAGTGACTGGTGCTCTGTCGTCCATTGAAGAATATGCGACCGTTCACTCAGGCGCCCATTCCTTTGATTGGAAATAGAAAGAAACAGAGCTGAAAAAGAAAAAAGAATGAACGACCGTTCATTCAGGCGCCAACTCCTATGAAGAAAAGAATGAGCGACCATACATGGAGGCACCCATTCCCTATACGAAAATAGAAAGAAAATCATAAAACTATGGAAAAAGGAATGAGCGCATGTCCGAAAAGTCACCCATTTATGAAATGAATGCCCATGCGGTGGTCGCCATTTACAGTTTGAAGCAGAAATGAAACGCCCTGTTTGAAGTTATCTTTCCATGATTGGTGTTATCTCGACCTAAGCAAGGCTATTTTTTCATATTCTACGCAAGGAGGACTCCATCCATGGTGGCAATCCAAGTTTGAAGCTTATTGTGAAGGCCTTGATCGATGGGAAGTCCCTGCACACTATAAAAATCGCCCGAGAGCAACCGAGCAGAAATCTTAGCCTTTCTTAGCCTCTTTTCATGTTTTTTTATTCTTCCTTTCGATTTACTGTGTTCAGCAAACTTATTCATTTTTGAAAACTCTTTAATTTCTTTTTCTTCCTCTTCTTCTAATTCTTCTTTTTTGAAGTTATTCGAATTTTTCTTAGGCTCTTTTTTTCATATGTTTTTATAGTAGTTTTCTTCTTCTCTTCTTCTTCTTCTATCTTCCCCTCTTCTATATTCTTCTCACATCCCCAAGACGGATCTTCTACTTCGGTGCTCCAAAAGCGGCGTCTATCTCCACGGCGGGGCGATCCAATCAAAGGCTCGGCACGGCGTGGACGGCGCTATTCTTCACTATCTTGGCTCTATTTCTTCCCTTGTTCTTTTATTTGAAGTTTGAATTTTTAATTTTCATAGAGTTATAATCTTTCATCTTAAACAACAAAAATTTAATCTTTTACAATTGTGTTCTTCTTTCTCTCTCTATCTCCCTCCAAATTTCTATTCTCAATCCTCTCATATTCTTTAGATAGGTTTATTTTAGTCTCAAGTTCATATAATTTTATTTTCCTTTAGCATAAAACTCACTCAAAATTCAGATTTCTCAAATATAAGGATTTTTTAACTTACTTAATAAAAAATATTCCTCTCCGTGAGATCGACTCGTTCTTACCACTGTACTTGGATTTTACATCTTTTTAGTGAGTGAGTGCGGTAATTTTTGAAATTATGGCATGACATTTTTAACGACGAGTGTAGTGCACATCCATTTTTGGCGCCATTATCGGGGAGGAAAATGATTTTTGATAGTTGAAAATTCTTGTGTTTGATTTGTATATTTGTATATTAATTTTTTTATTTTTATTTTACAGGAAAAAAAAAATCATCAGAAAATCAAAGAAAAAGTGAAATTCGGACCTGAAATTCACAGAAAATCAACTATTGCAAAAAGCCAAGAAGCGACGCTGAAAGTCTGTATCTGTCACAATAGGGAGCAGAATTCTGAAAATCTATAAATTCTGAGAATTAAGCATCGTCAAAGGTCAGTAAGCGTAGGTACAAGTTTTGTTTTAAAATTTTCTAAAAAATCTCAAAAAAATCTGAAAAAAATCCTAAAAATACAAAAATCAGAAAATCAGAAACTTCCAAAAAAACATGGTTTTAGGCTTTATTTTCTAGTTGATTTACATGTTGATTGGTGTTTTAGTTGCTAGTTTTCTCATATTTATCTTTCTTTGAAAAAAATCAGAAAAAAAATTCTTAAAAAAACCTGAAAATAGAAAACAGAAAAAAAATCCATCATCATCATGATATAATGTTTTCATGCTAGTTACATCTCTTACATGCATTGTTGCATATAGTTGATTCATTGTTACTTGTTCTAGCATCATTTGAAAAATAAGAAACAATCATAATTCTCTTCTTCTCTTTCTGCCTTCTTAAGGGCAATATAGGCACACCCCTCTTGGAATTGGAAGGACCCTCCATTGAGCACTCTGTCTCTTTAATTTAGAATCTCTTTTTCCAAGACCTCTATAAGTCTCCGCACCCGTGGATTCCCTCACAGACGCCGGGCCGGTTGTACCATGAAGCACCTTGAAGTTAGCTTGCCCTTATAAGTTAAAAAAAAAGAAAAAAAATATCATTTGACATACATAGCTCATATAGTTGTTATTGCATTTGCATCATTTTGAAAATAAAAATAAAAATAAAAATAAAAAAATGGTTGAGTAAATTCCAATCTTTGAGTGGGTTTGCATGTTTAATAAGACATACATTTTGGCCCATTTTTCTTGATCCATTCTTTGGGCTATGAATTCAAACTCCTTCATTCCACCTTATTATCATGATCCTAATGACATGTGGGCCAAGTCGGCCCATTGTGTTGACAATAGTCCAACTCAACCTCCACCTTTCACCCAACCTGGCCCAGCCCATTACGACAGTCCATACTCTTGGTCGGCCAACAATGAAAGCCCATCACTCATGAGGGCCCAGCTTCATTCATCTAATCAAGATCATATCACATTCACTCAATTCCTTCATGGGCCCTATAATTCATTTCGCCCCCAAGAACAAGCCCAAATTGCTCAATGACCCTCCATACCTTCTTATGATTCTTATGGGGGAGGACAACATAATAGTTCTTGGGATTCTTATCAAGGTCCGGCCCAAAATCCTCCGGATCAATTCTCTCAACATTGGGCTCCATCTTCAAATACCTTTTATGATCAAGTCCACTATAGAGGACAACTCACATTCACCCCGGCCATTTTCTCACTATCAATCCAATCATTATTCAACTTCTTATCCTTTGAACTCTGCTTCTCAACTTACAACTCTATCTCCTCCATACCCAAATCTCAAAAAGGAGGAGAGCTTTGATCAATTTTATCAATTCATCATGGCTCAAAATCAATCCATCCAAGCCCAACTAGATCAATCTCTCCAAGTCTAAGTGCGAATTGATAGGATGACTGAGAAGATCAAGAGGATAGAGGAAGATCAATTACCTAGCTACTCTAATGCCAATTCTGATTACCAACTTCCACAATTTGACAATACTAAAAGTTTTTATGATCAACCCATGATTTCCCATGAACACAATACTCAAATTACTCTCGATTTAGATCATGTGGGAAATATGGAGAAGTATTATCAGGAAGTTTTTGAGGGAGTTAGCTATAGTCATGAGATGGTCAAAAAGATCAGTTCGAGGAGAATGAGCTTAATTGCCATTATGAGAAGGGTTCTAAAGAAGTTGATTATCTCAAGTTGGGGGGTGAAGAAGAGGAAAGTAATGTGTTAGTCTATGATCAAATCTCATTCGCTTCCATTCTTGAATTTGAGGAGACCTTGTTCCAAGGGAAGGATGAAGAGGATGTGCGAGTGGAGAATGAATTGAGTGAGACTATCAAAGATCTCTCTTGGGTAAAGGAGGAGGTAGGTACCCCACATGACTTTTATCTCGATTGGGCATCTTCTGATCAAGGGGAGGGTATTGATCTTCTACCTCTTCACGATTTCCACAAATCTGATCTTGTTGAAGACATTCATCAATTAGTCGATTTATCTGATCCTATTGAGTCTCACGAGTATTGTGTTGAGGAGCATGCTTATTTCACTCTTTATATTGATAATCTCCTTGACACTAATCAATTTAAGGGAACCCCTCACCCTTCGATCTATTCTCATGTCACAAATATTCATGTAATTCCTAAAATTGAGGTGGTAGAAAATTGTTTGAAAGATAATAAGGTCTGCATTCATATTTTCAACACTTATAAAGACCTTAAGTTTGATGAGGAATATTTTGTAATTGATGATATGATAATTCCTCCTTCATTTTCTGACCGGGGCGGTCCGTTTGGCCTGCTTGATTCATCATGGTATGCGATAAAAGCAAAATCAAAAATAATGAATGTTGATTTTTACATGACGCCCACGGAAGAAGAATCGTTAGCACACACGTTGCACGAGAAAATCATGTTAACAACCAACTTATCTTTTGGTCACATATGCTTTTTCATGGTCTTATCTCTGTATGGTACAATCGGTGAAACTTGAAAGAAGATGAGATCACGTGGTGGCTCATTTTTAACTCAACTCTATGGTTATGGAGCTTGCACCTTCTATGTATGCGTCTGACTGAAGACAAAAAACTTAGCGCTTTTGGGAGACAACCCAATATTTTTGTTATATGATGCTATGTTTTTAGTGTGTTTATTTTCAGTAGTGAGGTCAAGTGGAGAAGGAGCCGTCACATATCAATGATGGAGCAATTCGCCCCGCACATCAGGTTGTATCCTTCCATCCCAACCGTATTCTCTGTTACATTGTTCTATTACTTTCTATTGCATATGCCATTGAGGACAATGCCATTCAAGTTGGGGGGGAGTGAAAAATTTCATTTCATGATGCATATAGTACAACCTAACATGAGTTTATGCATATTATCATCCATATCTTTTAAGTTGTCTTGAATTGAACATGAAAGTAGAAAGATGAAATCCCCAATTAAGTTTTCTTGATTCATGCTTAAATTAAAAGTAATTCTGGAATAGGAAAGGCTAGAGAGAAGGATGATGGAAAATTTCTTTGATGTAGCCATTGAAAATTGATGTAAGAATCTCTTTAAAGTCCTTTAGCACTCCAAAAGAAAAGAAATCACATTGCACGCTAATGAAATAAGCGGGATAAGCCTTCTGCTATTTTGGGTATGTTTGTCTGATACTCTGCACTTCTTAAGAGATTTTTTATAAGCTTTCTGCCAGGTTATTTATCAAATAAGTGCAAAAGCACATTGTTTAAAAAAATACAACGAAAAATACCCCGGATCTTAGTAACCGGGCCTGCTTCACCTAAAAAGTGTTGAGGTTCGCGTCAAACAGAAAAGGGAACCCGGATCTTAGTAACAGGGCCTGCTTCTCCTAAGGCAAGAGTCAAGGTTCGCGATAAACAGTAAAGGGATGTGCAGCATCATGAGTGTAGAAAAATAAAAAGATCCTAAAAGGGACAAATAAATAGGGCAAACAAAAAGTCAGTATGCTTAATACTCTGATTAAGAGGTGCAGGGTTGAAAGACACTTGTTTAGAATAACGAATGGGGGATGCAATTGTCTAAGCTGTGGATTTAGTATTACACATGCAGAAGTGCTATTGAACTTTGATTTGAATTCTTGATCATGTACCTTAATTACCAACATAAGGTTAGTATGCATTAATGATTCCAAATCCCTAATCTTTATTTCATTCTGTAAAGGAAAAGCTAGATAAGAAAGTATGGACTTCGTAAACTCTTGTTGGTCCTGAATTTTAATTTAATTACATTGCTAAGGGACTAGCATTGAGTAAGTTGGGGGTGTGATAAGTGTCACATTTCATATCATAACGAGCATCACATTCATCACTTTGGTGTGTTAAATGAGCATAGTTATGCATTCTATAAGTGAAAAATTCATTCTCACACTTAATTTGAGTCTGCATACATTTTACCATCATTTCGAGTCAAAATGGTAACGTAAGATATAGTCAAGAAATTGCATAACTATCTTTTTGGATAAAGAGCAGTGATTATTTAATTTTCTTAATTTTCAATAATTTGCGACCAAATGCCAGACGCCATTTAATCAAAGATCCCATACCAAGAATAAAAGACCATACCAAGGATAAAAGACCTTATGAACAGTCGTCATTTCTGAAGTAATTTCTGAATAGAAGAATCTACAGCTAAGTGGAAGGACGTTCATTAAAGAATTAGAGATTGGTGCTCTGTCATCCATTGACGAATATGCGACCGTTCACTCAGGCGCCCATTCCTTTGAATGGAATTAGAAAGAAAAAGAGCTGGAAAAGAAAAAATAATGAACGACCATTCATTCAGGCGCCAACTCTTGTGAAGAAAAGAATGAGCGACCATACACAGAGGCACCCATTCCCTGTATGAAAATAGAAAGAAAATCATGAAAATATGGAAAAATGAATGAGCGCCTGTCCGAAAAGTCGCCCATTTATGAAATGAACGCTCATGCGGTAGTCGTCATTTACAGTTTGAAGCAGAAATGGAAACGGAATGTCCTGTTTGAAGTTATCTTTCCTTGATTGGTGTTATCTCGACCTAAGCAAGACTATCTTTCCATATTCTACGCAAGGAGGACTCCATCCATGGTGGCAATCCAAGTTTGAAGCTTATTGTGAAGGCCTTGATCGATGGGAAGTCCCTGCACACTATAAAAGTTGCCCGAGAGCAACCGAGCAGAAATCTTAGCCTTTCTTATCCTCTTTTCATGCTTTTTTGTTCTTCCTTTCAATTTACTGTCTTCAGTAAACTTCTTCTTTTTTAAAAGCTCTTTAATTTCTTATTCTTATTCTTCTTCCAATTCTCTATTGTTTTCAAGCTATTTCAAAATTTTCAAGGTTCTATCTTTTCATTTTTACTGTTCATCCATGGCTCTGCACTCTGTTCTTCTCAAGTTTTCTTCCCCTTCTACTCTTCTTTTCATCTTAGTCTCTTCATAAAAGTTGTTCATTTTTCCCAGACCTAGGTTTTATTCTTCTTCCTCTTCCTCTAATCCTCTTCGTTTTCAAGTTATAATCTCTTTTCAAAGTTCAGATTTCCCATTTTTACTGTTCACCCGTATTTTCTCTCTCTGTTCTTCCTCAATTTTCACCCCTTTTTGATCTTCTTCTCCCTGTGCACTCTTCATCAAACATCTTCCGCTTTCTTTGATCTTTAAATTTCTCTTCTTCCATATCTCCTAATTCTCTCTATATTTAAAGCTATCTCAATTCTTCATTTGCTCTATTTTTATTGTTTTAACTGTGTTTTTCCTTCACCGTAGCCTCTTCATACTCACCTTTCTCTCTGTTTTCAACACATAGCACACATGTCTTTCAATTATTTTTTAATTCTTCATCTTTTTCTCTTCTATCTTTCCCTCCTCTATTATCTTCACACATTCCTTTGGCGGAGATTCTCTTCTTCGGTGCTCTAAAGGCGACGTTCCACTCCAAGGTGAGGCGAGCTAATCAAAGGCTCGGCACGGCGTGGGAGGCGCTATTCTTCACTATCTTGGCTCTATTTATTCCCTTGTTCTTTTATTTCAAGTTATAATTTTTAGTTTTCATAGAGTTGTAATCTTTCATCTTAAGCAATAAAAATTCAATATTTTGCAGTTGTAATCAAAGCCGCGTGATGCACCATGCAACTCACAAATTGGGTTTGGCCTCCCAGCGAGGCCTTGCAGCTCCGACCCCTAACCTGGTAGGCCACGGGCTTCTAAGGGGCAGCAGGGGCAACAGTTTCCTCGGTCGCCACTTGGAGGATGTCGGCGAATGCGACTCCCAGGAAATTCGGGAATCCAACAACAGGAGGAAAGCCTCCAAACACTGTGGGCACCACCAAGTACCCACTAATAGCGTGAGCGGCCACAACCTACGTGCCGAAGGTGAGAGCGGCAAATCCAGTAGCCATCGTGTCTCCTATAAACGGTAGAAAACAAACCATCAGTGTTTAATAAGTGGCCTTGAGGGCCCTCAATTCTTGCGAGAAGATGAAGGGAGACTAGGTCCCACCGGGCGTGCCAATTTGGTGACGTGCTTTTTTTGTGGTTTTTTTATTAATTTATTTGGGTTTTATTTGTTTTATAGGCATGCCAGTAACTTTCGTGACAAATTTATTGTGCGCTCGATCTGACTTGATCAAACGAATGTGAAGTTCATGTCGGGACTAGAAGTCTGCCGCACCATATAGGTATCAGCGTTAATTACATCCCCCCGAGAGGAGAAAAACCCTTGATTAATTGCCAGCATAGAAGGCCACTTGGGCTAAATAGATGTGGGTGCGTACGCGAATTTAAGAGACAATGTCACGCAATGCAAGATTCGGACATGCATTCAGGCATGCAATGTGATCATATTTATTAATCTGACCCCCGGTACACGGCGAAGAGCTTAGGTCCGAAGACTACCATCGTGCTTAGTGAGAGCTTTCAGCCAGACCTAATCTGGTCTTCCGCGGATCACCATTTGATATACCGAGAGATCGGAGCATACAAACATGCAGTAGAAATAAATGTGCGTATCCTTATATATATATATATAGATGCATGTGTATGCATGAAGAGAGCAAACTCCTTATAGATTCAGCGTTGGTTTTATTATTATTCTTATTGTTTATTCATGAGATGAGCATGGCCAAGCCAACAAAGGGATGGTTAGTGGGTTGATAGGGGCATAAGTCGACTCGGCTTACCGAAGTCGACCCAGGAGATATGGTGTTGAACCGGCACAGAAGAACACATAATGGTAAAAAAAACCCTTAGTGGTGAAAACGGCACACACAAAGGTGACAAATGTGTTTTATTAGTGACAAATGCACGGGCAAGAGTGACAAATGAGTGACGTGGTGACGGCTGAGGTAAGAGTTAACGGTGACAAATAACCGGCATCGGTGACAAATAGGCCGTAGTGGTGGAAAATACACACATTAGGGTGACAAATAGGTACGCTGGCGACGGTTGTGGTGATGACCATGGGGACGCAAAGGAAGGGTGATCCAGCGTGGCCAATGGTGCGCCGGATTAACCCGCGCCATTTTAGCGGGGCGGGGAGATGAGAGAGGATGAGGCAAATGGAGGAAGTTGATCCGGCGTGGGGGTTTGTGCGCCAGATTAGCCCACACCGGGTGGAAGGGTAGCGACGCCGGTTTAGGGGAAGGTGACGCCGGTTGAGGGGAGATGGTCTTTAGACTTTAAGCAAACTCGTTTTGACGCCCAGTCCAAACCCTGGCCTTCCTTTATGAAAATTTATGATTTATTCAAACATCAATCATCAAACTCATTAGAGTAGAAGTTGATCAATCCAATTTTGTGCGAGGTTCAAACTCAAGCACAATTTTATTCCGATTCAAGGCGGGCACACATGCACGACGCCATATGATTATTTAACAAAATCATCCATGTTTGTTAACCATTATAGGTAACTTAATCATTTCTTAGCATCATTGCTATGAACAGAACAATCACATGAGCTGGCAAATCATGGGTAAATTTCGACAGCATTTCCCCTTATCCCAGAGGGTCATGGGGGAAATGTGGAGACTCACCCACAGGGTTCCTGGGGCAAGTTCCTAACTGTCGGGAGGCCAAACACGGCGATCGACGAACCCGAATTGACGGAGACCCCGAGGGCTAGCCTACGAGGGGTTCCGATAATCCTTGGGACATCAACACAATTTTGACCGAATAACCTGAATAGGATAGAGACCCCGAGAGCTAGCCTACAAGGGGTTCCATAGGCCCATAGGTTACCACAATCCCAATTGGGAGATGTGGACTTGATTTCTGTCGGATGAGACGATCCATTTGTATTTGCTCTTAGGGACTCACTGGGCTCCACGTTATGAGAGAATGGGTCCCCATGGTCCATGAGCAATTCAGATCGATGAGCTCATTTGATAGGGAATGTTCCCCCTCCACGGACGATAAATTCATATTAACATCGATAAACAATCATAGCAATCAAGGAAAACTTTCATGTTGTCCCAAGCGAAGGGATGGCAGTGAATTATGATAACGAACTCATACCCACCCCCACTCGGGGACGAAGAAAACTGAGGACCCATGGATTAGCTGTGACGACCCAGACTCCGGATACCGGGTAAACCCGACAACACTTGGAACCTGCGAGGACTCCCAAGAGCGGAAAAGCTCCGAAGGGATAGAAAGGAGTGTGAGAGTACATTGAACTTCCAGATAAAGCAGTAAGCAATTACATTTCAATGATCAAGATTGCTAAAATAGCAGAAATAAAATTACATTTTCTATAACAATTAAAACTAACAGTGTCCAGTCCAACCAAAGTACAATACAACAGGAAAGAGAACGTACTCTCAAGTCGGGGGAAGCCCGACACTGGCAAACGTTGGCAACTACGAACCACGGACTGCACCTCCAAAGCACGAGGAAGAACAGCTACACCTGAAAAGTCAGGGGTGAACCTCCTATCACTGGCTCAGTAGGGATCCAGTAGAACCGTACAACAAAACAACACAGTAACATCAGTGCTAAACTAAAGCAAAGAAGTAAGAGCAGGAGTAACGATAACAAAAGTAAAGAGGAAAGCCATACCATGGAAACACGGTAGCCGAAGAAACCTCGGCCCTCTAAACTACTCCAAACAACAACAGAAAGGCGAACCCTGATCTCACAAAGTTGGGCGTTACCGATCCATTGACAAACCATGAAACCTTATCATGAAAGCCTACCAAAATAGGCAAAGGCCTTACAAAAGACCTACAGGGTCAAAGGCACAAGACATACACGAACTCACCATCGTGTACAGAACACTGACCTCGGGAAAAGCCAAATGCAGGCTACCCGGCAAGTCACGAAAGCACAAGCCATGCGTCAAGTGATAGAAGCACCTTCTCACTAGAAGAACAGCTAGATGTGTCCATTGACATCTTACACTACACCACAAGTATCTCCCACTCGCCTAAAACGGTGGTAATTGAGACACTCAATAGGAACCAAGTACAAGGAACAACAGTAACGAGCGACTAGTCAGGGTCACGCCCGTCGGCGCTCGTCTAAATGCCCTTGACCACGTGTGCACACACAAGCTCAATGCCTTGAGCAAGGCCTCTAGCTAGTTTTGCCCCCCAGTAGGACGCTACTGCAAAGCAAGGGGGCCCACGGTAACTAGCCTACAAACCGTCTCTATCGGGAACTGTCCCGCCACCACTCCCAAGTGGGCCGACACACAGGAAAGTGTCGTCAGGCTACGACTAGTGGAGGGTCACTAGACACAGAGACTCAAAACAGCGAATACCGAAGTATAGATAGGGTAAGCACACACCTGTCGCACGTACTACGAAGCATAATGTAGTATACAACTACTACCAACTCAAGACAGTCAACTAGACCTACTAACAACGATCCTTGAGTCACGAGACTCAGGTCAAGATCACCGCACATCACAACAACACGGTGTTAATCAACCTAGTCCCTAAGCCAAAAACCACGGTAAAGCATATGGAAGACGGCATAGAACAGCCGGATCCATAACAATAATAATGATAATAGTGATGAGTGTAGACACCCAATTTTGGCCGATAAATTGAGCATTTTCTTTGTTCTCCTAGTTAATGCCCCAATTGATCCTTAGTCGGTTGATTTTCTGGGATGTCTCTCTATTCTTAGCCCAACATTTCAATTCCATACCTTGGATCTCGAGTTTGGCATTCCCGCGCTATCCGCTCTTATCGCTTTCTTGTTCATAGCGCATTGTGGATCTAATTGAAGTTATCATTTGAACAGTTGTTATTTTCTTGACATCTGATCATTATAGCATCTACTTTGGATGTTATTCTCACTCAACATTTGATTAAGTGACTTCCCAAAGGATTTTTCTCCTTTTTCTAAATCATTTGATGGGCCTTTACTTATCGCGCTATATCGTCATAGCGCGTTCTTTATGAAAGCGCTATGGTTATATGGCACGTTATCAGGCAGAGCCCTTTTCCAAACCGGACTCCCTTCTTTCATCTCAGAGTCCTTATTTGGTAAGTTTCTGATTGTGTTTCTTATCCAGGAAGGTTTCTAAACCTAGCAGGAGCCTTTCCCCTCATTAATCGGCAGGATTACCTCAATTTGAGCCGCCAAACCTTTGGATTGAATTGAACTCCGACCTAGGGTTGCTTCTCGATCTTTTTCCTATAAATTGCACCCTTTGGCCGTCGTTTCAGGGGGATGCAACTCGAGATATTGATGAGTAGGAGGAAGCTTTTCGTGCAAAATCAACAAATCCTCACACATCCAAGGGAGTATTTAGGGATTATTCTTGTGTTCTTCCTCTTTCTACTCTCTCTTTCCCCAAAGCACTGATTTTTGTTCTTGCATAGCATTGCATCCCGATTTTTAAACACTCTTTTACGAAACACATGCATACACGCTCACCACACCTATCTTTTGGCCCTTCCATAGGGGTTTAAAAACTACCAAACCCCTAGGTAATCGAGCCCCCCGTTTGCATGCTTTTGATTAAGAATAGGGGTAGATTCTACTAAAATCTCGTTCTAATGGGCCTTTTATTTGTTGTTTATGATTGTTTACAGGCACTAGAAGACTAATACGTGGAGCCCTTGCACCTTTGCCGGCCTTGGAGCAATGAAGGAACGAATCCAAATAACCCCGCTTCCTGTCTGATATCGCGCTATAGGTTCCTGGCGCGATCTGAAGAACGCACTGGGACGATACAGCGCGTTAATCTCCAGGCCTACGGCTGGCCCTCATGAATTTCTGAGGTATGTAACATGCCCCTATCTTAATATTTTTATTATTTGGCATGTTTCTGGCCTCAGTGGCGATCACGGATCTTATTAATGCATGTTTCCCCCTCTCTTATCATCGATTTAGCGTTATATCCTGTTAAACCATCTTCCTTACAAATTCATCAATTTTAGAGGGTGTTCTAAAACACGATTCACAATGAGTCCACGGCCTCCGATCCGCACAACGTACTCACAATTCCGTACAACTTGAAACACGGAACATGAGGGATTACCTAAGCCCTCAAACCACATGGCACGTAAACTGAGGTAAATGATACCTCCAGACGTCCAAGTCCATGTCTCGATCCTCACATGATAGACGAGACATTCACGAGGTCACGTGTCAACCACTGGGTCACAACCGAGTTGACCAGAAACCATAATGACCCTCGAAATAATACAAAACAGTGTTCGGTATAGTGGCACTCCCAAACACCTTATTACACAGTCACAGCCCTCATAGGACGTCCAAGACATCCACAGAACAATGGGATAACCAAGGGGTCAAAGCCACATTAACCGGAAGCCAAACCAACACAAAAGAACCTAATAGAATAGGGCAAGTCGACTATCAACACCAGTGGGTCGACTCACAGCCCTAACCAGATCGCAATCATCCCCAAGGCCTTGATCACATGATCGCGGTCGTACGTTGGGTCACGATGATCGATAGACACGGTGAATACAAGCATCGCGATCACAACATTAACGCGCCTACACCCAGCGTCGAGATAATTAACACGCCCCTATAGAGGGTCACAATGTCATCAGAATGCGCCCATCAAATGGGTCGCGATCATACACTAACGTGGCGCTTAACTGGGTCCTGTTAATGGACGCTTGAACCCCAGGTGCGACAACATATAAATGTGCCCCTCACTTGGGTCGCGTTAACAAAGGATCGCACCCACCACATGGGTCGCATTCCCCACCGCCCTACTGTTCATCTCCTGCACGAGAGGCGGTGCCTCGTTAAAGCGCATTCAACTGATAACGCGGCTTACACGGCCGGCGCGTTCTCGTTACGAAGTGAAAATTAGAAAATCCACATAAAAACCCATTTTCCACACCCCAATCGTCTCCAAACGAAGGGGGAACATTCCTAACGTCCATATCAACCTTCCACCAGCCGGAAGGGATCAAACCGACCTCAAAACGGCTAGAAACGGGTGATTCCCATGAATCGACCCAAAATGAGCCACGAGGGCAAACGGCCTCGTACCGGCCCCTAATTACGGCCAAACGCAGTAAAACTGGCAGGAAACGATTCCCAACATGCCAAGGGTTCAAATGAATCCATTTAAACTACAAACCGTCGCCTGGAACGGCAAACACGGCTCACACCCCCCGAACATGCATTTTGCCCAAACATAGCAAAACCCGCTCAAACTCACACCATTCAGCTCCAAATCGTGAGAGGATGCAAGAAAAGAGTAGGGTGTCTATCCCCCTACCTCCACCGAAGATCTCACGCACCAAAACGGCCAAACTACGCTGAAAATAATCACACGAACAACCCACGTCGGCTTTGAATCCACGAACAGGATCATGCCTATGCCAGGCTTCGATACTCACGCCATCACACCCCAGGTCAGCTCCACGCCGTCACCACCTCGCCCAGCTCCGCCACGGTCGGGCGCTCGAGGGAGAGGATAAGAGAGGAGAGAGAACGGAGGGAGAGAAATGAGAGAAACGTGAGGGAAGAGAGAGGAGAGAGAAAGGGTTAAGAAGAAAAGAAAAATAGGAAAATTAGCAATTTTCCTAAAATCTGATTTTCTACATGAAATTTCATAAATTAAGAAAAATATAGAAAAATAGTCTTCGCGATCGTCGGAATGAGCACAATGCACCTGTAGCGTCCCAGAGTTGCAAAACTCAACGGTTCACTCTCCACAAGGTTTCGCAAGTTATACAAGGAAAAAATCCGAGTGGATCATAAAACACGTTTCAGTACCCACGAAAGCGCTTCGAAAGCTCTCCGATTCCGATCCGAAGAATCTAGGATATTACAGTCCTCCCCCCTTTAAGGAATTTCATCCTCGAAATTCAAGGAGTCAACAAGGGAAACAAGGGAAGAACATACCCAAACACTAGCCACGCTCTCCAAGCATCAACCAAACCTCAAACACAAAGCACGATAACATGATTCTCGAAAAACATAATTCAGAGGAACATTGCCAGACCACAATCACAGGCACACGCTCCGGATCTCAAGGTACATCGATCCACAGAACGAGCATGGCACAAAGGAACACAAGTTCGACACCTCCGAAACAGGGCATCATCACTTTCGTCTCACAAAGGAAGGAGACACTACCCACGCCACGAAACAACCACCGACAAGACCACATACTCGGCAGGCACACAAGCATCAACTTAAACAAGGAAACACAGTCCTCTCAGCTGACTGCTCCACCCATTTGCTTCCATGCCATGAACAACAAACGAAACTGGCACACAGAATGCCAATGACAACACTGGACCACAAGTACAATCAAGTCAGTCCTCACTCAGACATTACATCTGATTCGAGTCACATGCTAACTCTACCACGACAGAAGAGTACAGCAAAACCAACCGACAAGACCTCGGTCCACACAATGCCAAATCAGACTCACATGTTGTGCCCCTATGGTCATTTGAGTTCACTTGGGTAATTCAACATCATTTTACGGTCATATAAGTTCTGTGGTATTCTTAGTTTTGATAATGGGTAAACACTATTCGTCATTGATATTTCCCACTCTCATGTAATTGACATACGTGATGGTTTGATTATGACAGGTATGCCATTACATGGAAAAGAAATTCAGTGGAGTCGGCAAAAGTGAAAGCTCGTGGATCACGCTCAAGCAAGGATGCGAAAATAAGAACAAGTCGACACGTGATATTCGGCTTGTCACACATCCAAGGTCAATGCACAAAGAAATATAGCCAACAGAATCCAAGGCCAGAAACACAATTGATGCTTTTAGACTATCAAGGGAGATGTCACGGACATGAACGGGCCGCTAAAGAACTAAAGCAACGGAACCAAAGCACGTAACGGACCGACCCGGGCAAGCCCGGGGTCTGCCCAGCTGGCGGTCGACCGCCAGCACAGGGGCGGTCGACCGCCCCAGCCAGCAACTGCCAGCCTGCATGAGTTTCAGTAGCGATCGACCGCTAGCCAGTAGCGGTCGATCGGATTTCCCAGGGACCATCCGTTTGCAGGTGTTTCAGTAGCGGTCGACCGCTAGGAGCTGCAAGTCGACCGCCAGCCCCGAGCTCTCAATGTTGACTTTATTTCCAACTTCGAAAAGGGCCATTCAACATGGATTTATTTAATCTAAAAGTCACCTAAACACCTATGATTTGTGGATCTGGTCTGAGGCTTGTCTATAGACCATTCAAGGTCTATAAAACTCTCACTTGAGGGATTAGAAACATAAGGGCTTCAAGGCTTCAAGGGAGATCAAGGGAGCTCATTTTTGAGGTACTGTAGCACCTCCGTGAACAGTGTTTCGAGAGGAAGTTCTTCATCCATTCCAAGGTGTTTCAAGGTGAGATCTGAAGTAAGCAACCTCCAACAAAGCTAGAAGCACTCAAGGTTCTCAAAGGTGATCAAAGCTACATCCATACATCTCTTCATCAACTCAAGCAGATTCAAGGAAGCACAACTCACAAGGAAGACGAAGCCATTGCTGTTGAATCAAGAAGAGTGTTTTTTGAAGAAGATAGAAGCCTCTATTGGTGATCTACATCCATCGAAGAATCCGATTCAAGCTCCAGTAATTTCAGACAAGATCTTTCTTCTTGAGCTCATTTCATATCATGTTTGAATAGCTTGATATTTGTTCTTTCTTCTTCATTTCATTCGAACAATCAACATTGAGAATCATCCCTACCGGTGGTTAGTAGGAAGGCAATCGGAGGTTGTCCGATCTGCGTTGTTGACGTCCCTACCAGGTGGTTAGTAGGAAGGCAATCGGTGGTCTTTCCGATTTGCGGTTCAGTGCGTGGCACTAGTGGAGCCTCACCGGATTTGGTGAGGGGTGGACGTAGGACTGGGGATTCAGTGCGAACCACCTTAAAATCTCGTGTGTTGTGATTTGTTTGTGTGATTGTTTCGTTCTAAATGCATGCTTAGGTTCGAATCGATATATTAGTAATCATCTTGCTAAGCAAATCGTTGTGTCCTTCGTTTAGCTAGTTATAATCCGTTGCAAGTTATCTCATCTAGCTATATAGAGGGTAACATTATGAAAAGAGGGGCAGATCTATTCACCCCTCCCCTCTAGATCCGCTGTCCACTACACAAAAAGTGTTATCAGAGCCTAATCTCTCATTATGGGGTCCAACGACCTTGAGGGAAATGGTGGATCAGCATCTAAGGGTTATTTACCTGAAGGACACTCTGTGAACAGGCCTCCTTATTTCACTGGATCTAACTATCCTTATTGGAAACATCGCATGCAGGTGCTCATTCACGCCCAAGACTACGAACTTTGGCGTGTGATCAGTAAAGGTTCGTATGAGTTTACGGATAATGAGGACTTGTGAACCAAAGAACAAATACGGCAATCCACCGTCAACTGGAGTGCTAAACATATCATGCAATGCTCACTCCATCCAGTTGAATTCTCGAGAGTAGCCACCTGCGCAACTGCAAAATTGATGTGGGATAAGCTAGAGGTAATCTACGAAGGAACCTCTCAGGTACGAGAAACAAAAGCCAACATTTTAGTTTCTGAATATGAAATGTTCTGCATGAAGCCTGATGAATCAATTCAAGATATGTATGCTCGATTGACTGTGCTTACTAATAGTTGATTTGGGAAAGAAATATTCAGAGCAAGAAATTATAAGGAAAATTCTCATATCGTTAACTCCAGCATGGCACACAAAGGCTACCGTGGTTGAAGAATCGAGAGATCTCACAACTACCAAGGTAGATGAACTCATTGGGTCATTGATGACCTATGAGATCAACCGCAAGAACAAAGAGGCTGAGGCACCTAAGAAGAAGTCCCTAGCTCTTAAAGCAGGACCTAGCGGTCATGGCTCCTCCGATGAAGGTGAGGATTTGGCAAGTGAGCAAGAAGAGGATGACGTAGCCATGCTCACTCGTAAGTTCAAAAAATTCCTGAGAAAGGAAGGTAAGAGCTTCATGAGAGGAAGGTCAAAGGTAAGAAATAATTTCAAATCTAATTCTGAAAACTCTAAGAAATCTGACAAAATCATTTGTTATTCTTGCAACAAACCAGGGCATTTCAAGAATGATTGTCCCGACAGATTCAGAAAAGCTGACAAATGGAAGGGCAAGAAGAAGAACAAGGCCATGGTGTCCACATGGAGCGATGAAGAAGAAAGTGATGACGGAACTAGCTCCTCGGATAAAGAAAAAGAAGATTTCTACCTTATGGCCAAAGGTGATGAAGAAACTGAGGTAAATTCTCCATTTGAAGATTATACAATTGATGATTGGGAGGAAGCATATATACAACTCATGAAAAAATATGAAATGTACAAAAAGGAGAATAAATCATTGAAAAAGAAAAATAACTCATTTGTGCATGATCAAGATATGAATGATAAGAATGCTCTACTTGAAACTGAAATTGAAGATCTTAAGAAAATGACTGAGAACTTGGAGGAAGGAAGAAAAGAAATGGCTGACTTGGAAACTGAAAATGAAAACTTGAGAAATGAGATTGATAGCATTAAGCTAAAAATGCAAACCTATGAAAAGAACAGCAAACTGAGTAATGAAAAATATGAAGCTGTAAAACATGTCAACACTCAACTCTTGCAAAACATTGAAAACTTACAAAAAGAATTGAAGGATAAATAACAATCCTTGGAAAATTTCGTGGATGGAAAAGAAAACCTAGATGCTTTGCTAGGTACTAGGATGAATTTCAACAAGGAAGGGTTGGGTTTTGAACCAACAAACAAAAGGCCAATTGGGCTAAAAACAGTCACATTTGTCTCATCTTCCGAAGCCTCCACCTCAAACATAACTCCCACACAAAACCAGCAAAAATAAAAGGAGAAAGGAAAAGAAAAGATTGAAGGGGGAGTCACCAACATTCCAAAAAGCCTGTCCAAAGACCTAAGAAACGTCTACCTTCCCCGCAGCATAGGTCAACACATTCTTGGCCATTGCATGCTCAATCTTTCAGATATCACCAAAACTGGATTGCACATTCATATAGGACAACACCACCATAATTTTGGAGAAATTGTGATTCATGTGTTCATCAATCCTATAACTTTCAATCTCCTAGGTGGCAGAACAATCACTCTCAACCCAAAAATAACCAATGGCCACAATGGGTTAAGAAACCAACTTCATCAAACTTCCACAAACTCCAACCAAGAGCCACTAAACAAAAAATGAATGTCAAGATGGAAAAGAAAAATCAAATCCCTGCTCTAAGCAAACAAAGCATGAATGTTAAGAAGGTTTGGATTCCAAAAGAAATGGTTTCATGTTTTGAAATTCTGAAAAGCTTAAAGGGACCCAAATTTGGTTGGGTTCCAAACACCATTGCTTAATTTGCTTGTGCAGGAATGTCTTGCAACCATGCATAACATGTGGTACCTTGATAGAGGCTGTTCAAGACACATGACTGGAGACAAATCAAAATTTTGTCTCTTGGAGGAAAAGGAAGGAGGATATGTCACATTTGGAGGAAACAATAAAGGAAAAATTATTGGAACATGTAATGTAGGTAAGAACCTCTCCAACTCCATTTGTAACGTGTTGTTAGTTGAATGATTGAAATATAACCTGCTTAGTATAAGTCAATTGTGTGATAAGGGTCGCAAAGTGTTGTTTGACTCTCATGAATGCAGAATTCTTGAACCAAAATCTGACAAAGTAAAATTTTCTGGTAAGAGAGTTAACAATATTTACATGATTGACTTAGATGATCCTGCTCATTTAAATCTTTGTCTTGCTGCACCAAAATCTAAACTTGTATGGATATGGCATCGTAGACTATGACATGCTAGCTACAATGTCTTGCATAAACTCTTGAAGCATTCAATGGTGAAAGGTTTGCCTGAACTATCCTTTAAACAAGAAAACAAATTGTGTGATGCATGTGCCCTAGGTAAACAAACTAGAAAATCATTCAAAGGAAGATCTGAAAATACATCATCCAAACCACTCGTGCTAATTCATATGGACCTATTTGGCCCAACCAGAACTGCTAGCTTAAGTGGTAGAAAATATGGATATGTCTTGGTGGATGATTTTTCTAGGTTCACATGGGTTTTCTTTCTCACACACAAAAATGATGCTTTTGATGAGTTTCAGGCACTCTACATGAAGATAAAGCAGGACGGTGAGTTTAAAATTTCCAAGATTCAATCTGATCACGGTGGTGAATTTGAAAATGCTAACTTCTATAACCTTTGCAGGGACGAAGGGATTTCACATCGATTCTCTTCACCAAGAACGTCGGAGCAAAATGGTGTAGTTGAAAGAAGAAATCGAACACTTGTAGAGATGGCAAGAACCATACTTGCTGAACGGCAACTTCCAAGGAGATTTTGGGCTGAAGCGGTAAACTCGGCATGTTACATTATCAACCACTCTATGGTAAGGCCACACACCAAAAAGACTCCTTATGAGTTACTGAAAGGTAAAAAGCCTTCTCTCTCACATGTGAAAGTGTTTGGGTCAAAATGCTTCATTCACAACAATGACAAAAGAGACTTAGATAAATTCGAGTCCAAGAGCGATGAAGGCATATTCCTTGGATATTCTGATAGATCTAGGGCTTATAGAATTTATAATATCAAAAGTCAAACTGTGGAAGAATCACCCCATGTTTCCTTTGATGAATATCATGATTCTAACAATGATAACTCTTGCAGGAAAAATGATGAAGATGGAGAATTCCTAAACATGAAGGGCAAGAGTGATCCTCCACAAGAAGAAATAAAAGAAGATGGTGACCTAGCTGAATCAAACAATGCAAGGGATCAAGCTCCAAGGGAAGGTAATGATTCTACAAACATTAGAATTCTTAAGGATCATCCCTTGGAAAATGTCATTGGGAGCTTGAATGACCCACCTAGAACAAGGTCACATTTTAGAATTGTGGAAGAACTAGATCAACTTGCTCTTGTCTCTCAGCTAGAACCCAAAAATATTGATGAAGCCTTAAAAGATGAAAACTGGATAAATTCCATGCAAGACGAGTTAAACCAGTTTGAAAGAAATAAAGTTTGGCATCTTGTTCCTAGACCTTCATCACAATCTGTCATAGGCACTAAATGGGTCTTTAGGAACAAACTAAGTGAGGATGGCAAGATAATAAGAAATAAGGCTAGATTGGTGGCTCAAGGGTATAATCAAGAGTTTGGGGTAGACTTTGATGAATCTTATGCCCCAGTTGCTAGACTCGAAGCCATCAAAATTTTACTTACCTTTGCATGCTCCCTTAGAATAAAGCTGTATCAAATGGATGTCAAAAGTGTTTTCTTGAATGGCTTGATCAAAGAAGAAGTCTATGTTGAGCAGTCCCCTGGCTTTGAGAATTCTAACAATACAGATTTTGTATACAAGCTAGACAGGGCGCTTTATGGACTTAAGCAAGCACCAAGAGCTTGGTATGAGAGACTAAGCTCGTTCCTCATTGAAAAAGGGTACACACGAGGTAAGGTAGATCAAACACTTTTTACCAAGAAGCAAGGTAAGAACATCTTGATTGTTCAAATTTATGTTGATGACATTGTGTTTGGTTCTACAAAATCTGAAATGTGTGAGGAATTTGCTAACCTCATGACTAGCGAATTTGAGATGAGCCTAATGGGAGAACTTCAATTCTTTCTCGATTTGCAGGTCAACCAAGGAGAAGATGGTTGCTTCATAAGCCAAGCCAAATACATCAGGGAGCTGCTAACAAGATTTGATATGGCAAACAGCAAAATCATTGCAACTCCGATGAGCACCTCAACTTCACTGGATTCGGATGAAAATGGTAAATTGGTGGATGCAAAGGTCTATAGAGGTATGATTGACTCTTTACTTTATTTGACTGCATCCCGACCAGATATCCAGTTTAGTGTATGTCTTTGTGCTAGATTTCAAGCCAGTCCTAGAGAATCTCATTTGACTGCCGTCAAACGTATCCTTCGATATCTTGCCGGCACTCAAGACTTGGGATTGTGGTATCCGTCATCATGTGATTTATCTCGTATATCTTATTCTGATGCGGATTACGTTGGATGCAAGCTGGATCGTAAGAGTACTAGTGGCTATTGCCAGTTTCTAGGCGGGTGTTTAGTTTCTTGGGCCTCCAAGAAACAACACTCGGTTACCCTCTCAACTGCGGAGACAGAATATGTTACTGCGGGGAGCTGCGGCACCCAAGTGTTGTGGATTAAACACCAACTCCAAGACTACTTGGTGGATCTTGGTTGTGTCCCGATTCTGTGTGATAACACTAGTGCTATCAACCTTGCAAAAAATCCAGTCCAGCACTCTAGGACTAAGCATATTGAGATTAGGCATCACTTCATTAGAGACGAGGTCAGTAAGAAAAATTTTGAACTACATTTTGTTGATACTCTAAATCAAATTGCTGATATTTTCACCAAACCCTTGTGTAATGACAGGTTTTCAACACTCAGAAGGGAGCTTGGTCTTTGCCGACCTCAGGCCAATAAGAATTTGAAATGATGATCATGTTCAATTAGTTGTGTGTTTTGCACGTTGGTATTCATGCATTGTTTATATGTCAATATGTCTTTTTGCATATGGTGTCGCATTGCATGTAGTTGCATAATCAAGTTGAATCTATGTTCCCAATGTATTGCATGGTTTGTGTTGCATCATTCTTGCATGGCCATGGTATATTAAATGTTGATGTATGGAAGGGCAGGTTATGCTTGTCACGAAGCACTCAATATGCATGAGGTTTCACCTCCGCCAAGTACCATGTGTCAATGTCGCATATAGGCCATATAGTAAGGGGGAGTTGTCCTTGCGCAACATTCATACATATATTTCATATTCATTCTGTGGCATTTAATAAGTGTACAACCATGGGTTGGGTCATATATATCATTTCTGCCACCTTCATGAGTGACTAGGTCAACATCCTTTGCCATTCCACTTGATTGCAAACATAACCCCTTCGTGTATCCATTGCATATCCTTAGGGGGAGTTTTGTTGAGTCTCTTAATCTCTTACAATCTGTGCTTCCATGGCTTACAGTCTATATATGAGATCATGAGACTGACAAACAGATGGTGTGAGAGCTTTCTATTATATGACCTGATGATTGTCTACTCAATGAAAATGGTTCAGATCCAATGATTTCCTTGTAGTTCTGCTATATTTTGCTTGAAATCATCTATATTCTGTCGTTTTAATAGACCTTAACTAGAGATTGCATGTTGTGCCTTGAATAACTTTCATGCGATCTGAAAAATCCAAACGTCATGACACTCTTAGTGATACTCTAGAGCTTAGTATTGTTTCTAAACATCTTGATGAGCTGGAACTCTTGAAAATAAATTTGACAGAGCAATGATACTGTTGCACGGAGAAATATGTCACGTCATCCAATCAAGTGACGAATGATATGTCATGATGTGCCTCTGTTATCTCTGTCTCAATTCATTTGGACTCTAGGCAGAGCAATGGCATAATTGCTGAGAAATATATCATCTCATCAAAGAAATGAGATTGGGTATGTCATGACGTGACTTTGCTATCTCTGTTCATTCCGAAGCATAACCGTTAGTCTTGCCAAATACCTAGGAATACTGGCGTCTAAACAACGTGTATTCTTACGGCTAGGAGGCGTGTACTAGACTTGATTGCTCGTAAAATATGAGTAATATGCCTTCAAATTCAAAAGAGATTGAAATTCATAGTTATTGCACTCATAACACTTCCATGCTCTAATCATGATTGTTTAGCTTCAATACTAGTTTTTGTGTTATTTCCTATGCAGTTATTGAATATGGATATCTAAGACAAAGGAAGGTTAAACACTGCCATGATATGGACTTTTTTTCATTTCTATTAAGTCTTGGATGTAGCTGCTTTTCGAACTCTGTTAATGAACTCGGACTTCATTAGCTTTGAACCACATATATATATTGTTCGCGGCATGATTTCAATTTCCATATAATGGCTTGCTCTTCCACTATAATTCCACTCTGATCTCTAGACCATTTATCACCTGCTATCTCGTATCCCTCCTTTTTTTGCTGTTGGCAAAGGGGGAGAACGTCTTTGTGAGTCTTTGTTGTGGTCATGGTAATGGTCTTGGGAGAGTCAAAAAGGGGAGATGCTGCCTTTGTGTGTTGTCAAAAGAGAGAGCGCCTTGTCGACATGGGAGAGTCATGGGAGTATCAAAGGGGGAGAGCCTTCATCTGTGATAAGGGTTTCTGCATAGCATTCACATGCTTTGATCATCCATGCATACATATCCGCATTTACATGTTTCACTATCATGGATCTTGAGCTACACACAGGTTGCATATGTCATAAACATTGCCATATTTGCCATATTGGATATTTCTGCCATATAATGACTCACAGTGTTGCCATCATCAAAAAGGGGGAGAATGTTGTGCCCCTATGGTCATTTGAGTTCACTTGGGTAATTCGACATCATTCTACGGTCATATAAGTTCTGTGATATTCTTGGTTTTGATAATGGGTAAACACTATTCATCATTGGTATTTCCCACTCTCATGTAATTGACATACGTGATGGTTTGATTATGACAGGTATGCCATTACATGGAAAAGAAATTCAGTGGAGTCGGCAAAAGTGAAAGCTCGTGGATCGCGCCCAAGCAAGGATGCGAAAACAAGCACAAGTCGACACGCGATATTCGGCTTGTCACACATCCAAGGTCAATGCACAAAGAAATATAGCCAAGAGAATCCAAGGCCAGAAACACAATTGATGCTTTTTAGACTATCAAGGGAGATGTCACGGACATGAACGGGCCGCTAAAGAACTTAAGCGACGGAACCAAAGCACTTAACGGACCGACCCGGGCAGGCCCGGGGTCTGCCCAGCTGGCGGTTGACCGCAAGAACAGGGGCGGTCGACCGCCCCAGTTAGCAACTGCCAGCCTGCACGAGTTTCAGTAGCGGTCGACCGCCAGCCAGTAGCGGTCGACCGGATTTCCCAGGGACCATCCGTTTGTAGGTGTTTCAGTAGCGGTCGACTGCCAGCCCCGAGCCCTCAATGTTGACTTTGTTTCCAACTTCAAAAAGGGCCATTCAACATGGATTTGTTTAATCCAAAAGTCACCTAAACACCTATGATTTGTAGATCTGGTCTGAGGCTTGTCTATAGACCATTCAAGGTCTATAAAACTCTCACTTGAGGGATTAGAAACACAAGGGCTTCAAGGCTTCAATGGAGACCAAGGGAGCTCATTTTCGAGGTACTGTAGCACCTCCGTGAACAGTATTTCGGGAGGAAGTTCTTCATCCATTCCAAGGTGTTTCAAGGTGAGATATGAAGCAAGCAACCTCCCATAAAGTTAGAAGCACTCAAGGTTCTCAAAGGTGATCAAAGCTACATCCATACATCTCTTCATCAACTCAAGCAGATTCAAGGAAGCACAACTCACAAGGAAGAAGAAGCCATTGCTGTTGAATCAAGAAGAGTGTTTTGTGAAGAAGATAGAAGCCTCTATTGGTGATCTACATCCATCGAAGAATCCGATTCAAGCTCCAGCAATTTCAGACAAGATCTTTCTTCTTGAGCTCATTTCGTATCATGTTTGAATAGCTTGATATTTGTTCTTTCTTCTTCATTTCATTCGAACAATCAAAATTGAGAATCGTCCCTACCGGTGGTTAGTAGGAAGGCAATTGGAGGTTGTCCGATCTGCGTTGTTGACATCCCTACCAGGTGGTTAGTAGGAAGGCAATCGGTGGTCTTTCCGATTTGCGGTTCAGTGCGTGGCACTAGTGGAGCCTCACCGGATTTGGTGAGGGGTGGACGTAGGACTGGGGAGTTAGTCCGAACCACCTTAAAATCTCGTGTGTTGTGGTTTGTTTGTGTGATTGTTTCGTTCTAAATGCATGCTTAGGTTCGAATCGATATATTAGTAATCATCTTGCTAAGCAAATCGTTGTGTCCTTCGTTTAGCTAGTTATAATCCGCTGCAAGTTATCTCATCTAGCTATATAGAGGGTAACATTGTGAAAAGAGGGGCAGATCTATTCACCCCTCCCCTCTAGATCCGCTGTCCACTACACAACATCACATGGAACTCCTCCCAAGCTGAACACAACCACAAACCAACAAACAACAACACCTGCAGAATCCCAGCTCCGTTCTCGACATTGAACCACGGGACACAACTACAAGTTGGGTCACAACAAGGCATAATTATAGCTGAACACATGGCTAACATATACAAGCCGCTCACAGCTTACCAACAAGGACCCACCACAACAATCTCAGAGAACGCATCTCTAGGACCACGATCCGTCCCTAGAGCACAACTCCCAAGAAATACAAAGAAGAAAGGGTACTCAACCAGCATATATGCCGACATATTTCCCCCAATTCTCAAACCTGCCAGTGCCAATAACCACCATGCCTCAAGCAACGGCATGGCAACCAACAGCATCAAGGCACACAAAGCCATGACGAAGTTGCACCGAGGAAATAAACTTCTCGGTTGGTCAGAATCTTCCAACCAAATGGTCCTCGACCTATGGGTTATAAGCCCACATGCTTCTGCTGCGCACTCAACACAATGCATACATGCATCACAAATTACTCGGCATCTGCATCTCAGCACACCTCTCGGCGCCATCGCAATTCATAAACTGCAATGTACCATGCCTTGAGTACCGATCCTGCTAATAGCCGATCATAAGTCGCCAAAGTGCAAACCATCATGGCAAGAGCCACAACACAAGCCACAAAGAATGCTAATCTCAGCTTATCCTCACATCCTAAAATAATTACTGAACCTTCACAGCACAATAGCCGCCAAACACGGCACGTCGGACACGGTGCACAACAGCCCCCAATTCACAAACTGGGTCCAAAGCCAAGCAACTGTCGAACAAAGAACAGATCAGGCTCAGCACTAACACAATCTACACATAAGCAGACACAGGATAAAGGCTTCATAGAGACAGCACTTCCAAAGCTTACCTCGAAAAGACGCCACAAGATAAGATGAGAAGAATCAAGCTCGACCAACAGTAGCTCACCAGGAAGGAAAATCCTAGGTTCGCCCGAGCATTCTCTCAAACAAGGCATCCAATCGACCACCTCAACACAACCTTAACACCTCAGGGGCTAAACAAACCTCAAGCGGAGATGACCAAAACAACATGAGAATGTGCACAGCCATCACACCAACGATAGTTCCCAACAGCCACCTGAACAAGCCACAGAAAAAAAAATCTCAAACACTGCACCGCAGATTCACGCCTGCCGGTGAACTCTGCCAAGTACAGCACAACGAGACCAACACCTTGACAGAAGAAGAGCACTTCGTCACATCCTGACGAGAGCAAAACCATCTCGCATAGTGCCAACACAGCACGCACAAGACCACACACGAAAGTAAAGCGATAATTAATCGTAAAACCTATGCCAGCTGCCGACTGTACTAGACCTTATGGACTTTGAGCACTACGATATCAAGAATTCCCATGTACTTTCACAAACACAAGCTCTGATAGCTCAGAAAAACTCTGAACAACTCTAAACTCTTCGCTGATACCAACTATGACGACCCAGGCTCCGGATACTGGGTAAACCCGACACCACTTGGAACCTGGGAGGCCTCCCAAGAGCGTAAAAGCTCCGAAGGGATAGAAAGGAGTATGAGAGTACATTGAACTTCCAGATAAAGCAGTAAGCAATTACATTTCAATGATCAAGATTGCTAAAATAGCAGAAATAAAATTACATTTTCTATAACAATTAAAACTAACAGTGTCCAGTCCAACCAAAGTACAATACAACAGGAAAGAGAACTTACTCTCAAGTCGGGGGAAGCCCGACACTGGCAAACGTTGGCAACTATGAACCACGAATTGCACCTCCAAAGCACGAGGAAGAACAGCTACACCTGAAAAGTCAGGGGTGAGCCTCCTATCACTGGCTCAGTAGGGATCCTGTAGAACCCTACCACAAAATAACGCAGTAACAACAGTGCTAAACTAAAGCAAAGCAGTAAGAGCAGGAGTAGCGACAACAAAAGTAAAGAGGAAAGCCGTACCATGGAAACATAGCAGCCGAAGGAACCTCGGCCATCTAAACTACTCCAAACAGCAACAGAAAGGTGAACCCCGATCTCACAAAGTCAGGCATTACCGATCCTTTGACAAACCACGAAACCTTATCATGAAAGCCTACTGAAATAGGCAAAGGCCTTACAAAAGACCTACACAGTCAAAGGCATAAGACATACACGAACTCACCGTCGTGTACGGTACACTAACCTGAGGAAGAGCCAAACATAGGTTACCCAGCAAGTCACAAAAGCACAAGCCATGAGTCAAGTGACAGAAGTACCTCCTCACTAGAAGAACAGCCAGATGCGACCACTAACATCTTACACTGCGCCACAAGTATCTCCCACTCGCCTAAAATGGCGGTAACTGAGACACTCAACAGGAATCAAGTACAAGGAACAATAGTAATGAGTGACTAGTCAGGGACACGCCCGTCAGCGCTCGTCCAAACGCCCCTGACCACATGTGCACACACAAGCTCAATGCCTTGAGCCAGGCCTCTATCTAGTTTTCCCCTATAGTAGGACGCTACTGCAAAGCAAGGGGGCCCATAGTAACTAGCCTACAAACCGTCTCTATCGGGAACTGCCCCGCCACCACTCCCAGGTGGGCCGATACACTGGAAAGTGTCATCAAGCTACGACTAGTGGAGGCTCACTAGACACAGAGACTCAAAATAGCGAATACCGAGGTACAGATAGGGTAAGTACACACGTATCGCACGTACTACGGAGCATAATGTAGTATACAACTACTACCAACTCAGGATAGTTAACTAGACTTGTTGACAACGATCCTTGAGTCACGAGACTCATGTCAAGATCGTCGCACATCACAGCAACACGCTGTTAATCAGCCTAGTCCCTAAGCCAAAAACCATAGTAAAGCATATGGAAGACGACATAGAACAGTCGGATCCATAACAGCAATAATGATAATAGTGATGAGTCCTCGACCTCTGAGCCACACAACAGACTCACAATTCCATACAACATGAAACACAGAACATGAGGGATTACCCAAGCCCTCAAATCATATGGCACATAAATCGAGGTATAATGATACCTCTAGACGTCCAAAACCATGTCTCGATCTTCACAGGATAGATGAGACATTCACGAGGTCACGTGTCAACCACTAGGTCACAACTGGGTTGACCAGAAACCATAATGACCCTCGAAATAATACAAAACACTGTTCGGTACAGTGGCACTCCCAAACACCTTATTACACAGTCACAGCCCTCATAGGACGTCCAATACATCCACGAAACAATGAGCTAACCAAGGGGTTGAAGCCACATTAACCGGAAGCCAAACCAACGCAAAAGAACCTAATAGAATAGGGCAAGTCGACTCTCAACACTAGTGCGTCGACTCACAGCCCTAACCAGATCGCAATCATCCCCAAGGCCTTGATCACATGATCGTGGTCGTACCTTGGGTCGCGATGATCCGTAGATGCGGTGAGTACATGCGTGGTGATCACAACATTAACGTGCCTATACCCAATGTCGCGATGATTAATGCGCCTCTACAGAGGGTCCCGATGTCATTAGAATGCGCCCATCACCTGGGTCGCGATCATACAGTAACACGGCGCTTAACTGTGTCGCGTTAATGGACGCGGCCTGAACCCCAGGCACGACAACATATAAACGCACCCCTCACCTAGGTCACGTTAACAAAGGATCACGTACACCACATGGGTCGCGTTCCCCACCGCCCTACTGTTCATATCCTGCACGAGACGCGGTGCCTCGTTGAAGCGCGTTCAACTGATAACGTGGCTTACACGACCGGTGCATTCTCGTTACGGAGTGAAAATCAAAAAATCTGCACAGAAACCCATTTTCCACACCCCAATCGTCTCCAAACGAAGGGGGAACATTTCTAACATCCATATAAACCTTCCAAAAGCCGGAAGGGATCAAACTGACCTCAAAATGGCTAAAAACGGGCGATTCCCACGAATCGACCCAAAATGAGCCACGAGGGCAAACGGCCTTGTACCGGCCCCTAATCACAGCCAAATGCTATAAAACTGGCGGGAAATGATTCCCAACATGCTAGGGGTTCAAATGAATCCATTTAAACTACAAACTGTCGCCCGGAATGGCGAACACGCCTGACATCCCCCGAACATGCATTTTGCCCAAACATAGCAAAACCCGCTCAAACTCACACCGTTCGACTCCAAATCGCGAGAGGATGCAGGAAAAGAGTAGGGTATCTATCCCCCTACCTCCACCAAATATCTCACGCGCCGAAACGGCCAAACCACGCTAAAAATGACCACACGAACAACCCACGCCGGCTTTGAATCCACGAATGGGATCGCGCCTACGCCACACTCCGATACTTGCACCATCACACCCCAAGTCAGCTCCACGCCGTCACCACCTCACCCAGCTCCGCCACGGTCGTGCGCTCGCGGGAGAGGAGAAGAGAGGAGAGAGAACAGAGGGAGAGAGAAATGAGAGAAACGTGGGGGAGAAGAGAGGAGAGAGAAAGGGTTAAGAAGAAAAGAAAAAGAGGAAAATTAGCAATTTTCCTAAAATCTAATTTTCTGCACAAAATTTCATAAATTCAAAAAAATATTAAAAAATAGTCTTCACGATCCTCGGAATGAGCACAATGCACATGTAGCGTCCCAGAGTCGCAAAACTCAACGGTTCACTCTCCACAGGGTTCCGCAAGTTATACAAGGGGAAAACCTGAGTGGATCTTAAAGCACGTTTCAGGACCCGCGAAAGCGCTCCAAAAGCTCTCCGATTTCGATCCAAAGAATCCAAGATATTACATTAGCCTTACGGTAACGTATGTGCGAACACATTTCTTCATCAGGAGATTAACAGCAAATAGAGAACACAGGAGATTGAACTCCCACAGTCTAACTTGGTTATGTAGACGCACAGGCTAAGTGAAACAGACCACTAGGTTTACAATGGGGATAGTATAGAGATGAAACTCTCTCAAACAATTGGCCAAACACTTAAAGGGGGAATGCATATGCAGCAAGGTCTAGAACTCCTGCCGAGGCAGAGTGCGACTGGAATGGCCGCCATTATCATGAGGTTGAATCTAAGAAATGACATCATGGCTGTGAGAATTGGCCATACCCCATCCAACTCATGACTGTGAGTGAAGGGGCAGTAGCAGATTCCATTCTAGAAGCTAGCAAGAAGCGTGTATCCCTGACGAGGAGAGGAATGGGCATTAAACACATAGGGTAACTTAGGCGTAATCAATTCATCGAGGAGACCGTGGGGAGGGGGAGCGTGAGATTAATGTAGCCCTTGAGGAGGGACAAGGGCACGTTCTGCAACGAAAATGCAGACATAACGAAAGCATACAGAATGATTGGGAAGAACATTGAAGGCACAGTGGGGAGGCATAACAGATACGAGGGGAAATATTGAGGGGTAGAGAAAGATGCATTATCACAAATAAACACAAAGAGCAAATGAACATTCAGATCTGATTTCATTACATAGAGGAGGCATTTAAGGCCCCATCACATCCGCAACGAAGGATCAATCTCTTCTTGCTCTGAAGAGCTCTTACAGACGCAAACAACTATATCCTTAGAAAGAACGTAGAAACCAAAGGGAGGAATGATTTGTAGAGGGACAGAGAGGGATTCATACCCAAATACAAGCATATTGCCAGAGAACGGCCAAAACATCACATATGCAAACATGTCCAGGTATTTATCGCCTAGAGACTGACCATATTCCATTACAACATCGAAATGGCAGTGATGCGGGACGGGACGCGACTCGAGATAACAAGGGAATCTAGCTCGCAGACATCCCTATGCGAGGGAAACGCGTGGATTTGCGCGGTTGAGAAACCGATAATGAGTCTCGGATATCAGCTTTTCTGCGTGCTCGGATCGAGTCACGGGACGGGTTCCACTCACTCACTCTCGCAGCGGTGATCAAATATCGAGCTAGTTATCCTAACACACTCATGCAGCGGCATATGAAAATATACGAGATAAGCAAAATGCCAAAGTAGGAGGGTGGCGAGTGTACCTCCACGCTCCGGGCGTGGGGAAGACAACCCCGGCCAAGACCATAACTCTCGGTACAGTAAATGTAATTAATTACAGAAGTGAATTTCTATGCCCACTCCATGCAGGGAGGTAAAGGGTTACAATGGGACCCAGGGGTAGCGCTCTTGGGTTGACGGGCAGCAAGCCGGAAGGGCTCTCGGACTGGAGGTGGGCTGCTGGTCTGACTCGGTACTGTTCCGACTTGATGGACAGCAACCAAACTCGGCTTGTGGGACGGCAGTTTACGGTCACCTTCTAATCACGGCGGCTGGCTAGGACGTCGGTGCAAGACTCCTCTTCTTTCCCCGAGATCGACGGTGAATGAATCGATGCTAAAGTAATTTTGCAAGAATTAACTTGCTGCTACCTTGGTTGGCTTGTTCATGGAACAGGTTTACGCGACCCGGCGAAAAGAATTGTTTCGCCCAGATCCGGTGTCAGATCGAGGCGAGATTGGCGCCGTTGGATAGAGAACTCCAAGGGCTATTACATATAATTATTTCAGATCCATCCAATGTAGACACGCTAAATTTGACACTATGTTGAGTAAATTTCATGTTACAATATAATGCCCCAAGTGAACTTCATCATTAGTTTAATAAACATGTTTTTATCATTTTCTTGGAAATCACAACTGACCCGTAGTCATTTCTTAAAATACGCCCTTAGTGGCGTCGCCTCTTAGGGAGTGGCCCCCGCGTCTCAAGCGTGTTCATCGAGCCTTACGAATCTGGTTGAGAAACGCCCTTTATTAGGACGCCAATTGAGAAACGTGCCCGTCCCTTGGACGCGTGTCACTTTTTTAAATACGGAAAGTCTGAATTTTCAAACCTAAGAGGCGGCTGACCCGAGGGCGCTGTTCATGAATAGCGGCCATTACCCAGTCGCGATTTCAGTTTCGTGTCCAAATCAATTTCTACCTTCCCAAATTGAGTATTGCTATTGTTTAACACCCTATTCAGATTTGGAAGGGGGTCTCTGGCCCTTTCTCACTTTGATCTCCTATAAACCACTATAAATACCCCTCATATGCCCCTTCGCACGAGAGAATCAGCCTGAGAAAAAAAATTAAGAGAGAGCAACACCCTGTTGCAACCTGAGAGAGAAGGCAACCTGAGCAATCTGAGAGAAGTACTCTGATAATCTTGAGAGAATTGTCCGAGAGCTCACAAATCTTCACTTGTTGTGTTCCTATTGCTATCGTTCTTTGCTAGTGTTGAGCATCCGAAGTTGATCAAAGTGTTCCTCCCTTGTACTGCTTACAGGAGCAGAAGGGGTTCATGCTTTCTTATTGACTCAAGTGCATGATTTATCACCATATTGCTCATCTAGCCTCAGGTGTTGGAATCATTAGTTAATTCTTGCATTATAGTCTTAGTAACTAGTTATTGCATCCACATATTCTCCATCCTACACTCCTCCTAGGGGTTTAAAAACCCACCAAAAGGTGTGTTCATACACAATTTCATATCATTTTATACACATAGAATTTGATACTACACATTGGCTAATCCAGTTTATTTTTCTTGGTTTGTGCTTCCTTTTCAAGGTAATCAAAATAAAGACCCACTTCATCGGCTGGCCGATTGAAGGAGGAAGGAAGAACCACAATCTCACCCGCTCACCAGGTACTCCTCGCGATCACTCTTCTTTTGAGGGGTATCATACCCTCTGGTGATAACACTCCCTTAGGAGCATCACATGCTCCCTTTCCTCTAGTTGTCATGTGAATTGAATTTCATTTTAAAAACATGTCTATTTGACACGTTCCACAAATTGGCGATCATGGTGGGACTCTTTTTATTTTTATTTTGATTACCACTCCCTTTGGCACCTTCGCGTGCCCCTCCCATCAGCGCCCTCGTGTGACCCTCCTTTTTGTACCCACGCATACCCCTCCCTTTGTGCTCCATGTAGCACCCTCCTCTACTACACCACGTGCAAGTCACCACCGGATTGGCCATTTTTGGAATCATATATAGCATGTTTTGAGGGAAAAATCAAATTTCTATTTGTTTTACTGATACCGTGACTGCCACGCGGCTGCCATTTACTGGTCAGCGTCCTTCAAGAAGGCGCTCATTTCCTTTTTACATAATTTTGTTCATCTGCGCCTCAGACAGAGGCGCCTTTCCTTGATCAACGCCCACCTCCAGGGTGCCTTTACACTGTTCTGTGATCTGCGCCTCTGCCAGGGTCGTGTTTTACATTTACAGCGCCTGAGCCACAGACGCTATTTACACTGTCACTGCTCAGGGGACACACTGTTCTCTGTTGGCCGCGCCCTGCACACAGGCGCTGTTCACCATTCATGCGGCTGTCAGACAGTCGCCATTTACCATATAGCAACCCTACCAAGGGTGCCATTTCACTGTGTTTTAACATAATTGCCATCCTGTCTTGATTTGATTAATTGATTGTTGTTTATGTTCTTGTCATTGATTGTCCGCACACCTTGCATTTGAGAATATGGTTGAGAAACCTCCTCTCTCTACACCCTTAGGACATTCTCACACTTTCTTGGGAAAGAAAGAACCCTCTATTGAGCATTCCGTCTCTTTGGATCGGAAATTCCTTAACCAAGACCTCCGTAAGTCCTCGTACCCATGGATTCCCTCACGGACACTAGGTGTAACACTCGAGAATTTTAAAATAGAAATATATAATATATATATATATATATATATATATATAATTATTGAACTCATATTCTAATTCTATTGGATTAACCATTTAAAATATTTAATTACCAATAGATGCTTTAGAAGATGCCAAATTATATTTTAGGAAATGCCAATTTATATTTTTAATCACTTAAGAAATTAATATTACACTATTCCAAAGAAATAGGAAATAGGTTATATAGATAGTGTTTTAAAGGATAAACATCACTTTTACAAGATGTCAATTCATATTTTCATAATTTAGAAAATTTCATATTTCAACATTTTCATTATATCATTATTTTGAAGAAATAAGGGTATATAGATGAAGTGTTAAAGGATAAACATAATTTAGAAAGTGAGAAAGGGTATATAGACAATTTTAGTTAGTGTAGAGTGAATACAAAAATCTTGGTTCAAAATAATGACATAGGGTAAGTCCTTATTTCCTAAACGTGAATAGTGACGTGAATAGTGCCACTTTTTATTTAAAAAGAATTTTTGAAAAAAAATTTATGTAAAAATAGAGAAAAATGTAAGGGTCTCACCCCTGAAATTTCACAAACAAATTCCATTAATTTTTAAAGATAAAAATCTTTGAAGTTTAACATGGAAATCTTAAATTATGAAATACACGACCCTCTCTGGGGCGTCATTTCCTTTCCGACAACTATCCCGATCATTCTATCCCTCCAGCCTGTGTAGGCTGTCAACCCACTAAATACCCTATAATTCTGGATCTTATCTTCCATCCTGTCGACCCTAAGGTTATAAAATATAATCTATTTTCTCCCTATTTGGTTAGTTCGAAGGCTAGATACGGGAAAAAATTCTGAAGAGTTGCAAAGGAAGGGAAGTGATGCTTCTTCCTCTCCCGTCAACTCCTGTCACTTCACAGAGGTAGGTGTTCTCAAATCTTTGTCTAACTAGTAGCTAATAGGTTAATTGATGGATGTTTAGAGTTCGATCAACTAGTCAACCATGCTATATATATCATCTGGCTTTACCATAATCAAGCAATAATCATGTATGTATCATGTTATTTTGATAGCCTGTTACATATCACCATGATCTTTAAGAGTTTAAACTTAGTTTGTTAGCATGATTTTTATGAGTTTTTGAACATAGTTTATCACACTAGTTTTACAGTATTAATAACCATGTTTTAAACCTTAATATATAGTCTGTGTTAACATAATATGTTCATGGTTTAAAGACACGGAGGCCCCCAACCCTCTGGTAAATGGCGCCCCTGACCAAGGCACCATTTTCAAAATTGAAGACTGTTCACACAGTCGTCATTTAAATGAAGACACCACCAAGGTCGTCAATTTGATTTCTAAAATTATCAGTAATTAATAATTCAAAAACCTCACTGTAATTGGTGCCCCTGACCAGGGCGTCAATTTCAAAATTGAAGACTGCGTAAGCAGTCGTCATTTAAATGAAGACATGCATCATGTCGTCAATTTGATTTCTGGAATTTTGAGTAATTGATAATTCAACACATTCAAAAATCCATAACTATCAAACTAAAGCACGAAATTTTTACATGAACATGTTTCTGGAATCCAGACATTTTTCTCAACACATTAGTGCCATTACTTCCTGATTCGGAGCTTTTTCACACTGATGAATAGTGGACACCTCATTGAAATTGGCGCCCCTGACCAGAGCGCCAATTTCAGAATTGAAGACTGCCCGCGAGGGCGTCAATTAATTGAAGACATGCACCATGTCACCAATTCAATTTTCTGTAAATTCCATAAATCAGTAAATCAACGGATTCAAAAATCTATAACTAATAAACGGGACCTTGAAAATTTTGACATAATATACTTCTGTGACCCTGAGATTTTTCTCCACTTGACCATATCTTCGGATTCTGGTTAGGAGAAACATTGGAGAAATGAATAGTGACTTGTGACACAGAACTTACATTTCTGATGCGAAGCACAACTCTCGTTTTGGTGTGTCGTCAATTCGAGTTGAACATGTACTTAAATTGAAGACACCCTAGAAGTCTTCAATTAAATGAAGACTGTTCACAGGGCGTCAATTTCATTTCTTGAGATATAACATTAGAAAAATTCATATCTGTGAAACAAAAACCCAATAATTTTAACTGAACATGTTTCTGGAATCCAGAGGATTTATACTACACATTCATGTCCTCACTTTTGGATTTCGATAAACTTTTTTGAAATGAACAGTGCTTTGAGTCAAGAAACGTACCTGCTGAGAGAAAATCACCCACTATAAATGACGCCCCTAGTCAGGGCGCCATTTACTGAATTAGCGGTAGCCCTTAAGTCTTTAATTAATTGAAGACTTAACAGGGGGCGCCAATCTCATATATGTGTATACTTTTTTTTGAAAAATCAAAATTTTGAAAGGGTGGGCAATGCCCAGACGTCAATTCTTAAAATGACGACTTCCATCAAGTCTTCAATTAATTGAAGACTGCATGAAGGGGCGCCAATTCCTTATACACGTAGATATATTTCAAAAATTGGCCCCTATAATTGGCACCCCAAGACAGGGCGCCAATTACTGAATTGACGACTTCCAGGACGTCTTTAATTAAATGATGACATCTTGGGGGGCGCCAATTTGAAATATGCTGATATAAATTTCTAAAAATTGAAAAATTGAAGGATTAGCGAACCCCCAGATGCCAACTCAGTTATTACAGCTTCTGATCTTGATCTGCCTCGTGAATTGTGCAAACACAACCCTAATCCATATTCCTACGTATGATGAATTCTTGAATTCCATTCCATGTTAAATCTACTGGTGTATACCCTACATCGTCAAACCTTGAAACTCTTAAACTACCATTTGGGAGTGTTGGAGCTAAGTGCCATGTAGGGCAAAGTGCTAGGTTGTGGGAGCCACCTCTTGAGGCCGTACGGCGTAAAGTGCTACACGATGGGAGCCACCTCTTGAACTTGTAGGGGCCACCTCTAGAATCCTCCATAACCAAATGACTAGTTAATCTCGTCTGAATTACTACATTTCTAAATTCTTGAAATTCCATATTGGTTATAAATGAGAGTGGATGTCAACGGTAATACATGAAATGCTGTGCATATAGGGCTCGGTCTGGTCTTGGGAGGAGCACTCGAAGGTACTTGTGCCCATGGGAGTTTATTGACCACGGTGTTTAGCATTGCACCGGAGTACTTGCTTGACTTGAGACACTCCACCCCTACTCTCTCTCCCCTTACTTACTTGACTTGCGTGGCCCAAAACGGGCAATACTTGACTTGTGGCCCGAGAAAGGGCAAAATACTTACATGATAATAGACAATTCTACTGATATGTACTTGACAATACTTGCTTGAATTGAATTTTTTACTTGATATACTTGTACATGAGTTCCTTCTCATACCTGCGTTCATACTTGTACGCGAATCCCTGCTTGCCCGAAGTGGCATTTACATCTGTAAATTCTTGAAATACTACTTGTCAAATACTTGAAATCTTGTTATACTCTCTTTATACAGTTCTTGATCACTTATTTTTCATCATGCCTAGATTTACCTGTATACCTAATTTTTATTATACGTACATCATGCATAGCCATACTGATAATACATGCAAAATGTAAATCACGTAAAGATTGCTCGTATTTGAGATGTAAGTCCTACTGAGCGATTCGCCCATCCAGTTACTTTCTAACATTTTCAGGTTCTGATAGCGACAAGAATGGGTTTGAGGCCGAGTGAAGAGTGCTAGAATGCCATCCATTTATCATTAGCTAGTCGAGTCTTTGAATTTATTTGAGTGTACCTTGAATTCCCAGTTATGTCAGTTAGTGGTGTAAACTTTGTGTTAAGTCGTGTAACCTAATGTTTGGCTTTATAAATTTGGAAATTTGTCATGGACTATCTTTATTTCCTTTGATTAATCAAATAAACATCACTTGGACTATTGGAATTCATTAGATTTTTAGTCATTTGCGCACTCCAAAATTTTGTATGTTAAAATTCTTATCGCTCTAATGACACGATCTATATAGACGCGTCACGCATCCGAGTATCTTTCGCACTCGGGACGTGACAGTCTTCGTGGTATCAGAGCCTAGGTTTTTAAACCTAGGGAACTAGAAGAAATAAAATGTTAGAAATTGAAATCTAAGTAAAAACTTGAGTCCAAGGATAGGTGAAACCCGAGTCCAAGGATAGATATACCTTACCCGGTGAGATGGATAGAACCATGGGTTAAGTTCTATAATGACTTTTGACCTTACAAGTAACCCCGATCTTTATCATACTTAACTCTTTTGTAGGATCATGGCTGCGGAAAGAGCACAATGGCGCGAGATGCGGCGCACTGTGCAAGGCCTCACACAGGCACTACAGCATGTGGCCCAAGGCGGAGCAAACCGTGGAGCGGGAGATCTCCATCGAAGTTTCCGTAACATGAACCCATCAAGGTTCACGGGTTCGTCCGACCCCGAGGATGCCGAGAATTGGCTGAAGGAGATGGAACGAATCTTCCGTGTGATGTAATGCGCGGACGAAGAGAAGCTTTTACTGGCCGTATTCCAACTAGAGCGGGACGCCCGATGCTGGTGGGAATCCATAGAAGCAACACTGCCAGAATACCATGTCACATGGGATGAATTCATGGAGCATTTCAACAACAAGTACTTCTCCGACCATATATAGGAGAAGAAGGCCGCGGAATTCACCGTTCTAAAACAACGGGGCTTGGAAGTGGTCGAGTGTGAGGCCCAGTTTTCTAGATTATCTAGGTATGCACCCCACTTGGTGTGTACGGAAAAGATGAAGGCGAGAAGATTCCTCAACGGGCTTCGGCCCCATTATATCACACAACTTGCCCTGATGGACATCCAAGTCTATTCGGAGATGGTTCAAAGTGCTCAACTGCTAGAAGACGCCACCGAATTGTCTGAGAGAATCCGAGGAAGAGACAAGAAGGAACCCGTCACAAGCCCAGGAAAATTCAAACAATCATTCAACAAGAAGCAGTTCTTCATGGGAGGGGAGCCCTCCAAGGTAAAGAAATTCCAGAAGAATGACAAGCCATTCTCCACCACCACACCATCAAAGGAAATTTGCAAGTATTGTGATAAAGCTGGCCATAAGACCGAGGAATGCTGGAGGAAGTTAGGAGCTTGTTTTCGATGCGGGAGCCGAGAGCATCGAATCCCAGACTACCCACTGATGAAGGAACAAGACTCCAAAGATGAGAAGCATCCAATAAAGAAACAAGGCCGTCTGCAAGCTCTCCGAGAGACGGAACTCACTGAAGGCGGAATTATGGAAGGTACTCTCACTATTTGTTCAAAAACTGCTAAAGTTTTATTTGATACCGGAGCAACTCATTCATTCATTTCCAAGAACTTTACTGCTTCATTTTCTAAGAAACATGAACTGTTAGACTTGGTCATATCTACACCTCTTGGGAATGAGTCTGATATCACTTATCACTATCCAAATTGTGAAGTGATGATTAAGGGAAGCAATTTACCTGCTGACCTGATATGCCTAGATATGAAGGGTTATGACGTCATACTAGGTGTCGATTGGCTATCCACATACCAAGCAACTGTAGATTGTCGGCATGGCAAGGTAACCTTCATGGATTTCTCAGAGCTAGTTTACAATAGCCATCGGAGTAAATCACTTCTTATATCAGCACTCCGATCTAGAAGGCTTATGGATAAGGGATGTATGGCTTTCATAGCGTTCGTGACTGCCACGGAAGTCGAGAAGGTTAAACTTGAGGACATCCGTGTAATTCAAGATTTTCCCGATATTTTTCCAGAAGATTTAACCGGCTTACCCCCGAAAAGGGAAGTGTCGTTCACAATCGACCTTGTCCCTAGTGCTTGTCACGCCCCGAGCCTTTATGACAGCGGAAGACTCACTCGAGCAACGTGAACAGCCGGCATGTTAAGCCTCTTGCAAGCAAGAATGATCAGAGCGCAAGACAATCACACACATAAATGTAATTGCACAACATTTACTCAAACTCCGACTTTATCAAATATTCAAATACAACCACTAATTCAACTTATCTTTATCATGCTAGACTCAAGAAATAAGAAAATTACATAGACTCAATCTAAACATTGTAGACTTCCTAAGTCTTCACTCTCATCTTGACAACACTTTCATTCGCTCTCGGACCCGCTACTTGTATAACCCGAATCTGAATTCGAATCACTTTCATTTCTTGAAAAGAATGGAAATAGGTAATAAGCACACTTACCCAGTAGGTATCTTCGTATCAACATGATTAGCACTATTTAAGTAATTAGCATTTTAGCTCTAAAGAAATAAGGTAAAATCATGCGAATGCGATCAATCACGCGGTTAAACCAAAGTAACAAGATGATCATGTAAGATAGAATGAAAGCAAGAATGAACTAGCAAGAATGTAACAAGTATGATCAAGAATGTATCATGGCCTTTCATGAACAAGAATGCACTTTCACTTTTCATTTTCATAACCATAAAGATTACGCACGAGAACGTCAATCATGTAGCAATTCACTAGATTTTCGCTAGTGCTCATGGATTTCACTTATTTATAAAGAAAGTACTCCCAGCGCAATGCGACGCCAGTAGTATCATACCCCATGATTTATAATAATATGTTTCTGGCAATCAGTCGAGGGGACTAACATAGAGCCCTTGGACATAATCAGCGCCCGAACTGCATCTTCACGTATAAATCAAGCTACTTCCATGAGTGTAACAATAAAGTATGGCCAGGAATGTAATAAGTTCAATCAATAAGCTCACGACAGCAATTATCAAAGAACGAATGCTTCTATTAAGAATATGAGAGATCAAGACTGAATTAAGATAATGTTATGCTTATGGAAATAAATTGGCAGCATAACGGTACATTTCTTTAACTTCCATTCATTATATTAAGTTTCTTGATCGATATGATAAGTCCTAGACCATTATCAAGTCATCTAGGAACCTTAGAACATCAACCCATGGGTCAAACCATGGGTTAACATATTCAAGCATTGTAACGGTCTAATACTGGTCGTTACACTCATGTGACGCTCCAGTGTTGGGCCGTTACAATGGTTTGAATCCCGAAAGAAGAAAATAGACTCAATTCAATGTGACGGTCTTGTACTGGGCCGTTACGTTAACGTGACGGTCGAGCCTTGATCCGTTAAAAAGACTGAATCCAGAAACAGTAATTGGACTCAGCTAAATGTGACGGTTGTATATTGGGCCGTTACATGGGCCTGACGGTCCAATATAGGTCCGTTACATTGGTAGAACCAGAAAACATCGATAGTGCTTTCTAATCAATTGGGTTTTAATGGTACAACCAACTCGGCGTCTTAGTGGGAATCCCAGGCTCGCAGAGAATTACGGAGGCCTTGAAACATGATTTCCTAGTCCATTAGAAGGAATATCCAATAGAGAGGTCCTCATGTCCAAGAATAATGTTCTTATTGTGTAAAGTGTAAACTAATGGACAACATACCGGAATATGTGCCATGTACTTAAAGAATGACTCTATTGATAGAGAGAGAATGTGTAGCAACGGGAAACCAAGATAAAACTCCGTCAATACATCATTTAAAATCATGGAGTTAATACAAACTATAGTGCTTTGGCATGAAATTAACATATCCTTAAAATAATTCCAGATGCTTTGAACATGCGATACTTATCATGAACCAAGTAATAAATTTAAAGTCATATCAACAGGTCAAAACTTAGATAACTAGGCATATTTATAAGTTAATGTGACTGTTCTTCAATTCTATCTACAGTTACTCTGACGGTCGAGAATGGGGGCGTCACAGTGATTGTGACAGTTTATCGTTAGACCGTTACAATGCTGTAACGCACTGAGTCTAGGCCGTCAGAGATAACAGATAAATTTAAAAACAACAGAAGGTGTGACGACTTGTCGTAAGGCCGTTAGATAACTATGGCGGTCTTACCTTAATGCGTCAGATCGTCTGCTGACAGTATAAAGAAATTAAAAGACTATAATTTGAAACCATGTCTTGTTTTGAAAAGATTTAACTACCCCAATCATGACAAAATGAAATAAAGGTCATCTAGATGCATAGGTTGTAGTGAATTGACAAGATAATATCTTTGATCTTTGATTAGGGCTAAGGATATGTATGTATGCATGAACCCATTAAAACATGAAATTCATAGTCTATAATGCATGAAATCAAGCACAATCAGAGGACTTTTATCCCTAACAAGATGATTTTGCCAATCATGAGATAACCTACCACTTAACTGAGCTTTAAACTTCTAATTTGAGTCTGAAAATTGTGCCCTAGTTCTTCTCTTCCTGAGATTTTTCAGCAACTTCACGTCGCTCTATCTCTCCAATCTCTTGACCTAAGGACGTGAAATTTGGAGGTTAGGAAGATGATACTAAGGGGAACAAAAAGTTCTAAAGGACTGAACTCTATCTACCTCGTTTAGATGTCCTAATCTCTTGATCTTCAGGGGACTTTTGCTCTGAATTCTGGGCTGCTATGACTGAATCAGCGACTTTGGAAGCTTCTATCTCCTTGGTTGGTTGATCTCCTAGCACGAAATTTAGAGAACTATTAGTCTAAAGTATACTAAACAAAATCTTCTAATGAACTTACCCGAAATTGTGACTCCTTACCTTATTTCTTCACGAGCCAAAAGTAAGGGTTGCTTAGTTCAGAACTAGGTCCTATTTATATGGTTTTGGCTAGGGTTTGAGGATTAGATCGATTCTAGAGTCCTTGTTAAAGCTTAGATCAACTTATAAGTGTCCTTAACACCTCTATTAGTCTCCCCATCTCGATCCCTAAGAGATAAGCTAGTAAAAATCTGATATGTTGGCTTGTTCTTCTTTTCACGGACTTACAGCGTATGACGGTCCAGGCTTGATGCGTTACATGGCTGTAGCGGTCGCCCGATAGACCGTTACATCAAACGTGTACAGAGTTTCAAATTAATAAAACTCCTTTATTCGTTTATCCTATATAATTATCTATATAAATAGTATTTATCCTTAAAATATGTGAATATGCTAAATAACCTTCTAGAATATGGGCCAAACTTAATGGGCTTGGTCCTTTAACCTATTGGGTTTTAATTATCAAAGCTAGATTAATTACTTAGCATAAATTGGGCCTTATAATGATTGATTTAATCTAATATTTATTTATTAATCCTTTTGGGTCTTTAAAATTCCCAGAAAATATTTAAATATACCAAAAATAATTCATAAAAATTCTGGGGTCTTACACCCTCCCCCACTTAAGAGAATTTGGTCCCCAAATTCAATATATGAGTTTTTATGGAGAGTGTACGTATTTTAAGGTATTAAGAATTAATGTAAGGCGAATGGGTTAAGAGAGTACATTTTATCATCTCAGCTCCCTCGTCTAGAATGGCATTTAATCGACCTCACTTCCCGTGTCCGTTGCTATCCCTTGATGATTGTCCGTTGATGAAAGGACATAGGGGCAAGCGATGTTCCCGGCTTCCATATTTGAGACCAGCGCCGAGACGCTTCCAACATTATTCTGCCGCGTGCCCAAACTTTTAACAAAATGAGCAAGGTGCCACGGCTTGCTCCTTCTCTTCTTTAACTTTCTCATTCTTTCTATTTCCATTTCTTTTTCCATTACCGTTCCCATTACGGAACCTCTTAATGTGACGATCTTTATCCTCATCCACTTCTTTCTCTTCTTGCCTATCATGTTTTCGGCTCGACCTCTCTCCTCGGAGCCTCTCCACCTTCTCCATGGTTCTTTCACATAGATGCGCTCTTTGTACCATCTTGGTATAGGTGCAAATATTCTGGGTTCCAAGTTGTTGGATAAATCTGGTCCTTAAACCATCCAAAAATCGGTTGGCTTTCAATAAATCCGTGCTTACCAAGTGAGGAGCATAAGGTGCTAGTCGACAGAATTGTAATTCATATTCTACCACAGACATCGCGCCTTGTTTTAAGGAGGTAAATTCCATAGCCTTTCTCTCCTTTACATGCTCGGAAAAGTACTTGGCACAGAATAGGGTAAGAAAACCCTCCAATGTATGAGGTACGTCTGTAGGTGGCGTTGGAATGGATTTCCACCATGTACGAGCATCCTTGTTGAGTTGGAACGTGGCAAGTCAAACCTTCTCCTGGTCAGTGTATTGCATGACATCGAATATTCGATTCATTTCGTAGATCCAATTTTCCGCTTCATCCAGGTTAGAAGATCCAGAGAATCGTGGAGGATTTAAACTTAGAAAATTGCCGTGCAAGTTACCCGCGCCAGCCCTTCCACCGGCTTGGGCCACTGTTTGTAGGGCTTGAGTAAGTCCCGCAACAGTTTGCTGCATCTCGTCCTAGTTTATACGATGAGCCATTGAGAATCAAGGTACCTGAGAATCATGGACATTTTAGTTATTTAAAGTCAGGAAGATTTATCCTAAGATAATTTTTATATAACTATCTCATCCCGGGATCTACCCAATTCTCACAGATAATTTTTATATAACTATCTCATCCCGGGATCTACCCAAATCTCACATAGGTATGAAATTTTTTTCCTTAGTTCATAGGTTTGGGTCCTTAAACCTTGGACTTATCCTATGACATGACTCTTTTCCTTAAGTCCTGAGACTTACGCTCTGATACCAACTTAACTGTCACGCCCCGAGCCTTTATGACAGCGGAAGACTCGCTCGAGTAACGTGAACAGTCGGCATGGTAAGCCTCTTGCAAGCAAAAATGATCAGAGCGCAAGACAATCACACACAAATGCAATTGCACAACATTTACTCAAACTCCAACTTTATCAAATATTCAAATACAACCACTAATTCAACTTATTTTCATCATGCTAGACTCAAGAAATAAGAAAATTACATAGACTCAATCTAAACATTGTAGACTTCCTAAGTCTTCACTCTCATCTTGACAACACTTTCATTCGCTCTTGGACCCGCTACTTATATAACCCGAATCTGAATTCGAATCACTTTCATTTCCTGAAAAGAATGGAAATAGGTAATGAGCACACTTGCCCAGTAGGTATCTTCGTATGAACATGATTAGCACTATTTAAGTAATTAGTATTTTAGCTCTAAAGAAATAACGTAAAATCATGCGAATGCGATCAATCACGCGGTTAAACCAAAGTAACAAGATGATCATGTAAGATAGAATGAGAGCAAGAATGAACTAGCAAGAATGTAACAAGTATGATCAAGAATGTATCATGGCCTTTCATGAACAAGAATGTACTTTCACTTTTCACTTTCATAACCATAAAGGTTACGCACGAGAACGTCAATCATGTAGCAATTCACTAGATTTTCAGGAGTGCTCATGGATTTCACTTATTTATAAAGAAAGTACTCCCAGCGCAATGCGACGCCAGTAGCATCATACCCCATGGTTTATAATAGTATATTTCCGGCAATCAACCGAGGGGACTAGCATAGAGCCTTTAGACACAATCAGCGCCCGAACTGCATCTTCACGTATAAATCAAGCTACTTCAATGAGTGTAACAATAAAGTATGGCCAGGAATGTACTAAGTTCAATCAATAAGCTCACGGCAATAATTATCAAAGAACGAATGCTTCTATTAAGAATATGAGAGATCAAGACTGAATTAAGACAATGTTATGCTTATGGAAATAAATCGGTAGCATAACAGTACATTTCTTTAACTTCCATTCATTATATTAAGTTTCTTGATCGATATGATAAGTCCTATACCATTATCAAGCCATCTAGGAACCTTAGAATATCAACCCATGGGTCAAACCTTGGGCTAACGTATTCAAGCATTGTGATAGTCTAATACTGGCCGTTACACTCATGTGACGCTCCAGTGTTGGGCCGTTACAATGGTCTGAATCCCGAAAAAAGAAATTAGACTCAATTCAATGTGACGGTCTTGTACTGGGCCGTTACGTTAATGTGACGGTCAAACCTTGATTCGTTAGAAAGACTGAATCCAGAAATAGTAATTGGACTCAGCTAAATGTGACGGTTGTATATTGGGCCGTTACATGGGCCTGACGGTCCAATATAGGTCCATTACATTGCTAGAACCAGAAAACATTGATAGTGCTTTCTAATCAATTAGGTTTTAATGGTACAACCAACTCGGCGTCCTAGTGGGAATCCCAGGCTCGCAGAGAATTACGGAGGCCTTGAAACATGATTTCCTAGTCCATTGGAAGGAATATCCAATAGAGAGGTCCTCATGTACAAGAATAATGTTCCTATAGTGTAAAGTGTAAACTAATGGACAACATATCAAAATATGTGCCATGTACTTAAAGAATGACTCTATTGATAGAGAGAGAATGTGTAGCAACGGGAAACCAAGATGAAACTCTGTCAATACATCATTTAAAATCATGGAGTTAATACAAACCATAGTGCTTTGGCATGAAATTAACATATCCTTAAAATAATTCCAGATGCTTTGAACATGCGATACTTATCATGAACCAAGTAATAAATTTAAAGTCATATCAACATGTCAAAACTTAGATAACTAGGCATATTTATAAGTTAATATGACTGTTCTTCAATTCTATCTACAGTTACTCTGACGGTCAAGAATGGGGGCATCATAGTGATTGTGACGGTTTATCGTTGGACGGTTACAGTGTTGTAACGCACAGAGTCTGGGCCGTCAGAGATAACAGATAAATTTAAAAACAACAGAAGGTGTGACGACTTGTCGTAAGGCCGTTAGATAACTGTGGCGGTCTTACCTTAATGCATCAGATCGTCTGCCGACAGTATAAAGAAATTAAAAGACTATAATTTGAAACCATGTCCTGTTTTGAAAAGATTTAACTACCCCAATCATGACAAAACGAAATAAAGGTCATCTAGATGCATAGGTTGTAGTGAATTGACAAGATAATATCTTTGATCTTTGATTAGGGCTAAGGATATGTATGTATGTATGAACCCATTAAAACATGAAACTCATAGTCTATAATACATGAAATCAAGCACAATCAGAGGGCTTTTATCCCTAACAAGATATTTTTACCAATCATGAGATAATCTACCACTTAACTGAGCTTTAAACTTCTAATTTGAGTCTGAAAACCGTGCCCTAGTTCTTCTCTTCTTGAGGTTTTTCAGAAACTTCACGTCGCTCTATCTCTCCAATCTCTTGACCTAAGGACCTGAAATTTGGAGGTTAGGAAGACGATACTAAGGGGAACAAAAAGTTCTAAAGGACTGAACTCTAATTACCTCATTTAGACGTCCTAATCTCTTGATCTTCAGGGGTCTTTTGCTCTGAATTCTGGGCTACTATGACTGAATCAGCGACTTTGGAAGCTTATATCTCCTTGGTTGGTTGATCTCCTAGCACGAAATTTGAAGAACTATTAGTCTAAAGTATACTAGACAAAATCTTCGAAAGAACTTACCCAAAATTGTGACTCCTTACCTTGTTTCTTCACGAGCCAAAAGTAAGGGTTGCTCAGTTCAGAACTAGGTCCTATTTATAGGCTTTTAGCTAGGGTTTGAGGATTAGATCGATTCTAGAGTCCTTGTTAACGCTTAAATCAACTTCTAAGTGTCCTTAAGACCTCTATTAGTCTCCCCATCTCGATCCCTAAGAGATAAGCTAGCAAAAATCTGATCTTTTGGCTTGTTCTTCTTTTCACAGACTTACAACGTGTGACGGTCCAGGCTTGATGCGTTACATGGCTGTAGCGGTCGCCCGATAGACCGTTACATCAAACGTGTATAGTGTTTCAAATTAATAAAACTCTTTTTTTCGTTTATCCTATATAATTATCTATATAAATACTATTTATACTTAAAATACATGAATAGGCTAAATAACCTTCTAGAATATGGGCCAAACTTAATGGGCTTGGTCCTTTAACCTATTGGGTTTTAATTATCAAAGCTAGATTAATTACTTAACATAAATTGGGCGTTATAATGATTGATTTAATCTAATATTTATTTATTAATCCTTTTGGGTCTTTAAAATTCCCAGAAAATAATTAAATATACCAAAAATAATTTATAAAATTTCTGGGGTCTTACAGTGCTGGTCATGTTTCTAGGGCACCATACAGAATGTCCCCTGCTGAGCTGAAGGAACTAAAGGAACAACTAATGGAGTTATTGAAAAAGGGTTTCATCTGGCCGAGTACTTCTCCTTAGGGAGCACCCATGTTGTTCGTTAAAAAGAAGGATGGATCGATGAGACTATGGATCGATTATCGGCAGCTAAATTACCTTACAATTAAGAACAAATACCCGCTGCCGAGGATTGACGAGCTGTTCGATCTGTTATCAGGAGCTTCATATTTCTCCAAGATTGATCTTCGTTCTGGTTACCACCAATTGAAGATCAAAGAAGAAGACATTCATAAAACTACATTCCGAAGCAGGTATGGGCATTACGAATTTGCTGTTATACCTTTCGGACTAACAAATGCCCCCGCAACTTTTATGCAGTTAATGAACAACATATTCAGGCCCTATTTAGACCAATTCATTGTGGTCTTTATTGATAATATTCTGATCTATTCCAAGATCAAAGATGATCATGAAGAACATCTCAAGAGGCACTGCAGATATTAAGGGAAAATAAGCTATATGCCAAATTCAGCAAATGCGAGTTCTGGCTCAAGGAAGTATCCTTCTTAGGCCATATTAGTTTGAAGAATGGAATTGCTATTGACCCGTCCATGGTCGAAGCCGTGAAGAACTGGGAACGACCCACAAATGCAACGAAAATTTGAAGCTTCTTGGGTCTAGCTGGTTACTACCGGTGTTTTATCAAGAACTTCTCCAAGATTGATGTTCCTCTGACCAGGTTAACCCGTAAGGAAGTATCTCATGAGTGGAAAGAAGACTGTGAAAAGAGTTTCCAATCTTTGAAGGATCTCCTGACCACTGATCCAGTCTTATCATTACCAATTGAAGGAGAAAAATACAAGGTATATACCGATGCTTCGGGTATTGGCCTCGGATGTGTATTGATGCAGAATGGAAGAGTCATTGCATATTCTTCCTGACAATTGAAGAAACATAAGGAGAACTACCTGGTTCACGACTTAGAACTGGCCGCGGTAGTATTCGCTTTGAAGATCTGGAGGCACTATCTCTATGGAGAATAATTCACTGTGTACTCTGATCATAAAAGCCTCAAGTACTTATTCTCCAAAAAGAGCTGAACATGCGGCAAAGGCGTTTTCTCGAGTATCTCAAGGATTTCGACTTCACTATACAGTACCATCCTGGTAAGGGTAATTCCGTAGCTGATGCCCTTAGTCGAAAGCCAAGAACAATATTGGCCAACTGCATGATACAAGAATGGAAGCTGCTGGAGAAATTTTCTGAGCTTGATATCAGCACAGATGAGAAGAACATGTGTATTATTCTATCTCATATGAGCCTATATCCAGATTTGCTACCTGAAATCAAGAAGCTATAGGAAGAAGATCCCTCACTAGTGGAGATAAAGTGAAAGCTGGACGAGAGATTGGATTTCAAGCTGGCACCTCATGGCAGATTGCTATTTCATGAATGGACATGTGTGCCCGACTGTCCCGAATTAAAGAAGAAGATTCTTGAAGAAGCTCATAGATCGAGGTACACAATCCACCCTGGGGCCGCTAAGATGTACCGAGACTTGAAAAGAACTTTCTGGTGGCCTAACATGAAAAGGGAGATAGCAGACTTTGTGTCTCGTTGTCTCACATGCCAACAAGTGAAGGCGGAACATCAAAAACCCGCCGGAAAGCTACATCCGCTGGATATTTCCTAGTGGAAGTGGGAAGACATTGGCATGGACTTTATCATGGGCTTGCCCAATTCTAGGGGTGGATATGATGGAATTTGGGTAATTATCGACCGGCTAACTAAATCGGCCCATTTCTTACCCATCAAAAGCCGATGGTCAGTCGACGTACTTGCTGCCCTGTATATTAAGGAGATGGTTAGATTGCATGGAGTTCTCGTCTCGATCGTATCTGACCGAGACCCGCGCTTCACCTCTCATTTTTGGAAGGGTCTACAACATTCTCTGGGGACGAAACTTAATTTCAGCACTACTTTCCATCCCCAGACAGATGCTAAGACTGAAAGGACAAATTAGGTTGTTGAAGATATGTTTAGGGCATGAATTATAGATTTCGGCGGAAGCTGGCACGATCACTTATCCCTAGTCAAATTTGCCTATAATAACAGCTATCAAGCTAGTATTCAAATGACACATTTCGAGGCGCTTTATGGCAGGAGTTGTCATTCTCCAATATGCTGGGAAGAAGTCGGTGAAAGATAAATTCTAGGCCCAAATATGGTTAGAGATTCGACTGAGAAGATACACCTTATCAGAGAGAGACTCAAGGTAGCTCAGTGCAGGCAAAAATCTTATGTTGATAATAGAAGGAGAGATTTGGAGTTCCAAGTTGGAGACCATGTATTTCTGAAGGTATCTCCTGGCCGAGGTTTTAGAAGATTCGGTGTTAAGGGCAAGCTTACACCGAGGTTTATCGGTCCATTCGAAGTATTGGAAAGAGTGGGTGAGGTGACCTGCTGTATTGCTTTACCTCCTCAACTCTCGGAAGTGCATAATGTATTTCATATATCTATGCTGAAGAAATATGTGCATGACCCTTCTCACGTCATCGACCATGTTGATTTGGTGATTCAAAGAGATCTTACTTATGAGCAAATGCCGATGCGGATCCTCGACCGCGAAGTCCGACTTCTAAGGAGCAAGACGATCCCTATGGTCAAAATCCAATGGAATCGATGCGCGGAACAAGAAGCAACTTGGGAGACCGAAGAATCTATGAAAAGAAGATACCCAGAATTATTCTAAACTATAAGTATTTTATAATTGCCACAATATCCTTATACAGTTGAATTTGGGGACCAAATTCTTTTAAGTAGGGGAGGGTGTAACACTCGAGAATTTTAAAATAAAAAATATATATATATAATTATTGAACTCATATTCTAATTCTATTGGATTAACCATTTAAAATATTTAATTACCAATAGATGCTTTAGAAGATGCCAAATTATATTTTAGGAAATGCCAATTTATATTTTTAATCACTTAAGAAATTAATATTACACTATTCCAAAGAAATAGGAAATAGGTTATATAGATAGTGTTTTAAAGGATAAACATCACTTTTACAAGATGTCAATTCATATTTTCATAATTTAGAAAATTTCATATTTCAACATTTTCATTATATCATTATTTTGAAGAAATAAGGGTATATAGATGAAGTGTTAAAGGATAAACATAATTTAGAAAGTGAGAAATGGTATATAGACAATTTTAGTTAGTGTAGAGTGAATACAAAAATCTTGGTTCAAAATAATGACATAGGTTAAGTCCTTATTTCCTAAACGTGAATAGTGACGTGAATAGTGCCACTTTTTATTTAAAAAGAACTTTTGAAAAAAATTTATGTAAAAATAGAGAAAAATGTAAGGGTCTCACCCCTGAAATTTCACAAACAAATTCCATTAATTTTTAAAGATAAAAATCTTTGAAGTTTAATATGGAAATCTTAAATTATGAAATACACGACCCTCTCTGGGGCGTCATTTCCTTTCCGACAACTATCCCGATCATTCTATCCCTCCAGCCTGTGTAGGCTGTCAACCCACTAAATACCCTATAATTCTGGATCTTATCTTCCATCCTGTCGACCCTAAGGTTATAAAATATAATCTATTTTCTCCCTATTTGGTTAGTTCGAAGGCTAGATACGGGAAAAAATTCTGAAGAGTTGCAAAGGAAGGGAAGTGATGATTCTTCCTCTCCCGTCAACTCCTGTCACTTCACAGAGGTAGGTGTTCTCAAATCTTTGTCTAACTAGTAGCTAATAGGTTAATTGATGCATGTTTAGAGTTCGATCAACTAGTCAACCATGCTATATATATCATCTGGCTTTACCGTAATCAAGCAATAATCATGTATGTATCATGTTATTTTGATAGCCTGTTACATATCACCATGATCTTTAAGAGTTTAAACTTAGTTTGTTAGCATGATTTTTATGAGTTTTTGAACATAGTTTATCACACTAGTTTTACAGTATTAATAACCATGTTTTAAACCTTAATATATAGTCTGTGTTAACATAATATGTTCATGGTTTAAAGACACGGAGGCCCCCAACCCTCTGGTAAATGGCGCCCCTGACCAAGGCACCATTTTCAAAATTGAAGACTGTTCACACAGTCGTCATTTAAATGAAGACACCACCAAGGTCGTCAATTCGATTTCTAAAATTATCAGTAATTAATAATTCAAAAACCTCACTGTAATTGGTGCCCCTGACCAGGGCGTCAATTTCAAAATTGAAGACTGCGTAAGCAGTCGTCATTTAAATGAAGACATGCATCATGTCGTCAATTTGATTTCTGGAAATTTGAGTAATTGATAATTCAACACATTCAAAAATCCATAACTATTAAACTAAAGTACGAAATTTTTGCATGAACATGTTTTTGGAATCCTGACATTTTTCTCAACACATTCGTGTCATTACTTCCTGATTCGGAGCTTTTTCACACAGATGAATAGTGGACACCTCACTGTAATTGGCGCCCCTGACCAGGGCGCTAATTTCAGAATTGAAGACTGCCCACGAGGGCGTCAATTAATTGAAGACATGCACCATGTCGTCAATTCAATTTTCTGTAAATTCCATAAATCAGTAAATCGACAGATTCAAAAATCTATAACTAATAAACGGGACCTTGAAAATTTTGACATAATATACTTTTGTGACCCTGAGATTTTTCTCCACCTGATCATATCTTTGGATTCTGATTCGGAGTAACTTTGGAGAAATGAATAGTGACTTGTGTCACAGAACTTACAGTTCTGATGCGAAGCACAACTCACGTGGAAAAACAATTCAATTGGTGTGCCGTCAATTCGAAATTGAAGACACCCTGGAAGTCTTTAATGAAATGAAGACTGTTCACAGGGCGTCAATTTCATTTCTTGAGATATAACATTAGAAAAATTCATATCTATGAAACAAAAACCCAGTAATTTTAACTGAACATGTTTCTAGAATCCAGAGGATTTATACTACACATTCATGTACTCACTTTTGGATTTCGATAAATTTTTTTGAAATGAACAATGCTTTGAGTCAAGAAACGTACCTGCTGGGTGAAAATCACCCACTGTAAATGACGCCCTTAGTCAGGGCTCCATTTACAGAATTAGCGACAGCCCTTAAGTCTTCAATTAATTGAAGACTTAACAGGGGGCGCCAATTTCATATGTGTATAATTTTTTTTAAAAAATCAAAATTTTGAAAGGGTGGGCAATGCCGAGACGTCAATTCTTAAAATGACTACTTCCATCAAGTCTTCAATTAATTGAAGACTGCATGAAGGGGCACCAATTCCTTATACACATAGATATATTTCAAAAATTGGCCCCTGTAATTGGCGCCCCAAGACAGGGCGCCAATTACTGAATTGACGACTTCTAGGACGTCTTCAATTAAATGAAGACATACTGGGGGGCGCCAATTTGAAATATGCTGATATAAATTTCTAAAAATTGAAAATTTGAAGGATTAGCGAACCCCCAAATGCCAACTCAGTTATTACAGCTTCTGATCTTGATCTGCCTCGTGAATTATGCAAACACAACCCTAATCCATATTCATGCATATGATGACTTCTTGAATTTCATTCCATGTTAAATCTACTGGTGTATACCCTACATGGTAAAACCTTGAAACTCTTAAACTACCATTTGGGAGTGTTGGAGCTAAGTGCCATGCAGGACAAAGTGCTACGTTGTGGGAGCCACCTCTTGAGGCCGTACGGCGTAAAGTGCTACACGACGGGAGCCACCTCTAGAATCCTCCATAACCAAATGACTAGTTAATCTCGTCTTAAATACTACGTTTCTAAATTCTTGAAATTCCATATTGGCTATAAATGAGAGTGGATGTCAAAGGTAAAACATGAAATGATGTGCATATAGGGCCCGATCTGGTCCTGGGAGGAGCACTCGAAGGTACTTGTGCCCATGGGAGTTTATTGACCACGGTGTTTAGCATTGCACCGGAGTACTTGCTTGACTTGAGACACTCCACCCCTACTCTCTCTCTCCTTACTTACTTGACTTGCGTGGCCCGAAACAGGCAATACTTGACTTGTGGCCCGAGAAAGGGCAGAATACTTACATGATAATAGCCAATTCTACTGATATGTACTTGAAAATACTTGCTTGAATTGAATTTTTTACTTGATATACTTGTACATGAGTTCCTTCTCATACCTGCGTTCATACTTGTACACGAATCCCTACTTGCCCGAAGTGGCATTTACATCTGTAAATTCTTGAAATACTACTTGTCAAATGCTTGAAATCTTGTTATACTCTCTTTATACAGTTCTTGATCTCTTATTGTTAATCATGCCTAGATTTACCTGTATACCTGATTTTTATTATACGTACATCATGCATAGCCATACTGATAATACATGCAAATTGTAAATCACGTAAAGATTGCTCGTATTTGAGATGTAATTCCTACTGAGCGATTCGCTTATCCAGTTGCTTCCTAACATTTTCAGGTTCGGATAGCGACAAGAATGGGTTTGAGGCCGAGTGAAGAGTGCTAGAAAGCCATCCATTTATCATTAGCTAGTCGACTCTTTGAATTTATTTGAGTCTATCTTGTATTCCCAGTTATGTCAGTTAGTGGTATAAACTTTGTGTTAAGTCGTGTAGCCTAATGTTTGGCTTTCTAAATTTGGAAATTTGTCATGGACTATCTTTATTTCCTTTGATTAATCAAATAAACATCACTTGGACTATTGGAATTTATTAGATTTTTAGTCATTTGTGCACTCCGAAATTTTGTATGTTAAAATTCTTATCGCTCTAATGACATGATCTATATAGACGCGTCACGCATCCGAGTATCTTCCGCACTCGGGATGTGACACTAGGCTGGTTGTACCTTTGAAGTACCTTGAAGTTTAGATAATCCTTGCGTTGGTGAAGAGAGAAAAAAAACCTAGATGACCCGGAGTATTCCCAAATTGAAAACTAAGATCTTCTTTGAATTGAGGGCTGAAGCACATTATTAAAATTCATCTTTCTTAAACGTAAAGGAACACTGAAAAGTTCCCTAATCATCACAACTTGTTTGACGGTTCATTTGATCCTTTACTTGAGTGTTTATTCTTCAATTATATTTTGTACCACATTGATTTCTTATTGTAATCATGAGACTCCGTTCAGGTAAAATTGTTCAAATGGCCGATCAAGAGTACTCTTACGATTATGAGGATAGTCAATATGACCAAGTCCAAGAGATCCCTCCTAATAAGTTTGCTCAGTATGAGGCCTTCCCTCAAGGCTTCACTCAATCCGTGGGAAACTACCCCATTTCTCATCCTCAAATCTACATGGTGGACACCACTGCTCAAGGAACTGATCCCCTTTCTCAAACCCAACCCATCACGCAAACCACTCCCGGGAACACTTCCCCATCTATTAATGTCAATGACCTCATCAAGGCTCTATCACAATCAGATGAGACTCAACGCCAGGCAGTGCAAGCCGCCCTTAAAGGGAAGTCAGTCCCTTCATCTTCTTCTAATCCTCCTCAGGCCGCAGGTAGCCTTCAGATTCATACCACTAACGACCAGGCGGTCTCTCAAAGGGTCCCATCCCGTCCAAGGACCCCCGTCATGATTACGCTAGCCCACTTGGCAAGTCATTCTGTGGCTAGTCCACAATCAACCCCACCTCCCCAGCTCTTTAAGCGACCTATGCCGGATCCTTTCCCCGAACGACCGGCCCCGGTCGAGTCAAATACAAGCACAATGCTGCTCCAAAAGATTGCTAGTGTGGAAGAACAAATTAAGAAGATGTCAGTTTCTAAGGAACCACCAGAAGTCGCTGTACCCGTCATGCCACCTTTTCATTTGTCACCTTCAGAAATGCCGACCTTCCGCCGTTATAATGGAACGGGCAACCCGTTCATTCATTTAAAAGACTTTCTATACGAAACATCATTTTGGCAAAATAATAAAGCTTCGTTGGCTTATTTGTTCAGAAGGTCCTTGGATGGTCCAGCTCTGGAGTGGTTTTACTCATTGGAACCTACTGAGGCCGGAGACTTCGATGTGGTGAAGAGAAAGTTTTTGCAAAAGTACCGGGACCGTGTTGGTCCGTCTTTGTCGGTCACCGATATTGTTGCTGAGAAAATGAGGTCTGATGAGGATTTCATACAGTTTGTTGATAGGTGGAGGGCTATGGCCGAGAAATTAAAAGATACATTGTCAGAGCCAGAGCAAGTAAAGATGATAATCTCTAACGCCACACCACAGTTCCGACACATTTTGGCTATGAACAAGCTCAGTACAATGGAGGAATTATATGAAAGAGCCAGGTACATCCAGACTCAAATGAAAGATTCGCTTATTATCGGCATGTTTGAACCAAGGCCAAAGCTAATAAGGAAGAGCAATAATGTCAACCCCAATGGTGCCACAACCGAAGGTACTGTCACCAACGAGCAAGTAGGAGTAGGTGGCCACCCCGCACCCTTCCGTAATTCATCAAACCCTCTACCTACGCAACTACTTCAACCACAACCCTCTCTTCTCCCTCAAGCTCTGCCTCAGCAGAACAATCACATTCACCCCTTTCGGCCTCCACCTCCTCCACCAAACCAAAAAGCACCCTACAATCCCCCTGCTCCCCAGTAATACCATATTGTACCCCCACCTGCTACTTAAGACCCCCAACAACCTAGGAGGCCTGTAGGCCCTAAAAGAACCGAATACCCTCCACTACCAGAAAGCCTTCCAGATATCTTTAACACCCTAATGGCCGCCAATCTACTTGTCCTGTCGAGAGAAAGAACGGCATGGCCGCAAAATGTTGATACTTCCCGATATTGTGTTTTCCATAGGCAGCCGGGTCACAGCATAACCCACTACTTTCACTTTAAAGATTATATATGTGATTTGAATGACCAAGGAGGTATAGACTGGGATGAAATGAGGAAGGTTGTGGTCTCGATGAAAGCACGAAGGCCTCCTCGTCAGCAACAAGGTCCACAGCAGCAGCCGCAACAAGGTCAGCAACAACAGCAAGCTCCCGCACCCCAGCCAAATATGGGGATTGTTAATAATCCACTGTCGGAGCACCCGGCCCCAAATCAACAAGTGAACCCTGTTACCTCCATCCAGGAAGTGGAGAGAGGGCAGGGATGGCACTTAGAAAGCGCCTCTGTTGGGGCCATCAATCAAACTAATCAACCACCACAATTGCTAAGAACAACCCTCCAACCCTCTTCCCAACCATCACGTCCCCTTATACGCCATGCCACTCAAGGCCCCACTACTACTAACTACGTTCCTTCACGACCTCTCCTCATCTGACCACCGCCACCTTCCACACCGCAACAAGCCCTTCCCCCCACGAACCAATTGCCATCTAGGCCACTTCTCATCCGCCCCCCATCGACACCTATTCTCCCCGCCGTTGCCGCCAACCCTTCCCCGGTAAGGCCCCCCTCATCTCAACCCACTAATCCTTCATTTTTGCCCAGGCCTCTCCTCATTCGGCCTACACCTCCTCCAGCCATCCAGGCGTCTTCTACCCCTCCTACCATTACTTCACCAATCACCACCATCTCCCAACCAACGAGGCCCCTCATAAGGGTCCCCCCTTTGGTCACCCCTCCAACATCTGTCAATCCTAATATCCCATCTTCTTCCACCAACCCTCAACCTACCCACAACCTGACAAAGGTGCGATCTTCGTAAATCACGGTGCTCCGTAGTGGACGCATGTTTCATCATGTGTTTCCACAAAGGGAGTTAGAGCCCACACAGGGGCAAGAGGAGCAAGAGCCAGAACAAGAATCCATACGGGGCACACAATATGACTTGCTAAAGCACTTGGACAAAACCCTGGCAAGGATTTCCATTCTAGAGATGATAAAGAGATCCACCGTTCACCAGCAAGCTTTGAAAGAATATTTACAAAAGGTGATGGTCAATGAGGATATCCCAGCTGAACAAATTACAACAGTTTGAACGCCAGCATGTGATCAGCCAGCTATTACTTTCCATGAGCATGAGTTAGCTCCCTAGCCGACTAGAAAATATGCATTGTGCATTGCTGTCAACATTAACAAGGTGGCAGTTAAACAATGCTTGGTGGACACGGGAGCGTCCATTAATGTGTTGCCGCCGAGCACTTTGAAAATGTGTGGCATTCCGGATAGCCAAATCCGGCCATCTACAATTACCGTCACTGCTTATGATAATACCAAGAAACTTCCCCTGGGGATGATTACTCTGAAAGTTGGTTTGGGTCCGGTCTCAATCACAGCAGATTTCCACATCCTGGATATGGACCCAACCTTCAATGGCATTTTGGGCCGCCCTTACATTCAAGAGCTTGATGTTGTGCCCTCCACTAATCATCAATGCATAAAGTTTCCTCATAAAAGGCGCATCGTCAAAGTCAGTAGCATGCCCATTCTGCCATCAGAAGATATTCACTCAGCAACATCAGTACCTTCCATATGGCCTTCCAATAGGCCTTTGCTCTCAGTGTTAGATGTTGCCGACCCGCGACAGGATTTGTTAAGGCCTCCAGTCACAACATCTGCATCGGCTCTGATGTCTCCCCTACCTCTCAAGGGGAAGAAGGAGAAGAATATGATGAATACCCCAGGGTGGAATATTTTAATGAAAATGGGGTATAGAACTGGCAAAGGCCTAGGTGCTAACCTCCAGGGCAAGGTCAAGCCTGTCAAGCATTAGAAACTGACTCCCCGAGGCGGCCTGGGATACAAAGGGCCAAGCAAAGATGAAAGAGAGCCATGGGCTGTTATGACTTCCACTCGCAAGATAGATCGACAGCCTCTCACATGGACCCTACAGACACATTTTGTAAAAGGGGGAACCAAACATGATGAGCAGACTACATTAGTTACTTATATGATGGATCATCAAGATGTACATGCACGGTAGTTTACTCGTCATATAGCCTCACTAGCTACATATAAAGCTCTAGAGTCTTTGAGGCCGGATAAGAGAAGGAAGATGGATGACCCGGAATGTGACTGGTACATATGGTTTGATATGAATGACATCGCCATTGCTCTAAGCCGTCTTTTCATGCCGACTGATCCGGAATGGCCGCCACTTATTCATGAATTGATTGAAAAGTCGGCAGTGATTACAGACAAGAGGCAGCTCTTAAGCAACTATACAGATACTGGGGAGCCAGATGTGCCGTATGAAGAAGGCTTCACTATTGATAGGCTGTGGGCTGGTCTTTTCTCTCTCAATTCCATGCATCCATCACTTATCACCTTATGGTGCTCCAAACTATTTTTCCCTGATATTCTTAGACCGCCCGCGGTCCTGATAACACTTTCTCCAGATTTACTCCAAATTCCTCAAGTTCCTCTTTTGCTCCTCGAGCAATTTTTCCAACTCTCTATTGCGCCCCCGCGTGGGCAATCTCTTCTCCAATCTTTCTCTAATCTCTCAATTTCAACGCCACCTCCTATCCCTTCCTCTCATTATTTCATTCTTGAAAAGGAAAAAAAACACCAAAATTCAAACTTTCCAATCTTCCATCTCTGTTGAGGAGACCTCCTATCTTGCTCCAGAGTGTGCCCCGATCCAAGGGCCGCTCTTTCAAGGTTCGTTAGCGGACCTCCTTTTATCCTCCAATGAGGAGGCTCCTCCTGTATCTCCTCCTCTATCCGTTGCGTCTTCCTCTTTTCCTCCTCCCTTAAGTCAAGGTAGTTCATCTAGCTTGTCATCTTGTTCCTCTTATAAGAGTCTTGGGGTAGATACACATAAGAAAGCCCAGGGTAGACAGATTCCCCGTAGGTTCTTGCTAGATTTAGCTAGAAAATGCCGGACATGTTTAGCTCTTCCTGAGTTTCTAGAAGACCTGATACTTTTGTCGGATTTAGAATGTGAGGATATAGGTTCTATAGATGAAGGGTTTGGTGTTTATGAGATTATGAATGATGAAGACCCTATTGAAGAGGGGGATGAAGATTATGAAGAATATGAGGACGAGGCTGATGCGTTTGCTAGTGGTATAAGGAGATTCGATGAACCGTCAGTTTAAGTAGAAGAACCCATCAAATAAATTAATATGGGTACCGAGAAAAACCCTAGGATTGTCCTCATCAGCAAAAAATTGCCGCCTTCCGAAGAAGAGGCGCTCATTCAAGTTCTTCAAGATTACAAGGATACGTTTGCGTGGAGTTATGAAGACATGCCGGGTCTGGACCCTGCGCTTGTTGAATATCGTCTCACCCTTAAGCCAGGATCCGTCCCGGTCAAGCAGTAGTTAAGACGTTTCCACCCCCACATGGCATTAAAGATGAAAGAAGAGGTCGACAAGCTTCATAAGGCTAGATTTTTTAGAGTCGTTCTCTATCCCAATTGGGTGGCTAACATTGTCCCGGTAATGAAGAAGGACGGAAGAGTCAGAATTTGCATAGACTTCGGGGACCTTAACCGCGCGTGTCCTAAAGATGATTTCCCCCTCCCTCACATAGACGTATTGATTGACAATACGACAGGGTATGAGACCCTCTCTTTTATGGATGGCTTCTCTGGTTATAATCAGATCTGCTTGGCTGAGGAGGATTAAGAGAAAACCTCATTCACTACACCTTGGGGTACTTATTGTTATGTGGTCATGCCGTTTGGGCTCAAGAACGCCGGAGCCACCTACCAAGGGCCATGATGGCTATTTTTCATGACATGATCCATATTTTCATAGAGGTGTATGTGGATGACATTGTAGTAAAATCAAGAACAAGGCTTGAGCATCCCAGGGTTCTGGCTAAGGTTTTGCAAAGAGCACGGGAGTATCAGTTGAAGATGAACCCCAAGAAGTGTGTATTTGGTGTTTCATCAGGAAAATTGCTTGGATTCATAGTCAGTAAGAGGGGTATTGAGATTGATCCCAACAAGGCAAGGGCAATAAGGGATATGCCTCCTCCCAGGAATTTGAAGGAAGTTCGAGGATTGATCGGGAGGTTACAATTTATTCGTCGATTTGTCTCCCAGCATTCACAAAGGTGTAGGCCGTTTTACGAGCTTACTGAACCGGGAGTCAAATTTAATTGGGATGACAAGTGTCAGGCAGCTTTTGATGGACTAAAGGATTATTTGGCCAATCCTCCTGTCCTGAGGCCGCCAGTTCCGGGCAAACCGCTTGTTCTTTATATTTCTGTTCTGGATGACTCTGTAGGTGCTGTCCTTGTGCAAATTGATGAAGAAGGAAAGGAGAGGGCAGCCTACTACATGTCTAAGCTTCTCAACCCCTGTGAGGAGAAGTACTCAGCCATGGAGAAGACTTGTGTTGCTTTAGTCTGGGTAGTGCAGAAGTTGAAGCAGTATTTCTTAGCTCACGAGGCTCATCTTATTGCTCGCATGAATCCTATCAAGTTTCTCCTTGAAAAATATATTCTCACTAACCGATTAGCATGATGGCAACGCTTTCTTTCTCAGTTTGACATCATCTACATTCAGCAAAAAGTCATTAAAGGCTATGCCATAGCAGAACATCTTGCTCATCACCCTCTCCCAAGATTTGACCATGTTCGCTCGGAGTTTCCAGATGAGGAACTAATGTCCATCAATCAGTCCGATTTGATGTGGACGTTACATTTTGGTGGAGCTCAAAATTCACAAGGAAAGGAGATCGGCATTGTTCTCCTATCACCTAAGGGTATCACTATTCCGCTCGCCTCTCAGCTCGCATTTCCAGTTACAAATAATATAGCTGAGTATGAGGCTCTTCTGGTCGGTCTGCAGGCCGCTCATCAATTCGGTGTTACCTAATTACGGATTGTAGGTGATAGTCAACTTATTCTTCGCCAAGTGCTTACCAAATGCCACACGCTCAATCCTAAATTTAAACCCTACCAGGAACTAGCTTCTGCTTATGCCAAGCTTTTCACCAAATTAATCTTCGTCCATGTTCCTCGGGATCAGAACATTCTAGCTGATGCTCTCGCTTCCCTTGCTTCCTCTTTGGTTTTCCTTCCCGAAAGGGACTTCCATTCAATCATCGTTCACAAGCGTCTTACTCCTACTATTAAAGATCCAGCATTCCTTAGTGTTAAGGAGGAGGTGCTCAAGAAGTTTAAGGAAGGTGGAATCATCGAGAACAAGGAGATCATGTTGTTAGATCTAGAGGAAGAGTTGGATGATGAAGAGAAGCTATGGTATTAAGAAATTGCTAAATATTGCCAGGATCAATCTTATCCTAAAGAGGCAACGGCTAAAGAGAAGAAAGCCATTAGAAGAGTTGCTCAGAGATACACCCTGGTTGGAGGTACGCTCTATAGAAGAGGTCTCACTGAAATTTTGCTTAGATGCCTCGACGATGACGAATCTTGGAAGGTTGTGGAAGAGGCGCATTCGGGAGTGTGTGGTGGTCATGTCAATAGCCTGATGTTAGCTAAGAAAATTCTTAGATTAGGCTTCTATTGGCCCACTCTAGAAGAGGACTGTTCCATCTATGTTCAAAGGTGTGTTAAGTGTCAACTGCACGCCGATAAAATTCATTCTCCTGCTTCTTCACTCCATCCTATGTCCTCCCCATGGCCTTTCTCCATGTGGGCTTTCGATATCATCGGACCTCTTGGTGATTCAAACCTCCTCACAAAACCAAAGTCGTTTATACTCACGGCCACGGAGTACTTCACCAAGTGGGCGGAAGCGGAAGCGTACGCAGAGATCAAAGCGTCAATCATCTACAAGTTTATAATGAAGAACATCATCGCAAGATTCGATATCCCAAGTACCATCGTCACCGACAATAGACCACAATTTATCGATCAAGAGCTTCAGGACCTTTGCAACAGGTATAACATTATATTGCATCATTCATCTCCTTATTATCCACAGGGCAATGGCCAGGCAGAGGTAACTAATAAAACTTTAATTAAAATTATCAAGAAAACATGTGAAGCCAATAAATTTGTGGATTGGCCGGAGAAGCTAGTGGAAGCTCTTTGGGCCTATCGCACTTCCAATCGTACTCCTACTGGGTAAACTCCTTTCGCCCTTACTTATGGAATGGAGGCGGTAGTCCCTTATGAGATTCTTATCCCTTCTCTTATGGTACAATTGGACAAGGAGTTCTCTATTGATGAACGCCGTGAATCTCTTCTTGCTCAGTTGGAACTCTTAGATGAGAAGCGTCTGGCCGCCGCCGAGCATGCGCGTATTTATCAAAATAGGCTTTCACGTTTTTACCAAAAGAAAGTGATTGAGAGAAAATTTAAAGTTGGAGAAATGGTAATTAAAAGAATCTTCGTAAAGCCGGGTGGACCTCATTCAAAACTCCAACCGAATTGGGAAGGGCCCTACGTAATAAAAGATGTTTATCCTGGCAATGCTTATAAGTTGGTTAACGCTAAAGGTGAAGAACTGGCTCACCCTTGGAACATTCTTTATTTGAAGAAATACTACCCTTGAGTTTTTGAAAAAAAGAAAAGAAAAAAAAGAGGGAAAAGAGAAATTACAGGATGGCTATTGAACATATCCGAGTGATTTTGATGATAACAAAACCCAGGACATTTATCTCCTACGGACCTTGTATTAGAACGTAGTTTCATGCTTTAAACTATCAAGTTTCACCCCATTTCAACTTAGTGTTCATGAATCCTTCCATGTGTTAAATTGAGCCTAAACGAACTTGTAATCAACTATAACACAAGCCCATTTCAAGCATCGAACCTATGGACAGTTTCAAGTGGGCTAACACTTGATTTTTGCAGGTTTGGAGATTGGCAGTCGACCTGTGGACCCTTGGCGGTCGACCTGAAATCACAACATTGAAATGAAGCAACCTATAAAACTGGCAGTTGACCACTAGGACCCTAGCGGTTGACCAATTTTTCCAGCAGCCAATTGGCTACAGGAATGCTCCTAGCCGTCGACCGCTGGCCTCTACAGGTCGACCGCCAGCTCCGAGCTGCCCATAATTGTTGACTTTTTGTCACTTCGAGAAAAGTCATCCCTCTTGGTATTGTTTAATCCCTAAGCAACCAAACCCTCCTGAAATTGTGGATCTGGTCTGGGGGAGTCCATGGACCATTCAAAGTATATAAAACATATACAAGAGGGTTAAGAAAACCCTAATGTTCAAGGTGGATCAAGGAGGCTACCAAAGAGGAAGAGATGGGAGCTAGCACTGTAGACGTGAACAGTGCTCCGAGAAGAGTTCTTCATCCATTCAAGTGAAGATCAATTCAAGGGATCAAGCTGCATCCAAAGCATTCATCATCCATTAAGGGGGAGCAAATCAACATTCCTCTCTTGTGTTCTAATCTCATATTTTCTCTTGAGCTTCATTTATGATTTTTGTAATCGTTAAACATTTCAGTGTGTGTGGATCTTCCTATATATGTGTGTGTGTGTGTGTGTGTGTGTGTGTGTGTGTGTGTGTGTGTGTGTGTGTTTAATCCGTTGTAGTTTTGTGTGTGTTAAGGTGTTCTTACACCTTCGCGGGAGCTCTCTTTCCCAGTGTATGTTGTTGATTGTTTGTTTACCTATCTCTTCTTATCTTCTTTCTTTTTTTTGTTGATTGTGAGGGTTTTGAAAAAGGATATGGCGAGATGATAAATAAACTACCAAAGATCAGCTCAACCTATGCACATGTGAACATGAACCTAGGCAATCAAGTCTAACTCTAGCATGGGCATGCTATCTCAATCAAATTACGCTAAGGGAAAAACAAAAACACACGCCGGGGCGTGGAGCAAAGATAAATAAAAACACACCGCTAGGGGTGGAACAATCAAGGGGAATAAAGAGATTTGATGAAAAAGACATCTAGTGCCCAACACTAAGGAAAGTCATGATCGCCACCAAAGTAAACACGAGTCAAAGACTCGAATATACCTTGGAAGTAGGTGGATGAAACACCCGCCCACGGGAGAGAAAACCAAGGAAAGCCTGCAGATCAACTTGCAAATAACGGTCCAAACCCTGTGCGTCGCTTGGAAGTAACGGTCGTGCGATAGACCGCCAGAAAGAAATAACGCTCCTGCACCTGACCGTCAGATAACCTGCAGTGAAAAGATGTGAATTCTTTGAACTCCAACCCTTCCAGCCGGCTAGAAGGCTTGGGCCTCGTGCTAGTGATCTTGTAAAACCTGCCAAGGATGTAGAAAGCAAAACAACACAACCTCAATTAGCCCTCAACATAAGTATAGCATCAATCCTTAAAAAAGCTTAAGAACATCAAAAGGAGAGGGGATTACCGGGGAGTTGTTGGTTTTTTAACCCCTCTGGGCGTTTTTTAAGTTTAGGAGGATATGTGTATGCTTAGCAACAGTGAAAAACGTGGAGGAAGAGGAGGGACAATGCTTTTGATTGATAAAACCAAGGGAAACTTGAGCATGCAATAATGATGATCTTGACAAGCTAAGACCCAAAATTACTCCCTTGACTTGGAAGATGGACGTGGGAAGCAGCTCCTCCTGGATGTAGATGGCTCCTGAATTTGGCAGCACTTCGTCGTGAATCAAATCTTCCTCCCCTGGGTCATGAAATCAAGGGTTCTATTTATAGACTCCCTCAAACTCTCAGGTCGAGTTGAAGATAAATCAGCCAAGAAAGGAGGATAATCCTTAGCAAATCCTTGAGGATAATATCAACAAGAGTCCAAAGAAACAAACGAGAGGTCCTGAGGATTAGAATTGAAGGAGATAATGCCAATCCAAAACCCTATCTCGTCCACTGAGTAGCAGAGAAAAGGCCTGAACTGTCAGGACTCTCTGAAGGAAGTAACGGTTGCACGATAGACCGCCACTTGGAAATAACGCTCCAAGGAATTACCGTCATTTTCAACCCTATCCAAAGGATAAGATCGACGGGAAGAAGATCTAAACAATAGGACTCTGCAAGTAAGTAACGGCCAGGGCATAGGGCGTCATAAGGAAACAACGGCTAGGGAGTAGACCGTTATTATCAAAGGACAACGAGACCCTGAGTCTTGGGACTCTTCAAAGATTAACGGCCTAGGCTTCATGCGTTATTATGAAATGACGCGCCTAGTCCAGACCGTTATTATCATTGATTTTCAAGAAAATAGAATGGAGGGATTGCCAAGCTTTTGAACGAAGTGCCACCAGGAACCAGGTCTAATCCAGGAATTGAGACCCAGAAAATAGGCTTCAACTGATTAAATAGAATTCAATGAAGAGTGAACAACTCGGAGCATCATATTGAATAAATAAGGAGATGACCCGACTTATTGGGTATAAAACGGGTGTCAACAGATGCCCCTCCTTAACGTCCTCTTTGCAGGGGAACGAGCGGAAGTGATGCGGAAGTGAAATGGAACATGGAGATGAAGCGGAAATGAAGCGGAGTGGATCAAAAAGAGGGCGTTAAGGTAAACGACACCCGTTCTTCACCAACAAGCGATAAGAATTTTCTGGAAAAACTTCAAAACTGATCACAAGGAAATAGCTAACCAAAGGATGCAAGTCTGGAGGATTTAATTAACTAAGGAAAGGAAACACGGCTGGCCGCCGGAGGCAACGGAAAGGAAAGAGACTAAACTCCAAACAGGAATCTTCAGTCAACCAGATCAAGCGAGCAAATCGAAGGAAACCTTCAAATTCAGAGTGGAATAATTCTTCTTATTCGGGATTAAGAACACAGCTGTTCACCATCACTGAGACCTCTTGAACAAATGAAGCTCATGAATGCTCAAAGAATGCGTATGATGCATGCTGGGCTAAAGAAAAACAAATCTTCAAAGCAAATGCCAAGAAAGATAAAATAACAAGATACTCGAGAATAATATTGCTAGATTGGGGAAACCAGAGTCAAGACACCATCTGCAACCACGGCGTGCAAGATAGAACCATCGTCCCCAAATTTTCCAACCTAACGGCCTATCCAACGATTATTCATGTGAACTTAGATCATCATCATTTTTGTTTAAGGGGAACATCAGATCCCAGGACACCTGAATGACCAGCCGGTTCTCGAGATAATATATCATAGATAACATATAGTAATGCATTAAGGGATAAGGGAACGAGATACAATACCTGACTTACCTGCTTGACGGACGGCTAAGCGTGCCTTCTGTTCATAGTTCCTTTCATGAAAGATAGGTTAGCCAACAAGATAGTTATGATAATAGTTAAGGCATGACCATTGTCTGTGTGATAAACTCATCAAATGTTTTTATGATGGAGATAAGTTTAAACATTAATTTTGACCATTCATTCATCAAGAAACTTGCAAGCATATAACGGCCTGACTCAGGAGCGTCACATGAAAATAACGGATTAAGCCTAGTCCGTCAACACCGAGTCGGTTCATATTCTTCAATAAAACAGTCCGTCACAAGCGACGGCCTTAGAGGGGGGCGTCAAAATGATGTGACGGTCAACGATAGACCGTCGCTTCTCCTGAGTTTTCAAAAAAAACAAACCGAACGGCCGTTCGGTCTCATTTCATGCTCAAACAACCAAAACGCCAAACCAGAAAACCCACCGGCGACCTCCATCTCCACACTCCAATGGCTGGCGACGAGGCACCGCAGCCACCACCTCAGAAGAGAGGGAGAGGAAAGAAGATGGCTATAAGGCGGTTCCACCGCCGGCTCGAACGAGAGACCACCCCACCGCCCGTGGAGGAAGAACCGAGGGGAAGGGAGCCAAGGGAAGAGGAGGAGGTCCCCACGGTCGTGGAAGAACCAACCGAAGCCTCCTTGGGTGCAGAGGAGCCCAAGGAACCAGAGAAGAAGAAGAGGAAGGTCCTCGACCATGAGGTAGGCCCTCCGCCCTAATTTTTAAATTTTTGATTTTTATGTTTTTATCTATGAATGCATGTGGGGGATAAGGGTATAAATGGGTCTATGAACCCACCAGGAACACTTGTAGGCCATTTGGCCAAAGTGAGAAGTCATGGGGATGCAGGGGAGAAATTCCCTACTGGCAGACTAAGTGACGGTCCCGCCAGTGACCGTCACTCCTCTGACGCTCCAAGCTAAGGCCGTCAGAGACAAGTAACGCCCCATCCCAGGGCCGTTACTTCTGCCAGGGTTCCAAACTCTTTTTAGGGTTTTCAATTTTCAAATTTTTGTTTTTCTTTTCGATATTTAATGTTTATGCAATGTCTATATGATGCGAATGGACTAATTAGTGCTCTAATATGCAATGCAGGGAAAGAGGAGATCGAGGATCTCATGGCTGCATATTCGGGCGGTGTACCAGGCACTGCCCGACTACCAGAGAGACAGACTTGCAGAGATGGGTTTCGCCGAGATGCTCAGCATCGAGGTGATCCGGATGGATACGCCATTGCTATACGCATTGCACGAGAGGTGGGACCCGGTTAGCAGGGCGTTCATCTTCCCGTGGGGCCACATGATCCCCACGCTAGAAGACATGGCGAGAATTACAGGCTTGAGAGTCCACGGCGCTGCAGTGACAGGATGGACGTACGGCGACTATCGGGAGATAGCGCAGCAGCTACTGGGGTTGGACCTGATCAGGCCGGGCCAGTCTTCATCCCAGCTCTCGAGATCGGTGCTGCAGGAGAGTTTGGGGCTGAGAGGGGCAGCGATTGCCGTGGGAGAACTGCCGGAGGAGCATCTGGGCAGAGTGATTGACCGGGTGCTCCCTCGTGTGGCGGCAGAGGCAGGAGAGGAGGGGGATCGAGTGATGAGGCGCTTCTTGATACTGTTGTTCGGGAAGCTCCTGTTCGTGACCAGAGCGGATGTCATCAGCTGCAGACTGCTGCCGCTGATAGAGGATTTAAGCAGAGTGAGGAAATACGCCTGGGGAGCAGTGGTCTTGGCCTTCCTGATCAACTCGTTGAGCACCACGGACCGACTGACGATGCTGGGAGGCTTCTCGCCCTTCCTACAGGTAAAAATGCGCTTAAGTGCTTTCTACTATGCCATGATGTATGCTATGATTGATGATTTATGTAACTGACTTAATTCCTAAATGCAAATCTGGAGCTATTTGTACCTCCCGGGCATTGGGAGAGGCGCATTACTCCATCCTGGCCTGATACCGATCGCGAGGCGATGGTCGGTGGCGAGGGATACGGGGTCGGTCTTGAGACAGACCCGGATGATCCAGGACGACCTGGACTCCTACCCACACACATCGGTGAGCCCAGAACTTAAATGCTTTAAATGCTTTATATGCCTATATGTGCTCATGCTATGCGAATGCTGATGGATCTAAATGCCTGCATGTGAGGTGGACCCCTTACCGCGGTGAGGGTTACACAGGACAGCCATGGGTGGAGGCGTCTCTATCGTATCGGGGACGAGACATCTGGCTGCACTGCCTCCACATCATCGAGCCTCTGCACTACAGGCTGATCTTGCGGACCCGAGGACTACACCAGCCCGAGGTGACCTTTCCACGCCGCACCGATGACCATCCAGGCAAGTCGGCGAGAGGTATTAGTGGGAATGTGGATTGGCGTGCCCGAAAGGCGAAGTACGTCCTCGACTGGAGGCAGCGAGGCAGGGCTGTGAAAGAGCGGGCAGAGAGCGACGAGGCCTACCTGAAGGCCTTCGCTCGACACTACGGCGACCGGGTATACCGAGGTACCCGACGACCGGTATGCAATTCTAAACTAAGAAACTCTTTCTATATGATGAAATGCGGATGTGACATGCTGGCTCATGCTTTCTACATGCAGCTCGATCCTGAGGAGCGGATAGCTGAGCTAGAGGGACTACTCCACTCTACCATCCAGCAGCGGGATGAGTACCGGACTGCTTTGGAGCTCCTAGTGAGATTCTGAATGCTTATGATATGACTATGATTACGCATGATGCTAATGCTTTGGCTATGACAATGTAGCGGGCAGAGGGAGCTCAACGAGCCGGACCGGATGCCCCATCGTCGTCCTCGCAGCCTGCGGGAGACAGGGCTGGGCGAGATGCTGATTTTACTCGGGCGGTTGCCCGGGCCGAGGAGGCGGAGGCCACCCTCGCGGAGCGGGTAAGATACTTACATGCTTTATGATTATGCTTACGCTAATTAAATTTATATGACTAACCTATATGCAATGCAATGCAATCTACAGGCGATAGAGCTGGCAGCGGCAGTGGCGGAGGCCACCCAGGCGAGGGCAGAGGTAGAGAGGAGCCGGGCCGAGACTGATCGAGCTCGAGCAGAGACGGAGCTCGTGCGGGCAGAGATAGCCCGACTGAGAGCGGAGACCCCTCGACATGTGGACGATGTGGAGATGGAGCGACTTCGAGCAGATTTAGCACGGGCGCGGGCCGAGGTGAAGGACCTTCGCCTTGGGACCGCGGATCTTGATCGCTACCGGACCGAGGCACGGGAGACGCGACGCCAGATCTTCACACTGAAGATCAGGCTGCAGACAATGGAGCAGACGGTCCGGATGCTAGGCCGGGCACCAGAGCGGAGTTCTTCCCGGAGCGGGGCTCATAGGAGTGCTGCCCCTAGTGGCTCGGTTGGGGATTTCCTAGTTAGTTCCGCCGGCCAACAGAGAAATGAGAGGGCAGGGAGAGGACAGCAGGAGGAGAGTGCTTCCATAGCACCGCCACCTAGGAAACCCGAGGGTGGAGAGGATGAGGGCGGCCCGACGGATAAGCCGGCCGAATGATGTACTTTTATGCTTTTCTTACCACTTGTACATGCCTTTTTATGAAAATGAAATTTTTGTTGACTTTTTTATGTGGATGTATGAATGGATATGCACGAATGAGTGATTGAAAGTACGCATGATGGATGTGTATGTGTGAATGAATGCTTGTGTGGAGAAGGTGTGGTGTACAGATGTGAAAGACCGCCAGGTCTAGGCAAAGGATAGACTAACTACCTGAATTTAGTAGCAGAGGAAATGACGGTCTGATCTTGGACCGTCATAATCAAACGACGCGCCTACCTTAGGCCGTCATTCATGAAACATCTTATTCTGATAGCCGGGCTGCAGAGGAAATAGCGGCCCATGGTAGGAGCGTTAAAAGAAAACAACGGTCCTAAACCAGACCGTTGCTCATGGCAGAACATGGTTTTAGAACTACTCTCAGAAAATGCGACGGCCTGAAGGAGACGCGTCATAACAAAACGACGGTCCTAACCTGACCGTTACTTGGCGTTCAGCCCAGAAGAGAGAGACTTGAGTGATTTGAAGGATATAACGGATTAGGGTTCGTCCGTTGAAAGGCGACGGTCTGAGACCAGACCGTAAACAGCCACAGAACATGTTTTAAGGAAAACCCAACCCACAGAAAGAGTGACGGCCCAGGGTAGGCGCGCCAGAGTGAAGTAACGGCCCTACGACGAACCGTCAGAGTCTGGGTCGTTTCCAAAACGGATTCGGCCGTGAGAGCTTAGAGCTCGAGGTTCAGCCACTTAATCTCTTGCTAGAACTTATCCAAATTTCAGATAAAGCCTCCCAACTCCAATCTTATCCTTCCAAAGTTAAGAAAAAGCCCCAGCAACTTGGGAAACTTATCCAAAATCGCAGCTTGCAAAAACCTCTGTTCTAGGGTTGAAGAATTCTCCCTAACAAGCAGAAATCAAGATGAAGAGGTGCTTCGAGATGGCGGCTATGGAAGAGAAGATCTGCACCGGCCCTAAGGCTGCAAGGAGGGAACAAGGGGAGCTTCAACGGCTATCCTCGATCCCCAAGCATCTAAGCTCTAATGTCCAAAGGGTGGTAAGCTTGCATGACTTCATCCAAAGTTCAGATTTTTTTTGCTGCACTTTAATTTTCTTCATAACTTTCCTTCTTCTTTTCTTCTTCAAGCCCCTTCCTGGCCCAAGGTGTTACTCCAACCTGAAGTGGGTGGCTCCCATGGTAAAGGCACTCCCTTTAGAGGTGGTATCAATCCTCAAAGCATGGCACCTCCGACCCCTCTTGGTTCTAGGCAAAAACTTCCAGAAATTATCTTTGGATTGGCCATGCCTTTCAGCCCTTGTGGAACTATGGCATCCACAAACTCATACCTTCATCTTCCCCTCCTTTGAAGCAACCGTCCTATTGGAGGAGGTAGAGTCCTACCTAGCCCTTCCTAAGACTAAGGTGGGGGATGAGGATCGGGTTTGCTATACAATAGAACATATTGATCCGTCCTTGATCTTAAGCGACTTCATTCATAACCCAAAGGACGTGCGGACCATGATCAGCCCGCGCCACATTCACTTGATCCCTATGGCACAATGGATAGTGTCTCACTGTAAAAACAAGTGGGAGAGATACGAAGCAATAGCCAAGGCGGTGGCGGTTTGCTTGTGCGGGGTCTTCCTTTTCTCCACAACCGACCACCTCTTAGATATCCAAAATCTTAGCATTATTAGTGGACTGTGGCGGGGTATGTCTATTTCTCAAGCGGTCCTCTCATACCTCTATGAAGGACTAAGCTCGGCTTGCCTTGGAGGGCCTTTGTTCGGTTCCATGATACTCCTTGAGTGTTGGATAGGAGTGAGAATCAAATTCCTTCCCAAGGAAGATATAACTTCGGCGAGCCGGATCTTCGGGAGCCACCCCCTCTTCTTCATTGGAGGGGCTTTTGGATATTCTTCTTATGTTGAATGCAGGACGGCGGATAAGAAGACGCGGGATGAATGGCGCCTCTTCTTCAATGCTCTTCCAATGGATAAGTTCATCATGCGACCAAGCGTTCTTCGAAGCATTCTTCTTAAAATACCGCGGCGTCAAGGCCTGGACCTCCAGCTGGTTGGAAACACTACCATGGCGATCTATAACCCACACCGGTGCCATCTTCAGATCGGGTTACCTCGAATCAGCGTTTCTACACTATCACACTACCCTCCCCTTCTACCTAGGAAGATGGGGACCGAGGAAGATGAAAGAGCGATCCGAAACGCGCTGACCATGTGGGAGATCAGCAAGGTGCGCCCGTGGCAGGCAGAGGTTGAAGAGAACGACGAAACACGTCGAGATTACTTGAAAGAGTTGAGAAGAATCCGCCCTCTTGCGGATAAGAAGTTGAATATACCTTGATTTTCTTTTGTTTATGAGAGATATTTATGTTATTGACAATCAATTTTGATTTCATATTTCATTAATCTTTGCTTGAGTGAGATAAGATTGCCATAGTTAAAAGATCTTGGGTTCCATCATGTGGAATGCTAGAATGATGTGAGTAGATGGGGTTTCTGGAGGATATGACGGATGTACTCTGGGCCGTTATTTGGAAATGACGGTCTGCGATAGGCCGTCATAATGGAAGTAACAAGAGCTCAGTCTCTGAAGGATGTGACGGATGGGTCTTGAGCCGTTATTTCAAGTAACGGTGAGTCTCAGACCGTCATAGTGATGGTTTAACGAAAAGACGAGGGGCCCATGCCAAGGGAAGTGACGGTCAAAGAGGGGCCCGTTATATGACTGTAACGGTCCGATCCTGGCGCGTTACACGCTCTGAACCTGCATAGTTGTGAGCTTTTACCTTTGGGCTTGCCCCTGTATTCTGCACACACTTAGACATTAAACAAGTTAGCTCTGTTCTTAGACTCAACCCCTTGCCTTGAAGCAAGTTAGATAATGACCGTTTCTTGATATTTGGTCAAGGGGTGGAGCCTTATTAAATAGGCGAAAAACATAATGAAAATGCGATGCATGCTATGCATATGATGGTATTTTGGGGGTTTTGGAAAATCTTTAATGTTTA